>JAMALZ010000017.1:0-593708 GCA_023630055.1 Trichosporon sp. PB005A
CCCCGTGGGGACAGTTGAGGCTGCGGAGCAGCGAGGAGGTCGGAGAACGCTGAGAGTCGTAGCCGCAGCGTAGACAGTCACGGTGGCGATCTCGGCCCAGCACCGACAACCAGAATTTACGATCCACGCAAGCAGCGAGCAGGAAGGAGTACTTACCCAGCAACGAGATAGATGAGCAGGGCCCAGAACAGCGTCGCCCAGAACCTACGGCGCGCGCGCATGAGGGCGTAGATGTACTCGCGCTCGGGGACCATGACGACGCCCTCCTCGTCGCCGCCGCGGCCGAACTGCGCCGCGAACACGCCGCCGCCGCCCTGCTGGGTCGAGAAGTGGTGGCTGTGGGGGTGGGAGTGGTGTCCGCCGGGGGACGGCGACGGCGACGGCGAGCCGAGACGGTGCGAGTGATGCGAGTTGGGCAAGTGCAGCGCGTGGCCCTTGCCCTGCGAGCTGGACTGGCCCGACTGGCCAGACGACTGCACCTGCGTCGACGACGGCGTCTTGCTGTCCGACGCCTGCTTCCCGTTCGCCGTGTAGGCGGGCGGGGCGTCCGACGACGACTCGGGCAGGCCCTCCTGCACCGCGTCGGCGTAGCTCTCGCCGGGCTTCAGGGCCGCGTTCTGGTCCCCGTGCGGGTCGGCAGGCGTGCCCTCGCGCACGGCGTCGGCGAAGCTCTCGCCAGCGTGGACCTTGGGCGCTTTGCCTTTGTTGTTCTTGCCCATTGTTTGTGAGGACGAGTGTGAGTGTGCAACGTCAAAGTCGGAGTGGAGAAGGAAGGTGACAGTGACGCATGTGATCCACCGGCTCGGTCAGTGGCGACATGATGCATGATGTCATCGGAGTCGTCCTCCACCTGCACCGCATCACCCACCATGCATGCACACGACAGATCTGACTTCCATGCTTAGTGCTTGCTTCAGGCCAGACTTCGCGCTCGCTGATTCAGAACATGCAATCCCGTAGCGCTTACTCGCGTAGTAGATCAGAGTATTCATAACAACCGTTCAAGCAATGTCTACCCGTTACAGTGGTACAATTCGATACAGTAGTGTGCACAACTAGGCGCACCTGGCAACTATGCAGCCGTGCTTACGCCGTGACGGCCTTGGCGGCCTTCTCCATGCTCTCGCGGCGGTGCTCCTCGGCGGCAGAGACGAGGGCATCAATGCCGAGCAGCGGGCCCGAGGGCCAGTCGCGGCGCGGCGGCGAGAGACGCGCGCGCTTCTCGGCGTCCCAGTCGCGCTCGCGCTCGAGCGGGCGGGTCGCGTGCAGGGGCGGCAGCTCGCGCTCGCGGTCCGAGCGCACAGAGTGCGCGCTGCGGCTGCTGCGCGCCGGCGAGGGCGAGCGACCACCGCTGCCCGTGCGCAGAGGGGGGAGGACGGGGTAGCGCGGGTGGTTTGGCTCGTTGGGAGTGACGACGGCGTGGCTCGTCGTGCTGCTCGCGCTCGACTCCATAACAGGCGAGGTCTGCTGGTACAGGCCGAGCGCGGGAGGCTCATACCGGCGGGCGGAGGCGAGGGGGAAGGGGCGGTCGCGAGCGGGCTCGGCCGTGCCACCGATCGTCTCGAGGTTGGGGAAGATGCCGCGCTCGAGCGTCTCACGGCGCTCCCAGCCCCACTCGCGCCCGACGTCGGCCCACCAGGCGTTCACGCGCTCCTCCATTGCACTGTGCACGCTCGCCGGCTTCGTCGCCGCAATGTGGTCCATCCAGCACGTCACGATCATGATGGGGAAGAACATGAGCGGGCCCTCGCGGCCACGCTCACCGAAGCTCTCGATAATGACCGTCAGGTTGTCGACGGCCTGGCCCTGGCGCTGCACCGCGAAGGGAGCGCCAGTGTGCTTCGACTGCAGGTAGAACATGCCGCACTCCGCCACCGCGTGCATGTACGCAAAGGACCAGCCTGCGAATGCGACCTCGGCGACGGGGCTCTGGATCTTGGCCATGGACAGCGACAGGTTCACCTCATCGAAGCGCAGGTGGCGAGGCAGGTCGAGCGCCCACGACTTGAGCGCCTGCTCGTAGTGCGACGGCGAGAGGTGGCGCGCCTCGTGCGAGCCAGCGCCACCGTTGTTGGTGATGGCCATGATGTTCGAGAACAGCACGAGGATACGGATGATATGGCCGATCTCACCGACCTGGCCCTCCTCAGCGTGCCAGTTGCCAGTGCCGACGGCGAGGCAGTCGCGGCGGAGCGGCTCGCGGCCGTTCGACGCCATGCCACCGTAGCGGGACCAGTACATCTCGGGGCCGGGGAGAGACACATTCGCAAACTCGTGGTCGCGGATCGTGCGGCGGCGGCCGGAAGCAGCAGGGAGGATGTCGCCCATGACGCACAGCCAAAAGGTGCGGTTGCGAACCTCGGCGAGCGTGTAGAACTCGTGGGTCGAGAGGTTGAGCCGCGCCGAAGGCGGAGGCAGCAGGCCATTCGCACTAGGGCGCAGCACGGACAGGGCAACGTCGAGGTAGAAGAGGCCGAGGCGTGGCTGACGTGTGGACGTGAAGTAGACGCTGAGGATGAGAGCGCTCTGCACGAACTCGGTCTCCTCCCATGTGCCCGAGTCCATCTGGTGGTCCTCTTCGGTCCAGCGGTTGCGCATCTCAACGATGCGGTCGAGGTTCGCGCTGCAGCGGTCGGCAAACGGCTTGCCGCGGAGGTGCGAGGGGACGGATGCGGGGAAGGCTGAAACAAAGCTGGGGTGCTCGCACAAGCGCGCAGCCAGTGCGTAGATGGCGTCCATGAGGATGGGTGACACCTGGCCCAGATACTGCCGGTGGAGGAACGTCGGCACATGGAGCATCGAGGCATAGGGGGGCGTGCGCTTGAGGAAGACTGATGTCAGCTCTGCGAATCATTCGTTCACGCACTGTCAAGGAGCTCGGCGGCAAGGGCAGGGTCGTTCTCGACGGCCTCAAGAGGGCCGTAAGGAGGGTGCTCGCCGCGCCAGTCGGCCTCGCTGCCCGAGGCACCGGGGTAGTCACGGCCGGGCCAGTCCTCCGCGGCAGGTGCCCCGTTCACCTTGCCTCCACTCAGCCGACGCTCGGGGACAGGAACAGCCGGGATGAACTGCTTGCCGTCGTTCGACGTGCCCTTGTTCATCGGGATGGTGCTGGTATCACGAGTGCGGGGCGGAGGGATCTGCTCTCCCTGGGCGTTCAGGTAGATGCAGGGACGAGCGGAGAACTCGCAGTTGGAGCAGGGGGCGAAGCCATCGCAGCGACGCTTGTTCTTGTGACAGGCACTGCAGGCCTTGGCGAGACGTTTGCGCTTGCGGCCCTTGGTCGTGAGCTCCTCCTTCTCGAGCTCCTTCGGCCGGGGAGCCGGAAGGGGCTCACGACCGCCAGGGCCGCCGAAGCCACCGGCTCCAAACATGGTCTCGTTGTAGGCGATGCTGGGCATGCCGGGCCGCGGGGCAGGGCGGACGGGATGCGGAGTGCTCTTGGTCTCCTTGTCCATCTTGGGCGTTCGTGACCGGGGCTGGAGCGGCGGGGGGTTCGACTTGGGAGCCTGGGCAGGCTCGATGGGCGAATCGCTGGGCATCGGTGCCACGTTTGGATGAGATATAGTCAGGTGTCGAGATACGAGTGTTCGAGCGAGCACAGCTCAGCCTAGGTTGGCAGTGATGGGGAATTAGACAAAGAGAAATGTCAGACCTTTCGTTGCCGATCTCAATACACGGCTAATGGTTCAAATGACTGCGTGATTTTCTCTTCTCGTCTCGCAGGAATCGTCTTTTCTGCAAGTGCGCCACCTGCGTCGTGAAGCGGCAGGAGAAATTGCAAGGCGGCTTGGGACGAGCTTGGGGCCAAAGAGGCGTTCGAGGCGTCGACTAAGGCTGCTGTTGGTCATGAGGCCATTTTGGTTCGAGAGTGACAGGAGCGAGGCGTTAGTTGGTCAGAGTAGTGCCAGATGCGCCAGAGAAATTGTTTGTTTTGGGTAGAATGCGGGGGAGCACAGGCGCAGGCAAGGGTGCGGAGGAGGGGTGCCGAGGGGATAGAGGAATGGAGTGGAGAGCATAGAGGAGTGTCAGTCAATACGAATGCAGGGCCGGGCACGCCGGAATGAGGGGCAACATCGGATGGTCGGGGCAGCGGGTGGGGTTCGGCGGCGAGGGGAGGGTAGCAGGCGAGACGGCGGCGCGAGGGCGTGAGACGAGGACGAGTTGCCGAAGTGAATCAGGCGGTCAAGGCGGCCCAAGCGGGATTGACAGGCGAGACGAGCGGGCGTCGGACGAAACGCGGCGGGGGGTGAGTGTCAGGAGCGGACAGGAGCGGACGGCCAGGTCGGTGCGTGCCGGCGGGAATTGCAATGGCCAAGACGGACGAGCCCGAGAGGCGGCACAGAGACAAGCCAAGCCGACAATACCGAGGTACGGATGCGGGGTGAGGGCGTGAGGGGGCGGATGAGGCGTGGGCAGACGCCGGTGGTCAGATCAAGAACCGTGCGTTGCGGCAAGAGCAGGTAGCAAAGAGTAACGGCGGCACGAGCGGGTGAGCGGATGGGCGGGCGCGATGGAAGCAGGCGAGTCGAGGCGAGGTGAGGGAAGGCGGGCGAGATCGATGCGGGGTACAAGAGGTCCATGTCAGCTCTGGTTCTGTGCGTTTTTCTGCCGGTGTGCGCCGGGCTAGCGAGCGACTCACCCTTTCGACGAGTGGTACAGTGGTGGTAACAGGGAACGGCCGGCGTTGATGGAGGTGGTCAGAGTCGGCAGTCGGGCGTTGGGGTCGTGGGGATGGGGGTGTGGGTGATGTCGAGATGGGATCTGGTGTTGCGGGATGGAGAGGAGGTGAGATGGGATGCATTCCAGCGGGGTCGCGAGCAGTAGCGGCAGCGGCAGCGGCCAGCGGTTGCGGATGAGCAGCGTCCAAGGCAAGGGCGCTAATCGAGAGGCCGGGGATGGCTCACGGATCAGGGGTTTGCGGGGTGACTAGTGGTTGCCACTGTGGACGCCTGCAAGGAACCGGGGCCGGGGCCGGGTTTGCGCGTCTGTTCGTATGCCGGCGGCTGTTTGGGCCCAGTAATTGTTCCTTCGCAGGTCCAGTCCTGTAAATCCACTCTGTAACCGGCCTGCTCGATGCGCGCCAGCAGCCAACCACATCGCAACCGCCGGTATCGGCCATCCATGTGCTGCCTCTCCTTTACCCCACACTCGCCTCCTCGCCTTTACCGCGCGCGTGTTCTCGTGCCGCACTCCCGTCTCCACTTTCTGTCGTGGGGACATGGGGATGACACCGCGGCCGATCGAAACGAGCCATGCTCCTTGCTTTTGTCATGCACACCGGCTTTGTCTCCCTCAGCTGCCTCGCCTCGTCTGGAGCCCAGAGCTAAAGAGCCCACTTGGACTCGAGCGGTTTCCTGGATCTTGTCTGGCTCTGGCTCTGACGGCCCGCTTGGTCTCGCTTTTGCCGCGTGCCAGCTCTAGTCGCAGAGTCCTATCGCTGGTGGAAGCGGGATTCGGTACTCGGTGTAAACAGGGATTGGTCGGCGTGTGCCGCTGGGCTGGCGAGCCATTGCCGCATTGCCAAAAGGTGCTGGGCGGGTGGGTGGGGGCGTTCCGGCGGTAGTGCAGCTGGGCCCTCAGGGTCCGCCCAGCTGCCCATGCCTGTGTGCGGCATGAGGCATGGTGAGCGCCCGCCGCACCGCACAAAGCCGGTTTCCCCGCATTTCGTGGTTGATCGATTGGGCTGGTCCTGTGGTCCCCATCTTGGGCCATCTCGCTTCGAAGCTCACAAACGTTGCTGCTATGCATGCTCAATTCCACTTCACACCTCGAGCATTGGGGAGCATCGGGTCGGTACGCCCGTTTCGGGGCGGGGTTGCGTCCACTGGAGCAGCTCGTCAAAAGCTGCCTCGACGCATTTGCCGTTGCCGCGGGCGTGTGTGCACTCGTAATCTGCATACCCCGCATTGTGTGTGGGGAGACCCCGCATTCTTCGCCGGACCGAACCGCATATTTCCGACAGCTGCTCGACACCGCAGGCACAGGCTGGCCATGTGCCACAGCCGCCGGTTCCTGCCCCTTTGCGCGCCCTTGCGCGCCCTGCACGCCCTGCGATCAGGGTTCTGGAACCTGGCCGCTGCAAGCGCGGCAAGCGGAGCGCCCGAGGCCGCTGCCAGCTGGTGGAGCGGGCAGCCCGCGCAGCAGTTTACCGGATTTACCAGGCCGGTACCCCGCCCGCTTCGAGCGCGCCGCGGCAGCGATAATCGCTACACCGCGCCAAAACGCGGCACATGACCACCGCCATTCACCACAAGGTTCATCCTCCAACCTTCGAACGGCAATGACGTCTGCAGCTGCGTCTGGAAAAACATTGGGTCATTGGCGGCCTGCGCTGGGAAATCGCATGCAACCACTCGGCATCGGCAAGACCTCGGCATCGCTGCGCGCGAGCGGTAGGAGTATCTTGGAGAAATCTGCTGCCCAGACTGAGACACAGGGTGCAGTGGGAGCACCGCGGCCGGCCTCGAG
This sequence comes from Trichosporon sp. PB005A, assembly GCA_023630055.1. Lineage (NCBI taxonomy): Eukaryota > Fungi > Basidiomycota > Tremellomycetes > Trichosporonales > Trichosporonaceae > Trichosporon > Trichosporon sp. PB005A. The sequence continues at coordinate 6,469 of JAMALZ010000017.1, forward strand.
GCGCCGAGGGGCTCACGAGAGCCCGAGGGCAAACGCCACGCAGCCCCGGCGTGCCGCGTGCCGGGCCGGGCGCATGCACCGGGTGACGGGCGAGGTCTAGACACCGCCGCCGTCGCCGTCTTTCTGCAGCCGGCGGCGGGGGACGACGTAGCTGCATAGCATGCTGCGCCCGCGGAGATGGGCTGGGCTCGGGTTATGCGCAGCCAGCAGCAGCGAGCACGTACGTCCTCGACTGCGACGGCCAAGTCCTATCGTGCAGGCCGATTCGCCGCGCGATAGGTGGTGGAGGCCGCTGGGCGATTGGTCGCCTCGAGGTCATGGTGGGACATGGATGCCAGAGGGCCAGAGGGGCCAGCACGTAGGGCAGGGTGCAGCCTAAGCATTTTCCCGGCCGGTGTCGGCATCGGCCGTGACGCCGCCCAGGCTCTGTCTGCCAAGCCACGCCCGCCTGCCCACGCGTCACGGGTGCGCGCTGGCGCTGGCCGACGCGGCCGCAACAAGTGAGCCCCGCACTCTACCGCCGGCGCAAAGCGGACGACGGCGCCCGCCGCCGTTCATTGGTCCGCACAATCCTGCCCCGCACACGGACGCCTGCACCGTACTGCACTCGAAAATCTTTCAGACCGCAAGACCGCCGCCGTCACCCTCGCCTCGTCGGCTATGGTGTCCTTAGCGAGATTGCGACCACACCCTCTACCCCGCATCGCAAGTTTGCCCGAAACAGCACGCTGTGGAGCTCACTCATCCTTCGGATGTAACTTGACCCTCGCAGGATAGCCGCGATAGCCTCCCCCGAGCCATGTGGCCTTTCTCCATCTCTGTCCCGACACCAACGGCGTGTCGCCCGGTTATGATGCTTGGTGCGCACCGCGCTTCAGCCGGCCCCACACCCTCCTTCTCCGATCCATTCCTGCTCCTGCAACGTCACACGCGGCCGCCCTGCATTGCACCACCGCACCACATTGCATATCCGAAGAGCCTCCAAACACTACTGGCATCGCTATGGAGAAATCGTAAAGACTCGTTACGTGAATTTGAGTCAAGTGGGGGTGAATTATCAGTAACGGGTAATATTACAGCACAACCACTCCTGCGACTCCTTCGCTTCTGAGCGTCCCTATGACTGTGCGCAATGGACTAAGATTAGGCTGAAATTATAGAACATGACCGAGCCCGGAGTGTCATCATGCGATCCGGGGCGGGCGGCGGTCTCGTAGGACTCGTAGGTGAGTTGCGTTTTCGAGAGAAGCGAGCGTACCCTCGGCGGAATCTCGGGAGATCTCAAATTAGATTGCGCACGCGCGCTCGTTCGGTGCTTGCCGGTGCCGCGCAAATCAATTGAAGGCGGCGACTTGAGGCGGTAATGGCCGGCGACATTTTGGGTCGCCGTTGCGCTTTCCAGTCTGGCAACGGCGGGCGGAGAAGCGTCTCACAACGCATGGACGTCGGTCAGCGGCATCGGTGGGGATACCTTGGGCGGCTGCCCTCCGAGGGGCGAGCGGCGGCGGATCCCCTTGGCCGATTCGAGCGACTCGAACGAACCGGACAGCTGTTCAGGAGTGTACGGCGTAAGGGGAGACGAGATTGACGAGGAACCGAGCGACATCCTCTGCGTGCCCGCACAGTACGTCGCACCGCTCTTCTGGCGCTGCAGCGGTGTGCCCATCCCGCGCGTGTAGTTGGGGAACCGCACCATAGGAGGCTTGCCGGTCGGTCCGCGGAAGGTGACAGGCGACGTCGAGAACGACTCCTCGCTAGACGGCGTCATGTTGAATCCCATGCTCATCGCAGTTGACATCGTCGTCGAGTACAGCGAGCTGCTGCTGTAAAGGGAGCCAGATGAGTCCGAAGTCATCTCGGGTGACGAGGGTGCACACCCGTACGAGTGAGACTCGATCGAAGGGCTGCTGGGAGGCGAGCACGTCACTTGGATCGTCGATCGCGCACGAGGAGGGACAGTGATCGTTAACTCTTTACGACCGTACATTCGAGACCCGAAGCTCGAGGGAGGTGCTGTGGGGCGGTGCTGGTGAGTCTGAAAGTGTGCTCGCTGCCGGCGTGGGTGCGCTTCTCCCTCGATGATCGAGGGCGACAGAGAAGATGGTGAGGACTTGGGCGAGTGAGACGAGGTGCGGGCAGGGATCACCCTGCTGGAAAGGCCACTGAGGACCCGTTGGACTGCAGCGATGAGCTCGGGCTGCGACAACTGCGAGCGTCAGTCACGCTTCAGGAATACAACAACAAATGCATCAGGCGACACTCACTTCGTTCGCCACCTGCTCAAGGAGCCAGGCGAGGCGAACACGAGCTTCGGCATCGAACTCTTCGTCCTGAGCGATCAAGCGCTCCTCTTCGACTTGGACGGCTTGTCCGAGGATCTGCTCGACCGCATCCGGTGTCAAGTTCTTGCGCTGGGAGAACAAGGTCAAGACCATTCCCAGGGGGGTCTTGCTGGAACCCGGGCTGATGGGCTCACCGTCCACGATGACCATCTGCCGGTGCCGACGGGAGCGACCCTCAGGGCTGGAGACTGTCGGAGTGCGCGAACCCGCACGTTCGACGGGGGAGGTCGACAACCTCTGGTATGACTTGGCTCTAGCTGCTGACGAAGACTCGAGGTCTGGGGGTGGCGAAGGCCCCGAAATGGTAGTCTGGAACTCTTTGGAGGGGCGGGCGGTGCCCATAGGGGACGGTACTGGTGAGATATCTGGTGAGATGGAGAAGTCGACCCCAGGCGGGGACGGCTTGGGCGTGGGTGAGATGAGGGGCACTGGCTCGGGTTCTCCCGAGACTGCCTCGCTCACTGATTGCAGGTCGAACCCGGTCTTGCCAAGTGGTGCCGACAGGGAAGGCATGGCGGCGTGGTGTCGCTGGGGGCTACGACGAGAACGAAGCTCTGGCACCCTGGTGTACATGTCGGGGTCCGAGAGCCTAGAAAGCGACTTTGAGTGACGAGTAAGCGGCTTCGGACTGTTGTCGATCGCGACGGGGTTCTGTGTGGCCTGGAACGGTGAGCCGTGGTCGACCGCCACGCGAACCGCCTCGCAGATGACGAAGTCGGAGATGGTTGAGCCACGACGGCCTCCGGACAGAGCGCTCGAGCCAGATGTGAACGAGAAGTGGGACACTTCGGAGGACACGGACGAGCGTGTTTCGGGACCAGGACCTGCGAGAAGCCCAGGCGACTCGTAGCTCATGCCATCATCCTCGGCAGCGACCGCCTCCGTCTTCGCCAGCTCATCATCGGGCTTGAGCGTCGAGCCAGAGGTTTCAGGGTCGTCGAGGGAGATGTCGGCCATGTACTGGTCGAGGTCGAACGAGACATCACGCTCATGGATGACGGGGACAGTCTCCAGACTGGGCGTCGTGACATGGACTCCGATCCTGGGTCGCTCCAACGACTGGTCAACCCTGGGACTAAGGGGCAGAATAGTTAAGCCAAGTGTGTTGTTCACAGCAGGATCGGGCAGCTGGAAGATGCGGCGAAGGTCGGCAATCGTGTCGCGTAACTCCTCGTTGCCCGGAAAGTGGTTGACGATCTCAGCAGCCTTGTCCTGGCCTGTGCCCAGGTACCAGCCGTCGGCGTCGGCTCCCAGACGGTAGCGCAGCTCAAGGATCTGGTCCACCACCGCAATGCGGACGCTGTATGGGTCCAGAAGTGCTAATTGGCTGTTGGCCGCTTGACTTCCTGCCGTCGGGGTTGGAGTGTTGCACGGTGAGCCATCAGGCGACGACCGTGGCGGACCAGCCTCCTGACCCTGCATAGGGATCGGCCACGAGATTTGCGGGTCGGCAGGCGCGAGGAGTGTGGGTAAAGAGGGGCGGCGCTCTTCGCCACTGTTGAAACGTGTGCTGTTACGAGGTAACCAGTGGGGGAACGGCATTGTCCTGCGCTTCGTAGGTGAGATGCGAGGCGATGTTTGAAACGAGCGTGAAGTGATGCGGTGGCGGCTTCGAGGCGGGGACTCCTTGCCAGACAGTCGACGCCCATCAAGGCCAAAGGATCGGAGAACGCTTCCGACGGCTTCGCGATGGGGCGTATGGTTGAGCGTTTCACGGAGGCTGAACAACGCATCGGCGACGTATTGCGGGAGCTGAGACGCATTCAGACGTCGAGCCGCCCAGGCGCGAATCAGCTGGTTGGCGTCATGACCGCTGTCGCGGATGAAGGCTGGAAGGGAGTTGAGGCGGGCGGCGAGCTGGGATGCTGAGACGAGGCCGAGTTGAAAGCGGAGACGCTGGACCGTGGCAACGGCACCAGTGCACTTGGCCGGCTCGTTGGCCTCGACCTGAGAGTTAGACTGACCTGCATGAGTGTGACTCACGTCAGACACGATCTCGGAGAGCTTCCTGGCAACGCACTCGACGTCGCCCTCACTCGCATGCCATTTCTTGCCGATGTACTCGAGTACGATCTCGATCACGCGTGCCTCGATCGGCGCTCGCTCTCGCACAAGGCGCACGATGACATCAACCACCTGCTTACGGGTGATGGCGTTAAGGGTCGAAGGGGCAAGGACCTGCGGCGTGTGCGCTCCGGATGGCGCGTCTGCGGCAAGGTCATAAGGGAACAACAGTCGAGTTGGGGTGTGAGTGATAGCCACTCGCACATGGTTCACGGAGGACTGCGAGTCAGTCAGCACGTGTGGGTAAGGATCACTGGAACGGTAGTCCTCGCCACACAGGGTCGCATACCGAAAAGTTGATGGCGGGAGGAAGATAACACGGACGGGCTCGCGCTGCGGCGCTAACGGTACTCACAGCACAAACAGCAAAGGTCGCTCCCTCGCAGTAATCGCGCACTCGGATTCTTGCGATGAGCGAACGCCAGGCGTACTCCTCGAGCGTTGGCGTGGGATCGGAGCCGTCGCGCAGAGCGGTTCCGAGCGCTGCCTCTCGCGCACCGTTGACCATCTTGGCAACCAGAGGCTGCGGGGCCGACGATGGTTCGACCTCGTTGATGGTCGCAGATGACCCTGTCAGGCCACGGAACGGGTTGACTGATGCAAGAGGGACGGGAATGAGGCCCCGGAAACTGCGGAGAAGGCCTGGAGCGGCGGTCGGACGGGGCGGAAGAGAGGGGAGCGGGCGAAACTTCTCGTCCTGGAGGAAGTCGACCGAAAGAGTAGGAGCGGGGGCTCGGAGAGAGACGGACCTCCTCGATCTTGGGGAGGCCGTGGACGGGCTGCGGTTACGAGAGGCAAGGAAGGCGTCGGGAGGTGGCAGAGCAGCGCTGTCGTCGCGCAAGAAGGAGAGCGGAGCAGACAGTGAGTGTGAGCGCGAATGTGAGGCTTTTGAGTGAGCGGACTTGTAGGAAGGAGCGTGTTTGTTGAAGGAGCGGCAGCGCTGGCGAGGCGAGGTGAGCAGGGAAGGCCTGGGGCTGCTCAGGTCTCCCAGATCTGTTAAGTTCGAGGATGGCCAGGACGGGCCGGGCTGGCTGTTGGGGTACGTCCACGAGGCCCCGGCGGTCGACCCGATCGGCTCAGCTGGAGCTGTGCCAGTGGCAGGGGAGGGAGAAGGCGAGGGAGAGGTGAGCGGACGAGGAAAGGATGGGCGGAGCGAAGACTGGTGCTGGCTGGGAGCAGGCAGCGGGGGCAGTGGGTGACGACGGTGGCGGCCGCTAGCCGGGCGGAGCGCGGTCTGATCCAGGCCATCGGGGCCATCGTCGCGACCAGCAGCGCCCCTGTGCGCGACTCGCCTGGGGCCATCAAAGGGCTCACGCTGCGGCGCGAGCGCAGCTGCGGCGGCGGTTGTCGTCATGGCGCGCCGTTCAGGACGCCAGACTTCGGAACTTGAGCTCGAGGCGGCGCGGCTCGGTGGCGCAGAGATCGGTCTCGACGATGATGGAGGTTGCAATTACCGTTTGATGTTGGCAGCCGAGTGATTGTGAGTGAGACGTTGACACTGGATCGACCAGGGGGCGCAGGTGTCAACATGCTCAGCCCAGTGGTGCAGCCCCAGGCCTGCAACGCGGCCTGGCGCGGGGGTGCGAGAGCACGCGTCCGGAATGCTTGCGAGACATCGACGCCGCGAGGCCGCGAGGCCCGCCTCGCGCAACAAAGGCTACCCCGCGTGCTGTCCGGCGTGTCACGGAGCACCGCTGGGTGCACCTGTTCCGAGTGTGTTTGTGTCCTTGTCCATCAGCCGTCAGCGTGAGGTCTCTCCGGATGGCCGGATCTGCTCCGGCCGTTCGACACCCTTCCAGTGCTCGAGGGTGTCACAAAGACGGTGCTTAGTGTTCTGGTGCATCAACTACCCTCACATGCCTCCACAAGCGCACAGCTGTGAAGGGGTACACACCTTTAGGAGGCCCCAGCGTTCGGTACTCCTGCGAAGCATGCACGCGTGGTTGATATGATTGGCGTCTCGGACGACCCGCCACCTCAGCTGAGCAGTGGCGGACAGTGTGCGCAGCCTGCGAGCAGCGCGGGCAGGTCCCACGCTGGCCACGCCGAAGGTAACCTCAGACGCGTCCAAGACAGCAAGTGAGACACAGTGCGAGGCAAGCGCAGCCACCGCGCTAGAGCACTAGACCGATCCGAGATCTTGGGATCCTCCTCGCTACTCACCCTTGGGACCCTGGACGCCTTCCAACCTTGCTCCGCACTTCGCGCTTCGGCGCGGCGCTTCGACTTCGCAGCGCGCATCTTCATCTTCCCCGATTCCCTCGTCGGCTTCCCCAGGCCCCGGAACAGCCAAGCAAGCCAAGCGGCAGGCGCACACCCCGCCGTGCCTCGCAGAGCTCGTGCGTCCCGCCGCACGACGCTTGAGCAGGATGCACGAGCACCCGCGCTTCCGCCGGAACGCACCGCGCCCGCGGTACGCGCATACGCGCGTGCGCGTGCAGAGGCGCAGAGAACAATGCTGCGATCTGCGAGCTGCGAGAGTGACGCCAGCGCAGCACATTGCGCCCTGCCGATCACTTAGGGTCGCGGCCTCGATTGCAGCTAGCGTGAAACGGCCGGGTGCGGGTGGCGAACTATCGGTGGGCGCGCGCTCCGTTTCGCGCGCACTCCGTCTCACATGCCACGACGCTTTGCGCTCACAGTGAGAATGATGCCACCCTACCATAGACGTCTCGAGATGCTAACAGCTTAAGAGCTACCCACCAGTCATCGTGCGATAAGAACAGCCGTAGTTCCCGAGTCAGTCACAAGTCATCTCGACGCCAGCCGGCCCCTCGGCCCTGAGGCGCACATCCCAGCCACCTCACCATCCCAACTGATCTGCTAGTCGCGCCCGAACGCCAAATATAGCCATCTCTCGGGCTCTAGTCGTCTCGTTATCGATTCCATCGGTGCAAACATCGACATAGCCCATCCCATGCGAATGGTACTGCACCGCTAGCACCGCTCTGCACGCTCCGCGATCACCGTGGTCGCTCCTGTCACGCTGCAGCCACTGACGATCGGGCTGCGAACAAAGATCATGACGTAGCGATGTAGAAGGGGTTCGAGCTCTGACCCTAGCAGCTTGTGTGAGATCTTTGGTTCAAGCTGACTTCAGCGACTGCAGGCGCGGGGTTTCTTCCCGTGGCCTCTGCGCCGACCACCACGCTGACCGGCTCCAGATACACTGCGCACTGCATAGTATAGCTATCTACATGATCGACGGAACGGTACTCTATTTACATGCTATGGCGTCCGCGACGCTTACTTGGGGTCCTTGAGAGCGGCCTTGAGCGCCTTCTCGAGCTGGTCGAGGTCGTCCTTGTTGCGAGCGTCGATAAGCTTCATGGGCTTGCCGAGGGTGTCCTCGATGACCTTAACATCGCGGCCCGACCGCTCGCCGTCAATGAACGTGATCGCGCAACCCTTGCGACCGAAACGACCCGTACGACCTAAATGTCAGCGTGGGGCGAAAGGTGAACGTACCAATGCGGTGGATGTAGGTCTCAATGTCAGGCGCCCAGCCCTCCTCAGGGCCCATGATGGGGACGTCGTAGTTGACAACCATGTTGACCTGCTGGATATCGATACCGCGAGCCACAACGTTAGTCGTGATGAGGACCTTGGTCTTGCCCTGGCGGAAGTCGTCGAGGATCTTATCACGCTCGTCCGACATTTTGTCGCCGTGGAGACACGCAACAGAGTGACCATCGCCCTCGAGACGGTCCGAGATGTGGTCGGCGGTGATCTTCTTCTTGCAGAAGACCATGCTCTGGCCGATGGTCATGACATCGTAGAGGAGGGCAAGCACGTCGAACTTGTCGTACTCGTTCTCGCACTCAATCTTGAGCTGCTTGATGGCGTCGACAGTGACCTCCTCCTTCTTGAGGTAGATCGCATTTGCCTGAGGGCAGAAAAGCTTGGCGTATTCCTGAACCGAATCGGGGAAGGTAGCAGAGAACAGCATCGTCTGGGCACCGGGAGGAATCAACTTCTTGATGCGCAAGGTCTGGTCGCCGAGACCCTGGAGACCAAGCATCTCATCGGCCTCGTCGACAACGACGACACGGATCTGCGAGTGATCCAGAACGCGTCCGCCGCGCGACATGATGTCAACCAAGGTGCCAGGCGTACCCACGACGACCTGCTCCGCGATCTTCTCGTTGCGCTTCCAAGAACCCGGGACGGCGAGCTTGACCTTGATCTCCGTGAACTGCGCGAGCTTCTCGATGACGTCGACAATCTGACGGGCGAGCTCGCGGGAGGGAGCGAGACAGATGGCCTGGGGTGTGCAAAGGGCGGGGTCGACGCGAGAAAGTAGAGCCAGGGAGAACGCAGCGGTCTTGCCGGTTCCCGACTGACTCTGGCCGATGAGGTTCTGGACGCTTCTGTCAGTTTAAGGATAGACATGGCTTACGGGTTCGCCAGGAGGAGAGGGAGAGCCTTCTCCTGGATCTTCGAAGGCTTGGTGAAATTCATGGCGTAAATACCCTGCAGCAGGTCCTTGTGACTGACATTAGCAATCATCCGCTGTGCTGCTTACATGGGAAGCTCCTCGAAAGTCTTGGCAGAGTACAGAGGCGAGTTGGGGTCCGCCTGCTGGTCGGCAAGCTTGACCTCGACCTGGAAGTCGTTGCTGATGAGGCCGGATGACTTGTTGTCGTCGTTCTTGGCATCACCGTTGGTGGAGGAAACGGTGTTTCCCCATCCTGACGTCAGTCCCATTCCTCTTCAAGGCTCACCATCGTCGGCGGCGTTCATCTTGTCCTTTGGTGCGTCTTCCTTTTTCTCCGAGGCTGAAGACGAGCGGTCGGCGTTGGCTCCAGCAAGAGCTTTTCCGAGCAACGGGTTTGCCTTGTTAACGCTGGGGCGCTTCTCTGATGGAGGCTTGGAGTCCTGTTCGTTGTCGTCGGTAGCAAGGCCACCGATGCGCGAGGCTAGCGACTGGACTGCCGGGGAGGGCTTGGAGTCGGGTGCTGGTGAGTCTGCCTTGGCTGAGGCGTCAGCGATCGTCTCGGCGTTGAAGGCGAGAAATGCGATGAACGCGGGGGCTGGATGAGAAAGGATGTGAAAGAGGAAGAGTGTGAAAGGACGATGACAGCAAAGCGGTGATGTGACGGCGAGAGGGCGGCGAGGGGCGCGGTGTGCGTGTGCAAGGACAAGGCGACGATGAAAGATTGGCGTTTCACCGCAGACGTCAAAACACACCTCACCTTGCTCGTCCCTCGACAACAACAAAGGGAAGCGGGGTCGCAGGGGCTGAAATTTCCGAGGCAGGCGAAGCGATTGGAGGGGAGCTCACTCACCGAAACCACCGAGACGGGATGCAAGATCAGATCCGAGGTCGTCGTCGTCCTCGACGTCTGCCCAGCTTTTGGATGGAGTGTGGCCTGACATGGTGTAGGCGAGACAGCTGCGGGGCGCGCGAGCGGGCGAGCGGCGGGCGAGGCCGGGCGCAGGGGTGTAGGCGTGCGGGTCTGTGCGCCAGGGATCGGCGGCGCTGTGTGGTGGCTTAGGCGTGCGACAGTCTATGCGTCGTGTCTCAGTGCTCGAGGACGCGCAGTCGTGGCGATTCGTCGTTGGAACAACAAGATACGGCAGTCAAGAGCTCGTAAGGATGGATGCGAGCGCGAAACGTCACTCCAGTACACAGAAATCACTATGACGGCAGCTGGCGGTATTGCCGTATCGGGCAATTCCTTGTTTACGCGGCCGGCATTGTGGCGAATCGGGGCAAAAGTGACAATTCGTCTGGGCATGGCCAAAGAGTCGCTGAAGCCACGGTGCACGTCCATCACGGGCCAGAACAGTGTTCACGGCCGCCTGAAGCAGCTTCTAGCTCATTTAAAGATCTTAATAATGCCATACAACTGAAGTATGTTACATGAACCACTATGCTCTACATCTCACGGATACACAGTCCATTATAGTCGTTAAGTCGTGCTGCCCACGCCGAATCCTCAACTAAGCAAACAGGTACCGCACCCGGTCGATTTCAGATTTGTCTGTCTGAGCTCACAACTGACCAGCTGCCGGTTGCACAGGTCGCCGGCATCTGTCAGGGGATTCTCGCCCAGATTGACGTTCTCGAGAGACTGGGGCAGGCGCCCCACGCCCGTCAGCTGGTTCCCCTGCACGTAGATGCTCTTCAGGTCGATGTCAATGTTGGGCAAGCGGCCGCTGATCTCGTTGAAGCTGAGGTCGAGATACTTCAGGGAAGTGGGAAGCGTGGTCATGTCAAGCGATGAGATGTTCTGATACGTTGCGGCACTGGGGTCAGATCAGTCCTGCAGGGAGACTCACAGAGTGGTGATGGTGGTGTTGCTGAGGTCCGGTAGAGAGAGGTGAGGGTTGTGAACGAGGGCGACGCTTGTGACGTTTCCAACTTTGAGATCTTGCAGCAGCGTATACTCCGCCCGCAGGAGTGTCAGGTTGCCAAGGCGGCTTACGTCGAGTGCCCCCGTCGGTGCCGATCCATTGCCCTTGAGCTGCAGCTGCTTGAGGCCGACGAGGTGGCTTATGTCTGGCATGGAGGCTGGCATGGCGGGTGCGCGGAGGTCGAGACTGATGACGCGCTCGCGCTCGTCGCACCCGACTCCCGTCCACTTGCATGGGCTTTGCGACTCGCCCCAGCCCTTCAGCGGCGCGTCGTCCTCGACACGGTCCCACACATTCATGAGCGTGCAATACTGCAGAGCCCCGCCCACGCCCTCAACTCCGCTGGTGCTGTTGACGTGGTCGTTATGCAGCTTTGACAGCGGGTCGAAGCACGAATGGCAGGAGAAACCAGCATCGTCGCCGTCTACCCATGACTGAGCACACTTAATCCCTTTCTCCCGCAAACGCTCTGCCTCCTCCTCTTCCGCCTGCTTCCTCTGTTCCTCCTCGGATGGAGCGGCTGCGCGCTGCTTGTTCTTCGAGATCAGTACGGACGTCAGGATGACGATGACAATGAGCACCCCGACGCCGAGGCCGATCATGAGGTGCTTCTTCTTCTTCTTCTCGTCAGCCGGTAGCTTGGGGCGGCGGCGTGCCAGAGTAGGGAACAGGCCAGCCTCGGCGGCAGCAAGGCGGGGCGTGTGCGGTGTCCTGGGCGTGAGGCCGGGGGAGCGTGGTGGGAGTGCAGTGCTCATTCCCCGTGGGATATCGAGTGTGACCTTCTTCGTCGACCCGCTCTCGCTAGACTCGTACAGGTCAACGCTGCCGAGCTTGACGGGCTTTGCGCCTGCCCACTCGCCCTTTCCGGACAGGCGTTTGGGCAGCCACCGCGCCTTCTGCGAGGTGACGGAGTAGGGGCGTGGCTGGCTGAAGTCGACAGCGACCGGGGTCAGGGCGATGTCGTGCATCTCGCCCGGGGTGAGTGGGCTTGGTGCGGGCGGACGCTCCGGACGGGTCGAGCGCAATGGCCGGGTAGTGAGACGGAGGGGCGAGCGAGGGGGACGCGGAGGCGGCTGGGGCACGACCGAAGGGAGCAAGCCGCGCGGTGGCTTGAAGGTGTACTTCTCCTTCCTCTCTCTCTCCTCTCGGTCTCGCACCTTCCGCTCCTGCTCCTTCCTCTCCGCCTCTCTCTGCTCCTCTCGCCGTTCCAAGTCCGCCCCGCCGAGCTCGACGACCGAGCACTTGTCAGCCCGATGCGTCTTGCGCAGCTCGACCTCCTGCATCTGCACGGTGTAGTTCCGGCGCCCGATCAGAGCCAGCATCGCCTCGGCAATCGGCGGGGGATACTTGTGCCTGAGCTTCGGCGTCTCAGGCACCTCGAGGGGAAGCAGAGGCGCGCCAGGCCGCAGCGGCGGCATCGGCCCGCGGCCCCGGGTCTGTCGGCGGGAGACGGGGCTAGGTGCCGGGGTGAAGTCGACGGGGCGGGAGTCGTGGATCTGCGCCTCGATCGCGCGCAGCAGCTGGCTCTGCGTCGGTGCGTGCGACGGCGTCACCCCGCCCCGGCGGTGTGGCGGGACGTATGGTTCCTCGCCGGCGCCTTGCTTGTGGTTCAGCGGAGCGCAGCTGCTGCCGCTGTAGTCGCTCGGCGAGCTTCCCTGGCTCGCAGAACGCTGGATGAGAGCACTGCGCTGGGAGCTGAGACTCGCCGCGCTCGCCTCGCTCGGCACCACCCTCCGCGGCCCGAAGGAGCCCTGCGACATGCGCTCCGGGTCGTGGTATGCGTACCGGTTCGAGGAGTGCGAGTCGTCGGACGCAAAGCCCGCGAGATCGACCACGATGGCGGGGTGTGCGCGCGACACACTCTGCGCCCGCTGCACCGTCGTCCCGAAGTGGATCTCTTCCTCGTCTTCCGTCTCGGCGGCGGGGGCGGGCGCAGGACGGACCCGCGGCTCGCACACCGGCTCGGGCGTGGGCGCCGAGGACGGGGTGGCTTGCGCCGGGATGCGGCCGACGCGCTGTAGGCGTGAGCCTGAGCGCTTCACTTCTGTTCCTTCATGCGTTTGCTGGGTGGGATGGGCAGGCTGGATGGTCTGGCTGTGCTGAGTGGTGTCCTGTGTGTGTCTAGAACGCTGGGGGGTCCGTGGTTGCAGCGGGTGATTCTGGGCGTAGCCGGCTGGGACAGCGAACGGGTGCTTTGGCAGCGACCCGCCCCGGATGTGGTAGTGCCTCTCGACTCTCTCGGAGCGTTCGAGCCTCTCTTGCGTCTGGGTATGGAAGATTCTCTCCCGCTCTCCCCCCACGGCGGCAGGCTGCTGCAGTGCCTGGAGCGCCTTCGCGCCGCTGAGGTCGAGTGGCGGGGGTGGCAGCGCGCGGCTGGACGTACTCGAGATCGAGTCGGAGAACGAGCGTGAGTGCGTCTTGCAGGTATCCCGGCTCGGCTGACGAGGCAAGGGGCGTCTGGGTAGCGGTCGCGGGGGGAGGGGGATGGTGGGCGGAGGGCCGGGCGGTGGCGGCGTCTCGGGCCAGAGCGAGTGGTGCAGCTTCCTCCGGTCGGGGAGCGGCGTGCGCGCCCACTCGTCCATGTCCAGGTTGTCTGCGTAGGTGTGGATATGGGGAGGCTTGCCATCAACCGTCGAGGGCGAGGAAGGTGCGCTGCTCTCTGCGACGCAGAAGAGCGCGCCGTCCGACTCGACGATGCGGAGCGCATCGGGGCCGGGCGGCTCCGCCGCCGTGCAGAGGGAGACGCGGGTAGACGCACGCACCGCCGCCGGGGGGAGGATGGTCGGGTGCTTGGGCGGGGAGCCGCTGAGGGCTGCTCCGAGGGAGTAGCGCGACGGGTCGCTGGGGAACGCCATCGCAGAGTGAAGTTGGGGAAGATGCCGCTCCCCGCAGCGACAGACACTTACATATTCTCCAAGCCCACTGACGACGACCCGGAAGACAGACACAATGCAGCTTTGTGCACTGGGAAGCGGAGACCGATCGCTGTGCTGGGTCAAAGGACAATGGTTGCGGCGCCCTTTGTCTCGCACCTCGCGGCGATGGCGCGAAGTGCTGATCATCCATCAGTATAATGGCGGCCACCGCTGCTGCACACTGCCGCGCAACCTTTGTTCGCTATCTTCTGTCAGGAAGCGATCGGCGAAGGATATATGGCGGCCGAAGCCTTGCATTAAGCACTTGGGCGTGTATATAGATGTGACAAGCTTTTGACTAGTGTGACAGGACAGCTTTATAGGATGACTACGGGTACCTCTTCGTGACGTCTACTTGCGGGAGCTCTTCGAGCGCGAGCTGCCCTTGCTCCGGATGCTGCTGCCCGACTTGCCAGACTTGCTCTTCGACTTGGACTTGACCTTGTCAAAGTTGCCGTCGTTCTTGATCAGGTGCTTGCGCGCCTTGGCGTACGTCGGGTCCAGCTCGTCCTCCTCCGAACTCGTGTCCTCGCGCATGCGGCCGATGCGCGTGCCCCAGTCGGCGGGCGCTCGTCGGGGAGCGAGCTCGTCCGAGTCCATCGAATCGCGCGGCGCAGAGTCGGCCACGGGGGTGATATAGTTCGTAGTCTTGGTCTCGCGGTAGTCACCGCTGTTGTTCGACGCGGGCGCGGGGGCAGGAGTAGGGCCCTCACCGGGGACGTGGACGCGGACGCTCTTGCGGCGGCCGAGCTCGTTGCCGTCCGAGTAGCCGCTCGGCTGGTAGCCGGCGATCTCGGTGGCGTCGTCGTCGACGTTGGCGTCATTGTACTGGGCGTCCTCGGCCGACTCGTAGACCGACTCGCCGGTCGTACCGGTGGTGTACGAAGCACGAGACTTGGTGCGAGGGCGGTCATTGTCGGGCTTGTCGTTGGGGTCGTCGGTGATGAGACCGGCAATGTGAGGCGCATTCTTACCCTGGTGCTCCTCATAATCGACCTCTTTGTCGTCGACCTGCACAGGGCCCGGGGCGTGGACGCTGTAAAGAGTCGTGATCCTGGGGTCAGGGGAGAGCTGACGCTCGACCGGGGAAGGCGACGTGGGGCGCAGAGCCGACTTGAGAGGGGGCGGCTTCAGCTTCGAAGGAGGGAGGGCGGCGACGGGGGCCTTATCGAAGCTGTCGGAGGACCGACGCTTAGGCGACTTGTACGGGCGTCCAGGAGCAGAGCCAGTCGTCCTCATGCTGTTAGAGCGCGAGATCGAGTCCTGCGGGCGCAGGGTGTCGGTGTCAGTGTCACGCTTCTTCTTGGGCGTCGTGTGCGTAAGCGGGGGCGCCTGGTGCACGGCGCTGTGGGTCGAGTGACGCGCAGTGTGGTGAACAGCAGGCTGCTGCCTCAGTTCTCCAGCGAGCGAGGAGCCAGGGGCCTTGACGAGCTCCATCTGGGGTCCGACGCTCGGGGCCTTGGGCACGTCAGGCATGGACGGCGCGGGCGCGTCGACGATGGACATGATGCTGTTGTCCGCACGGCCCGGAGGCGACGACACGCGCTTGGACGTGCGGCCGATGCTGCCGTTGGGGCGAGTTTTGGGCTTGCCACTGGAACGGTTCGACTTGTTGCTCTTCACGGTAGGAGACTTGGACACGACGCTCATGGCGGCGCGAGGAGTGGCCGAGCCGGCGTGCGACCTCGCCTTAGTGGAGGGCGAACGGATAAGACCGGGGTGCGTGCCGTGGTTGACGGAGACACGACCAACATCGGCGACCGTCCACGAGGGCGCGTTAGGCTGGTTAGCGACCATCGCGAAGTTCGACAGGGACTCCTCATCCGAGCTCGAGTCAGCGCGGCGGGTGCGCGGGTTGAGCGACTTCGCACGCTTGATGTTATCATCCGTGCGCGTGTGCCATGGGCCCTTCCTGTAAGGCGACTCGCGGCCGGATCGGTTGCCCTGCTGCTCGTGGTGAGGGCCCTTGAAGAAACGGGCGATCGACGAGAAGAAGCCTCCCTTCTTCTTGTCCCTCTCCTTGCCGCGGTGGTACGCCGAGGTGTTCGCCCGCACACTAGAGGTGTCGGACTGCTCATCGACACGGCTCAGGCCATGGTCGCTAGACCTGGTCCTGCGAAGAGACTTGGTTCCGGGGGGCTTGTAAGTGCCGCCGGTGCCGAGCTCGCTGCTGGCCTTGCGCCCAGTGGTCTTACTACCGGTGTGCGAGTGCCTGCGGGACACGGAAGGCGAGTTCGAGGCGTTGTTAGCCCTCAAGTTGGCCTCTGTGACACGGGTGTTCTCGTGCATGACGAGGTTGGCCGGAGGCTGTTCGTCCTCCGAGCTGCCACCTCCCTCCTCCTCCTCGGCGATGCTCTCGTTGATAGAACCGGGGCCGCGAGCGACACCACGGCGGCCAGCGGTGAGAGACCTCGAGTGCTTGTGGGCGGCGGGGGAGAAGTCACGCTCGTCGTAGCCCATCTGCGAGGCGGACTGCGATGGGGCGAGAGAAGCGTTGGACTCGAGCTCGTAGTTGTTGCCCTCGCCCTCAGCGGGGAGCTTCTCCAGGTCCTGGAGACCACGGCGGGCCTGTCCGATCCACATCTGACCGACAGCCTCCATGGCGTGGAAGCGCTCCTCGAGACCAGAGTACATGACCTTGTTGCGCTCCGACTCGATGCGGACCTCCAGGCTGCGGAGGTGCTCCTCGCAGCCGAGGAGCTCGGCCTGAGCCTCCTGCATCTTCTGCGCACGCTTAGCCTCGCGGCTGGAGACGTGACCCGAAACATCAGACGAGTACGAGTAGGCGGAGCCGGTCGACGAAAGAACGGAGCCGCCGTCGTTGTGCCGGAAGCTGGTCGAAAGAGACGAGGACATGTCCTTAATATCGCGCTTGGTGGGGCGAGACTTGGTTGTCTTGATGAGTCGGGAGACGAGAATCTGACGGTCGCGCTTGACGCGGCTCATTTCCTCCTCGAGCTCGTGGATCTTCTTCAGGTTCTTGCGGAAATCCTCGAGACTGGACACATACGCCGCCCAACCCAGGTTCTCGCCGTCGCCCATGATCGAGCTAGTGCCGCCGTTACCCTCGCCGCCAGGCGAAAGAGGGCCCTCGAAGGCCGCATGTCGCACAGCTCGGCGGATGGGGAGGAGGACACCGGGTGACGAGGTGACGTAGGCAAGAAGCGACGAGGTCGAAGTATGAGAGTGGGACAGCAGAGTCAAAAGAGCCGTAGTCAGGCCTTTTTGCGAGTCCCTGTGGATAAAGTCAGCAACTAACCGAGGTGGAGCACGGGCGAGACGTACATGTAGTTGTTGAGCAGCCTGTCGGAGCTGCTCCGGTGCCCGCCACCCATGAAAGAGCTCATTGCGGGCGTGAGAAGGTTAGGGGGTGACTACAAAACGAGGGTGGAGAGGCGTTGGAGCTGGCTGGGGAAGCCGATGTTGCTTATAAGACACTGGGTCGAAGGGGCGGCGGTGTGTTGATCGCCGAGGAGCCTGGAGGTGGCGGGGCGAGGTTGTGTGTGTGTCGCCGAACGGAGGTTAGTGTTCGATGGATGGAGAAAGGGGGAGAAGAAGGAGATGGATAAGGAAGGGTGGGTATAAGTGGTGTGCGGGGGAGTGTGGGTGGATCCGAGGGGTATGACGACGACGGCGAGGATGGGTGAATGATGATGCTGGTGAATGTCTCTGCTTTTTCGGCGTGCGGTGATGAAGAGTCAGGCTGAGGCTGGGGACTGGGCTGGGGACGGCGGAGGCGCACGAGGCCCGGGAGCTGAGGGCAGGGCCTGGGTCGAGTAGCGCTGGGACAAGCTTGAGAATCTGTTTGCGGCTCGGACAGTGCGCTGTTTGGCCCTCGACCCGGAGAGGGAAAGAGAGGCGTCGCTGATCGGTCAATACGTCATGGCTGGCATGGGCAGCAGCTTCGCAACGCAGGGCATACCTGTCTGCTGGGTCCTTCCATTACGAGCATTCCTAATGACCCCCTCAGGTCTAATCCCCCGCATCCAGCGCCCACCATGGCCTCTTGCAGTGATTATTGCGTCAGGGTCCCGGGTTAGGTTGGAGTTTAGAGTACCAATGACGTCGACCGTCTGCCGCATGCTCGCCCTCGCTGTCCAATGTCGCTCGCTCCTTCAGAACAGGCGAACCGATTCGAGGGTGCACGGCAGGTCCGATGCCCCTGCTTCCGGACGCCGGACCCCGGCATCGCCAGCGGCATCCTGGTCACTTGAATGTGGTAAACACGCGCATAACAGGCTGAATTGACCCCGCCCGTTACTGCTTCAAGAAAACAAGCTGCCAGGCACACCTCGACCCTTATCACTCAGACAGCCGGGACCTCCACTTTCCACCGAAAGCCACATCACCGCCCGTGCCGCAGCCACGTGGTCCGCGTGTCTCATCGCCTGGCGCGTAGTTACGTGCCAGCATGGCAGCGGCACGTCGCAACTTGCGCGCCGGCACGAGTAGGCCACCTCCAAGTCCCTCATCAACAACAACTCCCAAAACCGGCTCTCATGGCACCCAAATCCAAGGCCGGTGCTGCGGTCTCGGCGCCGCCGCGCAAGGAGGCGTCCATTACCGCCATCGAGGACGACATCCCGCCCGTCGAGATTATCGAGGAAGACGTCGCCGCGTACGCCTACCCCGTGCCGCAGCTCCCGAAAGAGACCGTGGACAACACGCTTAGCTTCCTGCGTCTTGCGATCCTGCTGCTCATCTGTGGCGCTGCTGTCGCGAGCCGGCTGTTCGCCGTTATCCGGTTCGAGAGTGTCATCCACGAGTTCGACCCGTGGTTCAACTAGTGAGTACGGGCAAGTCGCCCGCTGACCGCAGCCGAGCAACGAAGGTCCTGGTGAACAAGGGGTTCTATGTGAGTGACAGGTGTGGCAGTGTCTAACACGTCGCAGGAGTTCTGGAACTGGTTCGACCCTACCGCTTGGTACCCTCTTGGACGAACCGTTGGTGGCACTGTCTACCCGGGCCTCATGGTGACCTCGGGTCTGATCTGGAGCTTCCTGCACTACATTAACATGCCGGTGGACATCCGAAACGTCTGCGTTCTTCTGGCCCCTGGGTTCTCTGGCCTCACCGCGTTCGCTACCTACCTGTGAGTTTACGAAGCTAACTCCACTGACTCCAGCTTCACCAACGAGATGGCTTCCTCCGGAGCCGCTCTCCTCTCCGCGGCCTTCATCGGCATTGTTCCTGGCTACATCTCTCGCTCAGTGGCCGGATCCTACGACAACGAGGCCATTGCCATCTTCCTTCTGATGTCGACCTTCTACCTCTGGATTAAGGCGCTCAAGACCGGCTCGACCTTCTGGGGCACCTGGGCCGCCCTGTTCTACGGCTGGATGGTTGCCGCTTGGGGAGGTTATGTCTTCATCACCAACATGGTCCCCCTCCATGTGTTCGTCCTCCTCCTCATGGGCCGCTACAACAACCGCATCTACTCCGCGTACTGCTCGTGGTACGTCCTCGGCACCATCGCCTCCATGCAGGTGCCCTTTGTCGAGTTCCTTCCCATCCGTACTTCGGAGGGTATGGCTGCCCTCGGCGTTTTCGGCCTTCTCCAACTCGTTGCCTTTGTCGAGACCTGCCGTCGCCTGGTCCCCGACAAGGCCTTCACTGTCCTTCTTCGCGCCTTTGTCGTCCTCGTCGCCGTTGTCGCCTTCATTGCCCTCGTTCTCCTCACCTTCTCGGGCTGGATCGCCCCCTGGACCGGCCGCTTCTACTCTCTTTGGGACACTGGCTACGCCAAGGTTCACAGTGAGTCACTGTCCGTGCGATGCTGACGCCAGTGCCCATCATTGCTTCCGTGTCCGAGCACCAGCCTACTGCCTGGCCTGCCTACTTCTTCGACCTGAACATGCTGATCTGGATTTTCCCCGCCGGCCTGTTCTGGTGCTTCCGCTGGCTTCGCGATGAGCACGTATTCGTCATCATCTACGCCGTCTTTGCTGCATACTTCTCCGGTGTCATGGTTCGTCTCATGCTCGTCCTGACCCCTGTCGTCTGTGTCTCCTCCGCCATCGCGATCTCCAAGCTGCTCGAGGCGTACCTCGACCCCAAGCTCGAGATTGAGGAGGTCCAGGAGGCTGTTCCGAAGAAGGCGAAGAAGAAGGCTGCCGACTCGTCCACGTTCACGTTCACCGGCTTTTTGGCTGGCAAGAAGGCCCGTGGCGTGTGGTCGTGGGAGTCGCGTGCGCTCGTCGTCGGTGTGCTCGTGTACTTCATGATCTTCTTCGTGAAGCACTGCACGTACGTGACCTCGACCGCGTACTCGTCACCGTCGGTCGTGCTCGCATCGCGCAACCAGGACGGTTCGCAGAACATCATCGACGATTTCCGCGAGGCGTACTACTGGCTGCGCCAGAACACCGAGAAGGACGCCGTCGTCATGTCGTGGTGGGACTACGGCTACCAGATTGCCGGAATGGCGGACCGTACGACGCTCGTCGACAACAACACGTGGAACAACACGCATATTGCGACCGTCGGCAAGGCGATGGCCTCGAACGAGGACATTGCCTACCCGATCCTGCGCCGCCACGACGTCGACTACGTTCTTGTCATCTTTGGTGGCCTGCTCGGCTACTCTGGCGACGACATTAACAAGTTCCTGTGGATGGTGCGCATCGCGCAGGGCGAGTGGCCCGACGAGGTGCAGGAAGCCAAGTACTTTACGCCGCGGGGCGAGTACGCTGTTGACGACCGGGCGTCGCCGACAATGCGCAACTCGCTCATGTACAAGATGACGTACCACCGGTTCCCGGAGCTGTATGGCGGGCACCCGGCGCAGGACCGGGTGCGCGGGCAGCGCATCCCGGAACACGGCACGCACGAGCAGCTCGAGACGATTGAGGAGGCGTTCACGTCCGAGAACTGGATTGTCCGCATCTACGCCGTCAAGAAGGACGACCCCTTCGGCCGCAAGCACAAGGATGCCGTCCAGTTCAGCAAGGGCTTCCTGCGCCAGGGAGACAGTAAGTAGATAGACATTAAAAGCAGAATGCATGCGATATAGATTGCGGCTCGCGCAGCGAGCTCGGTGTACGGCACGGCGAGTGGTCAGGTGGGGATATGCTACAGGTATTGGAAACAGTGAGGGAGTGGCTACAGTGGCCTTGCTACAGGGAGTCGAGCGTGAATATTAGGTATGGAGTCTGCTACAGAGGGTAAAGTGGCGGGTCGTGGCAGGGCGGCTAAGGCGACGCCGGCGGGGTCGTCGGCGGGGACAGGCTCTCGTCCCTCGTGTGGAAGCGGCGGATCATGTCCTCCTGCCTCTGCGTGAGCGCGAGGAGGATCGTGTTGCACTCGTCCAACCGGGCGGGATCTGGGGTTAGCGATCGCAGGGTGTGGTCGAGGTGACTCACCGATGTAGCAGAGGGGCTTGGGTGGCCCGGGCAGGGGCCGAAGGCCGTGCTGGGCGCGAACTCTGTTGAGGGGCGAGGGCATGAGTCGTTGGGCAAGTTGGTGAGGCTATGTGGGCGGAGCCACCGCGAGACGACGCGAGAACCCAGCCCGAGTGTGAGTAGATATACTCGTCAGCGCTCCGCTCAGCCGCGTCGTCTGTCCGTGGGTCAACAACAGTCACCCGGCCCTTGATCCTCATTCCTCCCGCCAGCCTGCTTGCCGTGCGCCGTGCCCTGTTCTCATCGGCATGCACAGACCCACCCAGCGCTAGGCCGCGAGGCCCGCGAGATCCCCAGGCCGGTTCTTCCGGGCGACTAACGCACGCAAGAGCCAATAATAGGACGCCCGACTTCTCTGGGACGTCAGTGGCGGTCCCGCGGCAGTGCGGGGGCGGCTGTGTCGCCGCAGATCTGGCCGTTGCCGCCCCACACCGTAATGCACGGGGTGCGCAGCCGCAGTCTATGCTGCGCGGGGCCATGTGTTTGCTCGTGTTCTGCCTATTCCTGCTTCATCTGTTTTGCTCTGCGAGTTGGATCCTCCTTGCTGTCACCTCGAACATCGCCAGCGCAGGTGCTCTTCCTCGCGATGCGAGACGTCCCTCGATACATAGAGAACGCCCGGGTCGTGTGCTCGGCGTGTGGCTTGCCTGGCGAGGCTTGCCCCAGCCGGGTCCCGAACAACACGGCGTCAGTAGCTCCTCCGAGATCCCCTCGCGCCTTTCCTACGACTCCCCACTGCCACCCCAGTAGTCGAACGGCGCCAGGCCGATCACCGATCTCGCGAGATCGCGCTAGGCCCCGCAAGCACTATTCTCCGACTCCAACGGAACTGCTCCGCACTCCACTTCTAAGTTGCGTCTAGTGTAAGAGCTTAAGAGCTGGCGATGTGGCAGAGCGGTCGGCGCTGTCCCCGCTGGCGGTTCGCCGCGGCTGTCGGGCTAGCGCCGGAGCTCGAGTGCGGGCACCTCCGTCTGAGCAGCCGGACACGCTAGCGTGCCACAACTCTGGGTTATCGCTGCTAGCACTGCTCCGTCGCTCCGTCATCGGTAAGCAGGATAAGCAGGTGAGATCCCGACGGAAAGCGGGCCCGTCTTGCTCTGTCATCATCCGGATACGCCGTGCTCACGGACCAGCCGGCGGGTGCCGCATGATTGGGCTGCCTCTTCGGCAGCTGCTCGGCACTGTCCTCCGCGTGAATGCTAGCGCGGGGCAGGATAACGCAGAATGCAGGAGCGTTGCAATTGTCACCGTATCGATGCAGAGCCACACGCCACACCCGCACGGCCCAGTCCTCGTCTCGCTGCTACGTCATAGCTGTCACGGTTCGTGGCGTGCCACGTGCCCTATTGGTCTCCCACGCCTGCTCCGACTTGCACAAAGTTGCAGGCGGACTCTCCCGCGCTCGCCTGCGGCCTACTCTCCCACGCGCGCCGCACGCTCTTGCCGCGCGTCGGACCAAGGCATTCCGCAACCCCGCCTGCCCCTGGACACAGCCGGCACAGCCAGGACACAGGACACAGCCGCACCCTGCTGCTATTGTCAGTCCACACCAGGACACGACAGGATCCCATTCACCCTCGATGTTATCAATTTTCTCCACCTGCACCCTGGCACCCCCACCAGCACAAACAAATCTTCACTGCGGTAGAGATATGCACAGTCTTCATATCGAGAGATGCTGGATTATACTACAGAAACAGAGACACATTCGGGCTAAAAGCACAGACAACAAAAGACACGATCTACGCCAGCACGCCGACGCCAGGCCAGACGCCAGGGCGGCGGGATGTTTATCTGTCGTAGTCGCGCATCCGCGCGGGCGCCTGTGTCTCGCGCCGTGACCGTTCCCGAACCATCGGCTGCGTCTGCGTCTCGCTCTGCACTCGCCTCATGCTTGTCGCGTCCTCGCTGTCCTTGGGAGACGACTCGCCCGATTTCCGCGGGCTTGCTTCGGGCAGACTGCTGGCTGAGCCAGCGGGGGAAGTCGTGCCGCGCCGGGTCGCTCGGGTCGGGGGCACACTCTCGGCCAGGCGCGATCGCTTGCGTGGGGCTGTCGTCTCGTCGAGCGCGCCGTCGACCTCAGTCTTGTCCTTGTCGTCGTCGGCGGATGTAACCGCGCGAAGCGGGGAGTTGACGTTGACCGCACCATTACCGCCGACAGCCACAGGGGCGAGCCCACTGGAGCGCGTGCGCTTCAGAGTGCGGGGCGTCGGCACCTCGCCATCCTCGGGCTCAGTCGTCGGTAGCTTGTAATGGGCGGCTTCGGCAGCGTGAGCCTCGGCGGCGGCGGCTTCAGCGGAGCGGGCGCGCTGGGCGGCAACCGCTCGCTGGATGGGCGGGATCATCGGGGTCGGGGTCGGGGTGGCCACCGTGCTCGATCCGCGCGTGCCGCGGCTGGATCGCAGAGCCTTGCGACGCCGGGCGAGCGCCGCCGCTGCACGGGCAGCTGCGGCGTTCTCCTTCTTTTGGCGAGCCTTTTCCTCCTCGGCGCGTTCAGCCCTGAGGAGCTCCTGCGGGGAAGGAATCGTGGAACGCGTGTTGGCGAGGTCGTGGAGACGGTTGTACGGGTGCACGGCGGGGCCAGTAGCAGGGATAGAGGGAGTGGGGGATGCAGCGGGGGTCTGGTGCGATGATCTCTTCTTGTTCGTGGGCGGCGGCGATGGCACCTTGGGGCGGACCAGACAGCGGGCGACAATGGTCACATTGAGAGGTCGCATTTTTGACGATAGGCGCTCAGAAGCGGTCGAGGGAACGACGACAGCACTCTTGCGGCGCTGGTTGAACGTCAAGATCGGGGCGGGAGGAGGGGTCGGCTCGCGGGGCGGAGCGACGCTGAAGGACACGAAGCCTGAAGATTTGGTCTTGAGCCCCACGGCCGGGTCAGCCGGCGAGGCGAAGACGATGGGTTGAGGGGGCATCGCGACGGTAGCAATGGACTAACGCGCGAGCGAGAGAGGGAAGGCCAGGATGAGAGGGAAGGAGCTCTGCTCGCTGGATGGGGGTGGCAAGAGGTGGGAGCAGGATGGGTGAGAGTTTGACGGGGCGTGTTGGGGTGGGGAGAGGTGAGGTGTTGTGGTGTTGTGATGTGAGGAGGTGGGTGGAAAAGTTGAGCAGGTGAGAAGTATACTCAAAGGAAGAGAGGAGCAGATGGGAGGTCGTGCTCGCTGTCGGGGATGGAGTATGTGGGGGAGGGAGAAAGCAGCGTCGGAGGTTGGAGGCCATGAGTATGCCGTGTACCCCTCGGGAGGTGGCCCAGCACCCACCACCGCACGGCCGTATCACTGTTGGACTCGCCGACCCGTGGTGGAGGTCATTTCTGATTGCGATCAAGCAGGGCCACAGGGCGCCAAGGGACCGGCCCCGCGGCCTAGCCTGGCCATGGTTCCTCGCTAGGCGCATCAAGCCACGTGCCAAAGTGGGGGGCACGCCCAAATCCATCGTCTGAAAGCACACAGGCGCGTCCTTTGGACTGTGAACTACTTCCGCGCTAGAGCAGCGATCACGCTCAGCTCCGGCTTCATCATGCATTTTAGCCGTTCAAACCCACCGATCCGGCGTCGCCCGTCGACTGTCACTCCACCCCAACGCATCGACCGTCACATCCAGTGCGCCGCATGACGTCCTCTGCGCAGATTGGGTGGCGACTCGGTCACTGACACTGGTGCGTGGAGCTGGGTGACGAGCTGTGTACTCCCCGGCGACAATGCAGACGGTTCTATACTCATTGTGCATGTGCGTGTATGCGTGTGCGTCACTTCGCGAGGCCGGGGCTGGTGTGTTTCGGTGTTTCGAACTAGTACGTGCTAGCCATTGTACCATTGTCCTGATCCAAGCGCCCAATGATCCAGCCTGTAATGTAGGGTGCACGGGCTGTGTCACACGCTGTTCCCACAAGCCCGATCGTACAGCGCATTGTGCGCATTGTTCACAGGTGTAGCGGTGCGACGGTGCTACCGGTGCGACGGTTGTGTCCCGCAGGGGGACGGGTGGTGCAGGCGGTGATGCATGGGCGTGCGTCTGCGGCTCTGCGGTCTGAGGTGTCCGTTTCGCCGTGGCAAGCATATGCATGTCGGTCACTGGGGAGGGCGGCGCCAAGCATACGGAGTCGTGAGTCACGCCCTGGCTGATACCCGACGCCGGGAAAATCGAGCTGACCGACTGCCCTCAGGTGGTGGACCGCGTGCGGGACCACCAGCACGTGAAGGCGATAAGGATTGGCTCTGGATTCTGGATTCGAAAAGAACAGTTCAGCGGCAGACGCGGTCCGGCCAGGAAAAGGTCCGAGCCTGTGCCCAGGCAGGCAGCACTAGGCAGGCTGGCCACGGTGACCAGTTGATCCAGCCTGGTCCGTCGGTGCCTGGGACCCTGACTCGACCTGAGGAGCAGCAGTGTTACCGGGCTTCAGGCCCAACCTTGATCGATCCATGCAATGCCATCTCTCTTCCGGTGCTAGCCCAAGCTGTTCGTAACCTTGCCTGTCCCCGCCCCTACCGGCCCCGCCGACGATCTGCGCCTGCACATCCTGGTTCGGCGCGAGCGGCGGATCCAGCGTCTCGTTCCCATGTTTCCGGCCGATCCATGAGCGACCCGGCGGCTGGCTCATTTCGTGCACTTACGCTCACCATGAAACACATTTCTTCCCCGTCTCTTTCAGAGTTCAGCGGGACTTGCATTCTCGAAGGCTCAGTCGGGAGTGATGTCAGAGGCTGATGGCAAGATCTCGCTGCATGGCAACCGCAACACCCGATCCGCATGTCTAGGCTTCGCTGCATGCACGGCAAACGGAACGCGATGCACGTACTGTGCACCCAGAGCGCAGACGGCGCCCGCCGATGGTGGCGACGCTGCGCGCTGGGCAGTCACGGCCGCTGCATACGGCTACTGCGGCGACCGCCATGGCGCCGTGCCCGCTTCTGCGCGGCGCCTCGCTGGTAGCCCTGCGTCTGCTAATCCTGGCCGCCACAATTGCTTAGTTAGCGAACCGGAATATACGCCATCTACCTAGTGCAGGGCCCAGGTCTAAGGTCCGAGACGCTGTCCTCACTCCTCACGGCTGGACTGGGCATCCTGGGCAGCCACGCGGCTACTCGGGCGCGGCGGCAGGTTTGCGACAGATGCCAGTGTCAGTCCCTGGCTCTGGCCGCCTCCCCCGCCCTACATGCATATATCTGCCGAGCGCTGGCTGTCGGCTGCCGGCCATGTCGGGTGCGCCGCGGGAGGCGCCTCGGCGTCTCGGTGCATTCAGGCGCAGCGGTGACCAGCGCCTTGAGAGCACGAAAATATGCTTCTGTCAGGACTGTCGGGGGTCGTGAAGGTTGGATGGACGCTCAGAAGGAGGGCACAGTGCAGGCTCGTGGTATGCGTTAGGGACACCCGAGAGGTATTGTGGGGATCGGGGGGTCGCCCGAGCCCTGCTGGGCCTTGCGGCATCACGGCCTTGCGGCTCGTAGACGAGGCAGTCGAGGGTATGCAGCAGGTCGGCCTTGCTTCTCGCCCACCGCTGCCCGCTGGCCGTTGGCCGTTGCCGCTGAATTGCTCAGATCGGGCGTAAGGAGCCGCGAACAACGCAGTCAGGTGTCCAGGCTTGGCTTTGACTTCTCGGCGCGCTTCCCCAGCAACCGACGTCGCCTACCGTTCGCTCCTCCCACATCCTTGCTGCATTGCACAAACACCCTCTCCGTCACCGCAACGAGCTCGACGCCAACACTCCCGAGGTCACCGCCTCTGCCCCGCCCCCTCGTGCATCGCCCCGCAAATTGGGATCACCGCCCGTTATCAGTCGAAACACAGCATAACCGTTGGACCGGCCAACCACCCGCCGCTCTCCTGAAATCGACTAGGCTGCGAAACCGCTCGTCGGTCTTGCGATTTTGCTCGAGGACATCGTCGTCGAGGTCTCCGTTCTCGTCTTTACCCAGCTCCCTCGACTGCAGTGTCCATTGGCAGCCCCACGAGCGGCAACGGCCCGCGCCAGCACCCCATCAAGCGACTAAGGCCATTACTCCCGATCTGACGAACTCTAATAATCTCCAGTCGGCACCCTATCGCCTCCGAACTGGGCCCACTAGCACCCAGTCTTGGTCCAACCCTAGCCGCTGCCCCGCCTTCCCTTGGCACAGACGCCGTCGTTCAGTTCCCCCCCACACAACTCGCTCGACACACTCACAATCTTCTGTCCTCGCCATCTACTACTGCGGCATCGACGACTGCTGCACGGCATCTCTCGACGCTCGGCCCCATTGTCACCTTATTGCCGCACGACAATAAGCCCGAGCGTGCAAGCGAGGCCGTCCTCGCACTGGCATCTGTCGCCCGCGGTTGCGAACAGTAGATCCATCGCTGTTGAACGCACACGCGCCGACAACGCCCCCGACACACGCTTGCAGCGGCCCACCTCCACACGACTGTCGTCTTCGATTCTCATCTCCGCTTCCCCCACGACTTTGTCGTCTGTCACCCCGCTGTCACACTCTTCTCGAACCCTTTGTCTACCCATATCACATCATGGCAGCGATCAAGGCCTACGTCCCCCGCAACTCGTCCCTTCCCCCATCGAACGCCGGCTCCCCCTCCCCCTCGCTCCCCAAGCGACCCGCTTACGTCCCTCGGTCCACGACGCAGTCGCCGAGCGCCAGCGATTCGCTGAAGAACGATGCCGAGCAGATTCTCAAGGTGAGTACTGATCTGCTGCCGATCTGTGTAGCTTTCGGGGCTGGGTAAAGGTTCGGAGAACTGACTTCTCTCAGCTTCTAGCGCGGCTTCCTGCGCCTCTGACTTCATCGCTCCCCAAGACGTTTGTGTCGTCTCCTCGCCCGAGCACAGCCAGCAGTTCCAAATATGCCTCGTTCAAGGCGTTCGCTCGCGCGGTCAAGAGGAAGAGCTCTGATGATGAGCCGAACGGGTTGGGATTGAGTGGTACGGGGCGACCAGAACTCAAGCGCGCTCGCACGGATAACTCGGCTACCGCTGCTCCGTCCTCCCACGAATTGACCCGCTCATTATCGGCCTCCAACAGCAGCGGTCTCACGCCTCCCTCAAGATCGGCACACCTGTCGTCGCCACACCGACCCGCGCGCAGCAGCTTACGACACGAGATCAAGGAGCGCAAAGCCGGTCAGGGAACGGCCGATTGGACCAAGGATCAATGGAGCAGCCTGTGGAACAGGTGAGTGCAGCGCGTCGGGAGTGTCACTGACATGCTACAGCTTGGGGACTCGTGCCCACTCTCTGAAGCGCTACGGCGACGCATTCCTCAACCCGGCGGGCGCCAAAGGCCACCTTCGGGGGCGGGTCAGCGAGGACCCGTTGCGTGCAGTGCTCTACCTCACCGACTCGCTGTGCCTCTACCTGTTCCGCATCTTCTGTGAAGAGCGCATGCACGGGTACACGAAGACGGACTCCATCGCTCAGCTGGAGGGGCTGCGTGGGTTCATCGCGGGACGTTGGCAGAGCCGGCTCAAGTCTGACGACACACATCGTGACCTTATCCGCGGGATGATCGGATTCATGTGAGTGCAATCATTTTCGTCCGCTGACTTTGTAGTTACCTCATCGAGGCCGTGACTCAGTATCAGATCTCCACTACCGATCTTCACAAGCTGAGCCGGAGAGCAAAGGACCTTTCGACCCCTCATTCCTCGAGCGCTCCGCTCGCCAATGGCTCGAACGGAACGCACGCGTCCGGACCGTCACCTGCGTCCAGTGCCTCTCCCGGCCTCGCTCGCTCGCCCGCGTCTTCCAGCTCAGAAATTCCGCCAGACGTCCTCAAGCTCCTGACGACGACGGCCTCGGCTTCGACGAACGCCTCGAAGGCTATTCTGGCGTCGCGCCATCACCTGTCTCTGCGCACTCTGCGCGACTCTTTCCCGACGACCTGGGACCGCGCAGTTCATTCTGAGCTGGCCGAGGACATCATGCCTGCGCCCGGCGACTCGCTCGGCTGCGCCCGTTTCCTTGACATCGACGACCCAGACACGTTTGCGTGGCCCATCGAGTTGGGCATGCAGAACGCAATCGCGCACGTCGCAGTGTTCGGCCGCGCGCTCGTGCGAGAGTTCTCGGAGGTTGCAGGGAAGCCGTGGGAGGCGGTTCTCACTGAGGCCGACAGCCCTGACGCCCGGTAGCACGTCATGACTGTGCGGGTCGCACAAGCATCGGCCCCCTTGTCTCTCGCCGCGCTGTCATCAACCATCACGATCTCTGTCCGTGTAGATCACCCATGTCTAACCGTCGACGACGACTATACTACTCTTGACAACACGAAACTGTCGCCCCTATCCGAAATGATGAAGAACCTAATCATTGTCCGCGAAACGGAGATCGAAGACGCATGGAAGCAGAGATGAGCACGCATAATTGTTTCATCCGAGGTTTGGTGCCTCGTTCGATGGCTCGCCGTGGCCGCGGCGGCGATCGGGCTGGCAGGAGGTTGCATCTATTGTATTCGCGCATGTATCATTGTATTGATCAAGAGGAGAATGAAGATCGGGGACGGGCCAGCCGCAATGAGTGAGGCGGTGGTGGTGGCAGGGACATGAGTTGGGAGAGGTCGAGCGGAGTGGGATCGACGTAAGGGTTAGATGGCCGGTCATGGCATGGCGGGTGTCCAAGTCCGGCAGAATATCTCGGCAGAAGGCCGCTCGAGGAGTGACAGAATTGCATGCGGCTTGACTGGCTGTGCAAGGCCATGGCTGGGCCCGCTTCTGCCACGACCGCAGACGGTGTGCACTGGCCCTCGCGCGGTGGCCACGGTGGGCGGGCGTGCACGGCGCGGGCCTGGGGAATGTAACACCGAAACGCCGTGTAGAGTCGCTCATGTGCGGCAGAGTGTGGCGAGGGCTGGGACAGGCAGGCGCACAGAATTCAATCTGGCGTGTCTCCCTGAGGGACGGGTGCTGACTGGCCGGCGCAATGCTGGGCAGTGCTGGGTGGTGGTGGGTGATTCTCGTGCTGGCGAATGCTGCAGGCTGACTGGCTGGCGCACACTGAGGATCACTGGATCACGGGGTGCTGATGCTGATGCTCTGTGGGACGTTCACCGTAGAGGCATGACGGGCAAGCTTGGGATTGACCACTCACCAGCCCGCTAGCTGCCACCTCCCTGGCTTCTCCCTCACCCCCGCACTGCGCGCCGCCTAGCCTCCTCGCCAACTCATCACCCCTCGTCACCACTCTTCACTTCCATCCATCCACCCCTTCCTCCGTCACCCACACCCACCCGTCCTTTGTCTTTCCTATCCACGACACCACCCCCCAACAGCTTATCCCACCGCTTCCCCGCCCCGCGACAGCCCGACGACGACCACGCAGAGCATTAAGCACGCACAAGGCTAGCCCCACATTCGATAATCCCCTTCGACATCCATAGGGTAGGATCATCCTCCGCTCGCCACGCAATTTGCCTGCTTATCCCTCGACCGGTCGCTATCCTGCATCCTCGCACATCCGACCCCTAAACGATTCATCCCGCATCCCATCCACTTTCGACAGACACGCTATTGTATTCGCAAGCTTTACATTAGCTGTTCCCATTCGGTGACCTAATCCTCTCTTATCCTCGTGCGCGCTCTTGGCCACATCGGCTTCGGCACGCCTCTCCGTCCGACGCTCACCAGGCGACACGGCACGCTCATGCCTCCCCCCTTGGCGACCTCTTTCCTCGTATCCTTGTCTTCAACTCCTCGGGATCCTCGAATCCTCTCCAGCAGCACTCTTTGTTCGTGTTCAGGCTGCGGGCGTGCCAGTGAAAGTTTTGCTGACCGCCAGCTCCCCGGATAGACCCACCGCTGGATGTTCTACTCTCAGCAAGCGGCCGGCTCCTCGCAGGCCAAGCATCACGACGCAGGCGGCTCCGGACCCATTGGTGAAATCGGTCTAGGTGGCCGAGGACCACTAGGCGGTAATGGCGGCGGCAGCAACGGAGGCAACGGAGGTTGGGGCCGGCATCCAGGGCATCCAGCCGCCTTCAACCCCATGTCCTCTGGAGCGTTTGGCGGCAGCGCCAACGGGATCTTTGGTGGGCCCCCCGGCGGCCATGGTCCTGGCCCCCACGTCCACCCGCACCATGGCGGATTACACCACGGTCAGCACACCCCGTTCGGCAGCAGCGGCTCTGGGCTGCACCTCGGGCAGCAGCACTCTGGAGGGATGGGCCACGGTCCCGGACAGTACGGCAGCGGGCTCGGCGGCATGGGCTTTGGCAGCCAGCAGACGAGCCCGCCTCGGGCCGCGGAGGCTGCGATGCCTCTGACCCCGTACTGGCAGCAGCAGCTGCTGCGCGCTGAAACCTCTCGGGTGGCCAGCTCTCCTCATCACCGTGCACGTTCGGCGGCCATGGCTTCGCGCATGAGCAACAAGCCTGCTGCTGTCACCATCATGGACCCGAACCGTCCTGCGTCTGCAGCCGGAGCCACAGGCACGCCAGGGACGCCCAACGGAACTCACCGAAGGAACGCGTCGACCGCGATTACTGCCTCTCCTGCAGCCACAGACGACAACGCGACCACTGTTTCATCAACCGCTGGAACCACCGTTGCAGACCCGATGAATCCCGCCCAGCCCCCTGCGCCGGCGTCGAAGCAGGAGGAGCCGTACGAGCCGTGGACCGGCCTCGACCTCGGCGGCATCAGGCTCAAGACGCTGTCGCCGTCCCTGTTCGCGTTCTCGCACATCACGTCATTGTACATCAACCACAATAACCTCAAGGTCCTTCCGCCCGCGATCTCAAACCTGAAGCAGCTCACCCTGCTCGATGCCACCTCGAACGAGCTGGGGTCGCTGCCGCCTGAGATTGGTGTGCTGTGCAAGCTCAAGGAACTGCTCGTGTTTGACAACAACCTCACCACTCTCCCGACTGAGATTGGCGGCCTGTACCAGCTCGAAGTTCTTGGTATCGACGGCAACCCGATGGACGAGAACGTGCGCAAGATGATCGCCGACCAGGGAACCCAGGCCCTCATCGCCCACTACCGTGACATCCATCAGAGCGAGGCGCCTCCCGAGCGCACCTGGATCGAGATCGAGCCGGACATTTCGTCGCCCTCGGACCAGACCGAGTCGTTCACCGTGCTCACTTACAACATTCTCTGCCCTTCCTTCGCGCCCTCGACTTCGTACGCCTACACCCCCGCGTGGGCCCTCGACTGGCAGTACCGCCGAGAGACACTCCTCGAGGAACTCGTCAACGCGTCTGCGGACATTGTTTGTTTGCAGGAGATTGACAGCGAGCAGTACTCGGAGTGGTTCTACCCCAAGCTCAAGGAGCGGGGCTACGACGGCGCACACTACCCGCGCACGCGTGCCCGCACAATGTCTGCCGACGATGCCAAGCTCATCGACGGATGTGCGACGTTCTGGAAGCGGGAGAAGTTCCAGCTCATCGAGACGCAGGTCATCGAGTTCAACCAGATTGCGCTGCACAAGACGGACATGCGCACGGAGGACATGTTCAACCGTGTCATGTCGCGCGACAACATTGCGACCGTTGCGCTGCTCGAGTTTATCAAGACTGGAGCCCGCCTTGTCGCTGCCAACGCGCACATCTACTGGGACCACCGCTTCCGCGACGTCAAGCTCGTGCAGATCGGCATGATGATGGAGCGTCTCGAGGAGGTCATGGCCGACTTTGCCTCTTTACCCCCCAAGCCGGCGACCGAGGGCGCCGCGCCGCCCAAGTACGACCGCACGCAAAAGGGGCGCGACATCCCGCTCATCATGTGCGTGGACCTCAACTCGCTCGCAAACTCGGGCGTGTACGAGTACATCACCAAGGGCGAGGTGCCGGGCAACCACGAGGACTTTATGGACCACACCTACGGGCCGTACACGAACAAGGGCCTGAAGCACGGGCTCGGACTCAAGTCGTCGTGCGAGAGCTTTGGCGAGATGCGGATGACCAACTACACGCCGACGTTTGCCGAGGCGATCGACTATGTGTTCTACTCGCCGCGGTCGCTCAAGGTGACGAGCGTGCTCGGCGACGTCGACCGCAAGTACCTGAGCCGCGTCGTCGGGTTCCCGAACGCGTACTTCCCGTCGGACCACATCCCCGTCTTTGCCCAGTTCCGTGTCAAGGGCAAGGAGGCCGACAAGCCGACGTACAACTCGTACCATCACTAGAGCAGGTACTGTATCACCACCAACGCCTTATAATAGAGTAGACAAATTGTTGCTTCATTTTCTGGGCATTTCCTCATCCCGGGCCCGTACCAGCCATAGTCACATCTGATCCGCCCATTTAGCATCCAACCAACCAACCACCAACCAACATAACATTGGCTCTATCGCGTCGCTAGCCGCGCCGCTGCCTCGGCCCGGCCCTGGCAGCGTAGACTGTTTGTGTGTCGAAAGTAAAGTGTACGAGGGAACAAGTATGAATCGTGTCTTGAGTGCTCCGGTGAGCGTGATGAGTCGTCAGGGACAGCGTGCATGACGCAAGGCGTGTTGTCTGGGCTTGGGGTCCATTTTTAGCCCAGAGCTCGGTGCAGGTTCTAGTGCTGTCCTACTGCGTTGAGCGGTGTTCTCGGGCAGTCTCCAAGCGATGGAAGAGGAAATCGGCGTACGGCCCGCGCCCTTGAGCCCCACCGAGGGGCCGTCGGGCAGCCCTGGGACTGTCGGGTTCGGCCGACAGTGACGTCTGGTCCATGTGGGTCCTGTACATCCTCTGCTGTCGTGCCGCCGAGAGCCTGGCCGCTCCGCGCTCGGCGCAGAGAGCCGCCTGCGGCCGCCTGCACTTACGCGTCAGGCGTCAGACGACCAGCCAACATACTTCAGCCGTGCATTGATCCACGCCTCGATCCACGGCCTCGATCCTCGATCCATCCTCGATCCGCGCTCCATCGCTGCTCCAGCACGGCACGCATCTTGACTCTGCTCACATCGCCTTGGCGAACATCACTATCTCTTATCGACCCCGACTCCGCCGTGGCACGCCGCAGCGCTTCGCAGCTACCACGCTATCGGCCCCGACGACGATTTCGGGCCGGCACGACCGATAACACAAAGTCGCCGCAGTGCCGCCGTCACGCTAGACTTGGCGAGGGTGTACACGTTCTCTTGACACAACTGCGTCCTCCTGGTGTGCATACACATAACACTTTCTCACAACTGCTCTGGGAATAGATCGACACCAGCTGCGAGACACCGAGCCGCTGAGTCATCACCGAGCCGCATTCCGCCGCTCCCACACTCGCACGCTACTCCACTGCGGCGATCCGCTTGCTCTTGAGAATTCAACTCGACGAGCGCTGAGCCGCCGAGCGCAAGGACATTCCTAACGCAGGACGCCTATCGCACCGCCGCGAACCCGAGCAAGCTTATCACGGCTCCGACATGCCGTCCAAACGGCCAGCGCACCACCGCGCCCGCTCGTCGGCGACGGCGCAGCAGCGCCTGTACGTCCCCGCCGGGACGCCGCTCGCGATCGAGGTCGACGAGGGCATGCTCGAGCGCGGCGTCATGTCGCGCCCAGGCTCGCCGGACTCGGGCTCCCGCTCGCGCTCGCCGCGGGCCCGCTCACGACCCGTCGGGTCGCTCTCGCCGGGCAAGCCTGACCGGCGCGTGTCCGACACGGGCTACCTCGCCGACGGGGACGGCAACGCGGGCTCGGGCTGGGAGGGGTCGGACGACGAGCGGCCGGGGAACCCGCGCACGGCGTCGAGCGACGACTGGGACAACGTCCGCGACGGCAGCATCAGCCGGCGGCCCGCGTGGCGCCGCCCGAGCACGCGCTGGGTCATCCCCTTCCTCGTCGGCGTCACGTTCAGCCTCGGGCTGACGACCGCGCCGCGCGCAGAGCTCATCGTCGACATGGCGTGCCTCGTGCACCCGCCGCGCACGCCGAGCAACGCCGTCGCCGACCTCGGGTCAATGGCCTACATGCCAGGGACGGCGCAGATCCTCATGTCTCCCGGGCTGTCCGCGCCGATCGCGGCGAAGCCCGCCCCGATCACGCCGCGCGAGCCGCTGTCGCCCGCGGCACGCTGGTTCCTCGACGCCCAAAAAGACATCAACAACCACCTCGGCGGGCACGGCCCCGGCCCCGCGCCCGACGGCGACAACTCGTCCCACCCGTACCCCGAGATCGACCCGAAGCTGTGCAAGGAGGACCCGTCTGTGGCGTCTGCAGCCGCGCAGCTGACCAAGATCCTGACAATGACGGCCGGCCTGCTGTCCGCGCTCACGACGGGGTTCTGGGCCGGCGTGTCGGACCGCATCGGGCGGCGCAAAATCATGGCCGTCGTCGCGCTCGGCCTCATGCTCAACGACTGCTGTTTCCTCTTCTTCGCGAGCCACCCCTGGCTCCTGCTCAAGAGCAGGATGTACGTGCTCCTCGTCGGGCCCGTGCTCGACGGGCTGCTCGGCGGCCTGTCCACGGTGACCGCCACGATCCACGCGTACGTCTCGGACGTGACGGCGGCCGGCTCGCGGGCGACCGTCTTCTCCCAGGTCGGCGGCGCGCTCATGCTCGGCCTCCTCTTCGGCCCCGTCACGAGCACGGCGGTGGTATACTTGAGTGACAACATGTGAGCCTTGGGCATTGCAGCACTGACGCCAGCCTGTTCCCGTTCTACATCTCGATCGCGCTGCACGCGCTGACCGCCGTGCTGTTCCGCTTCCTGCTGCCCGAGTCGCTCTCGTCCGAGAGCCGGCTGCAGCTGACCAAGAAGGCGCAGCTCGCCGCCGAGCGCCGCCGCGAGCGCGACCAGGAGCAGGTGCACTGGGAGCACCTGGGCCCGCGGCGCGTGCCGTCGCCGCACTCGTCGCCCGGCGACTCGGGCTGGTCGCGCGTGCGCGCCGCGACGTCGCGTCACCGCACCGTGCGCCGCAGCATCGGCACCCTGCGCCGCCTCGCGCGCCGCAGCCTCTGGTTCCTCGAGCCGCTCAAGGTGCTCATCCCGGAAAAGATCGACGGCAGGCGCGACTGGAATCTGCCCGTCGTCGCGTTCATGCTCTTCCTCGGCAGCTGGATCATGGGCGTCCTCCAGATCAAGTTCATGTACGCGTTCTACGCGTTCGGATGGGGCACGGCCGAGTTTGGCCCGTATTTGTCCTTCATCGCGCTGTGCCGCGGCACCGTGCTGCTCGGCCTCATGCCCGCCGCCATGTACTTTGTCAAGCCGTGGTTCACCGCGCCATCCGTCGCTGATCCAGTCACCACCGAGGCGACGCCGCTGCTCGAGCCGGCTCCGGAGCCTGCGGGGCAGCCGAAGCGCTCCCTCTCGCTCGACCTGGCAGTCACGCGACTGTGCCTGCTGATCGAGGTCGCGGGCTTCCTCGCGCTCGGCCTGAACGCGGGCAACTCTGCGCTCGTCTTTGTCGTCGCGTCGGCGGCGCTCACGCTCGGCTCGCCCGGCAGCGCCGCGTGCAACTCGCTCGCGCTCGGCTTCCTGCGCAACCAGCGCGACGCCGGCGCGCTCTTCGGCGCGCTCGCCGTGCTCTCCGCGCTGGGCTCCGCGCTCCTCTCGCCCATGATCATGGCCAACCTCTTCTCAGCCACCGTCGGCGTCTACGCCCCCGCCATCTTCCTCTGCGCCGCGGGCATCCTCGCCGTCGCGCTCGTCGCGAGCTTTGCGCTCCGCATCGGCAAGCACGCAGACGAGGAGAGCGCACGCGGCAGGGATACCCGCAGAGGCAAGAGCCGCAGCCGCAGCCGCAGGAGGCACAGGGCCGAGGAGCGAGCCAGAGTCGAGTAGTCGGTTGAGGTCCTTGTTCTAATTTCAGCAGTCTTCAACACGTTTATCTCTTGTAATCCGTAGCATCAAGTCTGGTCACAATGACTCGGATGTTAAATTGTCATTCCCTTGCATTGCTTGCCCTCCGTCCTGATCCTCACACATGCATTCGATTAAGTTCATGCGCATCTGATGCACTCGTACTTGGACATGAAGCTCCCTCAACGGAAGAGCACGAAGTCCGCCCTAGTCGGTATGAGCCCCATGGCCGCTGAGCGGTCCGCAGTGCAGTCGATACAATGAGCCGCCTCTGCGCCTCTGGCTGCTGCGGGGCTGCCGGCTGGCCGGCGGCTGGGTATAGCGCGCAGTGCGAGGACAGCGGAACGTCAGAGCTCGCTGTCGTTCGGCTCGCGTAGCGCGCTTTTGGCTCCGTGTCGTCCTGGCGGGTGCGGTGCAATTGGCATCTGGGTCGCGACCACAGGCCGGCTGAACTGCTAGATGTCCCAACGGTGCGAGAGGCGCAGGGACCGCTTGGTCTGGCCGAAGGAGACGGAGACGATCCACCTGGATGGCTAGATGACAGGGGAACGAAGGTCGGGATCTGTGCTGCTCCCCAAGTCACCAGCGTATCCTTCCCGCCTGGCGCCGGCCGGACTGCAAGACATGCATGTGCAGTGTCGAGGATGCAGAAGAACGCAGGAGCACGTAAGTGTGGCGAATCGGTTGATCTTGCTTTGGCTGCTGGGGGATGTCCTCTCCATTCGCCGTTCTTCAAGACCCTCTTTGCCGCCGTGAATAGCTTGCGCAGTGGGTCGGCGCTCTTGGCGTCTCACCAACTGTTCGCGAGTGCCGCAACGCGTCGCGAGGGCGCAGGGGTGATCCGCCGGCAGCATGCTTCCCTGCCGTCCATTAACTTGTAGTTCTAGATTAGCGGACGAGCTAGAACACAGCTCTCTGTGAGCTCACGACGCGCCCCTAGCCGCTCGCAGCCTGCAGCTATTCATCCAAGGCGTCAACGCATTGCTGCAGCAAGCGGCCTCGACGTCATCGAGCCCTTGCGCTGTGTGTGTTGACCTTGCGCCCCTCCAGACTGACTCTACTCAGATCCAGTCAGCTCTGCTAAACCTCTGAGGCACAGCACTGCTGCTCTCTCCTCTCGCCCGCGTCCACCCTCACGAGCATGCGGTGCAAAGGCGTACCGGTGACCATGGTGTGTGGCCTTCCCTCCTTTCAGATACCCCCACGTCTTGTCAGACTTCTCCCCCATCTTCTTTCCTTTCCATCATCAGTCTCGCTGGAGGCTACCCCTCGTTGTCGACATCTTCAACGTGAGCAATCCCTCCCCACCACCTCGTCACCACCAACCAGCTTGCTGACTTGACCCCAGATGAAGCGCAAGAACGATGCCGTCGACTACGGCGAAGACATAGTCCGCGCCTTGCGCAAGAAGGTGAGGCGCCTTCCCTTGGTGTTGACTGACATTTTAGGTTGACAACGACGAGCCCATTGTTGTTTCGGATGACGAAGATGACGATGTCGTCGTCGTTGGCTCCAGCATGGTGAGTCTTTCATGCGGCTGTCCTCGCCACGACTTTGGCTGACTCGTCAGACCCCCAGCAACACCAGTCGCGCGGCGTCCGCGAGCGCCGCCCCCTCCTACAAGTCGCGTCGCGCCACACCCAAGGTGAAGCGTGCGGCCGCCACTGCCGCCAAGCAGCACGCAGCTGCAGCCTCGGGCAGCTCCTCGCGCAGCTCGCCTTCCTCGACCCTGACAGGCCTTCTCCCATACCTGGTCAAGGTCGAGCCGCCTCGTGCCGCGATGGCCTCCCTCAGTGAATCTGCTTCGCTTACCTTGGCGTCGGGTTCGGCCCCTGCATCCCCCAAGACTCCGGTCCAACCGTCCGCTTCTGCCGCCCCGACTAGTTCTTCCTCCACATATTTGTTAACTGAGAGTGTCGACTACGACAGCTTGAGACCGGAGGACCAGGATGTCTTCGCGCAGTGGGTGGGCTACGATGGCGACGGCGGAGACGACGAAGCACCTGCACACAACGACAACTCTATCGCCTCCCACAGCGACGAGGACGATGAGGACAACCCGGACGGCCAGAAGTTCATCGCCAAGCTCGGCGACGTCAACCAGAACAAGCTCCTCGGTTACGACCAGGTAAGAGAGATTCAGTTTGGTCCTTGTTGACATGCCAGGACCCACCTCCGCCCCCTCGTCTCCGTATCACTCTCCAGGATGCGCTCGACTTCGAGGCCAAGCTCGACGCAGAGCGGGGTCGCCCACTGGGTCCACACGAGCAGTACTCTGATGAGGAGGTAAGTCTATGAGCTCGTCGTCCATGAGTCTGAGCTGACCATGTCCAGCTCGTCCGCGCTGTGCTCGTGCTCGCCGACATCGCCGCTCACACACCTAACCCTGCAAAACCGGCCGACATTGCCATTCTGGCCGACCGAGTCGAAGCTGCCGTCGAGCGCATCGAAGAGCGCGTCTCACACGTTCCATCTCCTGCGTATGGTCGCGTCATGGCCGTCCTCTAAGAACAACATGAACGAAAAAGAGGTTAGTCTCGCGCGTCCTTCTCCAGGTGTTCCATCCTCACACGCGCTTGGTCCGAGTACTAACTGCGCAAGCACCGAACCGTCTGCCGAGGAGGAGCTCGACAAATTCGCGCTTTACCTCTTCTCCCAGGGAGATCTTCCCGAGCACGATAGGAGCTGGGTGCGGGCCAGGACGCGTCAACTGCCGTCTCGATCGCCGATGAGCGAGTCATCGATGACCTACTGGCGAGCACCGGAACAGTGGAAGGTACGGACACCTTCGGCGACAACAACGACCTCGTCGCCTTCGACTCGGTAAGTTTCACCATGCAAGCTGAGCATGCTAGCTAACATGCTAAGCCCACCCCTCCCCCTCCCCGCCTCAAAATTGCCGCAGCAGACGCGCGCGCGTTCGAGGCCAAGCTGGACCACGCCCGTGGTCGCAAGATCGAGTCGCACGAGAGCTACTCCGACGCTGAAGTGAGTGGTTTGTGCTATTCTGACTGGCGCTGACAGTTGCAGATCCAGCAGGCTATTGTCACTCTCTCCGCGCTCGTCACTGCCCCTCTTCTCTCCCCCAACATTCTTACCACCCTACGCCGCCGCTTCCGCTCCTGCGTTAAGAAAATTCGCAAGCGTACCGAGGGCATAACTTGCGCCTATCAGCGCATCATGGCTAGCATTCCCGTCGAAGTCCAGTTCAACGTCTTCATTGGCGCCACAGAGGTCGAGGAGTTTCCGTTGCTCGCTGGCGAGCACCCTCCGTCGGAGGCGGCGCTCAGAGCTCGCGCCAAGAGCTCGCCCGCTTGGCACGATCTTGGCCTACGACTTCATTCTCTTCCGGCGCCACGGCCTCCGCCCTGGCGGCTACAACAGCAGTGCCGCCGCGCGGCGCTCAACTAACCCCGGCGGTGGCGCTGCTCGTTTTATATCTCACTTTGTGGCCCTCGGCAAGGGCGAGAAGACGCGTTTCTACGATTTCGTCCGCGCGAATGAGGGCGACCTCGGTCTCTACTTACATTTCCGGATCGACGTTAGCGAGCTCACTGAGCGCTCGGCCCTCCTCCAGGCAGCCCGCTGCGTCTGCCAGTACATCGCTGAGGTGAGTAGGACCAAGGATTGCCTCCACTGTAACAGACACTGACATGCAGAGCGTGCGCAACGAGTGGCATGGGTCCTGTGCCTCAGACACAGCGCTCGCCGCCGACGCGGCGCACCTCGAGTGGTGGGGGCAGACCGCCTACCTGGGCCACAACGCTCAGTCCCCCGCCAAGCAAGGCGTTCGTGGTGTTAGCCCACTCTCCCTTTCCGACCGTGTCAAGAACGCGCGCGCGGCCGCCAAGATCAAATGGAACAGCGCCTGGGGCCGCGAGTGGCGCAGGGCGTACAATGCCTCGCCCAAGGGCCGCACGGCGCGGGCGCGGTACTATGGCACTTCTCTTTTCTGGTCGACGTTGCGCCGCTGGCGTGACGCCAACCGCCTGCTCGTGCGCTCGTACGAGCACAGGTGCAGGGAGAAGTACCGCGCGAACCTCAAGACCGCCCAGGCCGTTGTCGCGGCCGGCGCCTCTCCCGTCTCCCTCTCCGAGCCACTGCGCCGCGCGCTCGCCCGCCGCGCGGCCGAGGAGAAGCGTGAGACCAACCGCGCTGCCAATCGCAAGGCGGCGCGCCACTCGCTCAAGCGCGCCGAGGCGGACGGGTTGAGTGACGGTGACCTCGACGAGGAGCAGGCTGCTGCCAAGCGCCGCATCGTTCGCGACAAGGAGAAGAGGAAGGAGAGGAAGCGCTTGCACGGAGAGGCCATCAATGTCATGGCTGACGGTCGTGCGCTGACCGCCGAGCAGAAGAATGCGTACGACTCCCTCGAGAAGAGCAAGAAGGACAACCGTGAACGCAACGCCAGAAACCGCGCGGCGGCGAAGAGCAAAAAGTAACTTGTACAGTAGATACCGTGTCAGTATTCCAATGCTGCCTTAGCTATGCCATTGCTATGACTCCTTCTGCCACCGAGAGCGCTGCGATAGGCGAAGCCTCAGAAAGTTGGAAAGGGACGGTAGAGGCTGACCTGTACCGTTGGCTTCGTGTCCCCCCTTGTCGCTTCCGTTGCCACAAACTTCTGACCACCCCGTTGTTGATACGCGGGAGGCCATCATGGCGCATGTAATGTGTGACTAGTCGACCTACGCCTGCCCAACTTGTAATCCGCATCGACCTTCATTTCTGTTCACCACTGGATGCCACTCTGTCATTTTTGCGGCGTCGAGAGCTTCCACTTCCCGCCTGCCTGGTAGCAAGGCGTGCATGACCTGTAACCCGCTGCGCAGGGCATGCATGGGGCGAGCTCTGTCAGGCAGCTGTCACATGAGCAAGTCTGAGCCTGGGACTCAGCCGCCTTGCCTAGTTTCGTTCGTACTGTACCGTCCGCTGGAGCGAAGAGCCGTGAGATGCAGCAACTCCGAATCTACCCCTACCTCTTCTGCGTTGATTCTGCTGATCGTTGTTTGCCCGCACGCCTCCTCGCGCTCTGCAAACGTTTGCACGCTTACGGAGATGCTACTGCTGCTCCAGCACGCGCTACTGAGCAGGCGTCGGCGCCACCCCCCTCCTCAGCGCCAACGAGTGTCACGAGCTGGCGCGCCGTACCCCTGGCACGCTGCTGTGTTTTAAGGCGTATTTGGAGCTCGGAGCTCGGTGAGAGCCAGTGAGCAAGCGCCGAGTAAGTCTCTGAGCCCTCGGTGATGCGCGCGAAAGTCATTATACATGTTGATGTAGTGCTACAAACTGAAAAGTACAAATTCATACCATGTTGAACCAGTCATCGTCGTCACTGGCCTTGGCCTCCTTCTGCTTGGCCTTCTTCGCCTTAGCCTCATCGGTTCGCCCCTTCCTGTTGCGGCCCCGGTTACCTTTCCTGCTGTTCTCCAAACTCTCGTAGCTCTTGCGCTGCTCCGCAGTAAGAGGACGACCAGCAGCTATGGCCTTCTCCGCCTCTACGTTAAGCCGCTTGTTCTCCTGGCGCTTCGTCTTGTCGCCTTCCTTGCGTCTCTTCGCCTGGCGCTGGGCCGGCGTGAGATCGTCGTCAGCGACACCGGCGGCTTCGGCGCGCTTCAGCGAGTGCCGGTCCTCCTTGCGATCGGCCGCGCGCGTTACATCACGGCCACGCTCATTCGCGCGGCGGACGAGGGCTCGCGGCTGGGCTTCCGGCAGGCTGGCACAAGCGGCGCCGGCGGCGATGGCAGCCTCGGCGAGCTTGAGGTTGGCGCGGTACCGCTCGCGACACGCGTTCTCGTAACCGCGTACGCGAGCGCGGTTGGCCTCCCGCCACCTCGCCAGAGTGCGCTGAGCCAGAGAGGACGTCATGTACTTACGACGAGCCGCAACACCCCTGGGCGACTTGGCGTACGCTGCCCGCCAAGCCTTGCCTGCCGGGGTGTTCCACTTTATGCGGGCGGCGGCGCGAGCGTGGCGACGCGATCGGCGTAAGAGAGGGGAGGGAGGCTGTTCACGACTTGAAGGGCGGGGGTCTGCTTGTTGCAGCCGCGGAACGGCGTGTGCGACCACCAAGACAACGCAACAGGGCTTGCTGCGTGGCGGGAGGAAGGGTGGAACGAGGCGAGGAGCTCGTGCCTCACAGACTGACATGTCAGCAAAGGCTGGGCTAACAACTCGGCAGCTGGAAATGGGAGAGGGGTCAACTTACCTCGATGAGATGCACTACAACGATCCTGGCTCCCTCCAGGAGAGCTCAGCGCTTGTCCAAAGCCGAGACGTCCTGGCGCCAGCCTAAAAGGAAGGTGAGCTCGCCGGGGTAGGCGCGGACCATATCGTACATAGCCGAGCTCTTCCCGTCGGCGATGGCCGACAGGTGGCTCGAGCCCCGGGACATCCTTCCCCCAAGAGACGTCGACCGCAGCGCCATCGCGGACCCCTCATAGCCAGCCATCCTGAAAGCCACCGCACGAAAGAGGAGAAGGGTGTAGGCGATCCAAGACTTGTCACGTCAGGCGCGCGACTCGACGGCGCGACCGCGCAAGGTTGCGCGGTGATGGGGGCCTCCTTGCCGGCGAGCATGGTGGTCTCGCCGGGCTCAGAGCCCCCGAGGTAGATGTCCTTCTTAGCCTGGAGGGGAACCTTGCCCCTTACGCGGTTGTACGCCGCGTTGGGAACGGCGGCGATGCGCTCCCCGACACGGTTGACAGCGGCCTCGACGCGGACGGCCAGCGTCTCGAGCTCAGCCTGCGTGGCGGGGTTGGGGGTGGAAACGGCAAGAGCCGCGATGGCCAGAACAGCGGAATGAGCTGCAGATCAGCTATGCCACAGAGTGAGGGAGAGACTTACCTCGCTAT
This sequence comes from Trichosporon sp. PB005A, assembly GCA_023630055.1. NCBI lineage: Eukaryota > Fungi > Basidiomycota > Tremellomycetes > Trichosporonales > Trichosporonaceae > Trichosporon > Trichosporon sp. PB005A. Next base: position 50,114 of record JAMALZ010000017.1, read on the forward strand.
CGGTGCAATGCTCATGGGCGGCGAGAGGGCGACCACGCTCGGCGTCCAGCTTGGCTTCGAGCGCATTTGCCGCCTCGGCGGTGAGGGCGAGACGCGCAGGGGGGAGGGATCCTGATGGTCAGTAAACACAAGAATGAGGTCCACATACCTGGTCGTATGCGATCAGGTTGTTGTCGTCGATGTTTCCGAGCTTGGCAACGAACTCTTGCGCATCGAGGTCGAGTGGCTCTTCGGCGTCGGTCCAGGCGCCATCGTCATCGTCTTCGTCTTCGTCGGAGTCGCTGTCACTGTCGCTGTCGCTGCCGACGTAGACGGCGAACTCCAACTGCTCTGAGGCAGTGAGGGTGTCGAAGGCACCAGGCCCACCAGTCACGGGAGATCAAGACGCCGCTGAAGACGAAGAGCGAGCCACGGAAGATGAAGACGCCGCCGACGACGAAGGGCGAGCCACGGCAGAAGAAGAGCTAGCCACCGAAGAGGAAGACGCAGCCGAAGAGACGGGGTTGGCTTTCTGAGGTGTTAGTCGTCGTCGGGGCCCAGACAGGACGAGGAATAGGGAGGACTCACAGTGGCTTTGACGTACACGATATCCTCGTCAGAGCTCTCAAGCTCATACGCCGGTATCTGTAGCCACGTCAGCATCCAACGAGAACGGAAGAGTAGGGGCCGGTGTTGGCGAGGAAGGAGGTAGCACGAGAAAATGGTGAAGGAGAAACTCACGTTGCCCGGCATGCTGAGGTTCGGGACGGCGAGAGATGGGGGCGGAGTGAGCGGTGAGGATGATCGGAGGTGTGGAGAGAGTAGAAGGAAAGGAAGAGGCGTTGGGAAGTTGTGTGAGAGCAAAAGGAGAACAGGCGTGGTTTATGTATCTACGAATGGGGGGAAGGGGAAGGCTGATGCCCATATGCCCAGAGGACCGGCAGCTGAGTCACCTGTGAGCAGCGCGACGCGCAGCTCGCAGCTCGCAGCTCGCAAGCATATGCGGTACGTGCAGCAAGCGCAGCACACAGCGTTTAACCCGTCTCGTGCGTGAGATTGCGGGGGACGCGGCCCCTGCGTAATCGGGGCTAAGGGGTAAGGGGACGGGCGCGACTGGCGCTAGCGATAGAGTGCTTTGAAGTCTGCGTCGAAGAGAGGTGACTGGATTAATTCAGCTCCGCGAATCTCCAACCCACTTCCAGCTCCAAGGCTGCTGTGGCGGGGCGCAAGGTCGCTGGACAAAGCGCACAGCGCAAGCTCGCAATGACGTCGTTGTCTGAGTCCTCGCACCTCCCTCGAACAGAGTGCCCGTGCGCCCGTAGAATCTCGAGCGCAAAGATCTGGGCGATCCGGGGTTGGGGCCCCTCTAGCTACGCTTCTCGGCGCAATCCCCGGGACCTGCAAGTGAGGATGAGATGAGGTTCCCCGCCTCTGTTTCGATTGCGGTCTGCGGAGACTAAAAGCAGATTGGATTCCCTCTCATTATGCACAGAACCTAGCATGGAGTATCTACGAGCATTCTAGTGGGGGGTCAAGGGTATATGGTGACGCGCTGCACTGGGCGCGCCTTGCTCTGCAAGTGGGCTTGGATCCTTACTTGCGGGGCTCCAGCTTGATCATTCCGTGGAGGGGCAGGACGATCATGGTCTGGTAGTTGGTCTTGGGGAACTCGGCGGCAACCGGCAGAAGCTTGAAGTTGCGGATGATCTCGGCGACCAGAATGGTGAGCTGGAGGTAGGCGAACTGCTCTCCGACGCAGCGGTGGCGTCCGGCTCCGAAGGGCTGGTACGGGCTCTCAGTGCCCTTTGAGACGGCGCCGAAGCCGTAGTCAACGCGCTCGCCCGAGGTGTACTGCTCGTTGGCGGCGTTGGCGACGCCGTCCTCCTCGAGCCAGCGCGTCGGGCGCCACGTAGATGCGTCCTTCCAGATAAGCGGGTCCATCTGCGAAACACCGGGAGCCGCAACGACGAAGTGCCCCTTGGGGATCACATACGAGCCGTCCTTGGAGGGCGCGGCAAGCGAAGGCGGAACCGGGATGTCCTGGGTGACCTTGCGGTAGATGCTGTGAATCGGCGCGTGCATGCGCAGGGTCTCGCGGATAGAGGCGGTCATCAGGGGCAGGGCGCGCGTGTCTTCCAGGGTCATTTCGCGGAAGGTGCCGTCGGGATTGCCAAACTTCTCAACCTGCTCGTCGTACAACATCTGCTGAAGCTCCTGGTCGTGCGCGAGATGCAGGAGGAGCCACGAGCTCGTCGCAGAGCTGGTATGTTGACCAGCCATGATAAGGGCTATCTCCCGGTGTCAGCGCGATGCAAAGGAGTGGAAAGAGGCTGCAGAACTCGTGAGGAAGAGTTCGGGTGGTGCTGGTGACGGTGGAGTGGAAGTGCCACTGGGTGCCACACTCGCCACGCGACCTCCACCTCCACCTCCACCGGCCTCCACCCAGACGGCGCGCCAGCCTGCGCTCTGATCACCAGCCTGCAGCTAACTTACCATGATGTGGGAGATGTCGCGGTCGGAGAGGGGGACGCCGTTCTTGTAGACGGAGCCCTGGAGGGCGGCGATCATGTCGTTCTCGTGGTCGTGCTCGCCGGAGCGGCGCTTCTCGATGATGGACATGTAAAAGTCGGACATCTCGCGCTGCGCCTTGTCGCGGCGCTTGTAGGCGGGCAGGGGCAGGTTCGGGAAGAGGAAGTTGATGGGCGTGAAGCCCTTGTCGAGGTCCTCGAGGAGCTTGGCGAAGCGGATGTCCAGGTTCTCGCGCACCTCCTTGCCCTGCAGCGTGCGCGACGCCGTCAGGATGATCAGCTGCTGCATCATCTCGAGCACCTCGAACGGCTTGCCCGTCACGACGTGGTCGCGGAAGTACTGCCGCGTCTCGCCGCGCATGAGCTCGGCGTAGGACGAGAGCGCCTCGGTCGTAAGGCCGTGCTTGATCTGGACGTCAGCGTCGGGTTTCACCGAGTCTGGGTAGCGCTAGGCTCGGACCGCAGCGCCGGCTTCCGAGGCAGAACCGCAGAAGCTGAGCGGCGCAATGTCCAGGCTCCTGCGCAGCCAGGCTCTGATGTAGAGACACAGAGCCGAGCTGCGCAGAGTCCAGGCTCCGATTCAGATACAGAGCCGAAGAAGTGTCCAGGCTCTGACCGAGCCGCACTCACAAACTTCTTCTGCTGCATGAGCATGTCGTTGGGGCAGTCGTACACGACGCCCTTGCCGAACACGGGCGTGGTGAGGTGGGTGTACGCCTCCTCGGCCGAGACGTGGGTGATCTTGCCGCCGAGCGAGAGGTTGTTGCCCTTGGGGCCGAGCGCGACGGTCATGCGGCGGCCGAGCAGGATGAACGTGAAGACATCGCCGTACTTCTCGCGGCAGTCGAAGAGGAACGCATACGGGTCCATGCCGTACGACGCCGCAGAGCCGAACCAGGGGATGATGTGGAAGACCACGGGCGGCAGCGTCGGGTCCTTCGGCAGGAGCTGTTGTTAGCGCTGATGCTGCGTACAGGGGCAGACGGCTCTGCGAGCACACCCGCTTCGCGTGCCAGACGTCACACTGGCACAACTCTGGGCGTCCATGACGTCTACTCACCAGCTGCGAGAGAACATTCAGCACAATGGCGAGCACAGGCAGGCCGACAAAGATGGCGGCGAGCTTGTGCGCGAGCGGGAGGGCGAGGGCCGCCTCGATGGCGCCTTGGACGATCGACATGGTGTTGTGTCGGTCGGTCTGGACGAGCAACTAACAGAGACAAGAGACAGTCAGAAGACAAGTACCAACTTTAAGGTGAGGTCGCGACAATCACAAACGACAGGATTATGATACGACCCGACCCCCGTTGGCCGGTTGGTGCGCTGGTTGGTCGGCCCCCTGAATCGTGCGATTGCATAGACGCCCAGCCGGAGGGGCCCGGGCTGTGCCAGTCGCGCGTCGCGTCCAGGTGCCATCGGTGGCCGTGGGATCTGTCCACTCTAGCTCCGGGTGTCCCAGCCCAGGAAGCCTTCCCATTCAGGTCGTCGTGCCACATTTTTTCGGCCACTTGACCCAGGGATCGACGTGTCAGAAAAAAATCGTCGTACCATCGTCTGAGCAAATCAGGTCCCGCTTTTGCCCGATCGCGGACTCGAGCCCCCAAGTCCGTGCCACGCAAGAGCCACGTGACGTGACATCACCCCGCGGCTCAGCCGAACCTCCCGTCGAGTCAGGCATCCGGCTATCACGGTGTTCAAGAGCAAGCACTAGGTTGCCCGCGATCTGCTTCGCGAACGACACTTGCACTCTAGTTGCTCATACGGGCACGCACTCAATACTAGCATCGCATATCGTAATGGTAAGGGTTAATGAGGTAGCTGATAGTTGTACGAATGGCAGCTCACCAACTCGCGGCTGGACAAGCAACTATGCAGAACATTATACTCGCACGAGGGACCTATGCCGGCTCCCTCTTGCAGTGCACATCGTCGTCGAGTTCATCCTCCTCGTCCGTCACCCACTCGCCTCCGGGCCCTGAACCGCCACCGGGTCCGAACCCGTTCCGACCCGTTCGTCGACCGTTGGGGCCGCTACCGCCTGGTCCAGGGGGTCCCGGTGGACCAGGTCGGTAGTGCATAGGTCCTACGTCATGAGGACCATGGCCTCCGGGTCCCCCGCGGTGAGGCGGCATGTCGTAGGGGTGGTTCATGAACGGCGGCGGGCCATGGTAGCCCCCAGGTCCGTTGGGAGGACCGCCCATCGACGGGTGGCCCATGTGAGGCCCAGGGTGAGGCGGGCGCCCAGCATAATTGTAGACCGGGGGCGGTGGCGGGTGTCCCATCGGTCCACCCATATGTCCCGGATGTGGTGGCGGCACGCTTCTCTGATGCGCCTGGTGCGCCATCTGCGAAGCCTGCGCCTGCTGCGCCTGGATTTGATGTACCTTGGCGTGCCGCTTCAGGTTCGATTGCACAGAGAACCGTCGTCGACAAGTCGGTTCCTTGCACACGTAGGGTCGCTCGCCGGTGTCTAAGGGGACGTTAGCCATAAATCGAGCACTCAGTCACTTACGAGAGTATGTGTGGATCCTCAGTGACGACGGGCGGGAAAAGGTCTTGTGACAGAACTGGCACGTATACTTGGGTCCGGTGCTTGAACCGCTGGCCTTTGGCGGTGACGACTCCATGTCGCCGTTGCTGCTCGCGCCGGGGACCGCCTTGTTGCGCTCAGCGTCCGCGACGCGACGGGCAGACTCGGCGAGGACCTCCATGCCGTGCATTCCAGGGTCACCCTTGACATCGAGCTCGTCGTCGTCAGCTCCGCCGACTGTAGAGGCGAACGACGACCGTCGAATATCGACCATGGCCTTGGGCGTGGAGGTTGCCGATCCGCGGCGGCTGTTGTGCGCGGCGAGGCGCTTGGGGGACATCGGGTCGGAGAACGCGGGGACTGACTGAACCGACAGCGCAGACTCGGTGGATTCACGTCGAGGAGCGAGGTGGAACAGCTTGGGTGACCCAGCGTCACCGTTCTTAACGGGCGGGGTCGAGAGATACTGATTCTCCTTGGAGCGGCGCAGCGCGACATCGTCGCCACTCTGCGCCATGATGAGCTCCGCAAGTGACGACCTACGCGGGGCGCCTTGCTTGCTGGAGGGTTCTGGTGAAGGGGGCCGCGTCAGGGAGCGACCTGGGTGATCGTCCGGCGCCACCAAACTGGCAACCGACTCTCGACGGCTAGAAGGCAGAGGCGGTATCGAGTCGTTTGATCGCCGGGACAGGGTCGATGGCCGTCGGTCGGACGGCCCGTCGTTGGCGGAGAGCTCTGCAAAGGAGCGGGCCAGCGGCCCAGTCATCGGCGAGTTGCGCATCGACGACAGGTGGTCACTGTCGAACCGAGACTCGATCGAAGGCGACAGCGGCGAGGGCAGATTTCCAGAGATCGATCCCCGGGAGCCAGACGCGATGGGAGGGTAGAGCATGGTGCGCAGCCCGTGGCTAAACCCAGCAGAGCCGCCCGATACAGAGCCGGAGCCGGAGACAGGGAACGAAGCATTCCTGCTCTGCGCCTGCCACTTCAAGCGCGCCACCTCATCAGCATCCTCGAGGGCAGGGGGAAGATCAGACCTGCGTCGCTTGAAGTCGGGCTCCTCGTTGAGCGGACCACGACTGAAGGATCCGCGAGGCTGAGATGCGCTTGAGAATGAACCAGAGCGATCCCGGTCATCGGGCGCCCACCATCCAGGCTCCGAGGAGGCAAATGACGAGAAGCGAGACGTGCGGGAACGTGGCGAGTCGAGGGGCGACACGACAGAAGAGCCGGACGCGGCGGTCGGAGATGAGAACAAAGAGTTGCCGAACGGCGATGACAGTAGGGGCGGTTGGTCCGCGACATTGAGGAGAGCCTTGATGCCGGGGAGGCTGACACTCTCGCCCGAGTCCTGGCGGGAGGTTGGTTGTTGTTTCTCGTGCGGGGCAACGTCCTCTCGTATTCTGCGGAGGGGATGCCTGGCGCCGAGGTCGCCGTGGGCCTGCTCATCTTCATTAGTGGGAGACGCAGAAGTGTCCATGGGGTCAAAGCGGGAAGCCCTGCGGATCATAGTGGGCGGACGTGCACCCGGCGGGGGGATGGAAGACTGCCTGAACTGGAATCTGCGCGGAGACTGCTGGGGAGTGGATGCTGCGGTGTGGGTGGGGGATGCGAGGGGGGAACACGAGTCTACCGGGTCGACTGGGTCGTGGAGTGCATTGGGGTGAGGGAGTTGCTGTCTTGCTGCGACGGTAGCCACGGTGGGCATGGTCGGCGGAGGGCGGTGGTCGGGGGCGCGGTGGCCGGGCTGGTGGTGAGGCTGGGATGTGTGCGTGCCGGATGCGATGTGGACGATGGACGGATTGTTTGATGGTGGGGAAGAAAGAGATGGTTGTGGATGTTGAGGTGGCAAGAGGATGGATGTAAGAACCGATGGACCGAGTGCCCGAGTGTCGATCAGGAGACAAGGTGAGGAGGGTGAGCAGAGGGCAGGGAAGAGGGGAGGGTGCAGGAGATGCAGGGGCAGGGGAGGCGCAGGGCAGGCAGGGCAAGGACAGGGTGAGGGCAGCGAGGGGTGGAGAGGGTGCAGCAGGGTCAGCAGCGGCCGGGGTGCGTGGCCGGGCGAGGCGGACGGGCAGAGGACGAAACAAGGCGGGCGATCAGAGGACGAGGGGGCCGGGGACGCGCGATTTTCGAGATTTGTTTTTAGGATTACGATTCCCGGATTAGAGGAATCGACGACCGACACCCAAGCACAACAAGCATTCGTTCGGTCCCAGATGACGGCACCAGGGCACCAGGGCAGCAGCAGCAACGCACAGCACAGCCAACCAGTCACACCGTTCGCCACCATGTAGATGACAGTCACAACGGCGTTTAATCGGCACCGTCAGGTCCCACCGAACACACCACCGTCAGCGTCGAGGAGACCCACAGTCCGCACCGATCGTCGGTCCGTTGTGGTCGTCCCGCACGTAGATCCGGCGCACGGAATGCAGAGTCCGCACATTGACCACACCGTGACAGTCCGCCGTCAATGGAACAAGCCGCGTAGAGTTCAACGCAGTGGGGCCAGTCCGTGTGGAGCCGGGCGGAAACGCAGTCGACCAAGCGAGGTGACCAGTGGGTGGTGGGTCGAACAGACGGGCCGAGCGATCGTCGTTCGTCGAATTAAAACGAGTCACCGTGCGCAAATGACAGGCATTGGACGCATGTCGACGGCGATCAAGGCGAAACGCGAAGCAGTAGATGCGGAGAGGGAAGGCGAGGGGGGTAAGGGAGGGGAGCAATGATTACAAGAACGCATGTCAGCACACAGTCACAGCACACGGTACACAGCACGGGAAGGGCATAGCAGAAGCATTCGCAGCACGTCCCACTCAACCCCAGGCGCAACCGGTGCGGGTGCGGTGCGGCATGAGGCAACGCCGGCCCACTCGGCGAGTCGGCAGCGAGCAGCATGTGGAGATCGGATCTACGGGGCTGGAGGCATCAAGCTTTCGCCATGCGCGCCACCAATGTCCCGAGAACATCCCCGTAGCGCTGAGCTTGATGAAGCTCTTGGCCAACTCTGAAATCTCTGGCCAATGGCACACGGCCCAAACTCGGTCTTGGGACTGTGACCCAAACGCGGACTGCGGGGCTGCACATGCTCACATGCACACAAGGTGGGGGGACTCCGGACTCCGGACGCAACACCAGCGACACCGAGCTCTGCCGAACGCGGCAAGCGCCTCGACCTTCGCATGCCAGCAGGTCCACAGACATGTGACAAACAATAAGAAGCAATGTCCTCCAGTGGTCGGCGCATAGCACAATGGGCCAACATAGTGGGTCGGGGGAACGGGCACCAGGAGCGCCAGCCAGCATACCTGGACCTCCAGGACTGCCAGGACACTGCCAGGATCACGGACGAGAGCATAATAAGAAAGGCGGCTCGCTTACGCCTGCGCGTTCACGTCCTCGGCGACTGCGGTTCCCAACCGCCTCTGGCCGGGCTATGCATGCCGTGCGCCGCCACCAGCCCAGATCCCATAGTGGGACATCGGACTTGGACGGCAGAACACGACGCAAAGTCCGGCATGGCCAGAGCGACGCCTCAATTTTCGACTCGATGTCTCTCCAGGCGATCAAGAAGATCCGGAGATCATTCAAAAGGATCCGCAGAGATCGACCTCGTCGCCACCCCATTCATCACACCGACCAGTCCATTCATGCACCACAAAATGCGCAATGCCCAAATGCGCGGAATGCACACTTGAACGTAGGACAGATCGGAGCGGGGCGGAGCGCATGCAGCTGTAAACGCCCCGCCCATGGTGCTCCAAGTCGTGCAGATCATTTTGCGTCCCCGCCCACACAACAGTAGACCCCGCACCCGGATCAAGCGCCGCTTGGACCAACGTCTGTGAACAAAACAAGTACTTACCGGGAGATTCAGAGTTGCACGCTTGATGCAACGAGGTCGACTTGTTTGTATCGGAGCTGTTGCAAGGACAAGGGTGCGAGATTGAGGTCGAGAAGTGGGCGAAAGGACGGGCAGGGGTCAGCGAAGTCGGGATGCTGCGTTGCTCGACTGCGCTCGTGGTCGGATTCTGCGCCGAATGGGGTTCACTGGCGTCCTCTGCTGATGGCGTACGCGCGGCGGGATCGGCAAGATCGACACGCAACGAGGGAGGTCAGGCGGGTGTTTTGGGTGATTGACCTTTCAACGGAACCTCTAGTGAAATGGCAAGCAGCGGAACAGCACTCAGACGCCGGATCACGATGGTCCGGGAGACTAGCAGCGTAGCGCGGAGGACTTTATAGGTCGCCAAAAGGTCGACGATCGGCGGGCGGAACAACCGGCTGCAGGCGGCCTCACAGGCGACAAGCTGAAACGGGCTGAACTGGGCGAACGTTGGCTCGACTTGGCTCCACTTGGATCGAACTCGACTAGCCGATGGTGCTGGAGCTAGACTATGGGCCGAGTGAATGCAAAGGTTTCGGAGCGTTCGGCTGTGGGTTGTGGGGACGCTGAACAGCGTGTGGGATAGCGGCTAGGCGGGGACGAGGGGGAAAGGGCGGGGTAGGATGAGTCTGGCCAGGCCGAGCGACGGTCGATGGGAAGCTGGGACGAAAGACAAGTGTGTTTCTGATGCAGCCGTGTGTATGTCGCAGGTGGTGGTGATCTCGCCGGGCGTGCGGGATGCGGAGTGCGTGTGTCTTGGATAATACGGCAGAAGGCGAGATGTGTGGAACAGGTGAAGATGAAAAGAAGCAAGGGTGAGAGGTGACAGAAACTAACTGGCGATTACGGCTAGTACCACTAGAGCACAGGGCCGGTGCAGTCGCTTGATAGAATGTCTGTGGCTCACTCTTCAAACGGGGTAATTCGAGGCAAGTCGTTATACGACTGCTCTCGCTGGTCACGTCACCGTGTTCTGCGTGGATGCTTGGCTGGAATGTGGTGACCCGTGTGCTTCAAGTTCCGAGAAACCGAGAAACAAACCTTGTGCGACTGTACGATGTGCCCGTGGCTACCGGGGCCGCAAAGCTAAACGGCGAAAGCGAGAAGAGCAAATATAGGCACAGTCGATGCCTAAATCGGGTAACCTCGCTGTACAGCGTAGCGTCGCGCGGAATGGAGAGAAGACCAGTCGAGAGTGGGGGATTGGGAGGGTGTGGGTATGATCAAATGATTGACAGGGGATCGAGGCTGCAGAGGAGACCGAAGGCAGTCCGGCACAAATGCGCGGGTGTAGCTGGAAGTACACCACCCACTCTGTGGTGATGGGCTCCAAGTTTTCAATGCACTCAGGAGGTACGCTAGAGTCTGTCTTAGTGCAGACTTTTTCTCGGTCGGAGATCCCTTGCGGTGGTAGGGCCGGGAGGAGGGGAGCAGAGAGGGTGCCGAACTGGGGAACAGTCGCGCGAGACCTTGTCGAGGAAGCTCGGTTGTGCGTCTTTCGGTTCGGTGAGAAAGCCGGCAAGTCGCTGGTATGGCGCTGCTGAGGTCGGATGATCTCGACGGGTAATCAGAGGTAGGCTGGGGACGTCGGATGAGGCAGAGGGGAGGGGTGATTACGGCGTGGTGAGGTATGTATCAGAGCGAGGGTCTTGAGGGTCGTGATCAGCAGGATCGAGATGGTATGACAGTGCCGAAACCGGGATCGCAGATCGCTTGTGTCGTGGTGAGCAAGGAAATTGGTCAACAGCGGTAGGTAGTCGCAGTGCAATGAAGTTTGTGTCCATGAGACGGGGGCCACAAGATCAGCTGAAGGCCAGGCGGGCGTGTTCCCGCCTCAGAATGCATCTGGCTGACTGGCTGTCGCAGGTGAACGAGGCACGCAGGCTGGCTGAGTGAGTGGGCTGTGAGCTGTAGGAGCGCCCGGCTGGCCTACATGTGCGGCGGGCTGCAGGTCGTAGTCACTTCATTGTACGCCCCCTACGTCGTGTCGCAGAACTGGCAACTGGTCCAACTTTTGCGGTTGATTCCTGCACTTTACAGGATTTCCGGGGGTACCTGTAGCTCTGAGTCCTGAGTACCTCTTTTCAGCGGCTCAGGTGTCGCAGGCTGGGGAACAGGGTAGGGCCAGAATGGTGCGGGTTTGTTCCTCTGGCGCATGCATGGCGTAGCTGGGCGTTTTCTGAAGTTACATCTGCGTTTTTGTTGACAGCGCCGGACGCATGCGAGACCGCATCTTGCAGGTTCAGGAGTGTCCGTTCTACAGGAAATTGGGCGGACATCCAATCGCGACAGCAGAGCAGAGGCTCACATTCCGCTGCGACAAGCAGAGCCCTGGACAGTCATTCACTCAGACTCCAACCAACCTACGACATCTCCGGAAGGGTGGGTCAGGTACCCAGGTCGTCTGCCCGTCTGCTCAGCTGTGCGTCTGCTCGTCTGCTCTTTCTGCGTTGCGTGTTCCCTGGAATTCCCTAAGCAAGGCTTGGTCAGGCCTGAGGGCGCCCGGGGCTGCTACTACCCACTCCTCGCGGCTGACGGCGATACCGGAGGGCAGTGGTGAGCCACTGACGCGTTTGATCCTCGCTGCTAGCTGGACCCGGCCGCTGGCAGTGCTGGACCGGGGCCGGGCCTCAGGCCCTCGTTAAGAGCGGTGTTCTCGTTTAGAGGCGGGACGATCCTTTGGACAGAGCGGTGCCATGAATAGTCCTCGGTCTCGCTCGCTTCCATCTTTGTGGGCATCCGCCTAGGCCAAGCGAGACTTGGACAAGGCTCAGCTAAGGCCCAGCCGGCCCAGACTGTGTCAGCCAGACATGAGTCGTCTGCTGTTCCTGCCGTCTGTGCCGAGCTTCAGATCGACGGATGGGACGAAAACGCGGAGGCGCGGACACTTCATGCACTCAACTTTGGACCTGCCGTTTCTTCCTCTCCGTTGCCTCCCATGTTCTCACTACTCTCGATCACTTTCCCGCCAGCCTCAGCCCTCCGGGCAGCCACGCCAGCTGTGCTTTGTACCCGGCCTCACTGGGCTGATGGCGGCCGATGAGATTCAGGTGGCGTCCGCACTTCTGTTTGCGCATGCATGCTCTCTTTATTGTCCTTCGGCAGGAAAAATGCATCCAGCAAAGGGACGGGACGCCCCAGGCGACTGCTACACGCTGCTTGGCGTTGCGGAGCGGCCCAGCGTGGCAGGCGATGGGGTCGCTTGTCGCTTTGTCAGCTTGCCAGTGTGCCCAGGGCCGAGGGCAGGGGCTCTCGGAGGTGCCGAGGTGGCTTGGGTGTAGAAGAGTCTCCCGAAGAGAGCACACCGGGACGCAGACGTGAGGCAACATGACTCGACGGCCGTGTTCGGCTCGGCATGGGCGTGAGGGTAGGCGACAGCGTCCTGGCTGTGACCTGGCGAGATCCTGGAGCCGCCCTGGTGTGCACCTGCAGGGAAGAGCAAGGAACGAGCAGCGTCCCTTTGAGATCATTGATAGGGGGACCCTGACGGTCTTTTGTTCTCGTACTCTCGTCCTCTGGTTCCCTCACGCCTCCTCCAATGATCGGCGCCGTAGACCGCATTCTGATTGCATATTACGCACAGCGGGTGTCATGCTCGGATCTTGGTTAACTCTAACCCGTTCTGTCTGACCGGCTCGATATGATAAAGCAAGTCCTGGGCAGCCGCTCCGAATCGTATCCTAGCCTCACGTCCCCTGTCCCCAGCGGCAGTCTCCGGGGGCAGAGGCACAGGACTTGTGACGCATGCACCTCCGCCCGAGGGTGGACGTGGGCGCGGGCGTCGTGGCTGGTGATCTTTCCAGAACCCAAAGGCCAAAACGCAAAGTACGCAAAGTCCGCGGCTGAGACTGGTGATCTGGTGATCACTCGGACACCGCCTCTGCAGTACGCAGGCTGACGCGCCGGTACGGTGGCACGGTGTACGGTGTGCTGCCAAAGATCTCCGGCCAGGAACAGAGGAACGCAAAACCTCCCAAAAGCTAAGGGGAAATGCCGGACCTGGGACCTGAGCACTTGGTCCTTGGACCTGACGGACCTGGAAGTGCGACGCCAGGCTCTGACATGCATTCAGAGCATGCATGGCAAAGCCAAAGCTTTAAAGCTGCTGATGAAGCGGCACGAGGTGACACACCATGGCGCCTGGGAGTACCTAGCACAGCTATCTCTGACGTTCGTTCCTCGCTGCTCTCTGCATGATGCAGCCCTCGTGCGCTACTGCTTGCTGCTGCTCTCAGCCGGGATCAGCCACTGACGCTTCCTTGCTGCGCGCTGTGCTCCACGCCATTTCCACCTTCTGCGAAACGGCGACACGTTTCACCTGCTGAACCACCAGACCAGCCGCTGCTGCGCATGCCGGCGCGTGCCAAGGTGCTACAGCAACAGCGCCGCAAGCAGCAGCGGCGTACTGCGCTGCGCAGTGACGTCGGGTGCACCGCCAGCGATTCAACGGCACATGGCCTTTCACATGGTCTCTGACACAGGTTCGCTGTCGTCGTGGCCTGTCCTGCACAATCGCGCGCGACTAGCTTCTAGCTCAGGAGCTCTCGCGACTGTGTCAGATCGCAGCCCGCCGGTAGCACGCTAGCACGACTAGCGCGTATAACCGCTCGGCATGGCGAACACGCCGAGCGCGGCAGCGCAGCAGCCCGGATGCGGCACAACGCGGCAGATCAGCGCAATGCTCGTGATTAACATTTAACGTCGTACGTGCTGACCGTTTGGGCAGCGAGCGCTTGAGCTTCACAGCATCTATTGAGCAGTTCCATCGTCGCGAACGTCGGTCACCGACCGAACAAAGCACATTGCTCGCAACTAACCACTAGGGAACGCCGCCGTTATGCAACGGGACGACGGCAGGACGGACTAATACCAGGTGCTGCGCCCTTGAAGTGCGTCAGCGCTCTTCGCCGACGCCGGCCGCGATACGAGCACACATAAGGTTGCCCGCCCCGCGCGCCCCGCGCCCCGTGTCACCGTAGGACCGATCGCAGGAGTCGCAGCAGCCTCGCCGAGGACGCCGGGTGGGTCTCCTGCGGCGCCGCGATTCCGGTATTGGTACCGGCACACCGGTGCATTGATGCGCCGACACATGAATGGGATTGCGCGGGAGCCGCTCGAAACGGGGCGCAGTGGATCACTGGACGTCGTGCGTCGCCGGGAGCCTGGACTGCGCCGCTGGCGCTGCAGGATCGCTGGGCTGAGGCGAGGCGGCAGTGGGTGCGCATGGCTGCATGGGGTGCAATGCAGCGAAATACCGGGGCATACCACCGAGATCTCGCCGATGAATGGGCTCTGAGACAGCGGTGACTGGTGCGCCGGCCGCGACGCACATGCCGCGGCTGCGCCTGTCAGATCGCAAGCAAGGGCGGTGACTGCCGCTTCCTCGATGACGACGTTGGCTTGCCCCCAACGCCCGCCGATGACGGCGAGCTCGTCGACGGCGCAAGGACGGACACGGCGACGGAGAGCGATCAGATTGCTGGCGCACGACGATGAGCCTGACGCCCTCGAAGCGTTTCCACCCGTGGTGCAGCATGTTGAGACGCGCGCAGAGCGATCCTCCCAACATGCCCCAACAGGAGCCAGCTGCAAACCTGCTGGTGAATGAGTCGGAGGTTTAGCAGCATTCAATCGCGACCCTGTCCAGGGTGTTGCGGCCGGCCGGCGACAGCGCGGCCTTGCGGCCTGCTCGTCCGAGTGCGCGGCGACACCGTTGGTACGCCGCTTTGCATCGCCGCATCGTTCACCGCTCGCCGCACGTCGCACCCATTCGCCCACCCACGCCGACTGAATGCAGATCCAGCAGTGCCACTGATCTAGGACGCGAGATTGGGGGCCACTCGCACATCGCGGCGTGTCACCGTCACTCTCCTCGCGTCCGAACGCGGTGCCTGCGCTACCAGTTGACGCTGTAAGCAGTCACGCCGCCTCCCTTGGCTGGTGTTCGATGCAGAGCAGCGCCTGACGTGAAGCCCCATGAGTCATGCAGATCTTCTGTTGCACTCTCTGATTCGATGAATTACAGCAGGGCTGAATCGTCTGAAATAGCAATGCACGCCTGCCACGGCACCCTGCCCTGCGTCTGACTCCTGGGGATCGCGTGAACGCAGCCGCGCCTGTGAGACGCATCGATCATGGGGTACCAGGGATGCATTGCAGGAGTCCTGCTCGACTATCCGCTGCAGCGCTGCAGACATCATGCCTGGCTGACCCCAGCCGGCATCGCGCGAAACCGCGACCCTAGGAACATCTTAAACCTTACGGCCACGCTAATCGTTTAGTAGCGGTTCCTGGACAGTGGTCACAGCCTGGCATCGCTGGCGCGTGCTGAAACCCTTGCTGACCGCCCTTCTCCTGCCCTATGCACGGTTCTGTGAGCGCCAAACACCTTGAACCGAGTAAGATCGCGATCAGCATGGCATCCGCTGGGAACCTCGAGCTGCCCCCTCCGTGCCCCGCGAGCATCCCACGGCCGCGTGCATGCATGCCTAGGCGATGCATGCGAGGCGATCTCGATTGGACGCGGCATCATAACGGCTCTCTTGCGAGACTGCTGTTCGTACCAGCCAGCCAACCAAGTGCAAGCCCGCTAGGCCGCTAGGCTGGCGAAGGGCACGCAGGATCAGGACGCGATCGATTGAAAGGTCACTAACCACACATGCGGATCGACGTCATAGGCGCATTTAGGCTTAGCGTCCCACTCGCGCATCGCTCAGCTCCGCGGTCCGGCGCAGCATTATCGACAGCGCGACAGCGTCTGCTCACCCCAACCATTAATGCACTCAACCGACTCTGCTGCATATCCGCTCATCTGCCTCTCGTCATACCCCCATGCGGGACCAGGCCCAGGGGACGCGCAGAAAGCAGTGCGTTGTGCCTTTAATTTCGAATCACATCCCATCACGAAACGTCCTGGCCCGCACAGCTCGGTCCGCCAGGCCCGGTGCGATCGTCGGTCTCGTCTGTCCCTGCCCGCTCCGCGCTCCGCCCGAGGTCCTCACAGGTCCACAGGTCCAAGCAGACCCGGGTGGGAGTGGGAGCTCAATGGAAGCGACCGGGCTTGCCGTTGCATTTTCGACACTTGCCGCCTGATTGCAATGTTAACAGGACGTCAGATGCCAGGCCCTTTGCAATCGAAAATTGCATACCGAGCCAATATCCCATATATCCACGGAACAGGCAATCACGGCTACCGCAATGACCGATGGCGACGGCAACCGGCGGCAAGTATCGCTTGGATCACGGCCCTCCCGGCTCAGCCGGGGCGGAGCCCGGTCCTGCGTGGAACATCCGAGAGGTATCCGCGACGCTCCTGGCACTTGGCAGCACATCCTGCGATGCAAGTCATGCGTCATGGGTGCCGAGAGCTCTAGAGCGTGTCCGAAACGGAGCCAGTGGGGACGCGTAGCCAGTGGCGCTTAATGAATGCTGTTATCTGCGCGCCTCGTCCGACTGTGCCAAGCCCCACGCGCTGCACGAGACCGAAGGAAGGCCGCAAGTGGTGGATCACGACGCGCAAGTGCGCAGCAGGCAGTGCTCCATGGCATTGCATTCAGACATTCAGACGGCAGCTAAGCGACGGCGTGCGACGGCTGGGCCCGAGCCGGGCCACGCGGCATGCGAAGCTTGAGACATTGAGACCCGAGGAGCACGCAGCCTTCGCTTGCGCGCATCAAGCTTCGTACGTGTGCAGGGGTAAGGCAGAGTGGGCGGCTGGAGTGACGCCGGTGACTAACTGGCCGATAGGCGTCGTGCGCCAGGCTCGCTGATCTGCTGATCCTGCCCTCATTGGATTAAGGCCTGAGCCTGTGGGGGAGCAGGGGGAGTATGACATGTCCTATCTACGCGCGCGAGTACACCGGACCTCGGACGGACCTCGGCGAAGTGCAGGTGGGGGATGGGGGAGATTGATGCTGAATGCGAGTACTGTGGGACCGATATAGCCCTCGGTTGCCTGCTGGCCGCCTTGCGTCGCGCGCCTCGCGCGCGATGCTGATCTCGTGATCGCCTCGATTGTGTGGAGTCAGGCACGGAGCCGCTCGCCGATTTCCGGCGGGACGTGATTGGTGCGATTGGCTGGCCAGAAGCTCCGGCGATCTGCCCGCGCGCCCGCAACACCAGGGGCGGCCTCTGGTTGGCCCGCGATAAGCTGCTCCGTGCTCCAAGCTCCCACCCACAGCGAGCAACCGCGGAAGTGCGGAACCCCTCTTCAGGAGGGGTAGCCTGCCAAGCGACCCAAGCGACCAAGCGACACTCGGTGCAAGCTCGGAGCTGGTTTCGTACGATGTGGAGCCGCAGGCACCGCGTGCACCGCACCGATGGACCGAGCTCGTATCGCGCCCACGCCGGCACGCCGGCACACCGGCAACACCGGCATCGGCCATAGATGTGTCCCGGAGTCCCCCACTCGCAACCAGCCTACCCGAGCCTCCCGAGCAGGCCGAGCAGATGAAAGAAGTCAGCAGAAGCCAAACGCAACACGCGCCCATGTGCGCGTTCTAGGTTTGTGGCTGGCTCGGCGCCGTCATGAGCGGCTTGGGACCGGCTCGCTCCGGCTCTTGGATCTGTATACCGATCCAGCTACGGCTCCGAGGACCCCAGGCCCCGCGGCACTGCCCTCCGGCTCCGGAAAGTTGACATCTGAGCGGAGTGGGCCACACGCGCCGCACGGCGTGCTGCTGTGCTAGGGCGCAGGTCGCCGTAGGATCACCTAGCGCAGCCCATCGCCCACATGCTCCCCCGCGCGTGGACCCCCACTGTTTACTCTGGTCCGCACGCTACTCCCCGCACACGCGGCGCGCCGCTGACTGACGTTCGGCTCGCGCAGGTTCATTGGGGGCCGTGTCGACGATCGTTCGGCACTACCGGCCCCGCTCGGGTGGGCGTCACATACTGCGCGGTGAACACAGAGCGTTTCAGTTCCGACCAGCGACGCCACACACGGGCTGCGCCCCTCGCGCCTTGTCGGATCTGCACTGCGCGGAAGCCACGCCCCAGTGCGCCACAGCACTGAACCGCTGCGATCTGCGCGCTAGCAGGTTTACCCCATGTGCGTACATGCGTCGGAAATCGTATACTCGTTGCATAGCGCAGCGCAAGAGTCGTCCTCATGTGGTACATGGCCTGTCGCGGACGCTATGCTCACTAACGCTCGCTAGCGAGCGGCTCTAGGGCCATGTTCCGACCGATCATGTAATTCCCACATAGCGGCACATGTGACGCTGCGTACGCCCGCTGGCCGCTTGCGGGCCCACTTAGCGCTCGCCCGCTACATTCAGTCATTCAGCGTGAATCGTCACGGCGCTCTCGGCCGTAGCACACGACGGCGGCGCACTCCGTCGCTTGTCGCCTAGTAGCGCAAAGCACGCAAGTTCGCAAGCTAGTGCACGTAGCGCGCGGTGGAGATCACACTGGCCGCGCTGGTTGCTTCGCAGAAGTGACGGAGTTCGGCGCAGCCCCCGTCCCAAGATCGTCGTGATCACCATCGATCGGTCGCGGGATAAATTCTTGTGAAACTGCGGCTCAATATTCCACGTGGCCTACGACCTCCACCGGCACTCCTCCTCGTCAACATGTCCAGAGCTCGATCGGGCGACAAGTCGACAGCATCCACAGCGACAATGGCCAGCACGATTCTTCCCCTCGAGCTCGTCGACCGGTGCATCGGCTCGCCGATTTGGGTCGTCATGAAGAACGAGCGCGAGTTCACCGGTACCCTCATGGGCTTCGACGACTACGTCAGTGCGTATCGCTTAGGCTGTACACCCCTGCGCGAAGCTGACGACAGACATGGTGCTGAAGGACGTAACCGAGTAGTGCGTGAAGCTCTTCTCCATCTCAGACCAAGCTAACATTACAGCGAGGTCACGCCGCAGGGCATCACGAAGACGAAGCTGGGCCAGACGCTGCTGAACGGAAACAACATCGCCATGGTAAGCTATTTCAACACCCATCTAGCTGACAGCAGCTCGTCCCCGGAGGCCAGGGACCGCAATGAGCGCAGGAGAGAAGTGACCATGTATACTATAGATCCAGCGGCGGGCATCGATACATGCGGTACCATCTACTGACAGGTTCTGACGCCAGATGCGAGCAGGTTCACGCTCGTCGTGCTCGTGCTGAACACGCTGCAGTGCAGCTCCGTCACCCCGGGTGCGGCGGCAAAGCGCACCCGCTTCTGGGCGCCCGAGCGCCTGCGCGAGCGCGCGCGCGGCTCGCCTTCATCCTCCAGGTCGGACCACACGAGGACGTCGAGCTCGTCCTCTCTCGCGCGCTCCGAGAGCGGGAACGGGGACGAGTGCGAGCTGTTCAGCTTCTGGATGGGGATTGAGGCGAGGGAGGACAGGGAGGGGCGGGGGACGAGCGCCGGGTGCGGTGTCAGGCGGGCCGAGTCGGTCGGCGTCGAGGGCTGCGACGGCGGCGTGGACAGGTGCGGCATCACGGCCGCGATCTGCAGACGCGAGGGCCGGGGCGGGAGGGGCGGCGGGCGGCGCGTCTTCTTCGCTGGCGCCAGGACCGCGTACGGGTTCGAGGGGTCGCTGGGCGAAAGTGTCGGGCTGGAGGGGCCGATAGTGGGGCTGGAGAGGTAACCGTCCGAGTCTGGGGGTGTGGATCCCGGTGTCCTCGGCTCGGTCTCTGAGCTCTCGTCACTCTCGTCCAGGTCGACTTCCGCCAGCTCAGCTAGCTCCAGGAGCGGCTCGAGCGGCGACACGGGCGACATGGACAGCGTCCTCGCGCACGGCGAGCCGTACAACGCCTCCCTCAGGCTCGCGGCCGTCACGCCCTCGGCGTGCGACTGTGTGCGCCCACGCGCGTCGTGCGGGCACCGCTTCGCCTTCTCGCCCATGGACAGCGGGCGCTGCCGCGCGCTGTCGTCGCTGAACACAGGCCGCTCGGGGAACGTCCACGCTTCGGGCGAGTACGGCCGGTACTGCCAGATGTTTGAGTCGGTGCTGGCAACGCTGACGCCGCTGAGAGAGCGCACGCGCCCCAGTGCCGAGCGGCCGGAGCGCACGCGCCGCCGCGGCACTGTCGCGTACGTGTCGGTGAACTCGGCGCCGAGGCACCACTCGTTCGTCGCCGTCTCCTTCCACTCGAGCTGGCGTTAGCCCCGTCGACTGCGGGGTACTCACGCTGTCGTCCCGGCTGTGGCCTTTGCGCTTGCCCTCGGCGCGGGCCTGGCGCTGGGCGGGGGTGGGCGTGTCAACGGCTAGGGGGTCCGTGAAGCCGCCGCCCGCCTGGCGGATTCGGGCCCGGGATGCCTGCGACGAGTGCCGCGCCTTCGCGATGCGATCGAGGATCCACAGCTTTGCGACGACCGCCTTCCGCCGCAGCCGCTGCTGCTCTGGACGCAGGCGCTCAAGCTTGTCCTCGAGTTTCGTCTCGAGCTTCTCGAGCAGTGGCGTGCGCTCGTAGTCTCGCGGGTCGAAGCGGTTGCGCGAGAAGAGAGAGCCGAGGGGGAGAGGGATAGCGTGGACCATTGCTGGGTCGTGAATGGAAGTCTTGGGACCGGGAGCTGGTGGCAAACGCCAGACACGCGGTGGCGACTTGTTTGGACTTGCGGAGCTTGATGTGTTAGGAGGATCGGTGTTGGGGTCGAGCAGATCAGGTCGGGCTTGTTTATGAGTTGGTTTGGTGTGGGTATCGGACAACGTTGGGATGTAGACAACAGGCGGGTTGGACACAACAAGGCAAGCCCTCAACTCACAAGACCGCTGCCAGCAGTCGGTCGCTTCGAACGAACACAGAGAAGGCGACAACTCGAATCGAACGGCGAGCAGCTGCTGTACCGCTTGGGCTCTGGGCCGCCGGGCTGAGCGTCGCGCATGCAGCGTGGCCCGGGGTGAGCACCGATCGCTGATCGCGTGAGATGCGTCAGTCGCGATGGCGAGATCGCCGGAACAGGAGAATCGGGCAACAGAGAAGGGGCCAGAACTCACAACCAGGTCCCCGGCGGTGCGTTTGTCGTCAGAGCGCGCGCACCGCTCCCACCGCCGGCTGCGCGCTCTCGGCCCTCCTCCCCAGGTCCTGCGAACGGGGTAGAACATGAGTGGACGCCGGGCGCGCACAGCTCGGCGCTCGGGCTCGGCTCGCAGACCCGTGCGCTGCCGGGTTCGCACCAGCGGCAATGGCTCTTGGCCGCATGAGACTACCGGGCCCCTCTCGTCTGACCATTACGATTCATGCATGCGCTATACTCAGCGCCGCCACGATATTTGAGGCGGGGTCCAATTCGAAACCCGCTTGACGAAATCAAGCCCAGGTCTTAGCACAGCATTGGTTTTGTTTCATGTTTACACCACTCAGCACCAGCGGGCACCAGAGACCACCGCCACTGCTGCCTCGTGCACCTGGAAGGGACTCAGGCTGATGCTTCACAGCCCTCGACGTTCGGGCACAGTGAGCAGAAATGAAAGAGTGACTTCGTTACATCTGTGGACATGACTAATCTACACATTAGGCGCCTGCCTCGGCATTCTGTACAGGGAGGCGGCTGCCTGGAATTACAATAACTACTACCCGTTAGTAACACAGCCATAAAGCTCAGAGAGCGATACCGCGCACAGAGTCCCGGCGGCACGAGTCCCGGCGGTCGGCCTCGTCCCGGGTAGGCGTGGCGGAGAGCCCGAACTCAGCAGTGGAGCGGTTGGGGCCGATGAGGACGCTGTTGACGCTCTTGCCGTGGATGGAGACGCGGTAGGACTGACGGTCCTCCTTCTTCGTGATGGCCTTGAGAAGCGCAGGTACGGGCGTGTGGTCCGCAGGAAGGCGCATGCGGTGCGCGAACGAACACGAAGACTCCATCATAATGAACTCGCCACCGAGCTGCCGCCGGTCTCCGCCACGGAACGACGTCATCTTCGCAGCAGCGACGAACATGTCGAACGCACGGTTGAGACGCAAGAGGAACCTCTGGCGGGACGGGCTGTCGCGGCCAGAGAGGGGCGCTGGTAATATGCCGAGCGCATCCTGCAACTTGCGGGTCGGGTCCGTGTAGATCGGGAACGGACAGGCGAGGTGCTTGCGGTATCCGGGGATCATGGACGGCGAACCATGGCCAACGATGATGACTTGCGTCTCTGTCGTTGAGAGGACGTCGTCGGTGACCGAGTGCGCGACGGAGCGGACGTACTCGGCGCATGAAGACGAGTACCAGTGGCGGACAAAGAGGACGAGGGTACGCTGACTCAAGAGGTCTCCGAACCGGACACGATTGCCCGCGGCATCGAAGAGCTCGAGCTTAGCAGCATAGTCCATCTGCTTCTCGGCTGGCGGGGCGGAGGAGTCAAAAGCCTGCGCATCGGCGGCAGCCGCAGCTGCGCGCATCGCCTTGATCTCGGCGTACGAGGCGATGTGCTCGACGGGAGCAGCCTCAGGCAGGCTGGGGAGGGCAGGAACGCTCTCGGCAGTCCCGGTGGTAGTGAGACTGCCTCTGCGGATCGACGCAGCTGAGCTGATGGACAGCAGACTCGAACCCCTTTCGGCAGTTGCGTGACGGGCTAACGAGCTCTGCACAGCCGGCGTAGAAGCGCTACGTGCCACTCGCTCTGGTCGCGAGGCGATGGCATACACAGCGTTCACGCTCTCGGTGCCCCGGTTAGGGGCAGAGTACAAGCCGAGGCCTCGAACCGTAGGTTCGGGCGGTAGCGGCGTGCTGGCGGGGTTAAGACTCGGAACTAAAGAAGTCTGACTTCGGTTGACAGAGTCGCGCTTTAACGCGGCTAGCACATCGGAGCGTAACGGCGAGTGCTTGTCGCAACCGGTTCCGGCAAGCAGGCGATCCGCGTCCCGCCGGTGGTGCACGTCTACCAGCAACTCGAGTGATTCAGTCAGGTTCGGGGCGAGCTTCCGTTGAAGACTGTTCTTGTGGCGCGACCCTCCCAGGACGGGAGTGTGGTATGCGGCTGTAGCGACGTCGGGTGACTCCGGGAGGGCAGGAGCAATCTCCTCCATTGTCGGGGTTTTGGGGTTTGTGTGGACTGAAACTGGTCGCGGGTAACTTGAAAATCGCTTCTCGGCAGGCGAAGACGGCTCATAGCTCGAAGAAGAGTAATTGGAGTCGGTAGAGCAAGGTGTTTCGGTAACAGTTGCGAAAGTGACGTACTGCGACTTGGCAAGTTTGGCAGGGGTGACGGTTGCGAGATGCGACTTGGAGTCGCTGTTCCGCCGTGTAAGGTCAAGCACGGAGCGATCGTCGTGCAGCCAGCTGTCGGACATGAAATAGTCGTTCGTCGGCTCGAGTCCGGTCGGCGTCCAGATCGGGGAAAGGGGTGGCGAGTCCTGATCAACGATAGTAACCATGGTGACTGCGCAAGAAGATGTGGTGGTGGTCGGATCGCAAGATCTGGGGAAGGAGCCTGGGACCGTCTCTTATCAGTCGTTTATAAGGAAGGAGTAAGGTCGTCAATCATGCAGACATGGCGGCGAGGCGGTCAGGGATGGGGACATTCAAGGCTGCAGGCCGCAAGCGGGCAGCGCGGACACCGCGGGCACGGCGCAGGCGGCACTGGAGGTAAGGCGCGTGTCGAGTGCTGATCTCGAGCGATTGAGGGGCCTCGATGTGGCCTAGGTACTAGCCTCGAAGCCTACAATTCCAGTGTGCCAGGAGTGCCTGGCTAAGAGCATGGCGTCTTTGGCACTCGGCAATGGGTGTGGGCGTCCGGAGTGGGTGGACGCCGCGGGCGGCGCTACGGGGCGACGGCGCACGGCGCACGCCCGACAACCGTGCCATGCCAGAGCGCCAGAGTCGGGGTAAGACCGGACAGGTCAGCTGCTGGGGCAGCTCGGCAGTTGCACTGTCGCCAGCTAGGGCTGCTTCTCTGCGCAGAAGAGTCGGGAGAAACAAGGCTTGCGAGGGCATGCAAGCAGGGCAAAGATCCGTATTCAGTGTGATCGGTGGTTGGCTGAGCAGCCATGTCACCAATCAGACAGTGCCGACGCCTTCTGAGCATTCAAAAGGTTCAGCACTATTTTCAGAGTCTGGGGTGCTCCATCGCCTTTTGACTTTGATGGCGTTTTTGGCGTGTTTCCTGCATTCGGGGTGGTTCTGCGCCGCTGTCCCTGCGGTTCCTGCCAGGATCCTGCGCACTCCTGGGAACCGTCTGCGATGCTTCTGGCAGCTGGGCAGACCCCGGTCGCGCGGCCAGGCGTGATCAAGGCGTGTGCCCACCGGCCAGTCGGTGAGTCGCGAACCCTATCTCGCCTGATGCTCCTGACGGATCATGACGGACCTGTCGGGCCTGACGCCACGGCACCGTCCAGCTTCGACCGCAGCGGATTCTACCGTGCGTTCGTCGTCCGTCATTCGCAGCCAAAGACAACAGGAACACGCGCGCAGCAAAGGTGCAGGACAGTGCCTATGCCGCCGATACCGCATAACGTACAGATCCCCGCGTCAATAGACGAAGAGATTACAACTCCTCCTCGATGCTTTGAACCCAGTCCCGCCCCGCTGCCCCCCCTGCGATATTACTTGGCGCTGACGACTACATCACGAGATGGAGCGGAAACCGAAGCCGTAGCGCACGTTTAGCGTATTGCGTTTACGCTCCACAGCAGCTAGTGCGATGCGTTTCCCTGTCTTGTCTCGTTAGCCATCATCAGGTAGCGCGCTTTAGCGCCGCGTCGTTGATCTTCTGGTCGACTGCTATCTTCCGTCGGCAGTCTCGGTCGTCGCGGCCATCGCGTCGCGTCGCCTGCACGTGAAACAGTCCAAGCCCCGCCTTGACTTTTCCGACTCTTCGTTGAATTGGAAGGGCCTGCACGCTTGCATAGGACTGTACAGCTGCCTGTGGGGCGATAGACAAACTGCCTGAGTGATCTTAGTCGCATTCGTGTGCGTCAAGCAGGCGACCTGGGGTCCAGGCACAATTCAAGGCTATCTTGTTCGGTTGCTGAGCCCAAGTCCTCAGCTGTTGATCCTCTTTTCGTATCTGATGCATTTGCTGCGCATGGCCATCGATGGGGTGCCACCTGCTTGCGTGTTGCACGATGCGCGGTGGCCCACGCGCGTCTTCTGAGCGTTCTCCGCAGGAGCCGTAGAACGCCAGAACACCTCATCTACAGCGTACGTACACCACCTCTGGGCCGGGCGGTGAACCTTGTTCTCTGAATTCGCTTTCACCCGGGCGGGTCGGGTCAATCGCGATCGATTCCGTGGACCGAACCGCCCGAGAGAAGCGAGAGAACAAAGCTTACTGCACTTTGGGTTGTGGGTCGCTGTGGGATGGCGTCTCCAAGCTTCCGTAGTGGTGTACGTGTGTCTGACGCCTGCCTCAGGCAATGTTAGTCGCCCCCAGCCTCCCTTCGGCACCCTCAGCGCCCACACCACGCCCTATGCACGCCTCACAGCTGACACCCTCATCCCGTCGTCGAGCTCGTCAGTTGGCGTCCTCACTGCATCGCACTTCATGCCGGTGACAACGCCACATGTCGCCGGCGCACGTATCGAGACGCGAGACACGGAGACACACGGCGGGCGGATGCGGAGGACCGGCGGGCTGCGTACCTGCCTCAACAATTGGGGCTGTCACGTCCCTCCCAGGTGCATGCATGTGCGCGGGTATGTCCTCACGTCTCCGTCGTCTTCCTTCTTTGTGAAGCATAACTCTCCGATGGGTGAAGAAGCTGATCGCCACTCAGGTCCCATCTTGGGACGTCCGTGCGTCTCACCACCCCCGCATGCGGCGGTATCTAGCCAACGCCGCCGCTCCGGGCGCTCGGACCTCCTCTGCCTGATAACTCGATCCATTCAGCGGACGTCGGTCCGCCCGGACTGTGCTCACCCGAAAGCAAAGCCGAACATAGGCATGCATGTGCAGACACGTTGGACAGGTCCGATATTGCAGGTGCCATTTGCATAGGGCAACATCATCTACTTTAACGGTGATGGACATGAAGACCGTTAGATTTCGATGATTATGACCTCAAAATCGCGTAATACCATTATCTCGCTCGCTAAGCGGCTCGAAACGCTGTGAACGTGCCCCTACCGCGGTTCCGCCGCTGCCGTGCCGTTTGTTCGGCTTCTGGAGGCTCTGAATGGAAAAGAGCGGGTCACCTCATGTAGATCACGGGCATGGACGGGCGTGCCCAGGCGTGAATGCATCCCAAGGATCCAAGCGGGCATTTGTCGTGGAGAGAGCGGACGCGAGTAACAACACGAACGCAACGGGTCCCAAAGCAACAATAGA
Organism: Trichosporon sp. PB005A; assembly: GCA_023630055.1. Classification (NCBI taxonomy): domain Eukaryota; kingdom Fungi; phylum Basidiomycota; class Tremellomycetes; order Trichosporonales; family Trichosporonaceae; genus Trichosporon; species Trichosporon sp. PB005A. Next base: position 76,232 of record JAMALZ010000017.1, read on the forward strand.
GTTTAGCGAAATCGCTATTTTGGCACGCAGACCCCAGGACGCCGCACCGAATGAGTAATGCCGGGTGCGCCGGAGCGGCCGGAGGGCTGGGCCGCATGTCCGGGAGAACCCTCATCGAAGAGCTTCGAGAAGCCCTGCATCGCAGGTCAGCATGCGGCCTCCATTCGCTCAGCTCGGAGCGAGCTCGCAGTTAGCGACGAGCGGCGAGATACGGCATAGTCGTCGGAGAGTGCGTGTAGCAGCCGTCATGTTACCCAGCTAGGCCAGGGCCAGCGACAGCCAGCGCAGGGTAGCAAGGGCCGTGCAGTGGCCGAAAGAACGTCTGAACACCAATCGCTCCACTGCAGCTGCTCGCTAGGAGCCGACCAGGACTAGTCTTGCGGGGTGCAACAGGCGAGACCCCAAAATACACGCGCGAGATGGGAAACCCCACCCTCAGGCCCACAGACCTGGATCCTATCTCCTATCTCTTTGAATTCGTCTGAGGAACCTGGCCAGGTCATTCTGTGTGGCGGCCGTTGTTCTATGTGCCTTCGCTACATCTCACGACGGCCTCCAAGCTGCTGCATCAGTCAACTGGTAAGTCCATGCGATGGCTATGCCGTGGCATTGGTCAGGATCCGCAACGCGCTGCGCGTCCCTGCCTTCTTGGAAGTTCCGAGACGTGAATAAGCATGAAATGCGCGCCGTGGCTTTCCATGGCTGGCACCGTCGAATGGGGGATCGGGCTTTGCGGTCGGCGGCCATATTCCTGCGCCGTGCCTCTCAGGTTATCACTCAGGCCACGGAGACGCTACGCCGTGAATGCGGGCGGTGTCCTGGTCGTGTAGCGCCCAGCACTCTGGTCTCCGTCTCGGATTCCTTGGTTGTTTGTTGGGTTCGATGATACGCATTGCGATCGTGCGAAACAGGGCAGTTCGGCAGCTCGGCAGCTGAAGGGGCCCGCGGGCTGTTCCTCCTGTACCGGACACATGATACGCATCGATGGCATATGGGCGTAGAGCGCGGCCGCATGCGGGGTCTCGCTTCCATCTCGCCTTTCTAGTGAAGGGCATTGGTAGTTGCAATGGCGAGTCAGACGGCTGTCAGGTGAACACAGCGAGCGCCAGGCAGTGTCAGGCAGTGCCAGGAGCCATAGGACGTGCCAACCTCCTGGTTCGCGGCCTCCTCGAGGAGCCCCCAGGTTCTTGGAAATGCCTCAATGCTTGGCCGGCGAGACTGTCAGCATGGTGCACTTTCGTCGGATGTAAACAGTGGGAGTGGCGCAGCCTGGCGCTGGAAGGCGTTGGAGGGCGCTGGCTGGCGTTCTTGGGCGTCCAGTGCAGCTGTGGAGGCGCTGCAAGGAGGCGTTCTTGCCCTCGGCGACGTCTGGCCACCGTCGCTACCGGCGGTGCACCAACGGTGCAACTGGCAGTAGGTTTGGCGCAGGTTTTCGCAGCAATCTCGCTGATACAAAGTGACCTCGGCGAAAAAGATAGTCGCGAGATTGATTGGAAGCAGACGAGGGTCGTCTGAAAGGTCTCAAAGGCCTGAATTCAATATTCCAGACTTTGCTCTTCAGATCCTGACCGCCTCCATTCAGCAGCATTCGTGGCTCTGTCTGCCACCGGTCCTGATCGCCTGCAAGCAAGTGCCAGAATCCTGAGCTGCATGGCCTTCTGGAGAGTAATCCTGAACCAGTGCGTCTGATGCGAGGGCCATTGAATTGTACACACCTCACTACACCGTCCTCGCTTTCTGGTAGATTTCATCAGTAGTGGGTGATATTCAGTGCTTAACACGCACATCTTGCAGCCTCCTGCACTAGACACCATATCAACTGCAGGTCCCCTTCACGTTATCCTGGCGATTTCCACGTATCCTGCAAATCCAGCGAATCTGCGACACTCGGCTCGTCAGACAGGTGACATTCCGCATCGGCGTCTCGAGCACCTGAGATCTGGCGCATGGCGGAGCTGGCAAAGTCCGTCATACCGCTGCCGAGCAGCTGCCGCGCCTGCCGGCCTCTGCGCACCGCGTGATACCAGCAAGCTGGCGTACACGTTTGTCCTGCAAGTCGTTATCAGTTCCTGGCGTCAGAGCACTAAACCACGCCCGTCTTCAGTTTCGGTCCTCCACCTATGTCATTCTGGCCCTCGATTCCTTGAATCGCAATGCGATCGAGCCTCCAGTGTCACCTTGGCCCTTGGTGCTGGCTGTTTGGTACCTGTCTGTGAGGCCTCGGTGCATGTCTCCTGGAGCCACGTCCACAACCCATGCCCCAGGATGCCCCGCACTTGTCTCGAATGACCCCTTCACATGCATGTACACGGTAGAACTTCTGTTGTTACATCGCTCAGCCAACCGGCGCGGCCGCGGTGCGGCTATCCATGTCGCTTCCTTCTCGTTCGTTCGTCGCGTGCCAGCACCCCATACCTCGACCCACCCGCGGCAATCTGCGGCAGATCCATGCTCTCCTCCTCTCCGTCTGCTGAGCATGGCGTGCCATGTTTCACACCCAGCCTCCCAGTGGAGTGCTGAATGGCACACCTTGCCCCCTCAACGCCTCCGACCCACCGGAATGCCAACAGTGTTGCCCGTATCAGCAGGTGACTCACTGCGCAGTGGGCGTGACACTGCTGGCAGTTCGCCGAGGAGGCGCCGCCAAACCGGTCAGCACCCCCTCAATGTGATGCAGACGCCGCTGCGCAGTACATTCCACAACCCACAGCCTCACGAACGGACCTTGCTCCACCTCCCACGTTTGTGTTCACGATCCAGTGATCAGAAGGTATGCACCGATGACGTGCGTGGCGGCAAGCACCGGCCGGGGCCTCTACTCAGTGAGGGCGAGCTCGCGGACGAGGCGATCACCCAGCTCCTTGGAGGCCGGTGCCCCAGGCGTGACACCGACTTCTCTGAGCCACGCATAGCCCTCAGCGATCAGCGTGTCGGACAGCGGGACGTCGTGCGTCGCCAGCATCGAGATCACGTTCGCGACGTCCGTGATCGCCGCGCGGTCCTCCGCGTCCATCTCGTCGTTGTCGTTCCGGTACACGCCCTCGGACTCGAGACCCTCCGCGCCCTCCCGCGACTGCTTCGAGCCGAGCGACACCCACACGTACCCGTTCAGGCCGAGGATGACGTCCACACCATGCGGGCCGCACGGCGCGGGCAGGTGAACGAAGTGGCTCTTCAATCGTCGGATCAAGCGCGGAGACAGCGACAGCAACATGCCGTTGCGCAGCTTGCCGTACTTGAGCGAGCGGGTGTGAAGGGACATGGCGCCGTCTGAGAAGAATGCCTGCACTTCGGCCACAAGGAGCTGCGAGTTAGCTTTCGAGACGACACAAGCCTGCCTTCCCTTCCCATCCAAGCAGCCCAGGATGGGCCTACTCCTGAGCGGAACACTCACGTCTCCTTCGGCGAGGAACTCGCGCATCTTGAGCGAGTCGCTCTCAACCTTGCGTCTCTGCACACCGCCGGGCAGGTTGACGGACGATAGCATGAGTACGGCGTCCTGGCGTGCGTTCGCCTCAACCTTCCACCGTTGTCCTGCAACCTCGACAATGCGCCCGATCACCAGATCTCCGACCTCGGGTACGTAGCGCGCGCTCTGCGGCCGCACGCTGATCAGTTTGTTCACGCGCTCAAGCGTGCCCGCGACCGAGGATGTGATCGTGTCGTTCTCGACGTATGTTCCATGTCCCCTGATTGTCAGCTCAGTCTAGGAACTGATGATATCCGCATGAGGGCTGCCTTGCGCCAGTGAGCTGCTCACTGGCGGAAGACCACCCCGCGGCCAACAAGCGGAATCGAAGGCTGCATAACCTGCTCCAAACCTCCTTCCAGCAGCGTCTAGTCGTGCCATTGAAAAACAGCAGATAGAAAGCTTTGAACAGAAGCCTCATCTTCTCGAGATCAAAAGGAAGGCAATGCTCACCTCATGTACTCCTTCGAGCTTGCAATGCCCTCTCCGGGCGTGACGACGCTGCTTCCGGCGGGCTCGTCGAGCTCCATTCCGTTCTCGTCCTCCTCCACGGTCTTCGGCTCGTACTCTGGCGGAGGCGGTATCCTCGAGACCTTGAACATGCTTGATCGTTGCCGTCGTAGCTGTATGTATGACGCTGATGTTGCTCTCCCGCTGGGGTCTGGGTTCGTGAACGAGCAACATTCAGAAATCGATCGAGATCACGTGATAAATCTGCCACGTGGGTCTGACGCAATGTCGCCACTCACTGCCTTGAACCTAAATGTCTGGGATCCAGCAGCCGCTAAGAACGATGCTACGAGTACGGCTAACGGGGCGATGAAGCTTGGCAACGGTGTCAGTGCGCGGTGTGCACCACTAGTTGCGTGGAAACGGTGCGAAAGGGTGCAAAGCAGGGGTACGGCCATGTAGGAATGATATCAGAAATGCAAATGTGCATATGCACGGTTTCGATGTCTACAACATACAAGGCCGCGCAGCCCGGATGAGGGCTCGGAAGCCGATGACAGCTGGCGGGGGTGCTATCGCGTCGCGGCCTTGCCGATAGCCCAGATGCCTTTGCCCGTGTACTTAATGGCAGTGCCGGCGGCCTTTGTGACACCGTTTCCGACTCCAGTCAGTACCTGCCCGTCAGCTAACCGCAATGCCGGCTAGAGGTCCACTTACACGGTCGCGAGTGTCGCCGCTCGTGGCCTCCTGCCACTGCTTCTGTGCCGCGACTCCGGTCTCGTTCGCCGTCTCGCGAGCCCACTTGACCTGTTCGTTGCCCCACTCGGCCCAGGTCTGAGGCTTCTTCACGCCGCCGGGGACGTTTTCGTCGATCTCCTCCTCGGTGTACGTGTGCGAGTGGTTGCGCATGGGGCGGCCCGTGAACTGCTCGCCGGCCTCGCGCTCGCTCGGCGGAACGTAGCGCTGAACGCGGCCTCCGCGACCCATCTTTGGCTCCTTCTTCTCCTCCTTGTGGCCGAACGGGAGGCCCCAGCCGCCCGACTTCTCTTTCTCGTGCGTCGTGCCGTTGGGAACGCGGCTCGAGCCGCTAGCCTCCCGCGCATGGCTCGGCAGCGTCGAGTTGCGGATACCGTTGCCCTGCATTGGCGACGCGGTGTTCCCCGGCTGCTGCGCTGGGGACGACGAGCGCCCGAACCAGCCACCGCCTCCACTCTTCTCAGACTGCACCGGGTGGACGTCAGTCGACGAGGAGCGGCCGAACCAACCCTTCCGCTCGCTGTGGTCACTCGGAGTAGACGGACCGGAGTGTGTCGGCGGGTTGTGACTCGGGAGAGGATGGACGTAGCCCGTCGACGCCGAGATGTGCTCTTCGCCGTAGCCTCTGTTAGAGTTCGAGCCGCTCCAACCCGAGCTCTTGTACCCTCCGGGCGGGGGCGGGGCGCGGGGTTCGCGAAGGGACTTGCCGCGCTTAAACTCTTTGAGGCTGGAGTAGGATGTCGGTGCGCCGCTCATGGTGGGATATTATAAGTGTGTAATAAGTGACGAAGTGTGAAGTTGCAGAAGTCGGGTGGTGACGAAGGTACGAACCACACAACGTAGTGACCTTGCAGGAGTGGCGACGGAGGCTTCGCTGGGGCCGTGCCTGGTTGGATCCGCGGCGCGCGCGGCGGGCGGCGGGGCCGGTCTGGGATCTCCATCCCACTAAGTGCCCGACCGAACTAATTACCGCAACCTCTCCATCGCCTTCTCACCACACCACAACCATGTCCGCGACGTACCCGGAGCGTGAGGGCTCGCACTTTGACGAGTCCAGGATAGACTCGGAGCTCGACCATCAGCTCCGCCGCCGCAACGTCGCGCACGCCGAGCGCGATGCTGCCGGCGCCGTTTCGGGCGAGCCCGGTGACGTTGCCGACCCAGGGCCGGCGGCCGGCGACTACCCCAGCATTGGCGCCAGCACAGCACACTCGTTCGAACACCAGCTTCAGTCCCAGGCCCAGGAGCAGGACCACCCGACACCAACGCCGACAATACCGTTACCGGAGCATGAGCTCGCGCGAGGAGCTACGACCATTCCTCCACATGAGGACGACAGCACTGCTGCTCAGCCAGCAGCAGACCATGCGACCGAGCAGCCGCCTGAAACCAAGCCAGAGAGCGAGGAACGGCCTGCGACCGCTGGCGTAATTGACGACGCGGAGGGTGAGGGCGCCAAGGAGCGCTCGTGCCGGATCTGCTTCGGGGGCGTGGACGAGGAGGGCGAGATGGGGCGACTGATGTCCCCGTGCCTCTGCTCCGGGTCGATGCGGTACGTGCACGTGCAGTGTCTTGCGATGTGGCGTGCAAAGAACAGCAAGACGTTTCTCGAGTGCCCGCAGTGCAAGTACACGTACGTCCTGCGCCGTGGCAGGTGGGGCGACCTGATCCTGTCGTCTCGCGTACTCTCGCTCGCGACAGCGATGACCTTCCTCTCCATGTCCCTCGTCACGGGCCACTTCCTCCTGCACTTCCTCCTCAACCTGTACCAGAAGGGCACACACAGCTCTTCCGCCGTTGGCTCGACGTGGGAGTCCGAGGACGGCACCATGGTCGTGTACATGGGCGGCGCGACGTTCATCTTAGACCTGATCGACGACAGCATCAACGCCTTCATCGCGATCACGGCCCGCGCGTTCGACATGTTCGAGGGCTCGAAGTGGGTCTCGCCCCTGATGCTCGACTTTATCCTGCGATTCCTGCTCGGTGTGGCACTTCTTGGTGCCTTGTCGGCTCTTTCGCTCCTTGGCTCGCTCCGGCTGCTCGCCCCGTTGCAGCTTTTGTACACGATCTCATTGTCCGGTGTCGTCGACCTGACCCCGGCGCTGAGTGTGCTGGGCGGCAGCCGCAACGTCATTGTCGGCTTTGTGCTGCTTGGCGTCGCCAACTCGGTCGTGCAGGTGTACGACGCACTGGACTCGTGTGCGATGTTCGGCCTACGCTTCGTCGAGAGCGAGATCGTCGAGCCGACGCGCGAGCAGGCGACCCAGACGCAGGAGAACAGGACCTGGGGCCGCCGCTGGCTCCAGGACAGGAAGTGGCGCACTGTCGAGGGATGGCAGGAGGTGTGGAGGCGCACGCGTGACAGGTACAAGCGCCGTAGACCGGTGGCTGACCCCGGACGTGAGGTCCTCGTCCAGATGGCAGCGCAGGCTCAGCCTCAGCCTCAGCAGGATGCCGCTGCCGCTCAGCCCGCCGCAGACCAGGTTGCCGAACCCGCCCTCGTTGTCGAGCAGGTCGAAGTCGATGCCCCCCTTGCCGAGGCGCCCGCGCCCCTAGACCTTCCCAACGAGCGCGCCGAAGCTCGCCCCGAAGTCGAGATTATCGGTCAGTAGTGAATTCAGAAGTGTGTGGAGTGGATCCACGAGCTCAGTTGTAATATTACGATGCAAACCCAGACACTCTTTTCCCAAATCTGTTGGCTTACGGCCGCATCTACATATCTATACGTGACTTCTTCTGCTACTGCACTGTGACTATTGTATGCCTGGCGAATATAAGCTACACTCTTGTTGGAAGCTCCACAGGGCCGGCCTACGCGTTGTAGAAATACTCGACCTCGTCGACGGCGCCAAAGTCGCGCTCGATCTCGTCCGGCGTGCCCTCGGTGATGGGCATCGGACCGGGCAGTTCCTCGTCCTCGAACACATCCAGGTCCTCGACTGGCCCAAGGCCCAGAACAGGGCGCAGGGGCGAGCCGCCGCTGCTGCTCCGTCGGCGGTCCGAGGGACTACGCGGGAGCAGCTTCATCGTCGTCGGGCTCATGTGCTGCGGTCAGCTCCTGCGGCAATGAGGGCTTACCTCCCAGGTGTTCTCGTCGCCCTGCGATGTGCGCCGCTTGCGCTCCTGCATCGCCGCGAACATGGTGCGGCCCTCGGCCTCGGCCTCGAGGCGCGCTTCGTCGCCAAGTTCGCCGACGGACACAACGCTCTCGCTGTCCGAAATTGTGTCGTCCTCTGGCGCTCCGCGCGCACGCATGAGCTCGCCGAGGCGGATCCACGCCGCATCGTTCCGTCCCTCCGCCGGGCCGGGTGCAGCAGGCGAAGCGGGGCTGCCCGTGTCCGCCCACTCATCGCGCGTGCCGTCTCCGAAGACGTCGCGGAGCACGTCCTCGTACTCGTGCATCCAGAACTCGATCATGCCATCCGGGTTGTAGGGCATCGACGGGTCGCGCGTCGCATCGAAGATGTCCTCGGACGTGCCCGACAGCGAGTCCAGGCGCGAACGCCGCCGGTTCGGACTGAGCGGCGCGTGGTCAAGGAAACCGCCCGTCTCCATCCGTCGATACTGCTCGTCGGGCATCGAGGGCGCCATGTGCGCGGCATAGTTCTTCTTGTTATAGAACGCAATCAGAGAGCGCAGCGCGTGCTCCTGCGGGATGCCGACCATCTGATCCTCGGCCTCCAGGTCCGCCTCAACGCCGACTAACCAATCATTCCGCAGCTCCGGACGACAGTTCAAGTATATTGAGGTGATTATCTTCATGTTCGCTGGGTGTCAGTTACGCGACATCCTGTAAACTCACTCGACCTCCACTTGCGACCGAAGTAGGGCATCTGACTCTTGACGAGTTTCAAGACCTGCAGTTGCAGCATAGGGTGGTTGACGCGTAGCACACGCTTCAAGATCGCGGAGCTCTTGTACTGGCACATAAGCAGGATGCGGTGCACACGGTGCTTCGTGATCTTCTGCAGGATCTTCACAAGGTTGATCGCGGCGAAGAAGTTGCGCCATGAATAGTCGGTGATGACCTCAATCTCCTCGCCGTTCTCCTCCGTCACCTTGACGGCGTTCTCGACCGGAGGTTCGGGCTCAGCCGTCTTGTCCTTGGCCGCCTTGGAAGCGTTCAGGTGCAGATACTGGAAGAAGCTGCACTCGGACATCTCATTTTTCGTCTGCACCATCTGTGAGAGCTCCTGCAGACCGAAGATCTTGAGCACGAGCACGAGACAGTTCGAGTCCAGCAGCAGCTGGGTCAGGTGATGGAACTTCAGGATGTGGGACGCCTTGAACCACTTGAGCAGCAGCAGGATGATGGCTGAGACTGCCTTGGAGGTGATCTCACGGTGACGAGCGATGTCGATCTCCTCCTTCGTTGGAGGTGGCAAGGCCTCCTGCTGAGGCGGCATATCTTGTGTCGGGGAGCTGAGTGGCGGAGCCATACCTCCAGTGCTTAACTGGCTGCCCTGCGCGCCCGTGCCAGTCACTGTAGCCAGCAAGAGCTTCAGCAGAACAATGACTGTGTTCTGCATCATGGGTAGCATAGAGCGCTGAGAGTTAGCCGAGTAAGTCGAGGATAAAGCTCACGTAAATGACCTCAACGCGGTAGAGGCGTCGAGACGCTGCTCGCTTATCTTGTGCAAGCTTCACGCCGGCAGTGTCTCCCTTCTCCTGTGCCTTCTGCTCTTCCTCCTCAAACTTCCAATCTCTGCGCATCGCCTGTTCCGCAGCTTCGTCGTCCTCGTCGTCCATGCTGAGATTCGAAAATCCAATCAGCCCCGACACTCCGAGGCCGCGCTCTTCCCGCATGCAGTCTTCCCTCGCCTGCCACAACTGGTAGAGACCAAGTGAGACAAATAGGTGCGAGTTGTACAGCTTGTCTGCCTCGGCGATCGCATACGGCACCAGACTGGTAGGTGGCCCCGTCGAGGTTTGCGAGTACGGGAAGACGAAGGGTCGCGTCGGATCTGTCTGGAACTGAAGCTTCTTCGGGCGCTGCTGGGGCGTCGGAGGTGGAGTGGGAGCGGGCGTCCCAGGCTGCGGCATGCTGTTGGCGGTGAAGGGCGCAGACGAGCTCTCTGGAATCTCTGTCGAGTGGTAGTTCGGTCGATTCGGCAAGGGTTTGACGCTGTCCGCCAGAGCCTCTGTAGACGTCGGCACACCAGGAGGCACTGAAGGCGGTGGAGCAAAGGTCGGATACTTGGTCGACGTGTCTCGTCGCCACGTAGCGACGTCCATGGGCGATGCGCGTGTGAAGTCTGGTGTTAGCTACGTCAGAAGCGATAGATCACCCTTCTTCTCCGGTCCCAGTCCCTCCAGCTCTCGTGAAAGGGCCTTTGTCTTCGCGGCCTCATTCATCCCTCCCAGACAGGCCAGAAGGGTCTTCCAGAGGAGCAGCAGCACCTTCTTAACAGGGTATCCTTTCGGGACTTTCTTATCCTTAAGGCCTGCGACCATGCCGACCAGCATGAGGGGAAGTGGCGGGTCCATGGCCATGAGCTCGTCACCGAACGTTTCGTCAGAGCGGAACACTTCAACAATGAAGTAGAGCATGGCGAGGACGTCCATTAGCTCCGCGCTGTTAACATCGTACGGGTCAACCGAGACCAAGTTCGTGGACCCCGCTCGTTCGCGAGTGCCGCCGGCTGGAGGACCGCTTGCCGGCTTCTCCATCATGCTATCAAGTTAGCACTCGAGAATTTGACACCTGGTACGTACTCATTAGCGTCATATCTACGCGCCGCATCACGCAGACCATAGACGAGGGTCGAGATGCCGTCGAGCGACCTGATCATCTTGGCGTTCTCGATGATCCAGTGAAGCTGCATGCTCGGAGAAGTAGTCTCCGCAAAGCATCCTGGGGTAAGCTTTGACCAAGTGGAAAGCATACCTTGAAGGAGGTACAGAAGGCGTCCTTGAGCTGCTCGCCGCGTGTCGCTAACAGGGGACTCGAGGAACTCAAGCTGTGTCTCGATATACGCCCGACGCTTGGTAGCAGACGCCGAAGTCCACTCTCCTTCAAATGAACCCTCGAAGCGCGTGTGCATCTGCGCAACCTGGCTCATCTCGATGTACGGGTAGAACTCATCGAGCTCGTTCATGGTCGTGTCGGTGTCGTCATACCGGAAGTCGAACCGTTGCGTCTGCACTGTCAGCTCCAGCCGCGCAGTCGAGGCTGTACCTTCTGTTTGGCTGCCATCTGAGCATTCTTGATCTGGCCGAGGGAGACGCCATCTTGCCCACCGGTCGGTGGGCCGGCGTCGGCCTCGTCGCGGGGACCGCCGTCAACGGCACGGCCGATCGAGCCCTGGCCGCCTGAGCGATGGCGCTGAAGCAGCGCAAAGCGGCTCGTGTCGAACGGTGGCACAGCATTGAAGCTCCCCGATGGAGCCTCCTGCTGCTGGTTGTTCGCGGCCATGGGTCCTGCAGACTGCGCCGTCGGGGGAAGGTGACTGATGTTGACAATGCACGCGCTGGTGACCTCTGACCTGGCGCCTGGGTGGCCGTTACGCAACGCACTGCGGTGAGATTGCGAGGAAGGGTCCGGTTCCTGGGCCACGCGAGGCCGAAGCTCAGGCACGGATGTGCGACTTGCTTCCGCAGAAAAGTCGAGCCTGCCCCGCCTGAGATGATGGAAGAGGTCCGATCTTCCGAGATTTGGTTCTTGATCTCTCGGTTCTTGAGCTCAGCTCGTCTTTCCACTCCTTCACTTGCCCATACACTCCCGGCCATGAAGTTCAACGTCGGCGCCGACTCAGCGCAGGAGGCTCCCAAGACGTGCCCCGAGGGCATGTACGCCAAGCCCGCCGCTGCCATGCCGGCTGACCACCCGCCTGTACCGGCTGGCATGGCCGCAGACGCGTGCCCGGTCAACGATGACGCGCGCAAGGTCTGGACCGATGTTGCGGAGCAGGCGCAGAAGGCAGCTCCCGCTGCGATGCCGAAGAAGGCCTCTCTTTCGACTGAGCGTGAGATCTCGTCAATTCCCCGCTCGTCGCACAGCCAGTACACGCACAACTCGGAGCAAGCTGCGCTCCCGACGCCTGAGGAGGAGCAGACCGACAAGTGGGTGTACCCCTCGGAGCAGCAGTTTTTCAACGCGATGCTCCGCAAGAACCACAAGCCCCGCCAGGCGGACATGCGCACCATCGTCCCGATTCACAACGCCGTGAACGAGAAGGCTTGGGAGGACATCCTCATGTGGGAGGCCGGCCAGGGAGGCGACCGTTGCGGCGGTGTCCGTCTTACGAGCTTCGTCGGACGTCCCAAGGAGCGCTCTCCGAAGGCCTGGATGAAGACTATGTTCGGGTAAGCATACCTTCCGAGCTGAGAAACAGCTGGAGCTAACATCCAGATACACACCCCCTTTCGACCGCCACGACTGGATCATCGACCGCTGCGGGACTCAGATCCGCTATGTGATTGACTTCTACACGGGGAAGCCGGACCCGAACAACCCGCAGAAGATGGCGTTCTACATCGACGCTCGGCCCGCGCTCGACGACTGGGAGAGCATCAAGACGCGTCTCTCAGCTCTGTGGAGGTAGAAGTCTTGTCGTAATCTCATGAGCATATGTTGTAGGATATTCATACCGGGTGTGCATGCATCTCTCATCTCTCTTTGCTTGTGACTTTTTCCTAAACGCTCTCCAGCCTCTGACACTTCGGACCGTCTCTACTGGCTGCTCACCTCAGCGCCAAGCACTGGACGTCTGCTGTGGAGGCGGAGCGGAGGTCGGTTGAAGCCCGCCGAGCCCCGGCGCCGTGCCTCTGATTAGGTCCCGCCTCGGCCTGAACCGCGGCTCGCCGGCGGCAGGCAGTGGATGATGACGGTGTGCCATGGATCTTTTGGCGTCCGCGTTCACCGCACCGCGCCTTTGCTCTGTCCTCGGCCCCCTCAACAACCGCCCAAACTGTCGTTCTCAGCGTTCGATTCCATCGGTACGTTTTTCGGTTTCCATGAGCTGAATGCCTGACCGAGGTATCGCGAGCTAACAATCAGTGCCACCGTTGACCGGTCGAGCAGCCATGTCCCAGTTCAAGAACCCTTTCAAGCGCGCGCAGCAGGAGAACGCGTCGGGCCAGATCACTGTCCATGTGAAGTGGGGGCGTGACCGGTGAGTCTGGGTTGTGGGCATGTAGTGTGCGGCGCCGTGTGGTGACGCTGTTGAGGCAGGGTGTGCGGGCGGGCGAGCCTCCACCGTGTCCTCTACGCCCTGTTGGCTCTGCAAGAGCTTAAGTACGGCAGCGCAGCTGACAGCAGGTTTAACATCCCGATTCCGAATCCGAGCTTGACGCCTCTGTCGCAGCTGATCGGGACGCTGTCGCACCAGACGGGCGTGCCGGCGTCCCAGCTGAAGCTGATCTACAAGGGCGCCGTTCTGAAAGACCCGTCGCTGACGATCTCGTCATACGGTATCGGTGACGGGGCGGACCTCGCGCTCGTCGGAAAGGAGGGCAAGGGACCCGAGCCTCCGGCGCCGAAGCCGCAGCAGGTCGTCAAGAAGAAGAACGTGCAGCCGGAGACGGACCAGGAGGACGTGCTGACGGATTGGATCCGGGGGCTCGTCAACGGCGTCGTCGAGCCGCTCGAGCCGGCGATCGCGACCTTTGTGTCCTTCACGAATCCAAACGCGACCAACCGCCCCAAGCAGGTGCCGCCCTTCGAGACGCTGCAGCGCGAGCACGCGCGCCTGTCCGAGCTGCTCCTCCGCGGCCTGCTCGACCTCGACGGCGTCAACATCCCCTCCGAGTGGAAGAACGCTCGCCAGGAGCGCAAGGACGGCGTCAAGCGCCTCCAGGGCGAGCTGAACCGCGTCGACGACTCGTGGGGAGAAAGGAAGCGCCTCGTCGCTTGAGCACGAGAGAGTATAGAAACCGGAAGCAGTATCCTTATAGATCCCTCTCAACACCACCACGTGTATAGACATAAGAACGAGTCAGTCATGTCATGAAGTGCCACGCAACATCTAGCGAAAGCGGCCCTCCAGCTAGCTAGGGTGTATGTCTAAGACCCATGCAAGGTTGCAAGTCGCATGAAAAGGGGGTATCGTACAATGCACTTTCTACTAAGGCGTCCTCAACCTCAGTACCTGTTGTTGAAGACCGGGGGTTGATAGGAGATTGATTGTTGTATGTTGATGTCGGGGCGGTGAGATGTGGTGATGTAGTGGGACATGTAATGAACACGAAGTAGCACAGATAGGTAGACGGAAAGACAAGAATGGAGACAAGAGGTCGTTCGAATCAATTAAGACCTGGTCAGATCAGCTCTCCTCACTCATCGTTAACCTGAGCAAACTTACATCTTGTAAACCATCTTGTTCTTCACAGCCTCGACGCCCTCGACCTCGTAGTCGATCTCGATGTCGAGGTCGCGGTTGTTGCGCGCGTTCGGGGAGCACTTAAGGGTGCCCTTGACAACGTCGCCTTCTGAGACAGTGAGGGTGTCGGGGGTGTAAAACACGGTCTGCTTCCAGTGCGTGTACTTGGCGTGGGGGCCAGTCGAGAACTGGACCGGCTTGTGGCAGCACGAGAAGGAGATGTCGAACCAGCCGAGGAAAGCGTGGATGTAGTCGTTGCGCGTGGCCTTGAGCTCGAACGGCACGGTGAAGTCGAGGTCCTCCTTCTTCACGGTGCGAATGTCAATGTGCTTGATCGCGCACGGCTGCGTGACAACGCTCTTGAGCTCAACGCAGTCAACGAGCGGCTCCTTCAGCGCAATGTCCTTGATGCACGAGTAGTCAAATCCGTAGACGTCGTCCCAGAAGTTGATCTTCTCCTCCTTGTAGTCCTGGTCCTCAATCGCCGCGAGGTAGATCGTGGCAGTGTCGGGGAACAGAAGTCCGTCGGGAGCAAGGTACTTGTCACGAGCAAGCAGGACGGTGTCAAGCATCGATTCGTAAAGCAGGAAGTAGCCCATCCACTCGGAGATGATGATATCAACCTGCTTCACGGGGAGCTCGACGTCCTCAAGCTTGCCCTTGAGGAGAGTGATCTCTGGGACACGTTAGCAAAATCAAGGTCAAACAACCTACTGTCAGTGAAGCCGTTGGCGTCAATAATCTTCTGGGCGGTGTCGAGGATGTTCGACATGTCGATACCGATGACCTGCTTGGCGCCGGCCTTGGCGGCGAACATGGAGAGGATACCAGTTCCGCAACCAACCTGAATATCAGCTATGAACCGGGGCCGCCTACAAGCTCAGATGAACTTACGTCAAGAACGACCTTGTCCTTGAACAGGTGCTTGTTCTGGATGATGGAGTTGCGGTAGCTCAGCGTTCGGACCTGGTCCTTGAGCATCTCCTCGTGGATACCGAAGTGGGCGTACGAGTCGGCGTAGCTGCAGCGTTAGTCATCTTCCTGCAGTACAATGACCTTGAGAACTCGCAATGTGACCTCGCGAGGTTACTCACTAGTCAGCCGAGGTCATGTTGCCGGCGGTGGGCTTGTCGCCGTTAGCGGGGGTGGAAGGAGCGGCCATTTTGAGAGAATCGGTGGGTATCCGGGGCGGAGAAGGTACGATGCAGTCGAAGGAAGAGCTGCTAAGACGGTACTGCACCGGGATAAGAGGATAACAAGGATCGAGGAGGGTGATGGGTTGATGTAACCGCCTGAAGATTAATTATTGATTTGCCAGCGCAGAAAAATTACGTGGTCGGAAATTCTGCGTCACAGCGTGTTTTGATCGTGATAACGATTGCCCCTGGCAGGGAGATTTCATCATCTGGCAGATATTTTGAGCCGTCGCTTGCGGCCGCTCCTGCACTCTAACCCCAGCACACCATGTACTACGACCTCCACGTCCCATACCGGACACCGGACGTCGCCCCGAAGAAGAAGGGCAAGGACAAGGGAAAGGCCAAGGAGGAAGAGCCCAAAGGGCCACCGAACTGCTGGGCGGGCCTGTCTGCAACAGAGCGCGCCGACGTCGCGAGGAAGGTGTCGCTGGCGGGTCACCGTGAGTCGTGGAGGTTGTAATATCAACTAACCTCAGTGGGATACACTGTGATTGCGTACACCGTAACGGCGGAGCAATCGCCGAACGTTATCCCGTCCCCTTTTGGCGGCCCCGACGACCGAAGCCTGCCGTATCCTTCGCTAGATCCTCGGTACGCTGATCTGGCGGGACCGTCGCAGCCCACGCTCGTGCAGGTGACTCGATACCACATCCGCCTCGATGACGGCAAGGTTAACCCGATCGTGAGCTTTTTTCGATCATACTAGAAAGCTGACCGCAAGACCGCTACGAACACGGCGACGCTGCGCGACTACGATCTGCTCTCCGTCCATGTCGGATGCGACAAGGCGCTTCAGGTGGCCTGCACCGATCTGGCCAACCCCGGTCCTAACCAAGTATGTAGCTGCACTCATCTTGCGTATCAGCTGACTCCAGATCTCGATCATCACGGTCCCACTGCATGAGCGACCGTACCACTTCCGCTTGAACCGGAAACAGATCCGGCAGGCCCAGCGCAACGGCGTCGTTGTAAGTCGCCCCGGAGAGCTGCTGAACTGACGTCCAGTTTGAGATTCCGTATGCTGCCGGACTGTTCCCGTTCAAATCTGTTCCCTCGGACATCGCGCGGCGGTATCGTCAGAACTTCCTGACGAACGCGCGTGAGCTTGTCCGCGTCACCGGCGGCAAGGACATCATCTTCACGTCTGGTCCGGGCGGTGCGCCGGATGGTATCCGTGGACCGCTGGACGTTGTTAACCTCGCTACCATCCTGGGCGTCCCTGCTAATTTAGCAAAGGACGCTCTGTCGCGGACACCCAAGGCCGTGCTGCTTCGAGCTCGTGAGTGGTATCTTCTGCATGTGGGTCGAGCTAACAAACAGAGGCCCGCAGGACGTACAAGGCCGTCGTGTCTACTCCCCGACTGGTTCCTGGACCTGGAGGAGAGCCTGCCGCAGAGGAGCAGCTACCTGCGGCCGCTCATGTGGCTGCAGCGCAGGACGAGCCGAACGGGGACAAGGTGGACGGCAAGCAGAAGCGCCCCGGAGATCCCGCCGGCGGTGTCAAGAAGAAGACGAAGAAGAAGTAGTTCATCGACTCATCACAGCACCTAGACCTTCCTGTACATATGCATCGCATTTTGGTAACGTGTGCTCACGATCGCGGCCTTCCCCGGCGGTGTCCACTGCATCAAGCCAGCCGCCAGGGCCGGATCCCTTCGTCATACACAGGGTTTGTGGGTGTAGGTGGAGGCCCGTGCCTGAGCGCCGGGGCTAAGCCAACAACGCACTCCCACCCGGCCATCTCGTCACCACCTGCTGATCTTGGGTCTTGCTACTCGAGACCTTCACTTCAACTCTCCTCGCTGAGCCAAAACACTACACACCATGTCGGCGCCATCGGGAATCAAGGTTCCGGAGTCGCTTACTTCTGCCTTCGCGGACGCGAAGAGCAACGCCGAGAGCACCCGTGCGCTCGTCTTCATCATCGACGGCGGTGAGTTGGGCTATTTGGCAGGTTGGCGGGTTGTTCTTCTCGCGCGCCGCTGCTGCAAACCTATCCGCAGTTCATGGCGCAATACAGCTATATGTCCAATAGCGGAAAGCTGACAAGTCAGAGGAGTTCAAGCACCACGACACGGTCGCGCCGCAGGGTAGCTGGAGTGACGACATCGCGCTGCTGGGCCCTACGCTGCCCACGCCTCAGACTCCCGCTTCGTTCGCGTACCGCCTCGACACGAAGAAAGGCGGCTTGTACGAGTGGATGATGGTGACATTTGTCCCCGACGACGCTGGGGTAAGCTGCAGTGTCAGTATTAAGCTAACGGCAGGTCCGGGCGAAGATGCTGCAAGCGTCCTCGCGCGCTGGGCTGATGAAGGCGCTCGGCGCGAACAACTTCAAGCACGACTGGTTTGCGACGTCGCACGACGACCTGACACCGCGCGCGCTCAAGGCGCACCTGGAGCACATCCTGTCCCCGCCGCCGCTGACGGCGTCCGAGGCGGCGCTCGCCGAGGTCAAGGCCGCCGAGGCGGAGGAGGCAAAGCGCGCCGCCATGGACGCCGAAACGAACAAGGCGCGGCGGCAGGCGGTCATTGGCCTCGGGGGCAAGACGCAGTGGAGCGACGACGTCGCCGACGCGCTCGCCAAGGTCGCAGAGCGCAGCGACGAGGGCTGGTTCGTCGCCGTCCAGATCGGCAGCGACGCCAAGACCATCGAGCTCCTCAAGTCCGAGGCGTGCAAGCCCGACGAGCTCGCCGGCAAGCTCCCCGACAAGAACCCGGCGTACGTGTTCTACTCCTACCCGACGCCGCCCCCCGTTACCCCGCCCCCGGCAGCGAAGCCTGCCCCGTCGGCGCCGGCTGCCGCCAAGAACACCTTCCAGGCCACTGCTGGTGGCGCGCGCCCCGTCGAGACGAGCAATGCGCCGCGCTACGACGAGGAGGAGAAGGAGAAGGAGAAGGGCGACGCCGAGGAGGCTGACGCCGAGGAGAAGCCTTCGGGCGCCGAGGGCGAGGAGCAGCCGGAGGAGAAGGACGAGGATGCCGAGTCCAAGCCCGAGGAGAAGGAGGGCACGCCGTCCGTGTCGAACCTTGCGATCGAGGAGCCTGAGCGCGTGACGCGCTCTCCTTCTCCGCTCCCCGCGTCGCCGTCGTCGGCGCCGTCCAAGGGCCGCGTCGTGTTTGTGTACTGGTGCCCGCCGGGCTCGCCCGTCAAGTTCCGCATGGTGTACTCGACGACGGTGCGCGGCATGCAGCAGGACGCGCAGGACAAGGCCGGCATCGCGCTCGCGGGCAAGCTCGAGGCGAGCGACCGCGCCGACGTCTCCGCCAAGGAGCTCAAGGACGCGCTCCCCTCCGGCGGTGGTGCTTCTGCGGGCGGCGCAGGCAGCGCTCCCGCCAAGAGCCACTCGGCCGGCCCCGCCTTCCCCATGCCGCGCACGCGCGTGCACGGCTTCGGCGCTCCGAAGCCCGGCTCGCCCGCCCCCGTCTTCGGCGCGCCCGCACCCGCCGGCTTCGGACGCGCGCCCCAGCGCTCCCACACCCTCGACCCGAGCGAGAGCTCGGCCGCCAGCGAGAGGAAGGCCGACGACGACGACGACTCCAAGGAGCGCATTAAGAATGCCTTCGACGCCTTCGGGCCCCGCGTAGGCAGCGGCGGTGGGTTCGCCCGCCCTCGCGGCCCTGGACGCCGGTAGACGATAAAGAGATAGTAGATAGAGACGAGCGTACCTGTTATGCAAACACACAAGCACATGTCCACTGCGTGTCTCTGCTGCAAGATGGTGATATTGTTCAATGCCTGTTGGCTGCTTCACATAGAAGCATCTACTGTAGTTGACTGAATGCGTGGTGGAATACAACAGCGAAGATCGGAAGGGAGGTAGGTGGGGGTATAAAATGCTAGAATTATAGTTAACGATTACGAGCCTCTTCAGATGAGCAAGATGCGGTGGAGACGAATGACCCAAAAGTGTAGATGGGATGGATGGGGAAGCTGTAATTGTAGATGTCTGGCTGGCGGTGTAGCTGGTCAGAACGAAAGCCGTTCGTCCATTGTTCGTTGAAAGAGAATGACGGAGTCGTGAAATGTTCTAGTCTATTTCGTCCTTGAAGTCTCTGGGGCGGATCTGGACACGCCCGCTCCGGGGGTCGTCCTCGGTGTTGTCTGGTTCGGGGGCGTCACCTTCCTCGGGCGCCTGCTGGCCAAGCATCGCCTTCTTGATGGCCTCGGCCTGGTGCCGGGCAGCCCACTCCTTCTCCCACTGCTCCTCCTGGAATTTGTCGTATGTCTCCTTGTTCTCGGCGCTGTAGCGCTCCTGCACGTCGTTCACGTCGTAGTCCATCGGCCTCGCCGCTGTCGAGAACAGCGCGTGCATGTTGTCGTCCGTCGTCGAGCCGTCGAGCGGGATGAAGATGTAGCCGGTCGCCTTGTCGATGACACGGACAAGGTGCATCATGCTCTGCTTGTCCTCGACAGCGAGCGTCTCAAAGCCGACGAGACTGAAGTCCTCGATAAGCTCGACCATCGCCTCATTCAGCTTCTTCATCTTCTTCCCGCCGGCGCGCGGCTGGTCCTGAAGCGTTTGCAGCAGGTAACCGAGGTCCTGCACCTGCGTGTAGTACTCGAGGTTGAAGGGGAGCTCGCCGAAGCCGCCGATCGTGTCGATCTTGCTGAGGACATTGATGTGAGGCATCTCCAACTGAAGCATTGCGCGCAGAGCCAGCAGGACAGCGGAGATGTACTTGCTGGCGTCTGTGATAGCGTGCGCGTCCGTAAGGTGAACTGCCGCAAGCCGGTAGTCAAGCTTCTGGAGCTTCTGAATGATATGCTTCAGGGAGTCGTGGTTCGTCCACAGCTCCGCCTGGCCAGGAGTGTCGATCACGATGTAACCGTTCCCGCCCTCGCCCGCCAACACCTCGTCCAGGCGGCTCAGTAGCCAGTCAAAGTTCTCCTCGAGGTACTCCATGCAGTAGAGCATGGCACCATTCGGTCCGAGGCCGTACTCGTCCATGACCTCCTGCAAGGTGATGAGCTCCGTGACGGACACAGCGCAGGGGTACGGGGGATCGGTGACGGCGGGATCGAGGTTGATGACCTTCACTGGTCGGCCCAGAGCTGTAAGGAACTACTGTTAGCTCTGCGGAAGCTCCTAAAGCTTACCTGGTACATGCCGTGGCAGTAGGTTGACTTGCCCGCTCCGGGGGGACCGGTGACAAGCTGGCCGAACGCGGAAGCATGCTGCTCTGGTAGCGACGTCATAGGCTGATCTTCAGTGGTGGGGGACATTGTTGGGACAGGCAGGGTCAGAAAGTGTTGAAAGGCAGGAGCTTAGGAGCGCCTCCTGGCTGGGGACGAGTATTGCCTCTGGACACGGATTTCGTCTAGAAGGATCGGGGTGGAGGTTCCGCTGCCCGGCGCTGACGATGGTAAGGAGTGCACGCCGAACGTCGTGGGCGAGAACGAGACATCACCGCTTCCACTCGCAGATCGGGGTTTGCGGTACGACGACCGACGGCTCGATGTGGCACTTCGTGACCGAACGACCGCAGACTGCTGGGACAGCCTGTACGCTGAGGCGTTAGCTATGCATGCATGGCGGGGTCGAAGAAACTCACATTCGGTGATCCACGAATGCTCGTCGAGGCGGGCGGGGGTAGGTACTGGCGAGGCACTGATGTCGATCTCGCCGCGTGGCTCATATGAGGTGGTTCGTGGCGGACTTTCGAGCACGCTCATATCGAGTGTCACCCTCGGGGGCGTGGCGCGGGGCGAGGGCGGATGAGGCGGAGTCGGTAGAGTGCGGCCGAAGTGAGGATCGCCCGTCAGAGGAGTGCGCAACTCGGGAGTACCCTCGCTGCCCCCGACGACAGGCGAAGCTCCCGAGCGGGCCTCAGCCAGTTGTTCGATCACAGGCGTCCGCTTGACAGAGGCCAAGGGTGCCATGACAGATCCTACAACAGATCCTGATTCAGAGGACGACGAAAGCCGCTGCTGAGAATTGCGGTTGAAAGGGTGGCCAAGTGGCGCAGGGACAGGGGGAGCTCGGAAGAACAGTCCGTTGAAGTCTCCATCCAGGCTGGGGCGTAACGAGCCCTCACTACCCGACGACAGGGAAATGAGCGAGCTTCGCTTGTCGTACTCAAATGCGGTGGAGTGGGCAGTAGAGTGGGCAGTAGAGTGACCGGAGCTGCGCCGGGAGAGCGCGCGAGGGGTGTGAAGCAAGTTTTCGAGAACCTCTCTCGGGCCAGAAACGGTGCGCTTCTCGTCCTGCTTGACCGAGGCCGCGAAACGGATCGACTGGTTTGAGCTCTTAGTACTGATGGTCGTAACGGCGCCGGTCGACGGAGCTCGAGCGGGAGAAGGGCGGCTAGGACCC
Source organism: Trichosporon sp. PB005A (assembly GCA_023630055.1). Classification (NCBI taxonomy): domain Eukaryota; kingdom Fungi; phylum Basidiomycota; class Tremellomycetes; order Trichosporonales; family Trichosporonaceae; genus Trichosporon; species Trichosporon sp. PB005A. Next base: position 97,746 of record JAMALZ010000017.1, read on the forward strand.
GGAGTGGCGTCCGAAATGCCAAGAGCACTCCGCGATCCGTGAGCAGGAAGAGGCGGCAGGGGGCGGTCGCGCTCCGCAGCCGTTGGGGGGTCAGGGAACGGGCCGAGCGCCTGTTCGATAGACTCCAGGTGGAAGTCGGTAAACACGGGCTGCTCCTCCGTAGTCGGCGTGAAGTACTCCTCAGGGGTGGGGTCGTGGGTTTCCACGGAGCCTTCCTCCATGGCGGACGAGTAGTGTGAAGCCTCGGACTCCTCAGGCGGAGGGAAGAGATCAGGGAGGGTGGTCTCGCTCATCTCCGAGGACAGGATGGACCGAGCAATGGAGTCTGGAGTGAGAGATCGAGTCACGCTGAGGTGGCGGTGGTCCTGACGAACGCGGTCGGCGGTGGGGCTGGTCTGGATGGAAAGACTACTCTGGCCGCGACGCCTGAGAATGGCTGCAACAGCAGCGGGAGGTCGCTCGGCACTCTCCGGAGTACGACTGTTGATGGACGGCATAGCGACCGATGTCGTAGTGCTCACCGACTCTGTGGAATGGTTGCGGTCGGCACCGAAGGTTGGCGTCTCAGGCGCAGGCGACGCCAGCGGCTGCGAAACGGAGACCGGCGACACCTGGCCGATTAGGGGAGATGAATCAGGCAAGGACTCAGGCAGAACAGGACCGGGCACAAGAGAAGTCGTCGAGCCCATGTTGAGACGGCTGCCCAAAGGGGTAGAGGGCGACAGGGGCACCATAGGCGATGCCGGTTGCGCAGCAGGTGCACCAGAAGCGAGAGGGGTCGTAGACTGCTGGGCCGCGAACGTCGCTGCCGCCGAAGGAGACGGGCGAGGAGGAGCAAGGGCCTGGACGCGGAAGGTCCGAATGGGCGTGGGTGACTCGTCCATGAGTGTCTCCTTCTGCTTGGGCGGAGGTGTTTCGGGCCTCGGCTGCGTCCCCTCGGGCGATTCCTCCATGGCAGGCTCCTGGTCCTCCGGTGTAAGCTCTCGTGTCGACTTGGGCGGCGAAGAGGCAGCGAGGAAGCCCAGAGGCGTCAAGTTAGCAGTCAAGGACTTGGAACGAGCGGGCGTGACCAAATTCTGGCTGTGCTGAGATCCGCTCGAGACAGACGGGGCGTTGAACTTCCATGACGATCCAGAACGGGACTGCGAGTTGTTGCGAGAGTGGGAGGGCGCAAAGATGGGCGCTGGGGGAGGTGGGTGCGTGGGGGGAGCGCGGCGAGGGGGAATGCGAGCCGGAGCAGAAACTGGAGCGCGGTGGACATCGGCGAAGGGGCTAGTTGACGGGGAATCCAGAGACTGCAGAACAGAAGACTCGGTGGGCGACTCCGGGTACGAAGACGAGGCAGTCGGTGTCGAAAGAATGTGGATGGGCCTCTCGGACACAAGCGATCCTCGCTCGGAACCCCTACCGGTGGCTGGCGAGGACGGGCCGGCCACAGGCTCAGCTGGAATGTTCACCACCGGCTGCGTAGAGAGGGGCGGAGTACTGGGAGACCGAGCGTGGGCGGCATACCAGCTGGCCTGAAGCGAAGGAACTGGCGGCACGTCAGAAGTGGACAAGAACCGGTCCTTTCTCTCGAGTGATCGGCGAGGATCCTTGGGCGAAACAGGAACGACTGAGGACGTCGACGACTGGAATTGGAACGGCCCAGAACTCGGCTGGGACTTCGTAGGAGGCAAGGCCTGTCGATCAGCAGTTGGGGTGACAGGGCCGTCCGAAAGAAGCGAAGGAACGGAAGCGTTCTGCCGCTGCTGGCGTGCCGCCAAGTACCGGGCGTGGGCCGAGGCAGAGTCGTCATCGGCATCTAAGCGCCTGCGGACGGGCGAGCGCAACGGCTGGTCTCGATCGGTCGTGATTGCCACGCCGATTTCATCGTCTGGGGAAGCCTTGATGCTGACCATCTGGACCGGAGGGCCGTCAAGGTTAACGGGAGAAGATAGGCGGCGGGGTCTGCTGCGGCGCTGGGCGGGAGGTTCTGTTGATTGCGGACGTCGTAATCTGGCCTGGACGAAATCAACAGGACGAGCTGAAACGGGAGGGGTTGGAGGAGGGCGGAAGTGTCGACTCGTGCGCTCCTGAGAAGTTCCTCCTATGGTAACTACTCCGGTGTGTGCCCTAGCAGCTGATTGCAGATGGAACTGGAATGCGCGCGGTGGTCCAGCATGGCGGATGACGGGGGGAGGTGGCACATAGTGTGAGCCGGAATCGTTGCGAGCATGGCGGCGGTGACGGTGGCTCTTAGACCTTCTCGGGGCCTGGCCAGTAGCCTTCGGAGTCTTGTGGGGCACAAGAGACGGCGTACTTGTGCTCTTGGGCAATCCACGGGAACTTCCAATGACCGTGAGGCTGTGTCCCGAAGAGGCAGAACCAGGCCGGATAGGGCCAGAGTGCAAGGTCGAACTTTGTTCAGTGTCACTGTAAGACATTCGCGAGCTTGGTCGCGATCGCCTGCCTGCATTGAGCAGGTTGTCCTCTGAATGAGCATGGCTGCTGGAGCCAATGAAGAACGACCTGAGCGAGCCCGAGACCGACTTGGTGCGATGAGGATATATCCGCTCCCCGTAGTCGCTGCGATCCCGGGAAGGCGTCCGCTGATGTCTCTTGGGAGTAGTGTAAGCGGATGGCGGCCCGTTGATGATGGAGGGCTGCGAGTGGGAGCAGTCGGATCCACGACTCCAGCTCGAGCTCTTGCGGTGCATGCTACTGCCGCTCGGACGACGGGTCATAGCCGCCCAGTCCTCGCGCTCCGTGTTTCGGGACTTCGTTGCCTGCATGGCCTGCTTGAACTCGTTGATGTTCACATTGGCCTGAGTGCTCAGGGCTTCGTCGTCGGTGGGCGAGTCCGGGGGAGTAACTTCGTGGGCGTTCATTCGGGGTCGAGGGAATGTCAAGGCGTCACACATGGTACTAACTGCCAATCGCGAGCGCGACCCTTCGCTGTGCAGGGACAGCGTCGACTCACCCCGGCGCAATGACCTTCTGCGCGCGGGGGGCGTGGCTGGGGCCTGCGAGTGGGAGATGCTAGCCCCTACTCGGCGGTGCTCTCTCGTGTGTCGCCAGTCAGCCGGCTGCGCGTGCCTCTCCGACATATCGATCAGGTTGGGCGTGCTGGCGTAAAGGTGGTGGTTCATCGCCGGCTGAATGTTCATGTTTGAGGAATCCCCCATGAGTGCAACGTTCAGGTTGCTGACATTGGAGCCTCCCGTCGATCCGTGACGGACACTGTGCCGCACGCTGCTGTTGCGCGTGAGAGGGGAAAACAGAACAGAAGGGCCGGACAATCCCGTTCCGACAGAAGGGATGTTTCGGGCGTCATGGCGCTTCTGGTAATGTCTGCCGCCGTAAGTGTTCGCTTGATAGAACTGCGTTGAAGATTGAGAAGGCTGCCGTCCGTGCCGTTGATAATGATAGTGCTGGTGCTGGTGGTGAGGGCGGTCTCCCTTCTCGTGCAAGCTGAGCGAGGGCGTCGAGGCCGAGACTAACTTCGATCGGTCTGTCCGCGTAACGCCGAGCAGCTTACGGAAGAAGCTTGGCTTCTTCGAGATCGGAGCGTGGCCATGCTTAGGAGGGGTACGCTTAGGGGCCAAGCCGATCCCTTGGGCGCCTGAAGGCTTGATCACGATGGGCTGGCTCGCAGACGGCGTCGGCTGTGAGACATATGGTGGGCGGTACGGGACGTAGCCATCGAGCTCGTCATCATCAGGTGGCGCACGCCTTGAATCGACGCCGTCGAAACGAGAGGTCCGGAACGAACCTGTCCGCCCCCATGGTCTCCTTTTTTCGACCATAGCGTCTCGGGCCGCTTCAGCAAAGTCGCCAAGGCCGGTCGATGCCCCGCTGCTGGATACGCGGCCCCTCTGCCCAAATTTCGGTCCTAAGCTTGACGAGCTGCGCGTGAGGCGACGGAAAGAGCCAAGGCGGCCGAGAGAAGACAGCGTTGTCGACGTCGCAGTGAATTCGGAGCCGCAGTAGAAATCGTTGTAGTTTCCGTAGTAACCGGGACCATCATCAGAGTCGGGGAAGGCGACAGTGACGGCAGGGATAGGGATCGATGTCGCATTTTCGTAAGCGTTTGAGTGTCCGTAGTCGCAAGGTGAGGGGGGCCGCGGATGGGAAGTCATAAGAGCAATGTCAGCGCCATGAGCGGAAGGTGAAAGAGGAAGAGAAGGGTAGTGTAGAGAAAACAGGGCCAGAGAAGGGCAAGGACAGTGAAGAGGCTAAGACGAAGGTCGACTCCAGACGTGTCGCCCTGTTATCACTCAAGGTCGAATTATCGCTGGTCTCCACTTGTTGCTGGTTGCTGGTTGTTGTGTCTGACCTGATCCTTCTTTCGGCCCTGTCCTGGAGACAAAAACACATAACAAAAGGAGGGAGGCCCGGAGCTCGGGCCTGCGGCTACCAACCGACGCAGGAAGACCTGGGCTGGCGTGTGGGAGTGACAGCGCCGTGGCGCATAATTGAGGGTTCAAGATACTGCACTGATCCTTGCTGCCTGATGCAATGTCTGAGCGCAGCAGCGGCGGCGTAATAGCCGTGCTAGCAGCTAGCGAGGAAGACAGGAATGTTCCTAGTCTACGACGTCTTGCTTGCCCATTGGCCATGCAGCGAGTCGTAGTGGACGGAGGGCAGCTTACGCAAGGTCGCTTGTTAACGACAACCATGCTGTAAGGAGGCCAGCTCTATTGCCTGGTTGGGTACACATGGCCAGTATTCCTGGCCACTATGGTTGACCCCGAGTCTGAATAACCTAAAGCCGCGCAATGGAGAGGAGAGAGAGGGCAGGGAAAGGCGACTCACAGCTTGAGGACTTGGGGGTACCGGCGGGTAGCTCAGTCGGGTGCTGCAGAGTGTTCGTGGGCGGCGAGTGAGTGATGAAAGCGGACGAGTGTGAGATGAAAGATGGAAGCAAGATGAGTTGTCGGCAGGCGTGATACGGATGCGGTGCCGGCACGGCGCAGGCCAACACGGGTGGACGGCTGATCGAGGATCGCGGTCGCTGAAACTGGGCGGCGGGCGCAGGGGCGCTCTAGCGCTCTGCAGATGAGCAGATAGTGGGGGGTGAGCGAGGTGAGCCAGGCGAGCAGCGGTGCCAGGGTGAGGCGAGTGGGTGTGGAGATCGTGAAATGTTTACGCTCAACGCCGAGTACCGTGTGTGCCTTCATCGAGCTGGATCCATCTCGGTAGCTGGTGCGCTGGTGCGCATGACACTCGCTGCTCCCCTCCTGCCGCCCCTGGTTCGGGGCCTGGGGTGCAACCGGCATGCTAGCCCGCACGGCTGAGGGAGGACTTACATAGGCCCGTTTTCGCCCTCTGCGAACCTGAACATCGACGACATCAAGGAAAAGTTGGGAGTACTTGTTGCATACTTGGAGGGTTCAGAGGGACGCTGAGGGAAACCTAACCTCATAACGTAACAGAACCCACCTTTTCCGTCCTCTCACCACTGCTCCAGCGTCTCGGGCCCTGACCCCCTGCAACTCAGCTAGCCCAGCTGCAGTCGGCTCTGGTTGCAGAGCTTGCTGCCGCTGTATGCCGTCGTGGCCCAGCCTGCCATCCGATGCCAGATCCGCTGTCGTCTGTCCTTGTGGATCAAATTGACGTGTTTGAGATCATATTCAACGTCAGGCGTGGAGCCAGGCAACTGCCTGCATGCGGGCAGCGAGAAAGAAAACATTCGCTGCCAGCCACATGGAGCCGCATGCTAGCGAGCAATGATACATGATACGTCGAGAGCGACTGTCAAGTGCGTGCCATGGCGCAAGCGTCGTGTTTGAGTTGCTCGCGATCTGCAGACTTCTGAGTGAGCATTAATTTTTCAGTAAACGCCAGCAAGGAACAGGACGCGTTGCGATACGAGGGGGGTTACGATGTGAGGCGACCCAGGACCCAGATATGAGGTGACTTGCTTTGCTTAGGAACGAAGTGGATCCCCCGTCTCCACAGACTTCACACTGTAATGAGAACAGCAGACTGGGTGCTTACGAGACCGCGGGCTGGGCAAGCTGGGCGCTGCATGCGCTGCAGGCAGGCGGTGCCGAGCGGTGAGTGCGCAAGCGCCCGCCAGGACGTCGACTCTGTTCTGTTCATCACACCATCCCTGAACGCCAAGGGTCGTATCAGGAACTCCAAGGGACGGGTCAGGTCTGCCGTTACGACTGTGTGATGGCCCTGAAGGCCCCCTCGTCCTGGCCAGCGCCGTGTTGTGTGCATGCACGGTCTGGCTACTGGCTGCATACTCCCTCCCTCGAGCTCTGGAGTCTGTCGGCCTGTCGGCTTCGGACGCAATAATTGTGCTCGGTGAGTGCGCTGAGACGCAAAAACGGCACAAGGGAGGTGAGTTGTAGTTACTCCTATTCAAATGTCATGACGAGCAGAGATACTCCGTTGAATCTGCGATCGAGCCATGGACTCCCACATTCTGGTCCAAATGGCACAAGCCAACCGAGTTAGTCGCCCTCTCATGTCATCAACTCGGCTCTCGGCCCTCGATCTTCGGACAGGTCGCCGCTGACCGGCGGCGGCGGACGCTACGCAGCCGAGCTGCCCCTGCGCAGGAAGAATAGGATGTATCTGGTCGAACGAGACGGATGTTGCAACTACCTACTGAGAGAGGCTGGTCTGCTGCTCAAAGTAATGGTAGGTTGCGCGCTGGCACGCTGCACGGGCGCAGGACACTGATCGATACGCAGTCTGCCCGCACGGTCGCGCAGCTGGGCTCCAGCTTGGCGTACCGTGCACTGAGGTTGTGGGCAGCCCGCAACGGCAGAAAAGGGCAGGTGAGACTGCAGCAGCCACACTGTGTCAGCCGCGTCCGCCCCCCCTGTGTATTTCATCGCACAGACGTTTTCTGGGTCGCCAAAACAAACAACAACTCTCCCTAGAGGGATCTAGAGGGAACAGCCCCTAGCCGCCGTGCCGGTTCCGCCGCACTGGCCGCCGTCAGCTCGCCATCTCCTGAGCCACGACCGAAGCCCGATGCGGACGACCCGGGAATGTCTGCAGCGTCCACGCTGCGCTGCTGCGCCGATGCGCCGAGTTTGGCCCGGCAGCTCGCCCATGCGCCCAACCGGCAGCCCATAATCGACAGTGCTACGGAGGGCGTGGCCGCTAGCATGCCGCTGACGCTTATGCTACGTTTCACGCCCAGCCTAGCCCTTCACTGCTCATCAGCAAACGCCGCAACGCTTCGAGGGTCTCGAGGGCCGCCCGGCGCGCGGCGGATTTTAAGTGGACTGCTGACGGGCCGAAGTTGGACATGCCTCGTAAGCGTCGCGAGCGAGGTACGGAGGAACGGCGAGGTACGGAGCAGCGAGGCGCGCGACGCTCGTTCTCGGCTCTGCCCAGCAGGCGGCGCCGCCACCGCCGCGCAGTCCCCGGTGCTTGCGACCGCTCGCGGCATGCGGCGGTCTGCCGGAGTGCACCGGGCGTTCCAGCGAACCGCGCAGCGCGCCCAGCACAGCAAAGCACTGCCCAGCGCGCCGCCAAAAAAGCTCAAGAACGTTACTCATCACTTTCGTTACCACACTGCGTACGCCCGCGAAGCTCCATCCAGGACTCCAGGCCACCTATCTTATCAGCGTGCCGCAAGGTTAAGCACAGTGAAAAAGCTGGCCCAGGCCCCCGAAAGTGTATATCGCTGGCCAGGGCGCTTAGCAGGGCCTCCTTTTGTTGCCGCCTCGCAACTGCTAGGTTTCGCGCGAGGAGGACTATTCGTCGCCCGGCGGCGTACATGAGCCTGCCGGACTCGGCGATCCCTGGTCGCTCACCGCGTGCTCCTTCTGTCGCCTGCCTGCTGAAAACGATCGGCAAGCCTGACCACGCGGCACGACCTCCACCGGGCCGCACCTCCACCTCCGACCTCGAGCGCTGACATCACCTCCGCACCTCCCAGCCCACAACCATGCGCGCGGTGAACCTGCTCCTCCCGAGCGCGACGGCGGGTGTGTCGCTCGAGTGCCGCCTGTTCCTGCCCGCCGCGCTCGCGCAGCCCTCGAGCTCGCCGGAAGAGCTCAAGCCCGCGGTGCGCGCGCTCGGCCTGCGCAGGCTCGTCACCGCCGCCCACCCCTGGGGCCGTCTGGGCGGCAACCAGGACTTTCCGTGAGTCCGCTGTGCCGCTAGGATTGCAGAGCAAGGAGATCCCAGGCCTTGAGCTGGAGTGTGCCGTCTACACCGCGAAGCTGACAGCAGCGTTGTCGCGCGTCATCTGCCCGCCGCCGTGGGGCCAGACACGGCCGTGATCACGTTCAACGCGCGCGGCGTCGGGAACTCGCAGGGCTCCCAGCCGTGGCCGGGTGCATACCCGGGGCAGGACCACCTGGACTTTGCCGCTGTCGAGGAGGCTGGCCGGGAACTGACGGGCGCGGCAGAGGTGTATAGACTGGTAAGTGTTGGGTATCATTCGCGAATGATCGGCTGGTCTTCCCCGTATGCCACCCCTCACTTATCGTCCTTCGACGGCCGATAGTATACCCCGCCTGAGGTCTATTTGTTCGCCATGCAGCAGCTGCGTCGATTACATCCGAGCTGACGCCCAGGGCTACTCGTACGGCACGGTCCCGACGCTGAACGCGCCGATCTCCGCCCCGCTAAGCGGCGTGATGCTCGTCTCGCCGGCGCCGACGCTCTTCAAGGCACTGACGGCGCTGGGCGGGCCGACGTTTGCGCAGGGACTCGAGGCTACCCTAGCAGCAACGAGTGTTGTGTGTATTTTTGGCACAAGCGACGACTTCACGGGCGTGGCGACGCTGCGCGCGCTCGGCGGCGACCGGGTGCGCAAGGTCGAGATCGAGGGCTGCGGGCACTTCTACAGCAGGCGAGAGGACGGGGAGCAGCTGCAGCAGGCAATAAGGGAGTGGATCGGGGGGCAGTAGCGTTGTATCATGCACATCTGTACGGACTGAGGCCGGCTACCTGGCATTGGGTCGCTTTGCCACGGTCCAGCAAGACATGGCAGCTGAAGACCTTGCGAGGAAAGCCTTCTATCGACTGGTCAAGTCACCTTGCGCAGTTATGCGTACCAGCTGCTACTTATATACGCACGACTGCGTACGAACCTGGTCTCAGCTCGAGTCGAAGACGTGTGAGCTTGATACTCTGTGGCGAGATAGGGCAGAGGGAAAAACCTGCCTGCGCGTCAGCTCGTGAGAAGGCACGGTCAGCTCACCGAGCAAAAAGGCTCCTATTCGGCCGCAGCAGCCAACTGTAGGTGTCAAGACTGCTGGCGGACTTCGACAGTTGGAGGATGTGCTAGAGGCGTAGCAGCCCGCGGTGCAGTGAGCGCCTGTCGAGGGCGGAAGCGTCACGCACCTGGGCCGCCTTGTCGATGCTCCGAAGGACCACGCAGCAGCCAGCTGCATGTCAAGGATGTCAAGCCAGTCATCATGCTGATTAGACTGTCTTCAGGAAGCCAGGGAATAACACGAGCAACTTGAGTGTTCCGAACAGAAATCCCAAGAGCGTAGTCGCAGGCGACAGCCACTCTTTGCTGGAGGGTGGAAGAATTGTGTGGAGGCGTGTGAGAGGGCTCGTTAGTACACAAGCGACGGCTTGAAAGTTGGAGAGACGGCTAAGAATATGCATACTGTTACTTGAAGAGGATCTAAGGTCAGCTGAAGTGAACCACCGCCTTGCTTACACGTTATATATTGAGCAGCAGATCCACGGACTCAGGTGGCGCGACACACGCGCAAACCGGGAACACGACGCACACGAGGGGCTCGATTCCCATCTGAAGCTGGCTAGTCAGCTGCAAGCGCGCTCTGTCCGCTCACGCTCTACACTACGAGATCGTCCCGCCCTTGAGCAGCTTGGGCTGAAGGACTTTGCGCCACATGTCCTTCACCTCTGCGCCGTCAGCGCCATCCAGCTCAGCTGTGAGAGATGCTTCTTCCCCCCTACCGTACTCACGAGTAACGCTCCTGCCCTGCGCAGCGGCAACGTGGGTCCAGTCGGGACTGATACCCTGGGGGGTTAGCTGAGGTTGGCGCCAGGACAGCTGACCTTGAGCACGGTGACGAGGACCTCGATCTTGGCCTTGGTGTCCCATGCTCCGTTTCCGGAGGCGGACCACTCGCGCCCATCGAGCAGAGCGGGAAGCACAACCTTGCGCCAGATGTCCTTGCACTCTGTCATCAGCTTCTGAACTGCGCTACAGCTCACGGCTGACACTCTTGTTGATGTTCTTAGCGAGTTGGGACCAGTCAGGCTTGGATCCCTGCTGTCAGTTGCAGCGCAAGCGCAGACTTACCCTGATGATATCAGAAAACATCTGGACGCGGTCGTAGGTGCCGTTGCCGACGTCGACCTTGGGCTTGTCTTCCTGCTCGTCCTTGGCCTTGACGCCCTTCTCCTTCTTGGCGTAGGGAGTCGAGGACTTGGTGCTCTTCTTCGTCTTGCGGATGGCAGGCATTGTACTGGTGAGTGGCAAGAGTAGAGTGAGGAAGAGGATGTGCTGGACGCGGAAAGTCGTGGGGGCGGAGTGGGAGCCCGCGCACACAGATGTGTGTCGTGTGTCCTCCTTTGGAACCGGCGGGAGGATCTTCTGTGTCACAATCAGTGTCCTCAGCTTGCTCATCAGTGCCCGTCACCGCATCACCACATTAGCAGGTCCAATTAAGCACCATTCATCTCCTTAGATCTCGTCATCAGAGGCCATCAGGTCCTCCTCCGGGTAGTCACCGATCGTGACCTTGTCCGGTCGAACGAACACGGCGTGCTTCGGCGAGCAGGTAAAGTAGCGCTTTCCATCCACACTAAGCGGTCAGCTTCGGGCTATAAGCCTCACTCACGATCCGTCTCCCTTGCCGGTCGGCTCGTCGAGTTCCACGCCGATCCAGACTCCTGCCTTGTTGCCGAACTCGGTCTTGCCGACGAACCGGACTGTGCCGATTCGCGGCATGTTGTCGTCGCTCCGAACCTCACAGCGGGCGCCGACCTTGTACTCGTCGGAGACGGTCTCAGCCGGAGGGGGCTTGAAAGCAATCGGCGTGGGAGTATCAGCGAAGCGTCCGAGCTTGTTCGCCTTCAGGTGCGCGAGCACCGTGTCTGCAACGTCAGCTTGGGCGTGACCGCCGAAGCTCACCACTTCGCTTCTCGTACTCCTCCCGCGAAAGTTCAAACTTGTCGACGGCAGACAGATCCGAGAACTCTCCTGGCCGAGCATTGGGGTCAGTGCTGTCCACCTGCGTGGTTAGCTGAGTCGATGGTGCGCGAGCTTGCCTTGATACAGTTGAACTCCTGAACGCCATAAGCGGCGAGCGTCTGGTCATCATTGCTGAGCGCGGCCAGCGGCTGCTGAGACTCAGATGATTGATAAAGGCTAAGGACCTGGTACTGCTGCAGGATACCAGTGATGGGGAAGAGCTTGTCCTGTCTTGTCAGCGTTGCGTGTTGACCGTGCGCCGCGGCAATCAAACTACGCGGTGATGATCAGGGTACCTACCTTCAGCTGGCCGATAGTGAGGTCCGAGTCGAAGCGACGCTCGCTGTGTGTGTCCGGAGACGATACGAAGACAGAAACGTAGGCCATGGCTAGTGGTGAGGAAGTGTGCGATGCCAGTGGCAACGATCGATCGCTGATCGCTGATGCTGTTGGACGTGTTCGTGTTCGACCTCCACTTTTCATGACGCGACTTTGGGCGTGCCTAGATTCTTCCAGCCGCGACGAGATCAGTGTTCCACGATCCTTCCTTCCTTCAACCACAATAACCATGAGCAAGTCTGTTGTTATTACTGGTGAGTTATGGGCATTGTGACGAAACTGACAAGCCAGGCGCTAGTGGTCTGCTGGGTCGCGCTGTCTCCAGTTTCTTCACCGACAAGGGCGACAAGGGTGGGTTGTTGTGACGTTGCTTCCAACCCAACCGAGCCGAGCTGACCCGCAGTCACCCGCCTTGGCTTCACGCGTTCGGCCGACGTCAAGCTCGACCTGACCGATGCCAAGGCCGTCGATGACTTCTTCGCCAACAACAAGGTCGACGTCGTTGTCCACTGCGCCGCGGAGCGCCGACCGGATGTCGCAGAGGCGAACCCCGAGGCTGCGGAGAGGATCAACGTTGATGCGTCGAAGCACCTCTCCGAGCTCGCCCTCAAGTACGGCTTCACCCTGATTTACATTTCTACCGACTACGTGTTCAACGGTAGAAAGTGAGTGTCGCTACGCGACCGAGCTGTAAGCTGATCTCAGCCCTCCCTACGAGGTCGATGCTAAGCCGGACCCTCTCAATCAGTACGGCCGTCAGAAGCTGCAGGGCGAGCAGGTGACGCTCCAGACGAAGGACAAAGGTGCCAATGTTGTTGTTCTTCGTGTTCCCGTGCTCTACGGTGTCGCCGAGACGAACAGCGAGTCAGCTGTGAACGTGCTCGTTGACGGTGAGTCTCTCACGAGCAACCAGCTTTCTACTAGCAGTGAGCTGACTATCCAGTTGTCCAGGACCAGAGCGGTAAGAAGTACACCATGGACGACTACCAGATCCGCAACCCCACGAACGTGAGGGACGTCGCTCGTGTCTGCTACGAGCTCAGCCATCTCCCATCGGAGAAGCTGCCCTCTATCGCGCACATCCGTTCGACTGGGCCCCCGATGACGAAGTGGGCCATGACGCAGGCGATCGCCAAGTCGCTGAACCTGCCGACCGACCATATCACTCCTGTGTCGACCAAACCTACCTCTGGCACCGAGCGGCCGTGGAACACGGAGCTGAGTGTGAAGACCCTCGAGGACCTGGGCGTGGACGTGAAGGAGGAGACGCCGTTCGGGCAGTGGTGGGACCAGTACCTGGGTGGAAAGTGAAATGCATATCTAGAGATGGTACGGGGTCACGGTGCTCCGCGGAACAAACAGTCTACTTCCTCCTCTTCTCAGTCACCTTCTTGCTCTTCTTAGCCTTCGCAGGCTTGGGCTCAGGCTTCTGCTCGTCCTCCTCCTTGCCTCCCTTCTTGGCGATCTTGATGCCCTTCGTCTTGAGAAGGTGCTTGCGCTTGCTCTCCTTGATGTACTCCTCGTCCTCGGCGGCGTTGAAGGCCGACTTGGCCTCGTCGTCCTTGATCTCGACGTCGCCGTCAGCGACCGCCGAAGGCTCAGCCTCCTCCTGCTTGCGCTCCGACTTCTTGAGACGCTTGCCGACCTTGAACTTGGCGACGTAGAACCCGTCCATGTTGTGCTTGTGCGGGTAGTACCTCCGCGTGAGCGAGAGGGACGGGTGGAAGTGCTTGCCCTCGAAGGACGTGAAGCCGGGGACACCGAACTCGAGCCCGGTCTCGACGAGCTTGACGTGGGGGCGTTTCCGGAGCGCATAGTCGACGACGCTCTCGTCCTCGTCGACCGTGATCGAGCACGTCGAGTACACGAGGTACCCTCCCGTGGCCGAGTTGGGGTTGATCGAGTCGAGCGCGCACAGGATCAGCTGCTTCTGCAGGTGCGCGAGCATCTGGAAGTCCTTCTCCGTCTTGTTCACCTTGACGCTGGCGTCCTTGCTGATGACACCCGTGCCCGAGCACGGCGCGTCGAGCAGCACGCGGTCGAAGCCGCCGATCACCCTCGGGAACTCGCGCGCGTCGTAGTTGCACACGACGACGTTCTTGCACCCCATGCGGTGCACGTTGGCCGTGAGCGACTTGGTGCGCGCCTTGTTCGAGTCGTTCGCGAACACGGTGCCCGTGTTCTGCATGAGCGCAGAGAGGTACGTCGTCTTTCCTCCGGGGGCCGAGGCCATGTCGAGCACGCGCTCTCCGGGCTGCGGCGCGAGGGCGATGACGGGGAGGAAGGACGAGGCGGCCTGCAGCATGTAGTGGCCGGCCAGGTACTCGGGCGTCGCTCCGACGGGGACAGGGGACTCGAACACCTGCAGTCCGACCTTGGACCACTTGCCGATAGGCTCGAGGGTGACACCGCGGTTGATGAGCGCCTGCGCGAGGTCGCGGCGACGCGTGCGCAGCGTGTTGGCGCGGATCGTAACAGGGCGGGGCGACTCGTTCGACTCGAAGAAAGCGAGCGCCTCGTCGGCGTTGAACAGCTTCATCAGCTTGTTCACAAGGAAGTGGTTGTAGCCGAAGTACGTCGCAATGTCGTGCTCGAGCTGCAGCAGGTGGTCCGATCTTGACTTGCCCGCGACGCCGTTGATCTTCTCGTCCTTCGCCGAGCACACCCGCGTGAGCCAGCGCATGCGGTTCTCGACGTCACGCAGCGACACGCCGTGCTCGTACTCCTCCACGACGCCATCGACAGCCGGCAGCGTGAAGCCCTCGTCCTCCAAGTCATCCTCGAGGTTCGTCTGGATGCCGTCCTCGTCGTCCTCCTCATCCTCGTCCATGGCCTCTTCCGGCTCTCCCTCGTCACTTGAAGCGAAGGCGCTGTCGACCTCATCGTCCTCCTCCATCTCCTCGTCGTCGGGGAACGCAAACTCGTCGTCCTCCATCTCGTCCTCGTCGCTGTCGTCCTCCGGCGCCTGGTCGAGGTCGAACATATGCTGTCCGGCGGGCATGCTCTCCTTCCCGTTGGCGTCAATCTCGTCCTCGCTGTCGGAGAAGACGAGCTCGCGGACCTCTCCGCGCTCGATATCGGGCGAGTCCACCTTCTTGCCCTTCGACTTCTTCGCCTTCTTCTTGGGAATCTCCTCCTCATCAGAAGACCAGTCACTGCTCGTCAGCTAAGAACCACTCATTGGGCTGCTTACCCTCCCTGAAGAGCATCCTCTTCGTCGCTGTCCTCGTCTACCCGGTCGACGGCCTTAACGCGCTGCTTGCGCTTGACCGGGGCAGGCTTGGAGGCCTTGATAGCCTTGGCGGGGTTGGGCGCGGCGGACCCCTTCTTTTTCCTCTTCTTGTCCATGTCGCTCCCGGGGAGGGGCTGAGGCGGCGCCTGCTTTAATCTGGCTTTGCGACCCATTGTTGCTGCTCGTGTCGTCGGTAACGGGGTGTGTGATCAGCTATCTTGTGGTGTACTCACCCCTGGTAGCCTCGAAGCTTTGACGGGTGGAGGTATTGTGAACTTTTTTTCTGACGTGTAAATTGATCGGGCACTATCACACACTGTACCATCGGTACCGCCCTTCGGGCTGAACCCTAACGTCACCGCCAGGGCACACCGGCGCCGCATGGATGTTGCCACCCGATCGTCTGAAACGACACTCGACTTTGCCCCATCACCCTCGACCCTTCTACAACAATGCCTAGGACTGTTTCCAACAAGCTTGTTCTCCTCGGTGAGTAGCTGAATTACCTAGGAGGTAGAGCTAATCTTACAGGCGAGTCCGCCGTCGGAAAGAGTTCCCTTGTGCTCCGCTTCGTACGTCGCAGCGCCGAAAGCGCCAAGCTAACTGCCAGGTGCGAGACGAGTTTTCTGACTTCCGGTGAGCGTTTCTTGCCCTCAAGCACGAATGCAAGCTAACAGCAGGGAATCGACGATCGGTTAGTGCAACGACGAATAAGTGATTCACCATACTGACGCTGGCGTCTCCTACGTGTGCAGGTGGTGAGTCTCTGGCAGTTGCCGCCCCCGGTAGGGCCGAACGTCAAGAATTAACAGCAGCCGCATTCCTAACGCAGACTGTGAAGCTCGACGAGGCTACGAACATCAAGTTTGAGATTTGGGACACTGTGAGTTCAACCTAGAACGCATTAACTGACTCGCAGGCTGGGCAAGAACGTGAGTACCATGACGGCGAGCTGCTCGTCTGACCTCAGGCTACAAGAGTCTTGCTCCCATCTACTTCCGCAATGCCAACGCCGCTATCATTGTGTACGACATCACGCAGCCCCCAGAGGTACGTTGAAGCTGTGATGTCAGCTCATAGCTAACATCAGGCTTCCTTCGATAAGGCCAAGGCGTGGGTCCGCGAGCTGCAGCGCCAGGCGGACCCGAACATTGTCATCATGCTCGTCGGAAACAAGCTCGATCTTGCTTCGCAGCGCAAGACTCCTCGCGAGCTCGGAGAGCAGTTTGCGCAGGAGGAGGGACTGCTGTTCTGCGAGGCGAGTGCGAAGTCTGGCGAGGGCGTCGAGGGAATGTTCATGGAGATCGGTGAGTGATACTCATGAAGACGCGGAATTGCCGAAGGTCTGGGCTCCTCTCTCAAACATGACGAGTTCATCAGCTGACTGTTCCAGCAAAGGCTCTCCCGCTGAACGCGCCCAAGGCCGGGCAGCAGGGCGGTGTCAAGGTGAACCCGCAGCAGGCCGAGGCGCAGAGCGCGTGTAACTGCTAGCGAGCCCCGTGTGTTGCATTGCCGGACCTGACGCGCCCGGCGGATCTGGCGACCAACGGGCGGGCGCTGCGCGAAGCCGTACGGCGCGCTGTGCATGGTTCGGGTTTCTAGAGTGAATTTCATCCTATACCTCCCTACTAGCTTATAATCACGATGTAATCCTTATGCCCTGCACTGCTGAGACGCTACCCAGTGCTGATCACTGATCGTGCGATCACCAGCGTCGGGAGCCACCATGGGAAGCCCATACAGAGGGGTAACCGCATCACCGAAGCACCTATGCATCGTACGGGCCCTCCGTGCTGTCTCAGACCTGCAGTGCACTGTGCACGCGCGGGCGATGTGAAGGGGCACGCAAGGGCAGTGAATGCCACACCGTGGCTGGCGTGTTTCAAGGTGGGGCTACAGCGGGCGGCGGGAGGTCTCGTGTATCAATTCCCGGAACAACAACAACAGCCTCACTCAGCACTCAGCCTTCTGGTTCTGTTTCCACCCATATTTCAACTCCTTCCCACCGGCTCCACCTTCCTTTCTTCGCTAGCCATGGCCCTCGTCCCCATCCCGCAATGAGCCCAGCCCCAGAGCCCAACCTCGGCTCTCAAGTGGCGGTCGTCGCCACCGGAGAGCTCGCCACTACGCCATTGCCGTCGGACACGCCCGGCGCACCAGCCGCGCCGATGCCGGCGCCGAGCCCGTTCGCGGCGCGCTTCCTCACGCTCCCCTCCGAACTCCAGACACACATTCTCCTCTTCCTTTCGCCGGACGAGCTCGGCGCGCTCTCCTCCGTCCCTCAGCTCAGCGGCATCGAGAAGGACAAGTACCTCAAGGCGGTGTGGATCCGTCGGGTGAGTGGGCAGCAAGGGGCGCAGTGACACGCCGTGACTGCGGCTTACGGCTCGCCAGGCTGTCACAGAATGCATCAGCATATTGAGTGACAGGAACAGCTTAACCTCCAGTAGTTGTTGGACCAGCTGACACGCAGACTGTACCGTCTCGCTTGTCGCACTTCTTCGCGTACCGGCCCGACCCACTCGAGCTCGTGCGGCGCGGCACGCTGCGCGGCATTGCAATAGTCAACAGCGTCCGGGACGGGACGTACTGGGCGTCGAACAGCGTGAGCTTACCTCCGTTCCCCAGTGCTCTAGCTGACGTTCAGGCGGTGCGACTGTCGATGATCCACGAGCGCCTGACGCTGAGCAACCGGCGGCGCTTCCTGAGTGCGTTTCTGGGCGCGCGGCCGACGCGTGAGTCGCTGATTGCGCGCGGCATCCTCCCCGTGCCGAATGTGCGCGGACGGCTCGCTGCCCAGATCCACGCGCTCGAGCGCCACCGCCGCTTCGAGAGCATCAAGCACGCGCTCGTGTCCCAGGGGCTCGGCAGCAAGCGCTTCCTCGAGGTTCGGCAGGAGAGCGGCTGGCTCTGGCGCTGCGAGGAGGAGCGCGTGCTGCTTGCCATCTGCCCCGTCATCAAGGAGAAGCAGCGGTTCTACGAGCGGCTGTCTGGCGCTGCGGTGCCGACGACGGCGTAGTGATCGCGCTTAACTCTCACCCTGTTGTCCATTATCTCGTTGTACCTAGTCCGTGTTCTTGGATGCATCTGGCCCTGGCGGCCTCTGCCTACTGGAAAGGCATTGTCGCTCCTTGCGCCTTCTGCGCTGCCTGAATTGGCTGCCCCCATTGACGTCTGTTATCAGATATGAGCGGCTGAGATCCGGCGGCGGCGGCCATTTGCCACCCAGCGTTTGGTTCCGGACGTCGCCGGCGTCGGGCAAGTCACCGAAATGATCGAACCCAGCGTCGTGTCCGCCCAACCACACCATGTCCGAGCCGACACGATTCCCCGGCTCTGCAGGCGCCCCATCGCGGGCTACCCCCGCAGGATACCCCGGTGCGACCGGTTTCCCCGGTGCGAGCGCGAGCGCGGCGCCGACGGGCGTCCCCGGCGCCTCGACAGGAGCGACAGGACACCCCGGCGCGACCAGCATACCACCCGGCATGCCCCCCGCGGCGGCCAGTTTGCCGCCCCGCGCAGCGCTCGGGCCCAAGTATGCGCTCGAGGAGGGGAAGCACGTGCGCCGGCTGCGCATCGGCGAGTGGGAGGTGCGGAGCACGAAGCGGCCGATTCTGAACGGGAAGGAGATTGATGCGTGAGTTGTTCGCTGGCGGCGCTGCCGCAGGCAGCGGAGGCAGCGTGGCTGTCACTCCACTGTGTCCCCTGCTCAACGGCCTGCTGCCGTCGTTGGTCAACGGCGACATGGGGCGAAGAGCCAGGACCCCAAGTGCCCTCGCTGACCCCAGGCTCGAGAAGGAGCTGCGCCTCCCGCTGCCCGAGATGACGTTCGGGCACAACTCGCTCGTGCTCCTGCACCCGCGCGCGACGCTGTCGTTCGACACGCTGGGCGCGCTGCGCGCCGTCCCCGTCGGCGAGGGGTGGGAGGAGCGGTGCGGCGGGGGCGTGCTCGTGTCGATGGCGGACGCGTGGAAGAACCGCAAGGTCGAGGACGTGGCGGCCAAGCCGGTGCGCCCGCACGACTGGACGTTCAGCACGTGCTTCAACGGGGCGACCGAGGGCGGCAGCTCTGGCAGGGTGAGTCTTTGCTCTCGGTGGGATGTGGGCTGTACTCGCGCCTTACACGCGCCCAGCTATAGCAGCTATAGCAGCTATAGGCATCTGCACCAGCTAACCCGCAGACCTTCAAGCCCTCAACCACGCACCAGATCCCGCTGCAGCTGCTCGCGCGCCAGGACCCCGTCCTGGACCGCATCCTGTTCTACGACGACGTGCCGCTGTACGAGGACGAGCTGCACGACCACGGCGGCTCCGAGCTCGGCGTGCGCGTGCGCGTCATGCCGCACGCGTTCTTCGTGCTCGCGCGCCTCTTCGTGCGCGTCGACGCCGTCGTCTTCCGTATCCTCGACACGCGCGTGTTCCACGCCTTCGGTTCGAACGAGGTCATCCGCGAGAGCAACGGCATGGAAGCGCCGTACGACGCCGTCAAGAGCGTGAGCCTTCCCCCGCACTCCAGAACAGAGCTGACCGCCAGTACCTCGAGAACCCCGAGGACTTGTCGCCCCTCACAGACGCAAACTTCGTCGCCGCCACGCTCAAGAAGATCCAGGACGGCGTGCCGCCCCCGATGCGCGCGAGCCGCGCCTCCCCCATGCCGGCGGGCAGGGCGACGGTGCCCGGGCGCGTCACGGCGAACCCGCCGCCGACAGCTGCCCCCTCCGCCACGCCGACTGCGGCGGCCCAGCCGGCCCAGCCGCAAGCGCAGGGCAAGCGGTGGCCGGGACTCGGGAAGCGTGTCGACGTGCTCCACCTCGAGGACATCGAGCAGGGCGTCCGGGATCTCAGTCTGTAGTGCACATGGATATTATTCATTACAATCATGTCGGGTGCGGGACGAGAAACTATAGCTTGACAACTGGCGACATCTATAAAGGAGGGTGGTGCGTGAAAGAGGGTCGGGGTATTAATACGTGTAGGCTCTAAGCTGGTGGTGACACAGTAGTCTATCGTCTATTCTTCAACACGGGTCATCATCTTCCTGTTGTACAGTCGTCTCATCAAGGTCTTGAACATGGGACGGTGGCTTCGTCGTCTTCTCCCTGCGCGCCTGTCAATCTCCGTTTAGAAACTCATGCTCCCATCTCCCGTGCTCCCACCCCCAGTCGCTCCACTGGCACACCCCGCCGACAGCCGTCTTGCAGATCTGGCAGTTCTCACCATTCGCGTGGCCGATGACCGGCACAATCGAGTCCGTCGTCGTTTCCTGGCTGTACGCGCTCCTTTGGTTCAGCATCGACAGCCTCTTCTTCGTTGGCGTCAAATGGTCGACTTTGGTGCCTTCAGAGTCATCGGTCTTGGACGGGCTAGGGGTGTCTTGCTTTGCGGGAACGATCGCGGTGCTTCCGCTCCGCGGGTTCTCCACTAGTATTGGCTTCTCGATCGTCCTTGGAGTAGAGTCGGGCTTCGGTTGAGGCTTCGGCTTGGGCTTCGGGGGCGACCCGACTTCAATCATATGGGCGAGGCCTAACCAGGGAATACACCATTCGCAGTCGTCAACCAAAATGTCTTGGCTGGCATGATCCTGATGTTCCAGGTAGGCGGCTGCTTTGGTCGGGTGCTTCCACAGGGCTTCCTCGGCGCGTTGCTTGGAGTACCCCATGGACACGAGCGAAGTCAGCGTGGCCGAGTACTGGTTCCGGGTGGCGAGCAGGTTCGCAGCCTCAGCGAGAGAACCTGCCGAGCTCGCCCTCCGTCGGTGCGACGGGTGCATGATGAAGTGACTGCCATGCGTCCTCTGGTGATAGTAGTCGTCCTTAGAGACCCTGGGACCAGGCGAGTGTGACGAAGGTGACTGGCGCTGGGACGCTCGGCTGACTGACGCAGGAGACGACAGTATGACAGAGACCGGGCGCGGAAGAGAAACTGAGCGTTTAGATCGGGCTGTCGAGAAGGGTGAACCTGGGCTTGCTCTGGAGTGACCAGAGGTGGCAGGGGTTCCGGGGCTGGAGGGCAGATGGCCGGGGTGGAGATTTTGGGCAGACGCCGAGCTCGCTGCTGGCGGCGAGGAGGCTGGGGTCCTGGCTCTGTCACTCGGAGGCAGGTCTGGGGTACCTTCCTCGGCGATGGTGGAGGGGTGACGCTGCCTGATGGGGGTGGACCTTTGAGAAGATGGGGGTCGCGGTTGCTGAGCCTGTGCAGGTTGAGGAGACGAGTGCCTGGGTTGCGGCATGGTGATCTGCACCTGCGGCTGCGAGGGCTGAGGGCTAGGCCCGGGGCGCGGCGAAGCAGTAGCTCCGGGCTGTGGTGAGCCAGTTGGGGGAGTGCTTGTGGGCCCCGAACAGCTCCTTGGTTGGGATTGGGGCGTGGTTCTGGGCGGCGAGGAAGGACATGATCTGGGTAGCTGGCGGTGCTGTTGTTTTCGTTGAAGGGAAGGGGGCGTGGACGGGGAGCGAGGGGGAAGGATGGACAGGGGAGGGGCGAGTTCGGAGGAAGGAGTGGCGAGTTGTGAGCTGGAAGAGGTAGACCTGACGTTCTCGAGGGCGGAGCGGCGGTGTCGATGGGAGGCGGTCGAACGGACAGAGAGGGCGGCGAATCCGACGCCGGTGTTCTGGGCGCGTCCGACATTACCAACATTAGCAATCGATTGGGAGGGCACGTTGAGTTCAGAGCGGGGCTGGAAAGCGGAGCCAAGGCGCCGCCACCAGGACCCGTCTTCGGACATGGCGTGGGCGGGTGGGTGGGCGAGTCGTGAGAGTCGAGACACTGAACAGAGAGGAGGAGGAGGAAGAATGAAAGGAAGGTTGCGATGGAGAGAGAGGAAGGCGTCGGCATGAGGCATGAGGCTGTCTCACTGTCAGAGTCGGCCATCAAAGGACGCTAGTGCGACGTCTGCGCCCCGAGCCGGCCCCTCAACCGCCCCCCGGGCCCCTCACGCCCCTCTGCGCGACGCCTGACGCCCGCGCCGCTCCCTGTCTCACCTCGTCGACCGACAGCCCTGCCTCTCCCTGCTCCCTGCCGCCCCCGTTGCACGGTGGCCCGAGCGTCGTCCAAGCGCCTCGCCAACCAGCTTATGTCATGGTTTTCGATAGCCTTGTTCAAAGACGACACCGAGTCTTGCGTTCGACACCGATTGGTTTGTCTTGTTGAGGCCGTCTGCTGTTAGCTAGTCGTCAGCGGAGGTCAGTCAAGTGGTCGTCTCTCAGTCGCAGCAGATCGCCAGTGCTCCTACACAGACACGCACGGGTGTCGCGCCGCCCGTCCGTTGGATCCACGGATGCATCTAGTTCAGATCATCCGTTCTTTTGATATACAATTAATTCCAAACATGCGCGATGCCGGAAGGTCTCTAAAACCCGATGGGTAGCGCGGGGAGTCCTTAGAGTAAGGATTATGAGGGGGGGAAGATGTTGATATTGGGGATATGATGAGTCGCTTAGGCGATGGCCTTCTCGATGACCGCCTTGGTGAAGTCGGTGGTCGAGGTGTTGCCGCCGACGTCAGCGGTCTGGTGCTTGCCGTCGGCGATGACGTCGTAGGTGGCCTTGGCGATCAGGTTGGCCTGCTCGTCGAGGCCGAGGTGGCGGAGGAGCATGGTGGAGGAGAGGAGGAGAGCGGTGGGGTTGGCCTTGTTCTTGCCCATGATGTCCTTGCCGATGTGACGGCATCCGGGCTCGAAGAGAGCGTACTCGCGACCGAAGTTGCAGCCGGGGACGATACCGGGGCCACCGACGAGACCAGCACCGATGTTGGAGATGATGTTTCCGTAAAGGTTGGGGAGGACGACGACGTCGAACTGCTGGGGCTTGGAGACGAGCTGCATGGAGGCGTTGTCGACAATCATGGTGTCGAACTTGATGCCGGTGTGGCCGTACTCCTCCTCGGCGACACGCTTGCAGGTGTTGAGGAAGAGACCGTCACCGAGCTTCATGATGTTGGCCTTGTGGACACAGGTGACCTTCTTGCGGTTGTTCTTGATGGCAAAGTCGAAGGCGAAGCGAGCGATGCGCTCGGCCTTGGCGCGGGTGGTGACCTTGAGGGACTCGACGACACCGGGGTACGACTGGTGCTCAAGACCAGAGTACTCGCCCTCGGTGTTCTCACGGATGATGGCAAAGTCGACGTCCTTGTGGCGGAGGTGGAGACCGGGAAGCGACTTGCAGACAACGACGGAGGCGTAGATGTCGAGCTGCTGGCGCATGGCGACGTTCCACGAGTTGTGGCCGGCGACGGTCGAGGGGGTGTAGAGAATACCCTTGAGGCCGACCTTGTTGCGCTTCAGCGACTCCATGGCCTCGAGGAAGAGGTTGTCGTCGAGGTGCTCGCCGGAAACGTTGTACTGCTCCCACTCGACGGGGACCTTGAGGGACTCGAAGACCTCCTTGACCGAGTCGGCGACCTCGAGACCGATACCGTCACCAGGGACGAGGGTAACGGTGTACTTGCCTGCTACGTCAGCAACTGTAAACTGGCGGACAGCGAGCATGCGATGGGCAGATCAATCGTCATCCACTCCTTGCCGTGGCTGGGCGCGTATATCCGAACTGATAAACAATCCAGCCGCGGACTAAGGCGAAGATAAAACGATGGATCGTCTCGCGCATGTCCGACAAACACTAACCACCGAACTTGGCGGGCAGCTGGAAAACAAGTCAGCGCATTGATCGCTTGCTTTGCTATTGATGCCTGTAAACTTACGCGGTTCTCCTCAGTGAGGGTAGCCATGGTCCTGGCGACGGGGACGCGCTGTGCAGGTCAGCATGACGAACGGTGACCAAATTTGTTGGTGGTTGCAGTGGAGCACTTGGTGAGAACGAGTACGTACCTGGGAGCGAGCGGCCGCACGGAGGGCGTTGGAGGCGGAGGCACGAACGGCGAACATTGTGGTGTGGGTGTGGGGGAGGGGAAGGAGGATGGGGAGGAAAGACGGGGAGACGATGGATGAGGATGTTGTTGTGGGAGGAGGACGTCGTTGAAAAGCTATCACCAGCTGGAGGATCAAGGAGCGACGACCTGTCAGGGTAAAAAGCATAGGGAACGTCGCGAGCAGCGTCATCGACCAGTCGGCCGATTGTCGGCTCTTGCCAGCGCATTAGCAGAGCATTAGGGACGCCGACAGCGCCGATTTCGAATCTGCCCTAATCAGCTGGTCGGCGCGGCCACGTGATGGGCGATCGTCAAGCCCAGCTTCAGCTAGAGCCGGATACCGCCGGCCCCGCAATCCACAGCCAACGACAGCCAACGAGCAGACTATGTGACCCTCCTCCTTAACCCTGCACCCACCACGTGGCCGCCAGATCACGTGCAGGACAGAAAGTTGGCCTGGCCAGAAAGTTGCTGCAAGTCCTGACGCCGTGCTCGTGAGTGCCTTCGCGAGTGAGCTGCTGTTGTAGCTTTGTTGATACCCCCGCAACACCCCACACAACATGGAGACCGACATTCCGACACACACTCCCGGTACTCCCGTCGACGGCACTACGACACCCCCGGTTCCCCAGCCGGAAGCTGAGGCCGGCCCCTCGACCACGATCAGGCAATCTGTCATTGACAAGTGGCTGAACCCGGCCGGTCCGCCGAAGGGAACTTCTTTCGGAGCGAGGAAGCTCCAAGAGTCTGACGATGTGTTCAGCAACAACGCCTGGTGAGTCTCTTTTCTGCGAGTGATAACTGACGGGCAGGGACCATGCTGAGCTGCCGGACGACTTCGAGGAGCGCGCGGCTGAAATCATGGAGCAGCACCGCAACTCGCCGGTGCCGGAGGAGAAGACGAAGGAGTACAACGGCAAGCCCGCCAAGTTCTGGGACAAGTTCTACTCCAACCACCGCGACCAGTTCTTCAAGAACCGCCGCTGGCTCCCGCTCGAGTTCCCCGAGCTGGTCATGTGCTGCGAGCCGGACGCCGGGCCGAAGCTCGTCCTTGAGGTCGGCTGCGGAGCGGGCAACACCGTCTTCCCACTGCTAATGCACAACGAGAACCCCGACCTCAAGATTGTCGCGACCGACTACTCTGCCCAGGCCGTCAAGGTCGTCCAGTCCAGCGAGCTGTACCCGAAGGCTGAGCACGGGATCGGCGAGATCCGCGCTGCTGTGTGGGACATCACGCAGAAGCCGGCCGAGGGAAGCGGCGTCACGTACGCTCTTCCCGAGGGCGTTGAGCCGGGAACGGTCGACGTCCTCACCGTTGTTTACGTGCTCTCCGCCCTCCACCCCGACGAGTGGAAGCAGGCCGTTCACAACCTGTACTCGGCGCTGAAGCCCGGTGGTCTCCTCCTCGTCCGCGACTACGGACGCCACGATCTCGCCCAGCTCCGCATTAAGAAGCAGCGTCTTCTGGACGTCCCCAACCTCTACATCCGTGGAGACGGCACCCGCGTGTACTTCTTCGAGAAGGAGGAGCTTGGCGACATGCTCACGGAGCCGCCGATGGGCCAGGACGAGGGTAACATGTTCTCGATCCAGCAGCTCGCTGAGGACCGCCGTCTGCTCGTGAACCGGAAAGAGCAGCTGAAAATGTACCGCATCTGGCTCCAGGTCAAGGCGACGAAGCTCGCCTAGGGGCGGAATGTAACTGAGTATGGCGGTCGCCCGGCTCTGGCCAGGTTGGCCGCAGAAGAGGGAAGTGTCTCTCGAGGCGTCCATGTAATGTAGACGAATAGATACTATCAGTGTTGCAGCATCAGTATGTCTCCGTTGTCTTGGGTAATAGGGTACATGCATACAGTCGACAGTCGCCATGAGATGAGATAACCAAAATGTGTGCGTGCCGGTCGGGCAGATCAAAGGCGATTATCACGCTTTCGACTTCTGGTAGTGTCAGCTGTGCAAAGCGGGCGATAGCTGCCTCTCCTGCAGGCGGCCAAGAGCTCACCTTGTCTGCCTTCACGCGCATGCTCTTCCTCTTCTTCTTCCCGCCGCCGCCGCTCGGGGCGACGACGGGCTCGGGGGACGGTTCCCGCTTCTTGAGCGGCTGGGCGGCGGCCTTGGCGATCTTGGACACCTGCTTCTGCTTCTGCGTCGGGCGCATCTTCATCTTTGCCGAGCGACCCATGTTGGGCGACGTCGTTCTGTGGTCGGCGGAGGGGTAGGATAAGATGCAGTCCTCGAAAGTTGGGTGCTCAGGAATGCGCAAGCCTCGAATCTGCCGCTGGCTGGGCCCTAAGCCACCTCCACCCCCACTGTCCACTCTGGCCAAGCTGGCTCCTCCACCGGGCGGGACCAGATGACCGGTGGGTGGTGGCCAGGTCCGAGAGCAGTGACGCTGCTCGATGCTGGATGATCCACCTGGCCGCGCTGTCGTCGTTCCCCACCATCTGTCCAGCACTTGTTCCTTAACCATGGCCAGTGCCAGCGCCAGCACGCCCCCGCGCCGGGCGTTCGGTACGGCTTCTGTCAACTCGACGGCGTCGGCCGCGTCTGCGGCCTCGGGGTCGACCTCGGCAACCTCGACGGGCGCGAACGGCGTGCGGCGGCATCAGCGAGGGCAGGCCAGTGTCGGCAGTGCCCCGACGTCGTGGCAGGGCACTTCGCGGCCGGGAATACCCAAGTCGAGCAGCAATGGCTCGCTCACTGCGCCCACCGGCCACGCGGCAACAGTGCACGGGACGCCGGCGCTGACGCCCGACCCTCAGCGGCCCGAGATGCAGCGGCAGCGCAGCGTGAGCAGCGCGAGCGGGGCGGCCGTCGAGCGTGCGAGCAACTGGCTGCAGGCGCTCGCACCGCGCGGCGAGGGTCGCTCACGCGAGTTTCTGACCAACACTCTCAGCGGTGTTGCGACTGTCGCCTCGACCGCGGCGCAGGAGGTGAACGGCTTCATCCGCGATCGTGGGTCGCGCCCAAACTCGCTCGTCGCGACGAGTCCCCCACCAGTTGGTTCGCTCTCACCTCAGCCTATTGCTCCGCTGCGTCGTGCAGCCGCACCCGCCAACGCTGCTCGCCTCCCGAAGACGACCACGCCGGAACCAGCCTCCGACCGCCCACAGAGCGTCCACCTACCCCTGACCTCCAGCCCCATCGCAAGTCCGACACAGCGCTCGTTCCACCACCAGCCCATTGCGACGACATATGCAGCTCGAGAGCGGGGGCACCAGCGCACGGGAAGCGCGGCGTCGACGTCCCTCTCGCACTCGACGTCGCACCCCCAGCCCGCGCCGCAGCTCCAACAGCCCCAGCCGCAACACCAGCCCCCAGGGCGTGTGTTCTCGACGCCGTCGCCCAGTAACTCTCCCGCCCCGACGGGGGGAAACACGCCGCTGCACGCGAGCACAGCAAGCAGTAGCAGCAAGAACCTTGCGGCTTCGACGTCGAGCCGGAATCACACGCCGAACCCGAGCCTGACGGCGAGCCGATCGAGAGGGCAGCCGTACAAGATCGGGTTCCAGCCGAGCGGCGTGCGCAGTGACCGGACCGAGGCGTTCCTGCGGGAGCGGAAGGAGAAGGCGGGCGAGCGCGAGAAGGAGGAGGGCCGTCTCGGCCGGAGATGGGCCAAGGTGAGTCATCCAGCTTTGAACGTCCTTTCTTCTAGCTGACCGCAGCTCGTCGATCTGCACTTTAACCCGTCCCTTGCGTCGCGGCCCGGCCCGCCACCGCAGCCGGCGAAGAAATCGACATTTGACGGCGCCTTCGACTCTCTGAACCCGAAGGAGGTGTGGCGAGGCCTGAAGGCGGCCGCTGGGCCGAGTGCCGACGAGGCGCGGAAGCGTGCGGTGGAGCAGAGTATCGTCAAGTGGGAGCCGGACAGCGAGGTGAAGAAGTGTCGGATCTGCGCGACGTCCTTCTCGCTTAGTAACCGGAAGCACCACTGCCGGCTGTGCGGGCGGATCGTGTGCTCGCTGCCGCCGTCGCCGCCGGGGCTGCTGCACATCCAGTTCGAGCTCTTCGGCGGGGACATGGAGCACCTGCCTGCGGGCTTCCGGCGGGAGCGATGTTCGCTGCTGCTCGTGGCGGACTGGAAGACGGGGCGGGGCGAGGAGGTCGACGAGGGCTTTGTGGGTTGGATGTCGCTCGAGCCTGAGGAGGGCCCTGCGGAGCGCGAGCAGACGTTTGCGAAGCGGCATGTCCGGAACACGTCGACGGCGAGCGCGGGCGGCTCGCCGGCGGGCAGCGCGCCGGGCTCGGGCGCGAGCACGCCGCTGCCGCAGCAGCCGCAGGAGGTGCAGGTGCGCGGCATCCGGGTGTGCCGGGAGTGCTGGCGGATTGTGTCGCGCAAGCAGATCATCGCGGACAGCCTCAAGCCGTCGCGCTTTGCGCGGCTGTACGAGACGCTGCGGCTGATCCAGGGCGAGATCGACGGCATCCTGCCCGACCTGGACGGGGGCATCCGGCACGCAGACGCACTGCTGGACGCGGGCGAGTGGGACCGCATCGACCTGTCGGACCTGCTGGAGAACCACAAGACGCTGCTGTCGCTGCTGGCCGAGTACGACGCGGTCACGAAGCAGCTCGCGGCAGTGCAGTTCGGCCCGCCGCCGAGCCCGCCGGGCGAGCATGGCAAGCCCGACGACAAGAAGGTCGGCGCCGTGCTGCTCGAGGGCGCGCAGAAGGACGCAGAGTCCACAAAGCAGGCAGACGAGGTCAAGGCCACCATCGTCCGCATCGCCAGCATCTACCTCGCAAAGTGCATGAGCCAGGTCCACTCGGTCGGCAAGCTCCAGCGCCGCATCCTCCAGAAGCAGAGCAAGGGCCTCGTCGTTCACAACCTCTCGAGCGCAGAGGACGAGCTCGCACGCGAGCTCCAGCCCCTGCTCGAGCAGCAGGCGCAACTCGAGTGAGTACAGAGCTCCCAAGCATTCGTCGGAGCTGACAGCAGATCGTTCATCGCCCAGGCCAACGCGCAGAGGAAGTACGACGACAGCAAGGCGCTCAGCGCCGCGCTCGCCGAGATCGAGCGCGAGATCGAGCGCCTCACGCACAACGCCATCTAACATCTCAACCTACGGGCCACTATAGTCTGAGTCAGTCCATTTGAGAGAAGCAGGAGCAGAGTCTTGTATTTTGTATTTACCAGTAGACATGCATTGATCCTTTGTCCACCTTGCGAGAAGCACTGAAACATGCGTTGCGGCACGCAAGGCCACTCGTTTCAGCCGCCACACTCTGCTTGGGCGCTCTGTTTCAGTCTGCTTCGCACCGCGCCTGCGGCTTGGGACACTGCACCAGCCACATTCCGCCCATGGCTTCGCGCTTCGCTTATGTGCATTCATGACAAATGGAGAACAAGTACAGATTATACCGTGTAAGAATGCTGGCGGATGCAATGAGACTGAATGGAAGTGGGGAATGTTACAAATGTTCATTATAGTTGATGGAGGGGCATTGTTCGGAGTGGCTCGGCAATGATGCGATGAAAGGCGGGGGCTCAGTAAAATGGCGTCGCGGTCGTATGGTACATGTCAACAGGCGGTAACTGCTTTTCAATCATGGGCGGCATGACGCTCGTGGCGGTAGGAAAGAGCGGGGTCGCGTACGGCTGGGGCGTGTACGGGACCTGGAAGTGGGAGCTCGTGGGCGACGGGTCCCAAGTTGGCGTGCTGCCCGGCACGGTGATGGGCTCGGGCCAGTCGGCTGTGCCCGCCGCCACAGGCTGGGTCTCAGGTCCGACAGGCGTCCATTGTCGCCGGGGGTCGCGCGGCGGCGAGCCCTGCGAGCCCTGCATCTCGGGGGCCGAGGGCCACTGCATTGGTCGCGGTCGGCTCGCGGTCGGCTCGCCCCTCACGTTGAAGTGTGACGTCTCTCGGCCAAGAGGAGGAGGGGCAGAGTACGGTCTGTCCCATGACCGGCTGTCGTCATACCTCCTCGGGTCCGCAGAAACGGCACGATCAGCAGCAACGTTGTCGCGGAGCTGTGCCGTTTCGGCAGGGTACGCGGTGTTCGCCCACGACGAGTAGGGGTAGCCGTTTGCTGGAACGGGCGGCTGGTAGTACGGCGAGTGGATCTGCGTGTTGAATTGCTGGTACTGGTGCTGCTGGCGCTGCAACTCCAGCACGTGCGACTGCCGTACAGCCGTCGGATAAGCAGATCCCCAGTAGCTCTCTGGAGTCGGTGTCACAGCGACGCTCGGCAGAGCAGATTCACCGCGCTGGTCGTAGGACGGGCCTGCGTAGCCAACAGCCTCGTGTGGGGGAGTCGTGCGTTCTTCCCGCCACGAGTACTGATCCTGATCCGCAGTCTCGCGGTAGCGAGGGGCGAGGGCGTCCGTGTCTAGGGTGCGGAGTGGGGGTAACTGGACGTCGGAAGGTGTCGTGGACGCCTGGGGCAGTGGCTGATCAGTCGCTGCGAGTGACGGGTAAGCCTGATGGTGCTGCTGCCGTGCTTCGTGGACGCCAAGGAAGCGCAGCTGGTCGAATCCGCTGGATCCCGCTCGGGCGTTCGCTTCGGGCACCGGGTGCTGCGACACGGTCACCGGGTGCGACGCCACGCCCCGTAAGAAGATTCCTCGCGGGTGCTGAACATCTGCTGGTGGAGCGGCCACAGGGTGCAGTGTGAGGCGGCCGGCCTCAGCTTGAATTGAGCGCGGTCTGGTGTTCTTGTGGCCGAAATCGAGGTCAGGGGGCCGCGCAGCCCTCCTCCTCTCCGTGCTCTCCGCCGTGGCAGACGCCAGTACCTGTTCCTGCTCCTCGCTGCTTCGTCGTCGCTCGTTGTACTGCTGCTTCAGCAGGGCAATGTCTGGGGATGAGTCAGCATAACAACACAAGCCATGACGGAAACGGCTTTCCGCAAACAAACTATACGCACGGACGTTGTCGTCAGCAGACACAACTCGTCGCTCCTGCCCAGCTCCGGCGTGCCTCCGGGACTCTCGCAGTTCCCCAAGGTCGTCGGCTGAACCTGGTGAGGCAGGCGAAGCGTAGTGCGAGTGGTAGGTGGGGGCCGCGGCTTCCTTTGGGCGCCGTGCATAGGGCGCCGTGCGCAGAGCGTTGCCCGTTCGAGGTCGAGAATGCTTCCCACGCCCAGATGAATTATCCGCGGGGATTAGTCCTGGACTTGTGCTTTGTTGTCTAACGACGGGCTGCGCTGTTCCGAGGAGTGACGACGACGGCAGGGAAGGCGCAACTATAGGGTCGGCCTGGTGATAATGCGGAAACGCAGAGTGCGCCGATTGAGGGGACCACTGCGTCGCTAGCTCCCAGTCCTCGTTGAGGAGCTGGTCCTTCGCACGTCGAGAGCGCTCGAAGTACTCTTGACCATACTGGGCATGCTGGTAATAGAAAGGCTGAACTGATCGAAGAAACCGCTGAATGAAGTAATTGGGCTCAGCGACCTGTTGCGGCACACTTCGTATAGGTGAGTTGGCGCTCATTGAGGGTGGCGAGCGAGCTGCTGCCGCGGAGTGAGAAGCTCGATAGTGCCGGTGATGTCGTCGTCGCTACTACAGCTGCTGCTGCCACTGAGAGAACTGGAATCGTCAAACAGCGGTCGTGTTTGGTGCTTTGGGAAGGGGAAGGCGAGAAGGAAGAAGGAGATGGGGAGAGGTGGCGAAGGATCAGGATCAACAAGGCGGAGTTGTTGTTGTTGATGGTTCTTGTCGGTCTGGGGTTATGATATACCGTGCGATCTGTCGGGGCTGGGCTGGGGCTGGCGCACAATGATGGGCTGCGATGGGCTGTTGTGTCTGGAGGTGAAGTGATGGATCAAAAGAAGAGTCGTGGTTGAGACCAGGCAGTCTGTCGTATTCAGAGGGTGTGCAGGTACGCAGTGTCTCGTGTCTCGTGTGGCCGTAGCCGATGGGCAAGGATCAAGGATGGAGCGAGGAGTCGAGGCTCGAGGCTTAGTGCTTAGTGTGCATGGGGCATTGCGTCGGCGTGCGAGGCGAGTGAGCTTGTGAGCCTGTGCATTCGCTTTCCCTTCGGGACACGGGCAACGGGTGGGGATGACGGTTTCGTCGGTAGAAGACGAGCGTATGTACGGATTGTTGTGCCGCAGGGGAGGCCGAGGGCCGAGAGGAGAAGGGAGAAGGGAGAAGGGAGGGAGAGGGAAGAGGGAAGAGAAGGGAAGATAGGGGTAATCGGATGGGATGGGGTAGAAGGGGATAGGGGCTGGCTGAAGCAAAAAGCACGGGCGGAGCGAGTGAGACGTCAGACGCGCGATGCTGCGCTGGGCCTGTTATTGTCTCCCCAATCGCGTGATTGTTCGATGTTCGAGTGAAGGACGGACAGCCGATGCGAGCGAGCAAGTGAGTGGGAGCGCCAGCGCGCGCGAGAATGCGAGAACACACAGCCGAAGGCGAAGCTGAGAATGCGAAGGGGCGGGGTGTGAGCTGTGCGAAGGACCGGAATCGAAGACTGACGGACGGCGGCGACCATGTGTTGGTGTGTTGGTCTGATCGAGGCAGTCAGGGGTGACCAGGTCTCACGGAAGGTCTGGTGGTCTCGAGTCTCGAGTGTCTGGCGCCTCTAGCGTCACTGGCGTGCAGACCACTGCGGTCCACTGCGGTCCACTGCGGTCCGTCGGTCGTAGAGTGAACTAGGCCGTCAAGGAGACCTAAGGAGACCTCGCCTAGGCCTGGCGTTTGAGGAATGGGTCCCACGATCAGCTGCATCTCATGTCCTCTGGGGAGATAGGGCGACGGACCTCGTACACACTCCAAACGCTAACGATAACCTGACCCCGCGTGAACAGACCGAGCCTTGTCGTAGTCACGTCGTCGGCACTACTGACGAGCCGTCGACGTCCGGACAGGTGCGTCCATGCAGCATGCACTGCATTGTGCATTGCGCATTGCACTGTCGACGTGCGCTGCGCAAGAGACGCGCATCCTTGTCCCACCGCATGCGCGCAGAACAGGATCTCATCTCGCATCTCGCAGTGCTGTCGAATCTGCCATCTCATCTGTCACTCGACGCACTTGGCCCGCCTGAGCTTAAGTCTGCAGCCCTCAGGTTTGGTGTCTCAGGATCGCGATTTGACCAGGACGCTCGGCGCCAAAGTGTCCGAATCGCGAATTTCATCAAGGAAGGAACAGCCCACTCGACACCCGCGTCCCTCCAGCAGCCCCTTACTTTCCTATTTGCCTAGTCTTGGACGCTCCTGGGCCCTAGCTCGCGCGCTCGCGCTTGCAGGCTTGGCCCCTTGAGCCCTAAGGTCTTCGCCCGCTCCATATCGGTCCATGTCGGCTCCCCTCCCTCGGCCCCCTCGGTCCCACAGATCCAGTCCTAATTACGCTCGCATTACGTCCACGTCGAGGCTCCGTGGCTCAAGATCCACTGAGGTCCAATTGAACGGCCGTAACGGTCAGGCGGTCAGGTCCGGCAGGCCCGGTGACCATCGTGACCAGCCCACAGCAGCAGCAAGCTCAGCACACGACCCTGCGCGCCAGCACGCCCGTACCCCTCGTGTCTGCAGTTCGAGTCGTACTCTTTGTGCGGGGACGGCTGGGTGGGACGGAGGGACGAGGGCCAGAGGACCGAGCCGGGTACCGAATCTGCTGCAGCTGCTCTCGGTCTCCTCCTTCTGTGCCCGTACGATGGCACGCAGGTTGGCACCGTGACGGAGGGACCAGCGAGCTGATACGCTCGCACCGCGCGCACCTGTGCCGTGTGCCGTGTCGTGCTTCTCAGTGCAGCAGATAAGCACGCCGGTGCGTCGATGACGACGACGGGACGATACGACGCAACGCCGGTACGACGAGTTTCGAGGATCGAGGAGACATCTCGCGGGGAGCTGTGCTGCGCCGCCTCCTGGCAGCCTGCCTCCTCGCTTCCTGGACGCCAGCGCGCCAACCCCAACCCCAGCGCCAGGCCAGTGCCAGATCCTAGCGGTCCTAACGATCCTAACGATCCCAGAAGGCGACGAAGTTCGAGGCGATGCAGGCGACGAAGCCAGCGCATTGTCCCTTCTGCGGTCCCTACGAACCCACAACTGATGAGCTCGCGCCTGCGTGCGCTGACTCAACGAGGCGAGTAGCGCGTACCGGTTACGCACAGGAGAGCGCGGAGGGAGCCCCATCGGCGCATACAGCCGGCTTGGCCGAGATTCTGCCCCAGCCCATGCGAGCGCCCCGCCCTCGTATGCATTCACGCAGGTCCAGGTGCAGGTGAGACCGCAAGCCACGGTGTGAGACGCCGCACGCGCAAGCGCATGCGCCGCAGCGCCCGCAGCGTGTACCCCGCATCCCCGCCGCCCCGCTGGCGCCGCAGCGCCGCATGCGCCGCAATCTCAATGCACAATGCCCACTTGGCACCGCGATTCCAGCGCACTTCGCCCGCCGCTCCCTGCGCCGGAGCGGCGGGGCGGGGCGGCGGAGCGGCATGGCGGTCAGGAGACAGGCGCGGAGTGTCAGGCCAAGACACATGCACCCACCGGTCGACCACCAGCTCGCCGGACTGGTGCCGCGAGCGGTCCCACAGTGGATCGAAGAGGACGGAACCGGGACCGGCGGACAGGAAACAGCACCCAAAGTGTCCGTCTGCCGTTGCCAGGATACTTAGCGTGCGCACCTGTGCCCGCCAGCCCGCTACCGCTGGCCCGCTGGCCCGCTGTGGGTCGCAACACCTGCTGTGGGCAGGCTCGTGTCGACGTCCGTCGCTGTCGGCCATGCACCCCCGATGCCCGGTGCCCGGTGCCCGGTTCCAACCTTGCGTGCGTCCTTTCGTTCTGTCGGTCGTTGCATACCGCACATACGTCTGACGCAAGCATCTCTTCGATACGAGCTCTCTACCACCAACCTTAGCTCCAGCTCCTCCGTGCCTGGTTCCTGGGGTACCAGAAACCACGCGCGCGTCGCGCGTCGCGCTCACATGAGCTGGACCTCCACCTTAATGCTGCAACTCACGTGACTCGCCACTCAGAATCTAGATTTCGAGGAAAGGACACCACAGAAAATTGTTGACATCATCTCGCGCGACCTCCCGTCCACCGACACGCACACCGAAGCACGATGGCGCGATTCACAAACATCGGCATGCCAAAGAAGCGCTTCGTCGCCTCTGCGGCCGAGGAGCGCGAGGCGACGACGGACGAGCCGCGGCCGCAGGAGCAGGACAACGAGGCGGGCCCGTCCAAGAAGCGCAAGGGGTGGGGGCGCGACCCGGACATTGCCAGTGAGTCTAGGTCTATCTCCTGGCTTACCGGGAATCCTGGGCTGGTGTTGGGAGTCCCGGTGGAGAGTCTGGGGATGGGGCAGCTAAGATCACGGTACGGCCAGCTAACGAACAGAGCGCGCGCGCAACGCCGCCGAGCGGTCCGAGGAGCGCCGCCAGAAGCGGGTCGACCTGCGCGTGAAGCAGACGACGTGCTTCGCGTGCCGTGGCATCGGGCACTCGGCCCGCGACTGCCCCAACATCCTGCTCGCAGCCAGCGGGGCGAACGGGTCCGCGGCACTGCTCGAGGCGGACGAGATGGCGAAGCGCCAGGCCGAGCTGCTGGAGAAGGGCGAGGGCGGCGTCAAGAGCGGCAAGCGGGACAAGAAGGCGAAGGGCGGCGACATTGTTGGCGGGAAGTGCTACAGGTGAGTTTTCTGCCGGGCTGCGAGACCACCTCGTCGGCCCTCAGCTAGGGTGCTCTCCATCAGCTGACATCCAGGTGTAACTCTGACAAGCACTCGCTCTCGCGCTGCCCGAAGCCCGTCAACCCCGCGGACCCGACGCCGTTCGCGACGTGCTTCGTGTGCCTCGGCACCGGGCACCTGTCGGGCGCGTGCCCGCAGAACCCGCGCGGCGTGTACGTCAACGGCGGCGCGTGCAAGGTGTGCGGCTCGGTGAAGCACCGCGCGAACGACTGCCCCGACGACAAGCGGCCGAAGCCCGAGCCCGGGGCGATGCGCGGCAACCTTGCCGTGGGAACCGGCGCCAACGCCGGCGCAGACGAGGACGACTTCATGGTCGAGCGCCGTATCCAGCACCGCGAACAGCGGCGAGAGAAGGCCGAGAAGCAGGCGCAGAAGCCCTACGCCCGCCCGAAGCACGAGCCCGCCAAGAACGGCATGCGCGGACCCGCAAAGCTGCCCGGCGAGGAGGGCGCGTACGCCCCCGCGCCCGTCGCTGCGCCGGTCGCAGCCGCGCCGAAGAAGAAGGCCAAGGTCGTCACGTTCTAATGTAATACTTGTACAATTACTGCATTCCATGCTAGAGACTTGAGACGTGTGTGTAGTGTGATTATTGGATGTGTTCCCCGCGCGGCGCAGTTACATGGACGGCCGCGTCACCGACAGATACGGCGAAGGGAGGATGTGGTGCGGCGAGCGCGAGAGCGCGGCACGCTGCATGCTGGCTGCCGTCCAGTGCTGGTCTGCCGGCATAGCCATGGGCGGGGGTTGCGGCACCGGTCCCTAGCCGGATGCCGCGATGCCCTCCGTCCCGTCCGTGATGGAGACGAGGTCTGTGTCGAACAGCTCGATGAACTGAAGCCAGTTAACAAACGATATCACCCTAACTTACCTGCTCGTTCAGCACGCGCACCTTCATGCCCGCGTAGCGCCGGTACTCCTCGAGAATGGAGCTGAGCGCCCAGCGCTGCAGTTTGCGCCAGCAGCCGACAACGGTGCCCGTCCGGTGGCGGCCCATGTTGCAGCACACGAGCGTCGGGAACGTGTTCGCCTGCAGCAGCAGGGACAGCGCGCGGATGATCAGCGGCTCTGCCGGCGGTGGTAGCGGAGGCAGGTGGTCTGTTGCGTCAGCTAGATCACAGAGCGTTCAGCTTACATTGGCCGCTGAGCGGCACGACGCCTGCGTCGCAGTACGGCGGGGGGAAGTGCGGGTTCAGGCTGACTTGCGGTGCGAGGTTGTGCAGCGTGATGCCCTGTGATTCAAGAAAGGACACGCTGAATGTCAGCTGACAAAACTGCCCTACCAGCTTACAAGATATCGCTTGGCTCCTCGGCCCCAACCCAGATTACTGTGCGCAAGTTGAGCTTCTCGAGGAAGCTGAAGTTGAGTTCGGTCGGCTGCGCCGAGCGGTAGAACCCTGCGCGTCAGCAGAAGGTGGCAGGAGAGCTCACCGTCCTCGACAAGGCCGAAGTTCATGGGCGGCACGATCTTGGCCATTGTCGAAGAAACGTCGCGGGTGCGGTGGAGGACAGAGTGGTTGTTGACAAGGGTGCAACGTTCGTCATCTGATCTACGCGGTCGCTGTGGGGTAGCGTCATCTGGCGCAGATTAATGCTGGTATAGGGAGCATATCAATTCCGCACCATATTTGGTTCCGCCAATAGAAAGTGCATTAGGAAAGGCTACCAGGCAAGATTTGCCACCCCACATTCGTCGATCAGCGGATCCAGTGGAGCTATAAGGGGCTATCGCTGAGCAGCGAAGACGCACACACCACAACTGGAAAGCAGTTGCTGAGGCATATTTCGCTTCTCTCGAAATGTCCCTCGCTAAAATGGCCGGACGGCCAAAGGACGTCCTCACTCTGAAACGACGGCGTAGTATGCTAGGTCTGATGCAACAGTCCCCCTAAGCGACAGGCCAAAGCGACGAAGCGCAGAAGCTGAGGAAGTAAGGGAAGCGGTTGTCGAGAACAGAACACGGCACGATGAGCAGACTCGGCGGTGTACCCTGCCGCCTAGTCGATGATGTCGCGCACACAGTTGCAGGGCATTAGAGAGACCATAAACTGGGTGCCAAGTGCAGACGTGGAGCAGCAGTGCCTCTAACAACTCGCGCCGGAACAGTTTCCGACACAACCACCTTCCCTCCTAGCTTCAGTGAAGCCCATCTTCTCGTGAAACTGCGCTCGGCGACTTGTGATGGACAGGCATTCGAGCCACACGGCCAGCATCATTGAGGACGGCGTACAAAGCCCACTGCCGGGTAGATATGCAGAGTGCAGAGCGAGGATTGTCTCGGGGCAGGACACCCCCCATGCCCACAGCCCAGGCCCAGATTCACACAGAGCCGATCAGACCGGCCCGCTAGCTCCTCCGCAAAGACCGATATGCCGAAACAGACCAGGTCCGCCAGACCGAAGAGTCCGCAGCGCCCGCTGAGGGGCGCAGACGGACGGGGCCTGGGCGCAGTGGGCGGGCAAGATCGCTGCAGTCGCTGAGACACTCTAAAAAGCGCCAAGTGCGAGACGGCAGATGATAACCCGTGCCTGTGCTTTATCGATAACAACTTTTGCGGCCACATGGTGAAATTCGTTTAGTGCCACATGCGGGCGGACTTTCGGCACAAATTTGCGGGTCGAGAGCATCACCGCCTGGAAAATTGCACAAATCACTGCCTGGGCGCCCGTAGCCCCGCCGAGACCTGGACGACCACTCACGTCGTGCATCTAGTTTGCCTTTCCAATCTCCTCTCCCCATCCTAAAAGGCAGTACTTAGGTGCGTTGCTTGCTCGACCTCATCGCCCGTCCATCGCTCACGCCGACCACAGCCACCAAAAAATAGCAATCATGTCCGCCGACGACGTTTTCGAGGGTGCCATCGGCATTGGTGCGTACGCAACCCGGGGCCGACACTTCGAATGCAGTTCAGGACCCGGGATGGATCGAGAGTTGGGAAGATTTGCTGACGACATGCAGACCTTGGTACCACCTACTCCTGTGTCGGTGTCTGGGCCAACGACCGTGTTGAGGTGAGTGGATTCGCGCGCTGCTGGTGGACAGGAACGGTTGCTGACTTCGGAACAGATCATCGCCAACGGTGAATATTTTCAGGCTTCGGACTTCGGGAACCTAGCACTAACATACCACAGACCAGGGTAACCGTACCACCCCTTCGTACGTTGCCTTCACCGACGGCGAGCGTCTCATTGGTGACGGTGAGTGGATCGCGCGATTTCGCGGCGTTGTGTCGAAATTTGGAGCTAATATTCAGCCGCCAAGAACCAGTCGGCCATGAACCCTCGCAACACCGTCTTCGACGCTAAGCGTCTTATCGGCCGTCGCTTCGACGACGCTGACGTTAAGAAGGACATGAAGGTGGGTAGAGACAGGATGCCCGTTTTTAAATTTTCCGACGCTGACCGGACAGCACTGGCCCTTCGCCGTTATCGACAAGGAGGGCTCCCCCTTCGTCGAGGTCGAGTACCTCGGCGAGAAGAAGACCTTCTCCCCCCAGGAGATCTCCGCCATGGTCCTCACCAAGATGAAGGAGATTGCCGAGGCCAAGATCGGCAAGGAGGTTAAGAAGGCTGTCGTCACGTGAGTTTGAGGCGCCACCCCTGCAATTTCGACGACTAACGCCACTCAGCGTCCCCGCCTACTTCAACGACTCCCAGCGTCTTGCCACCAAGGACGCCGGTGCCATTGCTGGCCTCGACGTTCTCCGTATCATCAACGAGCCTACCGCCGCTGCTATTGCTTACGGTCTGGACTCCCAGTCCAAGGAGGAGAAGAACGTCCTCATCTTCGACCTCGGAGGTGGTACCTTCGATGTTTCGCTCCTTTCCATCACCGGTGGTGTCTTCGCCGTCAAGGCCACCGCTGGTGACACCCACCTCGGTGGTGAGGACTTCGACAACACCCTCCTTGAGCACTTCAAGGCCGAGTTCCAGCGCAAGAACAAGGCCGACATCTCGGACGACGCCCGTGCCCTCCGTCGTCTCCGTTCGGCCTGTGAGCGTGCTAAGCGCACCCTTTCCTCCGTCACCCAGACCACCGTCGAGGTCGACTCCCTCTACAACGGCATTGACTTCTCTGCCAACATCACCCGTGCCCGTTTCGAGGAGATCAACGCCGCCGCGTTCAAGTCTACCATCGAGCCCGTCGAGAAGGTCCTCAAGGACTCGAAGATCCCCGCTGCCAAGGTCGACGACATCGTCCTTGTCGGTGGCTCTACCCGTATCCCCAAGATCCAGTCCCTCGTCTCCGAGCTCTTCGACGGCCGTGCCCTCAACAAGTCGATCAACCCCGACGAGGCCGTCGCCTACGGTGCCGCCGTCCAGGGTGCCGTCCTCACCAACCAGACCTCGGACAAGACTGCCGACCTCCTTCTCCTCGACGTCTCGCCACTCAGCCTCGGTGTAGCAATGATGGGCGATATTTTCGGCGTTGTCGTCCCCCGTAACACCCCCATCCCCACCTCGAAGTCGCGCGTCTTCACCACCGTCGAGGACAACCAGACCACCGTTACTTTCCCCGTCTACGAGGTGAGTTTAGCCGGGGCGCCGATCAGGGCGCTGTCTAGGGCGCATTCAGGGACAGTTGTGTGCTGACGTAATCAGGGTGAGCGCACTCAGTGCAAGGACAACCGTCTTCTTGG
Organism: Trichosporon sp. PB005A; assembly: GCA_023630055.1. Classification (NCBI taxonomy): domain Eukaryota; kingdom Fungi; phylum Basidiomycota; class Tremellomycetes; order Trichosporonales; family Trichosporonaceae; genus Trichosporon; species Trichosporon sp. PB005A. The sequence continues at coordinate 137,590 of JAMALZ010000017.1, forward strand.
AGAGTTCGAGCTCTCTGGCATTCCCCCCATGCCCCGTGGCCAGGCCGAGCTCCTGTGTACCTTCGAGGTTGACGCCAACGGTCTCCTGAAGGTCTCCGCCAAGGACAAGACCTCTGGCAAGACCGCCCAGATCACCATCCAGAACTCTGTCGGCCGTCTCTCTGCCGACGAGATCCAGAACATGATCAAGGACGCCGAGACCTACCGCAACGCCGACAAGGACTACTCTGCCCGCCACGAGGCCCGCCAGGACCTCGAGGCTCAGCTCCACTCCGTCGAGGGCCAGATCACCTCGCCCGAGCTCGCTTCCAAGCTCCGTCGTGGTGCCAAGTCCGCCATCGAGGCCGAGATTGCCAAGGCTCTCGAGGTCCTCGAGAACGAGGAGGCCACCACCGACCAGCTCAAGCGCGCCCAGCTTGGCATCAAGCGCGCTGTCCAGAAGGGCTTCCAGTCGCGTTAAGCAGCTGCCCTCTTGTAGGATATTAGGTATCGTGCCCTTGTAGGATCCTGTAGCAGATGCACATGGGATGTGGATGACATAGCCATTGGGAATTTGACAATCCGGTTGCACTTGCGTTGCGAAAAACAATTATTTGACGTGCATAGTTATTCACGCCGCCATAGACGGTGTGCCACTTGCCCTCATCGGCTGAGTCGATCTTATCGTACTTCGCGCTTTGTGACATCACTCACTACACATTTCACCTGCTTAGTTACTCATTCCCTCATGCGACGGCCATGGTCACCACCCAAAGCATGCTTGCCGAGATAGGGTGCGGCACAGCCTCCGAGGTGAGCTTACCAAATATCCACACGAGCTAACGCCAGCTCCTGCTTGCGTCGCGGTACATCAGTGAGCTTCTACGGCGCTTCCTCAGCTGACGACTGACTCGCCACCCGGGCCGACATTCATCCAATCGTTGGACGAGGTACTCGTGGCCAGCCGGCCGCATCCCGGGGGCTCGACTCTGCAGCGCGGTGACCTGGTCGAGGTCATCGGCCCCAGCGGGTCGGGAAAGACGACGCTGTGCGTGTTCCTGCTGATGACCACGCTGCTCCCGGCGAGCATGGCGGTGGACGACGTGGAGGTCGCGATCGACGGGAGGGGCAAGAAGGCGGCGATCCTGTCGCCCCCGTCGCACGCGTCTGTGAAACCGGCCCTACGGCGCGCAATGCGCCGGCACGTCGAGGACTGCCTCCAACAGGTCGCGCATACCGCCGCCGACGTCGAACGCGTTATCGAAGCGGCTCTTGCGAACCTGACAGTCGTGAAGCCGCAGCCACGGTGGACATCCTGGGCTGTCACGCTCCGCAAGATCGCCTGCAGGAAGGACCTGGAGATGGTCGTGTGCGACGGCTTCGGGGACGGGTACTGGGTGGAACGATGGGAGCACGAGGAGCGCCGCGCGAGCAACACGATGCGCGACGCGTGGGACGCACTCACGTATCTTCGGCAGACCGTTGGTGCAGTCGTCATTGTGGCCGTCCAGGGCTTGAAGGTAAGTTTTCGAGGGAACTCTCTGAGCTGACGGCAGTCCGATCCTAGCGGTGACTCGTTCAAGGCGCACCTCCCCTCACCCTACCCGTCAGTCTTCGACGGTCAGCGGTGGGGAATCACATTCCAGCTCACGCTGCTGGGTCGGAAGCGGCCTCTCCAGTTCCCTGCCGAGACGACCGCAGTGGAAGCCCTCCGAGCTCGACGCCTGGGCCAGACACAAGAGTACATCGGCCTCCTGCGGATACCGGGCGGGGGAGGCGAGGCCGGCACGCCGCGGGGTGCGCGGTGGACGCTTGTGATCGACGACTCGGGGCTCGTGGCCGCATAGATCTATCTAGCATTTGCATATCCGTTCTACATGTATTGTATCCTAGAGGTTTTAGAGCTTGTAGCCGGCCTCGCCGACGGCCTCCTGGACGGCCTTGACGGCCTTCTCGTGCATCTCCTTGCCGGCGGCGACGATGCCCTCGTTGCCCTTGAGCGTGCGACCCTGGGTGAAGTCGAGGGGCTTGCCGCGCATGTCAGAGCAGACGCCGCCCGACTCGGCGATGAGGAGCGCGCCCGAGGCGTGGTCCCAGACCTTCTCCTCGTACTCCTTGCCGCCCGAGTACTTGGTCGGGATGCGAAGGTAGACGCCGCCCTCGCCGCGCGCGAGGCACGCGTACTTGGCCTGGCTGTCCATGCGCAGCGACGGGCGCTGCACGCCGAGCAGCTCGCCGATGCGCTTCTGGATGCCGTGCGCCGAGTGGCCCGCCTCGACCGACTCGAGGAACGTCAGCGGGTTGTCCGCCGGCGGCATCGGCGGGAGCGTCAGGCGCGTGTACTTGTCCTCCGTGAGCGGGCGCGAGTACGAGCCCTCGCCGCGCACCGCGACCATGAGCACACCCTTGCCGTTCGGCACGACCTCCTCGCCGATCCTGGCCGGCTCGGGGCCCAGGTTCGGGCACCCGATGACGCCGAGCTCGACCTCGCCGTCCACGATCAGCGCAAGACACACGGCGTACTGCTGGTGACGAATGAAGCCTGATGTTCCGTCAACGGGGTCCTGCATGTTAGCTATTACTGCAACGGTGAATTAGCTCACGATAGTCCAGAAGCGCCCCTTGGGCCCCCCTGCGGCCGAGCCCTTGTCGATCGCGTCGAGGATCTGGTCCTTGGAGAACGTGTCGTTCTGCATCGGGCCAGAAACACGGGTGAAGCCCTCGTTGACGAGGCCGACGACCTTCTCGCACAGCGCATCGTTGCGGCGCAGCTCGGACGTGTCCTCCTCGCCGATGATCTCGTCCTTCGGGAACGCGGGCAGGAGGTGCAGCGAGATGAGCGCCTGCGCCGACAGGTCGGCGACGGTCACGGGCGACTTGTCCTTCTTGATGACCGTGTCCTGCGTCACAAGCGTGTCCTGGACCTGCTTCGTGCTGGTGTCAGTTTTCGGTCTGAACTCGTAAACTTACAGCCCACATCCGCGGAGGACCGAGAGGATGGCGACCTCCGCCTCTTTCTTGTACTTTGTGAACGGGAGCGATGAGGACATGACGGTGGTGTGGTACGTCCGGAGTGAGCGATGGAGCAGAAGAGAGCGGGTGCGGGTCGGGGACGTTCGAGCGAGCAAAGAGATCATGCGTCGGCGGCAGAGGCGGGACGAATGGTGTTGGTCGGTCAGACGCCAAAATAACGAGTGAGCAACCAAGCACGCACCGGTTAACGGTGAATTCCCAAATCGAAGCCGGTCCCCCACACTTTCGTCATCGATAACGGTATCAGCCTGCGACCAGCCCTCAGCTTCGAGCATCACACCATCCCACCGGCCCAGCCGTATCCACCATGTCCATTCCCGAACCTTACCAGGACGTGCAGCTCCCCCTCCCCGACCCGGAGGCGTACCCCGGCGAGCCGAGGGAGTATGCCCGCGCCCTCATGCAGCGCAAGGACGACATCGAGAAGGAAATCGACACGCTGAACGATGTCCTCACCTCGGTAAGCTCGTCCGACTAGCAGCAAGCTGACAGCAGCACAATGCGAACGCGAACACGCCGCTTGTCGACCCAGAAGGCTACCCGCGAGGTGACATTGATGTGGTGAGTCTCTGACAATGTGACGGCCTGTCCCACTCTCTTCCAGCGGCGATGAGGACGGCTCCTGCGGTTGCGGTTCGCCTACCACGAGCGAGACCGCCGCATTTCGCTTGGCGCCGAGCTAGCGTCGGTTATCTTCTTTAGTAGCTAACCTCAGTACGCCATCCGACACGCTCGCGCTACGCTGGCACGGCTGAGGAACGACCGCGCCGAGGTCGTGCGCCGCCTGGCATCAGCGCTCGAGGGTGCCTTTGCGTCGGGTCGAGGGTCCTTGGAGTCTGGAGCTGAGTCGCTGCCGAACGGCACGTCAAACGGATCGTCGGCCAACGGGCGCAGCAACGGGGCTTCCAGCGCGGCAGGGGCGAACGGGTTCGACCTGCCCGACACCTGGCCTGAGCGCCCGCTCGCCAAGGTCAACACGGTCGCTGCTGGAAGTCCAGCCTCTGATGCTGTGAGTGTTCCCAGTTCACCATCTTCCTTTTCTCTCCGACATACAAACCCCGACCTCTCTTCCAGGATCAAAGCCTCTGCAAGTGGGTAAAGCTAACGACGCAGGGTCTCCAAGCTGGCGATCTGATCTACACGTTCGCAGGCATCCAGGCGCCGACAGCGATGGCCGCCATCGGTCCGCTCGTGCAGCGCAGCGAAGGGGTGAGCTTGCCCCACGATACGCCAAAGCTGATGGCAGACGCCGCTTACGCTCCTTATCCAACGGGGGACAGAACGCAAGGCGCTCCGCCTCACGCCGCGGCAGTGGTCTGGCCGCGGGCTGCTCGGGTGTCACATCCTCCCTCCGTAGCGAAGCAGTAAGCTGCAGGGCCCCCGTGAGCTGACATTCAGATGCGGCCTGCAAGGCCCTCGCAAGCGCTCGATAGAGAAGACATGCATGTACATCAGAACTTCAATGTTGCCTTTAATGTTGCCTTTGAGGTGCCCAGCCACGAACACACCTTCGTCAAGCGGCGTTCCGCCACATCAAATGCTGATGCGCAGATGAGTGACAACCCCTCGCTACACACATATGGCAGGCTATTCAGTGGTTCACAATGGATGGTGGCAGTATGCTCTAGCGTGTGAGCTTCGCCATGTTTCCGCCTTGAGCTGACCGTCAGACGTCGAGACGCGTTGTGGTAGTCGTGGACTGTACACGGTTGTCTTGCTGAGCTCAGTCAGCAGTATGTTCAAAGATCAAAGCAAGGCAACCGTACTGATCAAGACTCGGATTTTGCTGAGGTGCTGCTGCACTGGCACCACAGCTCTACCTGTTGCGCGCCAGCCGAAGAGTGACACAGCGTCATTGTGAGCTCAGTGGGGACAACTGTCGATCTAGCTAACCTCAGACCTTCCTGAGCCAGGTCACATATATCGGTGCGCCAGGCAGCCGGCATCGAGGTAGTTTACGCCTGTTCGGAACACCTCGCAGGAGTTGCTGTGGGGAACCCTTTGGGCAGGAAACGCGATCTCCGCCGGCAGTATCGTCAACGTGGCAATGCAACCTGACCTGCAGACGACAGCAGCCAAGCTTCAGTGGCACGGGACCACTATGTGGAACACTGTGAGCTACTAGGTACCCCATCTAGCTGACGAGCAGTACACGCATCTCTGGTCTCGACAGAGGGCCGCCGATGCGGCAGTGGGCATCTTCGTCTGAAAGCCCTGTGATGAGTCCGCGTCTGGCCTGGCCAGCCCAAGGGATGCTGAGAGCTGAGGCCACGGTCCCCGAAAGCTCACAGCCAGATGTCGAGGCAAATTGGGCAGTGCATTGGAAAAATCCCGAGTCTGCCTGGCGCCCGCGGGCCAGATTCACGCCCGCGCCATGAGCTGCACCGAGGCCAGAAGCCGACGGGTAGAATGCGATCGTGGGCGGGGTCTGGGACGGCTTTCCGCCACAGGCGCACAGCTTTCGCGCAAGCTTGAGCTGTCTTCAATGCCAAGATAGCTCTCGAGGGGCCCGTGAGCTTAGCAATAAGTGGCGCGAGCTGACCCGCAGCGCGAGCCGAATGTGACAACCTCGTATACGCGGATCTAGTCCAGTGTGAGCTGTTTCGTCACTTTGCAAGGAGCTGACCACCAGGACTCTGGCCGCATTCTGCCTCCCACCCCGGCTGGAGTCCGCCTCGCACACGCAGGGTCTTGAGCTAGACTGCATCGCTCATGGCCACTAGCCAGCGTGCGCCAATCTCTGACCCAGGCGCGAGCTCTCTCGCCCGCATGCTGGCCGGCCCGCAGGCGCAAGGTCTGATACGTGAGTCAAAAGCTGTCATTCCTACGGCCAGCTTGAGCTAACAGCCAGCTCAAAGTGGCGCCACAGCTGGTGGAAGGCACGGCGGCAACGGATGTCGCATAGCAGGCCCATAGCGATGAGTGACCGGGGCTGCGGCGGGGCACACGCCCCTGAGCCGCGTTCATATTGTGAGCCAGCGATCAATGCAGGCTTACTCGACCGCAGCTGGCTGGCTGGCCGGCGGCAAGCTGGTGAGCTCGGCACCATCCCGGCAGAGACGCTCACATCCAGGACATGGTATGGAATCGGAGGGTAAGAAACTATGAAACGCACGCCACACCGTCAGAATAACTAGCAGGTTGAGACGTCCAGGACCGGATTCCCGTTGACAGCGCTTCACGCGCCGTGGTTAAGCCGGGCAGTAAGCTAACCACCAGAAACCTGAAGCTGACTCCCAGTCTACTGCGCGGCTTACGTCCTCCTCACCGCCGACGCCTCGCCGGCGGAACCTCAGCTATAGTCTAATGCATTGAGTTTTGTTATCTAATCTGTCGCGCCCAGCGGCCCGAGCTTAGCTCCGGGGACTGCGCGCTTAGACGAGGCGCTTTCCGGAGTCCTCGCTCTTGGGCTGGGGCGGGGCGACGACGTCGCGAGGCTTCTGCTTGTCGACGACGTCGCGGGGGCCGGTGACGACGACGCTCTTGGTGTCCTCGACGACGACGGTGGCGGGCTCAATGCCCTGCGCGCTCTCGACGGGGACGACGATCTGCGCGACAGGCTTCTGCTCGACGACGGTCGCGACCGTCGCGTACTCCTGCGTGTTGACGGGCTTGGCGCCCGCGACGGCGTTAGTGCCCGTGGCGCGCTGGTCGGCCGTCGGGGTCGCGTAGTTGTCGACGGGCGTCGCGGACGGGTGCAGCTCGGCGACCTTGTCGTGCACGGCAGCCTTGGCGTCGGCGAGCTTGGCCTGCGCAACGTCCGCGGCGTGGCGCAGCTCCTCCTGCGAGCGCGCCTTCCAGCCCTCGGCGCCGTCGCGCGCCTGCTGCGCCCACTGCTTCGCCTGGCTCGCCGCTGAGCCAGAGCCGACGTTCAGCCCCGTAGCGTCCTGCACTCCCTGGCGCGCCCGGCGCGCCCATCCGTCGACGTCGCCGCCGGCTCCACGAAGCTTGTCCAGCGCCATGTTCCAGTGCATGTTCATCATCGAGTTGAAGTGGTCGTGCTTCTCGGCGAACTCGGGCGCGACCCGGTCCTCGACGTCCGACAGGTACGCGCGGATGTTGTGCGACGTCTTCGGGAGGAAGTAGGGCATCGCGGCGAGCGTGAACAGCGGCGGGGCGAGGAAGCGGACGGGGAACGAGCGGGTGCGCGTAAGCACAGAGCCGGTCAGACCAGCGACAAGCACGTAGATGATTCCGGGCGTGAGGGGCTCGTCGGGGGCAATGATCTGCTTGACCTCGCCTGTTGGTCAGCTAAGCCTACGGGTACGCAACAGCTCGGGGTAGCTCGTGGAGGCGAGAGGAGGCCACTGGCAAGCCGATGACAGGACGGGTTGTCCACCAGAGCCCCTTGATAGGCGGCTGGCGCTCAAGGCGTACGCCGAACGCAGGCTCTGGCAGCATGATATCCGCTCGCGCTCCGGAGTACCGGCGACTTGCTTCGGACCGAGCTCTGCCGCGCAGTGCTCCGTCTGCGCCCTTACCAGGCCTCCAACTCCAGCTCTTCCAGTGCCTGCGAGGCCACTGTGACACTCACGCTCGACGTTCCTCTCGAATCCAACCCAGTTCTGGACACCCTTCTGGACGGTCTCGCGCGCCTGACCGAAGACGCCCTCCGCGGCCTCGCGGCCGGTCGTGATGTACTCAGTGAGCGGGTTCGGGGTGACGACGAGGGTGACGATACGCTCGTCATCGGGCGACGAGTAGATGGGGAGCTGAGGTCAGCTGAACAAGTATCGGCAAGCGTATGTTCGGGGTGGCTTCGTTCCGCTTCCAGACTTCCGACGCTTCGGCTGACCGTCCCGATCACTCCAATCCTCGCACACGCATTACGCGCCGGCGCTCCCACGGCCCCGCCTTCGAGCTTAGGCAGCGCGGGTTGCTGCCCGTCGCGCCGCGACCGCGATCGAGGCCAGTCCCGTGCGTGTGACCGAAATACTCGTGACGGAATGGCGAATGGCGGACGCGCGCGCCGAAAACTCCGACGCCCAACGACAACTCACCTTGTTGCCGAGGCGGTCGCGGCCGGGGTAGACCGGGCCGGTTCCGACGATGAGCTCCTCGACGGCAGGCATTTTGCTGAGTGGTGGGGACGGGGTACGGGGGACAAGCAACGTCAGACCGCGAGCTCGCTGTCGGCCACGGCTCCCGGCTGCCTGGCGATCATGACGGGCGGGCGAGAGCGATCCGAGAAAGCGGGACCTTTTCCCACGGCGTTATAGCCTGTGGCGTCACCTTCGCGTTGTTGCGTTTGTTGTGCTTACTCTGTGCTTCCCAGCTGAGCAGCTTGCACGCAGGCATGCATGCACGTAGTTGATAAAATATCTGCTGCGTTGCTCGCATTCAGCCGCTCCAAGGTCCATGCATGTTTTGTACGTGTTACATTCCCTAATACGATCAGAATGGTGCTACATGAAATGATGGTGAGATAGTAGAAGATGGGTGGTTTGACAGCCGAAGAAACCAAGATTACGCAAAACATCCAAGAGTCAATCAATGCGTCTGCTTCCGGCGCGCCGACGTGCGCGTCTGGCCGACCGAGTTCGACTTGCGGCGCTTCTTAGGCGGCGACGCGGGGCTCTTCGCCTTCTCATCGCTGCTGAAAGACGGGCGAGGCGGGATCGGCGCAATGCCTCCCTTCGCCATGAAGGCGACGCCGAGGCGCTGCAGCTGGTCCGTCGCATCGAACTTCGCAGGCAGGAAGACAATCGGGAGACCAGATCCCGGCAGCGGCAGGTGGAACGCAACGCCCTCCGCATGGAGGCCTTGCACCATCTGCACGAAAGGCGTGATATTCTCGTCGTTGCAAAGCACCATGCCCATCGTCACGGGGAGTAAGCCCTCGCGCGCCAGCGTCGAGACCGGGATCATCGTCGCCGTGCAGCTCTCCGTCAGGGTCGGCTGAGGCGGGTACACGAGCGAGTCGGTCCACGTATGAGATTGCCTGCACAGTCAGTAAAAGCTCCTTGAGATTCAACTCACCAGAGATGGTCAGAGCCCTCCTCTCCAACGATGAGAACGTTGAACTTGCCGCCTCCACGACCGCGGATCTCGAGGTCGCCCTTCCAGACTCCAACCTTGCCCTTCTGGAGATCGCGGAACGCGGGCGTGAAGAACATGCACATAGGCGGTGGCGGAATGAACGGAACGGGTTGCAGGGCGATCTGCGACGGGGGCAGTGCCCTTCGCGCGCTGGTGGGCCGTGGGGCGATAGCCTGCGGCTGCTGCACATGCTGCGCCTGTTGCTGGGGAACCTGTTGAGGCTGCGGCTGAGGTTGATGTTGAGCCTGGACAGGGCCCTGCGCCGGCTGCTGCAGCATCGGCTGGGGAGGGAACGGCTGGGGCGCGATGGGCAGATTGGAACTGACGGTCGAAGCCGACAGCAGCGATCCCGACGAAACATGAGGAGAGACGCTGAGAGACGATCCGATGGCCTGGTCCACCGGCGAGTTCGAGCTCGAAGACTCGTCCAGGAACACATTCTTCGGCCCAGTCGATGGCGGGAGTCGTTCGAGTTCCACAATGTTTGTCTCGGGAGTGCCAAGCTGCAGGCTGCTCTGTGCCGTGCTCGAGATGTTGCTCGTCCTGCCCCAGTCGCCCCCGATAGACTCGAACATGTCGCTCTGGGTTTCTCGTTGCGTATTGTTTTCCTCGATCTGAGCCAGGATCTCGTTCAAGCCACCGGCGCCATCCATTCCTCCTCTTGAGTTGGACCGGGACATGGTTTCAAGATTCTCAGACAGGTCGATTGGCGGGAGGCCCAGATTCGGCGTGATTTCGCGTCGTGGGGTGAGGCCAGGTCCAGACGGTAACGTCGTGGATAGGGATGGCCATTCCTCGCCGGGAGTGAAAGTCGTCCACTGCGACAGGTCGATCTCCATGGTCGGTGTAGACTCTCCGTAGACCTTAGTGCCCTGGAAGGCGTTAACAGCCGGTGGCGCGGTAGTGGCCAGATAGTTCGCCAAGAATCCGGCAAACACCAGGGACTCCTGATGCCGGATGTTCGCGTCGTACGCCTTTTGCAATGCCGATGCAGCGTCCGCGTTCGAAGCGGTTTGTCTGATGCTGGATCCATGCTCCGGCGACAAGGTCAACGACATGACAACGCTCGGCCAGAGGTTTTGACCTGATACCTGGATGGTGTCAGCAAGCCATTCTCGCTCGGAATAGAACACTCACTGCTTCTGGCCCTCCCCGCTTCCAGACCTCAGACATCAGTCTGGCGACCCCGATGCTGCCCATGCCCTCGACATCGAGGTTGCGGTTGAGCAGCACCCTCCATCCGTGTTCCGATCCGGACGCCGTTCTCTCCATTGAGGGCGTCCGCAGCATGGCCTTCGATGACAGGGACATGTTGACTGTGTTTGTCAGGCTAGCGCCCTCGACATTCCACACACCTTTGGAAGCTGGGGAGGGAGTGACCTGCGACTCTTTGGGAGGAGTGGCCTTCGCCTCATCCAGCTTCAGAGATCCATCCCACGGGCTGTTGCCTTTGGAGGACTCGAGGTTGTTGCCGTATCCGGACATCTGATCACGAGACATGAGAGAGCTGAACGAATGCCCGGACGGTGTCCCACCGACGACCCAGGGGAACGCCTGGGCGGAAGCGCCGTCGGCGGTGGAGCTAGGAGAGCCAGAGCCGGTGACCGAGCATCCCACGCCGGGAGGGAAGGATGAACGCCGTCTGGGAAGCCCTCGGTCCTTGGGGGCGTCGCTTTGCGATTTGACCAACGGAAGGACGGGTAACGGCGACGGCAATGGTGCTGGCGTAGCGGTGCCGGGTGTCTGCGTCCCAGAGGCGTTTATCGGGGGTTGCGATAGGGGGTGCGGATGGCTGCGTGACATGGGAGAAGAGTCGGATGCAGTGGTGGGAGAACGAGGGGAACGAGGTGGACGTCGCGGCTATTCAAGTCAGCATGGCTTGTTCTCATCGGTACCAGAACGCCCCTCGGCGTTTAAAGTCACGAGATCGCAGCTTAGCGCGACCACCGCACAGGTGCGACAATTGACAAGCGCCTTCCACATCGCGAACACACTCACCTCAGACAGCAGCTTGGCCTTCTCAGGAGACGAAGCTTTGTTCATGCTATGCTAGTCAGCACCAGACAGTCGAAAACGGCTGTGACGAGGCACTTACGCGGCGTCGGGGCTGAGCGGCGATGCCGGGCTCGGCGCGAGGGACTGTGTCATGGCACACCGCGTTTTACTTTACGAACTAGACGGACGGGCCGCAGAGGTTCGAAGGGTCGCACAAACAACGGCAAAGAGTCGGGTGGCGACAAATGGCGTCGTAGGGTCCGGCCCGGTGAAGACGAGGCGGGCGATTAAGAGGTGCGCGAGTGTTGAGATGAGCGGAGTGGCAGATGGGTATCGGACGTGGCTGCGGTCGACGATGGGACAACTGCGGAGACTGGGTTTATGCTACGATCAGGCCCAGTTTGCTGGCATGGAGATGCCGGAACAGTGCTGTCAAAGTCCGCGTGAGGGCCGCACCAGGAGACAGTGGGAGAGGCTTGGGCGCTTCGGGCCGTACTTGAATTCCGAGATCGAGATCGTAAGGGAAGCGTCTAGAGGATCTAGAGAGGTTTGTTTGTGTCCACGCGGTGGCGTCGGCAGTGTCGTGGAGAGGGAGTAGGAAACTGGTAAAGAGCGTACAGGTGGTATGGTGTGGAGGCGAGATACTTGAAAAACGAACGAGATAGAGGAAGAGGGAATGTGGAGACGGTGAGGGTGGAGCAGTCGCGGTTGCGGGCAGTAGCGAGGCAAGATCGGGAGCACGGTAGTCAAGTGGCCAGAGCCGCCGAGCGCAAAGGCAAGTACTGGTACGCCCGGTGGGTCTTGTCAGGTAGACCAAGTCAGGAGCGCTGGTCAGGACGCGGTCGCAGGTCGCGCAAGACGTCGGGCGAGGAGCGCGGTCGGAGAGTCCTCCATCGCGCTGGCCCTCGATGCATCCCTCCATTCACGGCCATTCGCGTATTCGCACCAGCGGGGAAGTCCACGGCCCATGGCCCACGGAGCGCGCGGCAAGGGCCAGGGAGGACGTGGGGTGAGGCCGCTGAGGTGAGCCAACATGGACCCGCCATGCCAGCCAGCAGCCAGACGGTGCGCCATGCGCTGCCGCCGTGCCGGCTGTCCGTGCGCTCGGGTGTCACTCGACAGACCGACGGTGCGCAGGGTACGGCCGTGGCCCGTGGCCCGGGGCACGGCGTCTGGCTGACATCACGGGCTTGGGAAGACCTGAAGAGGTAATGAGGCCATCCCAGCAAGACTACTAGCCCTCTTGGCGCACCTGGCCCAACGTCCCAACGCGTCCACAGAGTCCGGGCCCAGGTCGTCCGCGTCTAGGCTCTGCCTTGATTCACTCGCCCTCTGGCTAGCCCTGGAACCCTTGGGCCTTGCGGACCTTGGGCCTTTGGGTACTCAGCGCGAACAAGGTTGTCCGGACGTGTGGGACCGCTGCTGCGGTTCGCTGCTTGCGTGATCTCAGGGCACTTCATCTGAGCTCAGGTACACAAGCCTGTCTGCCTGAAAGCGTCTCCACAACAGTCCGTTTCACACCCATGACGGCATACTCAGGGTCATCCAGGAACACGATTGGATCCAGTGACGTCAATACCACGTGGTACCTCAGGCTCCCCGGACCCCACCCCATTGGAGACGGACAGACGCGTTCTGCGGTCAGATGAACGGCCAGTTCAAGGCACACAAGATTGTCGCAGCCCAGGGCGACCGTGGTCAGCTGTTGCTCGCGACATCGCTGCATGCGGCCGGCATCTAGAGCCACGCAGGAGTGGACAGAGGTGGTAGACCTGGCACAGGCCCACATTCCTTGGTTGTCCTGCGGCTTCTGGTACGCGGTTCCTTGCGCTGCCGGAGCACGCTTCGTACCTGGTGAGGGTAAACCAAGGGCTCGCTTCGCTGCTGTTGCCGTACTGTGTGCCGCAATACCGTTGCCGCTCCTCTCCGCGACTGTCGCGGTTAGCCACCCCGCCGCCAGTCCTTCGTTGACAGGTAGACACGGTCCTCATTGAAGTTTGCTCTCCACGGCGCCTGTCCCCGCCCAGTCGCATGACGGACTTGCACGGATAGGCTATACGCTACTCCAGAATCGTTTCCCTCAACCCGGGAGCATGATCTCCTGAGTGTTAGGGGACAGGTTCTATAGTGTCACTGCCTGAGACAGTCCAACCTGTGTACCTGTGATACTGCTGCTCTGTACTCTGCAGGGCGGGGAGGAGTGGCAGACGGCAGGAACGCGCGTACTGACCTGGTATGCGCGAATTACAGGCAGCATTAATGGTCAGGTACTTGGCCAGCTTGGCCTCAAATCAAAGCCTAAGCCAAGGTTCATCGGGTTCCTCGCCACCTCCGACTTCATCCTCGTACTCTTCTGTAACTCATCCCCGTTACGGCTCCCTGCCCTGCCCCTGCTCCACCCGTCCGACAACAACATCAGGTGCTCGTTATCTAAGCGAGCCCGCTGCATCGGGAACCTGCACCGCTGCCAATCACCCAATTAGGAAGACGCATTCCGCGACCATTCATCTGCACTCGCCGCCCCTCCCAGCCCCCAAGGACCACCATCCGTACTCCGTGCCCATCAAATCGGCGACTTCCCTGGCTCGAATTGCTGATTCTATATCCGTCTCTACCAATGCAACATGAACGTTTCCAGAGCCTCCTCGCCTAGCCGCTCTGCAGTATTCTCTAGGAACAACCGACGTCCCAGCTCCGTCGCCTCGTTTGCGGCGGTCGGATCACAGGGAAGGCGCACCGCGAGCACGCCTGCCGGTTATCGCCAAACCATAACTCGTCCCAGCACGACGGGCTCCACGGCCGCTGAAGGGGGCTCATATGCTGTTGCCGTTCTGCAGAGCAAGGGTGAGTGGAGACCCGTCATGGCGCATGCCGTTATCAATCACTGGGAATCTGATGCTCTTAGGCACAGGCGTTGAGGTCGGCCTCGCGGCAATCAATTTGGACACTGGACGAGTGAGCGCCTTAGTCCCGCTGATCTGCAGAGCTGACGTCCAGTTGACAATGACCCAGGTGAGTCGGCTTCCCTCTCGGGCTTTTCGCGTCGGCTTCGCCATGAGTGGACTGCTGACGCCGGGCAAGAGCGCTGAAACACCTGGTACGTACTCTCTCGGCCGAAGTGGAGAGGTGCTTAACGCCACCAGCGTACAGCAACACCCTCCACTATCTGTTGCTCCACCCGCCTTCCTCGGTAATTGTAACAGACACTCAGGTATCCAACAGCCAGAGTGCCTCGGCGTTCGCGCGCAAGGAGCGGCCCCAACTCATTGAGCGAATCGAAGACGAGTACGACATCAGCTGCGATGCGGTCGCACGTGTTCATTGGAATGCTGAAGCAGGTACGCGACTTGAACCGCGTCGAGATTTCATGAGCTATGACGTCTGCGGGGCTGACGGCTAGGGCTAGATCTTATCAAACGGTTGGCCATCGAGGACGATACCAAACCTTCGACCGTCCTGACAGCGTCGGACCGATACTATGCCCTATGTGCTGCATCTGCGCTTATTCACTTCGTCGGCAGCAAGCGCAAGGTCGTCTTCAACGACAAGTCGCTGAGGATTGTTTACGAATCCATGAAGGGTGGGTCCGCTGCGGAGACAGGACCGGATCTCACCCCAAGGTCACATGTTCATCAACTCGGAGACTGCCCGCAACTTGGAGCTCGTGCAGAACAACCTCACAATGAAGGACCAGAATACTCTGTACTGTGGGTCCGGAGCCACATGTGGCCGGGTAGCTAACCGATTTGCCACCCTCGACTCGTGCTTCACGCCGATGGGCAAGCGTCTTCTTCGTGCCTCAATCTTGCAGCCGAACAACTGTAGGAAACTCTACGTCGCCTCGTGCAGAGATGCTTACTTTACCCAGATCGCGTGACAGTGGAGAACCGCTTGGACGCGGTAGAAGGTGCCGCTCCGTTCCCATGCACATCCTGCCTCACGGGACGCCCGACCGCCAACTGACTGCCAGAACTTATCGATGCCCCTGACAAGCTCCGTGGAATTCGCAAGCATCTCAAGAGCATTGAGAATGTGGGTGAATACAGGAGCTGACTGACCGTAGATCGACTTCGATCGTATAATTGCAAACGCAAGTTTCTTACGGCCGATCCGATGTTCGCTGACCTTTAAGTTCTCACAAGATGAACGCAAGGAGATTAACCCCAATCAGACTGAACACCGTATTGGATGGCTCCTGCAACTCCGCAAGGTTGTGTCCGCTCTGCCGGATCTCGCCAGCGTTCTCAACAGCAGCGAGATAACGTCGTCCCTTTTGCAAGTCCTGGCTGATAAGGTACTCGACGCTGGGGGCCACACTGACCACTAGCTCTCGCAGGCTGACAACGAACTGATCGTGGAAATCATAAATGGTAGCAGGCTGCGATGACTGACCCATTGACTGTAGAATCGATTGCAGATGACGCTACCTTGGACACAGGGCGCGGTTCAACCCAACAGAAGAAGCGGAACACGAGGCTGTTCGCAGTGAAGAATACTTACAACCAACTCCTCGACTTGGCTCGTGAGACGCTCAAAGAGAACAAGGACGACATCCAGGAGTGTAGGACGCCTCTTTGTTTGGGCTGACCAGCAGTGGTCGAGCAAACCCAGGAAGAGTTCGGCATCACCGTGTCTCTTGAGTGGTGCGAGACAGGATATCGGTTCAGTTGTCCCCGGAGCGAACTTGACGGCAAGCCGCTACCCCGAGGACTTCTCAGCATAGACCGCTCCAAACATTCAGCCAAGTTCACTACACATGAGCTGGTCCGCTGAGCGATCTTCCAAGCTGACGTGCAGTTGAAGCGGAACTCGCGAATGCTGCAGACGCAACAGGAGGTCTTCCTCCTCAGCGATGAGACTGTAGCTCAAGTGGTCCAGGACATCGTGTGCCACATTGGTCAGCTTACCACTGAAGCGACCGCTGATTACAGACTGCCTGTACCATGCCTCGGAGGAACTGGCCCTGCTCGACATGCTCGCAGGCTTCGCCGAGATTTCCTCGAGTGGGGTTCCGACAGACAATGGTTTGCCAGCTGACGCCAGGTTCTGACTTTGGTAAGCCAAGCTGGGAATAATCATCTAATCCGAGTCCGACCCAAAATCGGAAGTGCACTTGCGATCCGTAACGGCCGCCACCCAATCCTCGAAACGACCCTTCCGCATGGGACCGTGATTCCGAACGACGTCTACGCTGCCGACGGCCCGGCGAACTTCCAGCTCATCCAAGGCCCCAAGTGAGCAGCCTATGCGGTGCGGCAGCTAACAGCAGCATGTCGGGGAAGAGCACGTACCTGCGTCAGATTGGCCTCCTCACAGTGCAAGGCATGGTTGGGTGCTTGTGAGTTCGTAGCACCGTGAACGCCACTAACCACAGCCTGCCGGCCGAACACGCCACGATCCGCCTGCCAGACTGCCTGCTGACACGCCTCTCGAACGACGACAACATGGCCAAGTCGCTGTCGACTTTCGCGCTGGAGATGGCCTCCTCGGCCATGATTCTCGGCGCGGCAACGAGCCGCTCACTGATTCTGATCGACGAAGTTGAGTGGCTCCGCGGCCCCCACTGACTCCAGCTCGGTCGAGGCACAGCTCCCATCGAGGGCGTCGGTCTCTGCCAGGCCATAGCCGAGCAGCTCATCAAGGCGCGGGTGCGTCAATGCAGGGTCCTCCATCCGCTGACGCCCAGTCGTTCGTCTTCTTCGCGACGCACTTCCACGAGCTCGCGCAGACGCTTTCCGTCTACCCCGGCGTCGTGACGTGAGCTTGATAGTTATCTTCGCAGCTAACAACAGCCTGCACCTGCAAGTGACGCATGAGCGAGCCCCCGACGACGACGGCGAGGGCTTCGCGTCCACGTTCCAGTACAAGGTCGTCGAGGGCGCGATCCAACGCCGGCACTACGGCCTCGAGCTGGCGTCGCTCGCCTCGCTGCCGCGCGACGTGCTCTCTACCGCACGCTCGGTCGCGACGCGCCTCAACGACCTCGAGCAGCGCGGTGAGCTATGTTACGGTGTGAAGCTGACAGCAGACCGCAACTCGACCCTCGCCGCGGCCCAGGCCACTCGCCGCAAGGTCATCGTCGAGGTATGCTAGCACATCTACGATGCAGCTGACACCAGCTCCGCGGGAAACTGAAGCACGTCCTGCAGGAGTCGACCGAAGACGACCCCAGTGTCGTCGAGTATCTCCTCGAGCTGCAGCAGGACTTGGAGCACTCGCTGCAGAGCGTGCTCACGCTCGAGAGCGAGGCGGCGAGCGACCTGGCACAGGCTAGCACGGAGCAGGCCACGCCGTAGCTGCCTCCGCATCTCACGTCAAGCACCGAGAACATTAGTGTGTATCGATAGATAGGCCATGTATCATTAGACGGTGTGTCAACGTTACCGCAGCACAGGAGCGACAAAGAACAGTGTACAACATGCATGTCATCTATGCTACAATCAGTTCCCCCGCTTCAGCCAGTCGAGCACCGTCGGGCCCTCCTTGCGCTTCTTCTTGCGCTTCCCCTGCGACGCTTGCGT
Organism: Trichosporon sp. PB005A; assembly: GCA_023630055.1. Lineage (NCBI taxonomy): Eukaryota > Fungi > Basidiomycota > Tremellomycetes > Trichosporonales > Trichosporonaceae > Trichosporon > Trichosporon sp. PB005A. Next base: position 155,157 of record JAMALZ010000017.1, read on the forward strand.
AGCCTGTGTCGGCTGTGTCGGCGTCGTCTCCGCCTTCCGCTTCACGGGCGACGTCTCGATCCCCTCGACGCCGCGGTTCAAGCACAGGTCGATGTGCTCGTTGAGCTGCGCGTTCGACGTCTCGGGCCCGAGTGCGCGCTGGCAGATCGGGCACGACGGACCGGGGTTGCTCGGGCTCGGGTCCGTGTCGAGCGCCTCGCCTGGTACGCCCGGCGCGGACGTTTCGCGTTCGCGCCCAGGAGCGGACGACGACGCCTCGACCGCCTCGTCGATCTGGCTCAGGTCCAGCTCCGGCGCTGGCGACCTTGTGGTTGGCTTGCCCTTTTTCGGACTTGAGGACGCGGACTTGGCGAAGAACTGTGGGTCAGTTGATGGAGAAGACAGCGAAACTGACCTCCTTGATGCCCGTCTCGGGCACTGTCAGGTCCTTCAGGTTCGAGAGCCGGATGCCGAGCAGGCGGATGCGTACCGGCAGCTCCTTCTTCATGAGATCAAGGGCAATCTGTCATCAGCTTAGCGTACGTAGCAGGACGAGCTTACAGGAAGGATTTCATCTTTCGTGCTGATGTACTTCTTCACGGACAAGGCGCGCGACTTCGCTGTGGCACTGTCAGCTCCGTTAGGTGGAAGGCACATACACTCATACGTGTGCAGCTTGTACTTGACCGTGACCGTCTTGCCAGAGTACTGTAACCGCTTCAGGTCTTCCTCGAGCTCCTGCGCGATGTTCGCCAGCTCAGAGAGGATTTCCTCGTCTTCCCACTTGTCCCGGAACGTGCGCTCAACACCGACACTCTTCCGCTCTTCTCGTTTGTACGGCTGCACAGTGTTGTCCGCGATGCCGAGGTGCGCTTTACTGATAGTCAGCTACAGAGGAAGTGCCAGCAGCTCACCATAGTCCCCGGAACCCGAGCCAGTGGTTCATGACAAGCAGTTCCGCCCGGTGCCGGTAGATGTCGCCGCAAGTCTGATATCAGCTCGAGATCGCGCCACAGCTTACCTCGACGCCGAAGCCCTCCAAACACCGCTCAGTCACGCGCCCAAAGCCCGGAATCTTCCTGTCTCGTCAGTTATGACCGGAGCAGGTGCACGTAGCATGCGACTCACCGCACCGGCAGGTCGTGCATGAACTTGACGATAGTGGCGCGGTTGAACTCGAGCTCGAAGACACCATTCGGCTTATTCTTGTCCGAGCAGATCTGAGCGTTAACAGCGACACGCGACTTCGGACACACCTTGGCAAGCATGCGGTTCGGGGCAATGCCAGCTGATATGGTGAGGCCGGTGGCTGCCTCGACCTCGGCGCGCAGCTTCTCCACGGCCACGAGCGCGGTAACCTCGTGCTGCTTGATATAGCCCGTGATGCTGGAATGTCAGCTCGAAGCGATACGCAAGAAAGCTCACTTTAGATATCCCTCGTCCAATCCTGCCATCATGAGGTTCTCGTCGTACTGTCTGTAAGCTGTGGTCCTGATGCGTCTAGCCCACCTGAACGAGCACCTCGCGAATTTTCCTCGACGCCTCCGTGTACAGGTCAAAGTGCAACGGCGTTCTGCACGTTAGCTGACTATACGGGACGTTCAGCTCACAGGATGATGTGAGGGCACAGCTTCTTCGCGATGAAGCCCGCCATGCCACTACGGCACCCGAATTTCCTCGCCTCATACTGGCATTAGCTCCACTCGCACAGTCTTGACAGCTCACGCTTGCAGTCGTCAAAACACCCTGCCCTACACCGAACGCCTTCCCCTTCAGCGACGGGTCGCGCTTGCACTCGACGGCAGCGTAGAAGGCGTCGACGTCGACGTGCACGATCGTCTGACTCAGGTCGCGCCCCGCCTCGACTTCCATCAGCTGGCTGTCAGCTACAACAGTCTGAGTTCAGTAGCTACGTACGATGCGGTCGGCGTCCGCGAGCACCTTCTCCCGCGGCGACTCCTTCAGGAGCTCGTCGCGCTTCGCGCAGAACCACGCGATCTTTTCCGTGAGCTCCTTGTCCTTGCGGACCTGGTTCTCGTAGTATCTACAGAGTCAGCAAATACTCGATTCCGCGCAGAGGAGTCAAAGCCGGAAACCACACTCACTTCGAACCCTTGCTCGCTTCGGCGATGATACGGTTGATTTCTGGCGTCAGCTTGGTCGAGTACATCGTGGGCGTACCGGTCTGGTTCCGCTGGAGGCCTGGGTGTCAGTTCATCGGATCGGCGACTCCAACTCACCAGCCTTGCCGACACTGGGACCGGCGAGACTGCGCTCAAAGCTGAGCCTCTGCCGCTCTGCCGCCTCCGCCGCTGCAATGGAGGCGAGATCTTCTGCTGTCCACGGGTCCGAGGAAGGCACGTCCTGCGCCGGCTCTTCGTCCTCGTCCGGCGGTGGAGGCGGCGGACTGAAGCTCAGGCGCGCCGCTCCCGTGTCTCCCACGCCGAGGTCGGTCATCGCATGGCTTGGGCTTCGAGGGGAGAGAGTCGTCAAAGGAAGGCAGATCGAGCCTGAGTGTGTGACGTAGATGTGTGTGCTGTGTGGAGGAGGAAGGCACAGCTCAAAGCCAGATTTGTTGACAATCCGGACTGACATCCACAGGCGGACATGAATCCAGTCACCTGCGCCTTACGCGACGCGTGCCTTTGCTTTCCCACGGTGGCCTCTCCGCTGCAATCGGATCGCCGATGACGTCACGTGACTCACCCAGACCTCAACTGACATAGACGGAAGTGTGGCTCTCCTGCATTGCCAAATCGTCCAAAAAGTGTGCTCGTCAGTGTAATTAGCAGAGGACTGGACCCCAGGCAGTACGGTGCCGGGTACTCAGCTGCAGGCACCCAAAACAACTTGACGGAGCAGGTAGCTCATTCCTACTACCCCATACTCTGATGCTCGCAAGGCGTGGCCTCGTGAGCCCGTCGGCTTGGAACTTCTAGCTGAGAATCCCAGCTCCGACACTCAGCCAGAGAAAGCCATCAGGGGTACTACGCCGTCTTCGTCCGATCACAGCTGCGGCAGCTGCACGTAGAGTGACTTGCGGAACACAGAGTTATCCTCGCCTTCCCGGCAAACGACTTCCTTAAGGTGTTTTCCCAGCCGTACGCAGCTGCTTGTTTTGGGATCCATTCCAGGTGTGATGCATCTGGATAGTGTGGGGGGTGGTTTAGCTATTTTGGAGGCCTCTATCTACCGCGCAACGATGTCTTTTTTTACTCCGCCACCTTACAGACCGAGCTCGTCACTGTGGAATGTCAGCTATGCGCATAGGGAGCGGTTGAAGCTTGGACTCACGCGTAAGGGAGGACGTGGGTGTTGCCGATGGCAACGACTGTCGGCTTAGCCTTGAAGAGCTCCGAAGCAGCCTTCGAGACGGCGGAAGCAGAGAGGGACTCGAGCTCGTGGGCCTTGGGGGCCTGGCCGGCGAGGACGGCGTTGGCGGTCGAGACGATGAGGGACTCGGCGGTGTCGAGCTTGGTGGCCTCGGCGAAGCGGGCCTTGGCGACGGCACGCGAGAACTCCTCCTCAGAGATGTTGGAGGTGGCCTTGATGGCCTGGGCAACCTCCTGGGCGACGGAACGGACACCCTCGTTGGTGGGGGCCTGGATGACGATGTTGAAGAGGGCAGCGTCGGAGTAGCCGGTGGTGAACGAGCGGACCTGAGCGCCGGGGACCTTGGCGGCGGCCTTGGAGAGGGGCGAGGTGCCGGGGACCCACTTCAGGGCGGACTCACCGCCGAGGAGGTGGGGAAGAACGGCAAGCTCGGGGGTCTCGGCGCCCTGCTGTCCGTAGGCGATGACGAGAGTGGGCTTGGCAGCGGGGTTGGAGTGGGTGTCGAGGGGGAGACGCTCCTCACCGCCGAAGTACTGCGAGGGGGAGGTCGAGAGGTTGCCGCCGGCGGCGGAGCCGGAGCCGAAGGCCTTCTGGACGGCCGAGGCGAGGGCCTCGGTGGAGATGCCCTGGCCGATGACAGCGACGTTGTTCTTGGCGAACGCGGCCTGGGCGAACTGCTTGACGTTGTCGAGGGTCACGGGGGAGTTGGGGGAGGCGAAGATGGAGTTTCCGAGGCCGCGGCGGAAGGCAACGGCGTGGGCAGCGTCGATACCGGCGGTGATGGGGCAGGCAGCGGCGGCCTGGGCCTCACCCTGGACCTTGGGGAGGACGAGCTCAGAGTACTCCCAGGGGAGGAACTGAGTGGAGGAGAGAACGGAGGCAAGGAGGGGAACGAAGACGGACCTGACTGATTAGTCCACGCCGAAGACACCAACTCACTCGTTGCCCTTCAGGAACTCGGCGTTCAGGTAAAGGTGCTCACGGCCAAGACCAGACGAGAGGACACCACCGTAGAGCTCGGTCTGGCGGACGTTCTTGAGAGCGGAGCCCTCAGCGGTCGTCTGGGAGAGTCAGCGTTCCGTTCTCCGTACGCAAGTTCAAAGGGTATGACGCGAAACCCGAACATCCACAGGAACACCAAACTCGATCGCTCAGCGCATCATTGACAGCAGACGAACGCATGCTCCCGTCGCTTCGCGACAATGGCCCTCCTGTTCTTTCGTCTGACAGTCTCCGATGTCCGAATGATCCAGCATGCCGTCGAGTGTCGGCTAAAACGCAGTCCGCATCCGAAACGAGAAAGCTCCGATGCCAACCCGACTTTGCGCGGCTGTGATCTCGGCAACGTGTCCGGGCTGTTCCTTCTTATGCAGATGCAGCGTTCTGGCGATGTCGGGGCAGGTAACGCACCTTGAACGCGAAGTTCTTGAGGACGTGGGCGGTACCGACGGCGGGCTCGTAGCGCGAACCACCCTTGACGACGATGGTGACGGAGGAAGTCGCGGGGCGGAGGCCGTTCTCGATGCCGAGGACCTTGACGCCGGCAGCCTCAACGGGGCCAGCGGCGGTGGCGTACGACCGGCGGAGGGCGGGGGCGGCGCGGGCGCGAAGGAAAGACATGGGGATGGTGGTGAGGGGGGGCGGGAGTGGTGAGCAAGAGCAAAGACAACCAACTGAGCGCTGAACGGAGCAACTCAACTCTGGCCCAGCTCAGCGTCGAATCCCACCGCACCCATTGGCGGGTCGAGGCAAACTCAGCCGAGAGGCTCCGACTGGGCCTCCCACCATAATGCCGTCCTCCCACGCATTGTGGCACTTTGTCCGGATTCGCCCGTCCTCAGCCAACGAACGGCCGTTCTAAGGTCATCAATCTTGACTTTGCCGCATCGCTTTGAGTCTGCTCGTTATCAATCCCACTGTCTGCAACACCTCCGTCGCTGCGCTCAACATCGGTCTCGGCTGACGAAAATGCAGCAGCCTTCGATCAGTGCGCGTCGACCACCGTTGCTATTATTCTGAAAACAAGTCGCGCCGCTATTTGGCTCCGCTGAGCGCACGGGTTCGTCCATAGCTGCATTTCATGCTTGCACCTTCGGTACATAACCCGGAGACTTGCTTCGGATAAGACTGGAGCGGCTGATTGCGCTGTACTGACCGGTACACTGGACTTACGCACAGGAGAGCTTCCGCGCGTTCGCTGGGGATTCGGAAGACTTTTCGAGGAGACTAGTCACCTCCGGCACTTCCCTCACAGAACGAAACCCAGCAACTACTAGTGCACGGTGAACCTAGCTCGTCGTAATGGAGCTTTCAGACCGGAGGTGAAGTTGGATCTGCGGACCGTGACCTATTGGTGGTGTGAGACTGAGCTTGATAGGGCTGGATAGCAACGCTGAGGGACAAACGCTCCATATAGCTTTTCGTCAGCTCTCTAGCTTGCGAAGTGAGCAGTGGATAGTCAAAAGGCGAGTGCTGGCATTGAGAAGGCTTGTCCAGCATCTGAAAGCCCGGCCCTGTGGCTTCACCAGCTTGGTCGCGGTGCCTGGCCACTAGCGGCTGCTTAAGGTCAACGCATCGGCGGCGTCTAGTCCTGTTCTTATCCGAGATAGCCATTATAGTATAGTTGCGGGGCTGCCCAAAGTGTATGTGTCGACAGGCAAATCGAACAGCTGATCATGGCTATTGTCGTTGTAGAGGCCCGGCATTCATCACGGAAATCAACATTGTCGTTTAGCTCGTCTCCGTCCCCGTGGCACACTGCATTCATCATCTGTATATGAAGCCCGTCCAAGTCGTGCCCGTGGCGCCGCAGTCCGTGGATGAAGCGCGGTCGGACCACCAAGCGCAGCAAGCTACGAGCGCCAGGCTGCCAAGTTGACCGAAATGGTGTCCTGTTCGGCGCCGCACCCCTCGGAGGTCTCTAGAGCTCTAGATATCTAGATCCGGATAAAGAAGGCGCACCAACGCATCCGTGCAGAGCTGACTGCGGGCTGCTGCGAACGTATCACGCGGGATGTGACCGTCTCGCAGCGTCTGTGCTAAGATGAGAGCGGAGGGCCGGCGTCACTGGTAGCGTGTTCGTAGCGCCGCCCAAGGGCGGTGCGCCTCTCTCGCACTCGGCGCATGGAAACGCCCCTCATGAGTCTGGCAACGATCTGCCTGACCAATGCAAAACAATTGAGGACTAGAGATGCGAGAGGAGCGATGCGAGGTGGGTACAGACCACGAATGTCGGACGGACAGACGGCAGACGCCGGCGCAAGGAAGCAAGGAATGCCCTCCACCGGGGAACCCAAAAATACGTCAGGTGCAGAGAGCTAAGCAGAGCCGGGTCAGCCATTGTCAGGGTCAGCTCGGACTAAGGGCCGAAACGCTGGCGCAGGCGCAGTCCAGAGCAGGCGAACCAGGGTCCGCGGGCAAGGCGACTGCGGACCCTGCGCGCGGGCCTCGCGCAATGCTCCTCCGCAGTCGCAGCAAAGTACATGACAGTGCCGAGATACGCCACCCACGGTAACCACAGCTCTGGGGCCAGCCGATCACCACCCTCACGCAACTGCGGCCAAAGTCCGCCTGTGAACACCACACGTACCACACCTGGGATCCTGGAACGCGACAGCTCTTGCGCACACTCCAACTCCTTTCGTTGTTGCTCATCTCTTCGCCCCTCTGCTCATCCTGATCTTCGTTCACTCGACCACCCCTCGGCTCGCCACTCTTCGATCCGCCCTCGAGGCCGCGACCCCCTCATCCTCGATCAGCACCAGACTTTTTCAAACTCTCGCCCACCGCCCCGGATCCGGCCGTCCCACGCATGAGCAGCGGCACGCTCAAGTCCGGCATGTCCTTCACGCAGCGCCTGCCGGGCAGCCCCCGCTCGCAGGCTGCCGTGCTGTTCACCCTCGTGCTGTGCACTCTCACCTTCCTGCTCTTCGAGTACGACCACCTCCCAACGCGCGCCGCCGCCTGGGTCCCGGAGCGCCTCCGGCCTACCCCTCCACCAGATCCGATCGCAGTGTATGACCTGCCCTCCGCGGCCGTGGAAAATGTGGGCCAGCTGCGGGAATGGTGCGCAGCACCCGACGAATTCGAGCGCCACTTTGGGCGCGCCAACATCCGTCGGTCGAGGGGATACGAGGGTGAGTTGCTCTGTCGCCCGCAAAACTAACAACAGGTTCACTCGCGCGCACACACCACTTCCTCGGCAAGGCTCTCCGCGGGGAGCCCATCACGGTCGCAGCAATCGGGGGCAGTGGTAAGTCACTGGCGAGGCATTGCTGCTATTCCATGCGCAGCCTGCTGACTTCAGTCACGAAAGGACACCACATCTATGACTCGGAAACGTGGATCTCGCTGCTGCGCGACTGGCTTGCAGACCGCTTCCCCAATACCACTGTGACGGGCGTGAATGGCGCGATCCCGGCCAGCGGCAGTGACTACTTCTCGTTCTGCATGAAGCTGCATATCCCGGAGGAGGCCGACCTGGTCGTCGTTGAGCTTGGCGTCAACGATGAGGCGCTCCCCGAGCACGAGGAGAACATGGAGAATCTCCTGCGCGGCCTGCTCGACCTCCCCAACCAGCCAGCTGTCATGCTTCTCGAGGTCGTTGCCTTCAGCCAGGGCGAGATGGCTGGTGGTGGCCACCGGAAGCACCTCCCCATCGCGCAGTATTACGGTGAGTCCGCTTCGTGGTGGGTGTAGCTGACATGCAGACGTCCCCGTCATCAAGTGAGAAGCCGTTACTATGACTAAGCTGACCTTTTAGCCAGAGACACCCGCTTGTGACGCATTGGGCGCGCTTCCCAGAGCTGCTGCCGTGGTACTTCACCGAGAAGTGAGCATGAAGGGTCGAAGCTTAGCTGACAATAGTTTCTGGCACTACCCCGACAAGCGACACATGAACGCGCGAGGGCACGCGGATGCCTCCCGGCTGGTGCAGAGCCTGCTCCGTGATGCGGTCTGCGAGGGCCTGGACGACCCCGACTTGCTGTTCCCGCCGAAGACGCCCATGCCGCTCGAGCGCGACGAGAACGAGTCCTTCGATGAGCTGCTGCGTGCGGCGTACGGCGATGCGCCGCTCGAACGGCCCGCGAACTGGGGCACCGAGCAGCGCCCGTGGTCGCACCACGTCGAGGCTGACGCAGACAAGGGTGTTCCTGAGTCTGACAACTGGTATCCCGGTATGTACACGCCGCCGCCGGAACTGGGACGTCTGCCGCGACTGTCAGCGCTCGAGAAGTGGAACCCGCACGTCGACCACCGCCTGCGGCCCTGGCACCCGACGTGCTACTCTGCACGCTCCCCGGATCCCGCGTTCAACATCACGCCCACGGTCAACGAGGGCTGGCACTACTGGTTCCACAAAGACCACAAGGACAAGCCGTTCTTCATTGCTGAAGAGCCCGGCGCCAAGATCCAGTTCGAACTCGAGACCACTGTTGGCCTCATCAAGCTCTACTCCCTCAGGAGCAAGGAGTACGGTCTTGGCAACCTCAAGTGCTGGGTTAAAGGAAGTGAGGACAAAGCTGTCGTCGTAGAAGGGTTCTGGGACCGTTCGGAGTGAGTTCAACAGCTCGGATGGAACTGACAAAGCAGGAACATTGGCCGCTTCGCGACGATCGCAGAGGGTCTGCCGGAGGGCAAGCACACGGTAACGTGCGAGCTGCTCAGCGAGACCAAGGACCCTGGCGGCGGTACCAACTTCCGCTTGATCTCGGTCATGAGGTGAGTGTTCGACGTGGCATGGTGCTTCTGGTGTCGTGGCGATGGGGCGAGCAAAACACGGGTGATTGCTGACGCTCGCAGTGTGTAATAGACGACCGCATAGACACCACACTGTATCCTTCTTTGTATCACCAGAACAATACCTTCGTCCGCTATAGATGCATGCATAGACCTGCCGTGACCCCTTGCGAATGTGCGCCGGCGGGGCGGTAACGGGGATGCAGCAGCAGCATTGTGCGTCATTGTCATCGGCCCTTGCCGCCGTTTCAGAAGTAGTGGTGCAGGCAGGAGCGGAATGACGCGAGAAGGGCGGTGTGCGGGCGGGAGTTCCCCGCATCCTACCCCGCATCCCGAGGTCGCAGGCGAGATCCTCGGTGCGTCGGTGCGCGGTGCGTCGGTGCAACTGACCTGGCCCAAGCCACCGGCCACCGATAATTTCACCAGATCTCCAGTCCGCTCTGTCCGCCCACCGTTATCTGTAACCTCATCCGGCACCCGAGTCCGACAGCATAGTCTCGATGACATGCGCCCGCTAATCCCTCTGCACCTCGTGCAGGCGCTGCTGGCATTCGCGAACCCGACCCACACCCAGGCAGCCGACACCTCCTCGGCCGTCGCAGGCGGGCCGGGGCCGTCCTGCCCCGCCGGCGACGGGGGCCAGACGCCGTTCATCATCACGCTGGGCCTCGTGCACCCGCACTGCGTGCCGACCGATGTGCCCGAGGCGGCGTTCGAGAGCTTCGAGTCGTTCGAGGAGTGGAAGGCGCGGCAGGCCGCGGAGCAGACGGCGCGGAAGCCCGCCGCCGCCGTCGACAACCGCACGCACGCGGGCTCGAACTCGAGCGCAAACTCGTCCGCCGCGCTCGCCTCTGTCCCCGCCGCGAACGTCGACGCCGCCGGTCCGCCGCCCCCGCCGCCCCCGGCTGGCGGCAAGAAGGCGAACCGGTACAACTACGCGTCGCCCGATTGTTCAGCGCGCGTACTCTCGAGCTCGCCAGCGACGCAGCACGCAAGCTCCCTCCTCCACAAGAGCAAGGACCGGTACATGCTCACGCCGTGCCGGGCTGCGGAGCACTTTGTCGTCGTCGAGCTGTGCGACGAGATCCGCATCTCCGCCATCGAAATCGCCGTGTGGGAGTTCTTCTCCGGCGTCGTGCGCTCCGTCCGCCTCAGCGTCGGCGGCGAGGAGACCGAAGACTGGAAGCCCGTCGGCGAGTGGGTCGGCAAGAACGTCCGCGGCGTGCAGGTGAGTCTCCCCTATGTCGTGCTTCTCTTCGCGCCGGCTCGCGCCCGCTCGCTCCTCGGCACTGCAGCGTCCATGGTGTCTAAGGCCGCGTGACCGCATGACGCCTTCTCGTGACCCCGCTAGAGCGCTCGCTGACGCATCGCGCAGACCTTCACGCTTCCCGAGCCGACGAGCTTCCACCGCTTCGTGCGCCTCGACTTCCCCTCCTACTACGGCACCGAGTACTACTGCCCCGTCTCGCAGCTCAGGGTCTACGGCCTGAACCAGATGGAGGCGTTCAAGATGGAGCAGCGGCGCTCGGCCGAAGCGACGCGGGACGAGGCGGCGGAAGCTGCCGAGCGGGAGCGCCAGCTCGTGCAGCGCGAGCAGGAGCGCGTTGAGCAGGAGCGGCGAGCGGCCGAGGCCCGCGAGCGCGAGGAGGAAAGCAAGCGCGAGCAGGAGCTGTGCGAGCTCGAGAAGCTCGTGCAGGCGCAGGCCAGGCGCGGGCGCGAGCTCGACTATGAGGAGATCATCCAGTGCAACCCGGCTACTGCGAACTCGGCGAGCGGGAGCCTCAGTGTCGGCAGCGGCGGGGCGTCGCTCTCCGCCGGCGACGGCACTGTCACCGTCTCGGCTGTCGGACCCAACGGCAGCGCCGGGAGCAACCCGACAGCGGCCGTCGGCGGCGCTCCTGCTGCTCCTGCAAGCGAGAACGGGTCGTCGGTCTCATTGGTCTCTTCCGCGGCGCCTCTCCCGAGTGCGCAGAAGCGCGACGCGTCCGAGTCGATCTACGCGCACATCGTGCGGCGCCTCTCCGCGCTAGAGGGGAATGGCACGCTGGTGGCGCGCTACATCGACGAGCAGGCGCGCGCGCTGCGGGGCGCGGTGTCGCGGCTCGAGGCCGTGCAGGCGACGCTGCTCGCGGCGCGCAACGACGCGGAGCGCGCGCACGCCGGCGCCGACGCGCGCCTGCTCCGCCTCTCGACGCAGGTCGAGTACCTGCGGCTAGCGGGGGAGCGGGACCGGCGCGCGGCGCAGGCGCAGCTGCGTGCGCTGGCGGACGAGCTGGGCTTCGAGCGGCGCAAGTCGGTCGCGCAGCTCGTCATCCTCATCGGCATCGTGGCGCTCGCGCTCTTCTCCAAGTCGGCCACGGTCGAGACGCTGCTGCGGCCGCTGAGCGAGCGGCCGCGCCACGGGCACGCCCACGGGCACGGGAAGAAGCTGAGCAGCGGCCCGCTGGCCGGCCTCGTGATCGACGTCGCGACGCCGCGCCCGTTCCCGGACCGCGGCTACGACGACCGCCCCGCGAGCCCGCTCAGCCCCAGCCAGCCGCGGCGGCGCAAGGGCTCGCGCCCGACGACGCCGACGCTCGCGCACCTGAAGCGGCGCGCGCTCGCGCAGCGCTCCCTGTCCATGATCCACGGCGAGGCCGAGGAGCCCCTCGCGCCCGCGCCGCGCAGCAAGCTGCGCAGCGCACACCTCCACCCCCTCCGCCGCGACGACGAGCCGCCGCCGTACCCGGCCCGCTCGCCGCGCTCGCCGCGCTCGCCCACGGCGCTGCGTTCCCCGGGCTTCCCCGCGCGCAGCGGCAGCCCGCGCGCGATGATGACGCCGACGCCGAGAAGGAGGCGCTTCCCAGCAGGCACAGGCGACGAGAGCCAGTGGGACACGAGCGTGAACGGGGCGAGCACGAGCACGAGCGCGAGCGAGCCCGCTAGCGACCCCAGCGAGCTCGCGAGCGCGAGCGAGGCGAGCAACGAACTCGCATCAGAAGAGGAGGAGTACAACGGTATCGGTGGCTTGCATCCGAGAGCCCCAGGGGGGAGCTTCTCGACGTAACGTGTGCTTTGGGTGTAGGAACTATGCATTGTACTGTACGCTTGCTTGTTGCTCCGGGGGAGTCGGAGTCGCTCGCGAGGCTTGACGCTGGGCTCGCTCGGCGGGCTGGTGGGCGTGCACAGCGCACGGGCGCGATGGGTACTCGGGTAAACTTCGGCAACACTACAGATGGCGTAGGCAGGCTTGGAGTCGCCACCCAGTTGGCTGCAGTGCGATGAAGCCAGCGTCTCTGCTGCAATTGGGTCGCCTTCTTCGCTAATGCATTGCTAGCATTACACACCGGACTGGCAGCCACCGCGCCGGCCCGCCGAGCTCGCTCCGACGAAAGAGGAAGGCGGATCGGACAAACCGTGACGGTGATTCAGACGCGACGCGGGTCGCGGGCATGACATGTGACGCGCCACCAAAATGAAAATGAAAACAAAGTCGCGTGGCTTTTCAGTTCGAGCGAGCGGTACCACCCTGGGCAGCGTTCAGGTCAATCGCGTAAACTCCACAGCTACGCAACCCGTCTCACGTCTCTCCATCTCTCTCACCCATGTCCGCCGCGTCTGCCGCATCCGCGCCCTCCTCGCCGATGGCAGACTCCACCGTCCCGACGCTGACGAAGACGACGTCGTCGCCTGCCTCGCGGCGCGCGTCGGTCGAGAGCGACGTGCTGACGCCGCCGCCCGACGATGCGCCCGTCCTCGCCCCGGGGAAGCGGAAGGCGCCCCCGTCGACTGGCAAGGAGGGCGCGAAGAAGCCCAAGGCCGCGCCGAAGACGGCGCCTGCAGAGCAAAACGAGAACGGAGACAAGGCCGAGAAGAAGCCCTACTGCCACCAGTGCCGGCTGGCGGTGGAGCCGGAGAGTAGGTCGACCGTGATCGCCCAAACAGCCGAGCTGACTCAACCAGACCTGCTACGGTGCACCAAGCTGCGCAAACACTCCAAGCTCCAGCCACCGCGCGCGTGCAACTATGTCTGGTGCGAACGCGACCTCGTGAAGCGATACGGCATCGATGTCGACGCGGTGCGTGCCGCGCCGCGCGCCGCAGACGGCCACGACGCGGGCCAAAGCTACACGTTCGAGTGCCCGTGCTGCCGCGAGCAGTGCCAGAACGCGACGTGCCGCAAGAAGAAGGGCCTCGAGCCGCTCGGGTAAGCTGCTGTAATGTGTCTTCAGCTGACACGCAGCAACGTTGTGAAGAAGGCCGAGGACAGCGGGCTGTCGATGGCCGAGTTCCTGCGCAAGAGCGACGCGGGCGAGATCGCCGACACGCCAAAGAAGAGGAAGAGCAAGAAGGACGCCAAGGGTGCCAAGGACGACTCGGACTCAGAGCTCAGCGACCCCGACGCGCCGAAGAAGCCCGCGAAGAAGAAGGCTGACACGAAGAAGGCAGCGGCCAAGAGCAAGACGACAAAGGCGGCGAAGGCGAAGACCGCCAAGGCCGACCCCAAGGCCAAGGCCAAGGGCAAGGACGCGAAGGGCAAGGCGGCCGCGGCGAAGAAGAAGACGGCGAAGAAGGCCGTCGCCGAGCCGAAGAAGGCCGCGCCGAAGAAGAAGGAGCGCCCGGAGCCGCCGCGCCCCGTCGTTAAGAACGTCGACACGCGCCTGTCGTTCGAGGAGGCCGAGCAGCGTATGTACCTGCGCGAGTTTGTCGTGCGCTTCCGCGGCCTCCTGAACCTGCCCGACCGCTCCCTCGCGCCGCTCGACGACTTCGACCACCCCCTTCCCGAGGCGACGGTGCGCTCAGTCGCCAGCGGGCTGCTCAGCCTGATTATCGAGGACGGCGGGGCCCACTACGGCACGCCGGCCGACGACCTCGACACGCTGGATCGCCTGCGCGAGGAGCTGCGGCACTACGCGGACCTGGCGCGGTTCGCGAAGATCTTCAACGAGGTGGAGGAGCTGCTCGGGGTCACGATGGTGGCGGAGCCTAGCAACGCGAGCCGGGAGCGGAACGAGGCGGCGCTGCGCTCGATCCTGGACCTGGAGGAGGGCGACGCGACGCCGACGTGGGCGACGGACGCTCCGCGGCGCGGTCGCGCGGCCGCCTCGCGCATCCCGAGTGCGGTCGAGGTCGTGCGCATGCTCCTCGGCCTGTGCGAGTACGTGACGCCGCTGGACGCGGTGCGGCAGGAGATGGATCCTGGCTTCGGCTCGCGCGAGGCCGAGTACCGGCGCGAAGCCGCCAAGCTTGCAAAGGCGGAGAACCAGCGCTGGGAGGCAGAGAAGAAGAAGCTGCTGGCTGCGCGTGTGCGCTGCACGAGCGCGGCGGCGACGCGCGCGAACAAGGCGACGTATGACGCGAAGGAGGCCGAGCACAAGACGGCGCTGGCCGGCATCGAGCTCGTGCCGCGCACGGTCGCGCAGCGGAAGAACACGCGCTTCGCGCCGCTCGGCCTCGACGCCGACGGGCGCCGGTACTACTTCCTGACGCCGCGCCTGATCGACGAGGAGCGCTACCGCCCCGGGCCGGGCAGCTGGGCGCGCACGCTGTACATCTTCGGCGCGGGGTTTGCGTGGGACGACACGCTGCCGCACGCCGTCGAGCGCTGGATGCGCGTCGAGAGCGCAGAGCAGCTCCGCGCGCTCGCGGCCTGGACGGGGTGGGCGCTGCACGCGCGCCTCGAGCAGATGGCGCGCGAGGGCTTCTGGCCCGCGGAGGGCGCGGACAAGCTGGGCCTGACGGCCGAGGAGCAGAAGAAGGCGGTTGCGCTGCGCGAGGCGCGCGAGCAGGAGGAGCGCGAGCGCAGCGAGCGTGAGCAGGAAGCGGCCGCCGAACCGGGGCCCAAGGTCAACGGCGACCGGCCACCGGACTCCGAGGTCGACGCGCCCAGCAAGGCCGAGTTCGACGAGATCGCCGCGCCCAGCGACGGCCCGCGCTCCGACGCAGGCTCGGACGCGTCCGCCCTCTCCTCCGCCCCGAGCCAGGTCGAGGACCTCCTCGCCCTCCTGGACTACACGCCGGGGTACGACAAGATGGCGGAGCGCGCCGCACTCGCCGGCAGCGTGCTCGAGGTCGCGCAGTTCGTGCAGCAGCTCGAGGTTAGGGGCCTCTAGTGGCGAGGTAGCGATACCACAAAGCCGGCGAGCGTGAGTACGCGAGCATACGAGTACCGTGTATAGAGAGCATTGAAGTGCGCGAAAGCTACGTGCTAAGCATGAGATGGCCCGAGGACAGGCCAGAGGAGTAAGGTAGATCACGCCGAGTAAACTAGATCATTGTTGTGTGTGTAAACTGCTAGACTAGCTAGACGGACACTGCATGCATTTGACTGTATCATTGTTGCGTGCTGACGTTGTCGATGTTGCATGCTGTCGTGCATGAACTGCTATGTAGCTGCTCTCATCAGCGTCATCAGTGCCAGTGCAGTGCCTGCGGTGTTTGCCTCTGCGACGGGGTCAGTCTGCGTATGCTGCTGCTGCGTCCTGCTGCGTCCTGCTCCGGCGCCACTTCAGCCCTCCTAGCAAATTATGCAATGAACAATGCATCGAACCGGAAATCTAATGCTATGATGTGGCCTGGGGAGTCAGCTTTGCGCAAGGATTCATGCAGCTGGGGGCAGACTCACTTTGTTATACAACTTGAATGGTTTGGATATCGCGATCGCGGTCGGTTCATGTCGGGTGGACTTTGGTTCTGTTTTCGGCGGAGGGGTGTGCCGCTCCAACCTCGTTCTGATTTCGGGGGAGGCAGCCTCGGAGGCCTCGTCGCGCTCACTCCTCCATGAAGCGCCGGCGGCCGCGCTGGTTCATCATGACGATGACCTCCTTGTTCTGGAGCGGTGCGGCGCTGGCGGCGTGGGTGTGCGCGAGCGGCTCGTCGAGCAGGGTGCGCTTCTCGCGCGCGGGGCACGGCATGGCGACGACGGCGACGGCGGCGAGGAACGTCGCGCCGAACAGGCCCGTCAGGACCGAGCGGTGGCGCGCGCGGAAGTGCGAGAAGAGGAGGGGCGCCATCGGCCTAGATTTGTGTTGCTCGGAATTTCTGCGGCTCCGTCAGCGATGGAGCCGGTCGTTTGGGCGGTCGGTCGGGGGTCGTCGAGGCCGCGGGCGGCAGCCAGAAGGACAAAGAGACGGGTAGAGAGAGGGGAGGGGGTCGGAGTGAGTCCACACACAGGCAGCAGCGGTGTGGACCTTTTGGCGATGGGAGAGGTGCAGTGGACGGAGGGAGACCAGTGCGCGGTGAGCAGTGAGCAGTGAGCAGCTTATGCTGAGCCTGGGCTGGCTGCGGCCTGCCGGCGCCTGGCTCGAGATGGAAACCTGGGATTCCGGATTGGACGCCCAGCGTTCGGAGTGGACGACACTGACGCCGGCGCCCGCGTGGCTCTGCTTCCGCACTCGTGGCCCAGTCGCTGCTTACGTATGACGATTCGAGCGCCAGACTCAGCCGCGGCCTCTCCACGCCAGCCACCAGCCACCCTGCACCCTGCACCCAGCCAAGTAGTTGCCGTCATGAAAAAAACTCATTTAACCGAGCCGACCGGCTAACGCCTGCGTGCCGCGTGCCGCACACCCAACTCCTAATGCGGGCTAATACCTGTCGGCTTTTAGCGGACGCTTTTCCCGAACCACGCCCAATACGACGCCGCGATTAGCGGAGGTATTTCGGATTAACGCTCGACTAGATTTTCTGGCATGCTCCAGAGCCCTCTTCCGCCCAGCCGCCCCAGCCGCTGGCGTCACTGCTGCACGCTGCGTCTCTACCACACGCTGCCGACGGGACCAAAAAATCGGCCGGAGCACCTCACCCGCCGCCGCAGCGCGCACGCCGGCCCTCCCCTTAAGGCTGCCCGACTTTTCTCTTTCGACTCCCTCAACTCTCTCCAAAATCTCAGTGGTACTCACCATGTACGGTATCACCCGCTCGCTTCGCTCAACCCCCGTCTCCGCCCTCCGTGCCGCCACCGTAAGTGTCCCCCGCCGACGACGAGCGACGATGCTGGGACTTTTTCTCTTCGCCACAAATCAAGCCGAAAAGCACACATTGCGGCCTTCGCGAAAACGCACCCCGCAGGCGCAGGGAAAAAACGGAAAAATCCCGACTGCAGCGCGCACGCTACCAAGCGTGCAACGAAGAAAAAGTCCCATGCATCCGCACCGCCATCGCCGCCGAGAACGCAGTGCATAGGAGTAGCTAGCTGACCATTCACAGCGCACGACGACCCCCTTCGTCGGCTCCAGGCGCTGGAACTCGAAGGTCTCGGGCCCCGTCATCGGTATCGACCTGGGAACCACCAACTCGTGTGTCTCCATCTTCGAGGCTGGCTCCCCCAAGGTCCTTGAGAACTCTGAGGGTGCCCGTACCACCCCCTCCGTCGTCGCCTTCACCAAGGGTAAGTTTTCCACACGCTGCGGGGCGGTTTTCCACTTTTCCGGTGGCAATGGGTTCCAAACATCGGAACCGGAGAAAAACGAGTGCCAACTCCACTACCACCTCCACACTCCCATCCGCAGTCCTGCACTTTCTTGTCTGAAGCGTGTGAAACTGACGCACTCCAGATGGCGAGCGTCTCGTTGGTCAGCCCGCCAGGCGACAGGCTGTCGTCAACGCCGAGAACACCGTCTTCGCTTCCAAGCGTCTGATCGGCCGCAAGTTCTCCGACGCCGAGGTCCAGCGTGACATCAAGCAGGTCCCCTACAAGATCGTCCCCCACACGAACGGTGACGCTTGGGTCGAGGCCCGTGGCGAGAAGTACTCTCCCTCGCAGATTGGTGCCTTCGTCGTCGGCAAGATGAAGGACACTGCCGCGTCGTACCTTGGCAAGCCCGTCAAGCACGCCGTCATCACCGTCCCCGCCTACTTCAACGACTCGCAGCGTCAGGCCACCAAGGACGCCGGTCAGATCGCCGGTCTCGACGTCCTCCGTGTCATCAACGAGCCCACCGCCGCCGCCCTCGCCTACGGTCTTGACAAGAACGACTCGGCCGTCATTGCCGTCTACGACCTTGGAGGTGGTACCTTCGATATCTCCATCCTTGAGATGCAGAAGGGTGTCTTCGAGGTCAAGTCCACCAACGGTGACACCCACCTTGGTGGTGAGGACTTTGACATTGCCCTCGTCAACTACATCCTCGAGGAGTTCAAGAAGCAGGAGGGCATCGACGTCTCCAACGACCGCATGGCCATCCAGCGTGTCCGTGAGGCCGCCGAGCGCGCCAAGATTGAGCTGTCGTCCACCTCGCAGACCGACATCTCGCTCCCCTACATCACCGCCACCGCTGAGGGCCCCAAGCACATCAACATCTCGCTTTCGCGCTCCAAGCTCGAGCAGATCGTCAAGCCCCTCATCGACCGCACCAACGAGCCCTGCCAGAAGGCCCTCCGTGACGCCGGCATCAAGCCCTCCGAGCTCAACGACGTCATTCTCGTCGGTGGCATGACCCGTATGCCCAAGGTCATCGAGACCGTCAAGGCCACCTTCGGCAAGGAGCCCTCGAAGGGTGTCAACCCCGACGAGGCCGTCGCCATGGGTGCCGCCATCCAGGCCGGTGTCCTCGCCGGTAACGTCACCGACATTCTCCTCCTTGACGTCACCCCCCTCTCGCTCGGTATCGAGACCCTCGGCGGTGTCTTCACCCGTCTGATCAACCGCAACACCACCATCCCCACCAAGAAGTCGCAGTCCTTCTCGACCGCCGCCGACGGCCAGACCGCCATCGAGGTCAAGGTCTACCAGGGTGAGCGTGAGCTCGTCCGTGACAACAAGCTGCTCGGCAACTTCCAGCTCACCGGCCTCCCCCCTGCGCCCAAGGGTGTCCCCCAGATCCAGATCACCTTCGACATTGACGCCGACGGAATCGTCAACGTTTCCGCCGTCGACAAGGCCACCAACCGCGAGCAGTCCATGACCATTGCCTCGTCGTCTGGTCTCTCCGACAACGAGATCGAGAACATGGTTGCCGACGCCGAGCGCTACGCCGAGGAGGACAAGGCCCGCCGTGCCGTCATCGAGGAGGCCAACAAGGGCGAGTCCTTCGTTGCCGACACTGAGAAGTCGATGGCCGAGTTCGAGTCTCAGCTCGACGCCGCTGAGCGCGAGAAGGTCAAGAAGCTCCTTGCTGAGCTCCGCGAGATCTCCGCCAAGGGTGCCTCCGGTGACACCTCCGTCAAGGGCGAGGACATCAAGGCCGCCATGGACGCTGCCCAGCAGGCTTCGCTCGGCCTCTTCCAGAAGGTGTACGAGGCGCGCGGGAAGCAGCAGGGCGAGGAGGCCAAGCCCGAGGAGCCCAAGACCGAGGAGCCCAAGAAGGAGTAAAAATGGGATGTTGTTGTTGATCCGAAGTAATTTTTTTATTACCATTAAAAGAGCATTTTATTTCACACACCAACCCGCACCCCACAAACATTTCCCGGTTCCGATCCCTCGCATTTCCACACCCCACTCTCTTCTCTCTCTCATAGGCATAAAAAGTTGGCATCGTGGCCACAGCAGTGGCCATCAGTCAAACCCTTTACCCCTCCCCGGCACACTGCCTCGGTAGTGATTGTCTTGTATCAGTGATGCACTGCTCATAGTGAAACTCAACAGCCTGTTGCCTGCAGCATCTCTACTGACCTATGCTGACTATCTCTGACCTCTCAGTAGACTTTCTCTTGCGGTAAGAGCGTTTGAAGGCGGTTCGTCGAGGAATGTTGCGACATGTTGCCACCTCCACCCGCAGCAACAACGCCCCGTCCGTGCGCTGCCACCAAGTCTACTGCGCGGATTGATCCCGCCGCTACCGGTGATCAGGTGCTTCGTGCTTCTACACGTCAGCTTCCTTCTCTATCCCTCACAAGCTACCTTTGACTTCTTGACTCTCACAACAGCTCGTCCCTTTAACAAACCCGTCTGAGAGCGAGACTCACTGGCGGAAGAACCCCACTCGAGCTTCGAAGGTTTCTCGTGGCACAACATGCGCGGCTATCAACGGCACCTCGACCGCTCCCGAAGCTCTCAAGGGGCTCTCACCACCGATAGCTAGCTGGACTTTCCCATCATCGCGTGTTCGCACAGCGAACAATCCGCGGATACCGGCCCACCCGCCTCCTGGACCAATCGGCCCAACATCTCCACTGAGTCGTGGGCGATGAACAGGTTCAGGCGCCGGTGTCGGTTCCCCTCCCTCGTCAAAGTGATCGCCTCGATGCTGCCAACAATGCAGCGGCTGCGCGATCAGCTCGTGAGTCGCGGCGTGCTCAGCAGACACCGCCCCTTGCGGGGCTTGTCTACAGCTTCACCGGTCGCCCACCTGTGGAAGAGAACAAGCTCCACGAACTGGAGCTTGCACTTCATGACCCAGATCGCGGCCATCGCCTCCGAGGACAATACTCGTCGGCAGAAGCGTCCTGCGGTCACGACTCTCTCGACACTTGCCGGTCATGTGCTCGTCAGAGCCTTACGGTTCGCCGGGCTGAGAAGGCCGGTAAGATCCTGTCAGTGCCTCCGTCCATCTCTGCACCGTCTCACCGGTCAGAGACGGCCCCACCGCAGGGGAACCGCAGGAGGGTCTCAGGCAGCACGCTCGGTACCACGTGTGCTGCCATCAGCAGCACGTCGTCCGCGCCTGCCGCCGTCAAGAACCTGCTGACTGATCGGACGTTGGACTTCTCCATCGTCTCGTGCTCCTTCCGGTTCTGTACACGGCGCGGCAGCTTGCGCCTCGCTCCAGGGTCGTTCTTCCGCAACCCCTTGAGGCCCGGCCATGTAAGTGTTTTCGATTGCCCGATCCAAGCCCAATGCTGATGGATAGGTCTGCAGCGAGTGCCGGAAGGCCATCGTAAACGAGGCCATCCAAGGTGGCGCTGAGCTGACGTACGTTTCTAAGCCTGGCGTCCCCAACCAGGACGTAGCAACGCGCGTCTGCTCCTGCCTGTGCGGATGCCTAGTGACTCGGGTGGAAGAGTCTCGCTGGGCGGAGGCTCCCGGGCGGCCCGGCGAGCATCTGTGCCGCCGATGCTATGGCAACTGGAAGAAGTCGTCCATCGTTTGATGCGACTGCTGGGAGGAGACGCGCGACTACGTCGTCGCTCATAACATCGGCGCCGACGTCTTCGTAAGTTGTGCACAACCGAACCCCTGAGTAAAGCTAACACTTGCAGCGCTGCAGACCTTGCCTCGAGGTCGTCAGGGAGCAGCTGCGCAGCTCTATGGGCTACACCTGTGGCGGCTGCAACCTGCGTACTCTGCGAGTCGAGACGAAGGGCGGGCAGCAGCTTTGCCCCCGATGCGCATGGGAGGCACGCGTTGCGCCCGTCGAGGAGCTGGCCCCTGGCAGCCCATCTGCCAGCCCGGCGGTCAGCAGTACTTCTGGCCCTGAATCAGGCCGGGTGACAAGATCCTCGACGAGGGCCGGCGCGAAGGCTGCGACCAGCGCTGCCAGCCCGACTGCGAGCAGCACGTCTGGCCCTGCGTCCGGTCGCGTGACGAGGTCCTCCTCGAGGACCAGCGCGGGCGCATCGACGGGCGCGTTGCCTGCGGCGGGCAGTTCCTCCGAAGCCTACAAGCAGGCTTCCTCGCACGCTCTGCTCCGTGCGAACGAGCGCGATCGGCGTAATACACTGCAGCATGCGGAGACGACGGCGGCGAAGAAGGACGCCTTGCTTGCGCGCCGGTGCTGCAGGTGCGGCTGCGACCGCGACCCATGGCACACCTATGACAAGTCGCTCGACCAATGGGTAAGTACACCTGTCTTGAACGGGCGCTGTATTGACCTCAGACTTGTGATAAGTGCTTCTACGCTTTGAAGTATCAAAGCAAGAAGGCCGGCGACCGCGCATGTCGTCGGTGCGAGAAAGGCTATGCCACTCGCTGGGTCGACGCCGGCGACGGGACATTTGTGTGCGAGGTCTGCGATTACAAGCTGGCCGACGCGGAGCAACTGGAGGAGGGCTACGAGCGAGCCATAGAGGGCCTTGCGCAGGGCACCCTTGTGCCCACGCACAAGGACGACGCGCGTTGCATCTATGGCTGCCGCACAAGTCCTAACTGGCTGATCTTTGCACGAACGAGCGACCGCTGGCTTAGCCACTACGTAAGTTCCACGACAACACCGAGAGTCTAATGCCCCTAGCTCTGCATGGATCACGAGTTCCTGCTCCTCAAGAAGGACCACGGAGCCATGTTCAGCAAGAGATGCACCGTCTGCGCACGGACGAACACGATCAGGTGGCATAAACACCGCCGAGCCGTAAGCTTGCTAAGTTGACAACCGGCTGACGACAGACTCTCTGCAACATATGTTCCAACAAGTCAGGAGCATGCAGTCTGAGGAAAGCCTGTTCCCCAGGCTTCGTATGAGGCTACCGAGGTGAACTGATGGCTGTCCGCTGCTGGAGACGTCTGTAACGATCAACGATCCAGCTTCGGCTTCGTCTTACATACCCCCGACCTCTCTCCCCTCTTGTGCTATGCACAGCTGTGAATTCTCCCCTTTCCTTTTCCTGCACTGACCTCTAACGGTCCTTCCCGGACTCAGCAGCAACATGGCAAGGCGGCACGTCCCCGTGGTCGGAAGACCAAAGGACCTTAGAGTGGCACCCCATACGTTTCGCGTCTGCGTTTCCCTTCGCTGCTTCGTGTCTCCGAACGGCGAGTGCACCTCACAAACAACAGCCGGGCCTCTCCGGAGGCGACTGATTGGAATGAGGATCAGCAGCTGCGGAGCCGATCTACTCCGAAGCCTGCACCGATCTCGCCAGTCCGAGCGTATCCCAAATACACTGTGCGCCCCGATAAGTTTCGGAAATAGGCAAGAGGAAGGCGCAAGATGACAGCAGCGAATTGATTGGATTCTGGAACAGCGGGGAATCTCGAGTTTGATTGGAATCCGAAACGGCCTCACTGGTTTCTGGGATCCTCTCCTGGGCCCAAGGTGCGGAGCTGCATGGTCTTCGGCGGTCCGACCCCGAGCGAGCAAGTGCTCGCGTTCCGCCGCGTCTAAAGACAGACCCAGGGTGGCGAGCACCAGGAGATATATAAACGCCGTGGCTGGTTACATCGCTCGGCCTCATCAACCCACCACAACTCGAACTCCCCTCAGCAACACAGCAGCCATGGCCGTCTCCAATACCAAGCACACGCAGCCCGTGAACACGTACGACTCGCAGGACGAGATCTTCCGCGCGCGCTACGAGGCCGCCGCCGCGAACGGATGGTCCTGCGTCGTCATGTGAGCTTGCGGCAAGCCCACAGCGCGTACCGCCGGTCCCATCGTCTTCACCGCTCTTTGCCATTCTCCCATAACCGCATCCGCTGATGTCCGCCTCGGACGCGCCGGCGCGCCTTTGGCCGATATGCACCAGTGCGAATGTCCCTCTCCCGCAGACACTGACCCTCACGGCCGCTTACTGACCCAGCAACTTGCTCCACCGTCTGCATGACAACGGCTATCACTATCTGACACTTATGTTGACCAGACTCAAGACAAGGTGGCCGAGCTAGGAAGCCGAGGTGGCAGAGGGCAGTAGAGGGGAGGCGCGCAGTCCGGGCGTGTTACATGACACAGCACCCGTTCTCCCACTCGGGCAAGCGGCCGCTCGAGAAGCCCTGCGGGAGCATCTTCGCGTTGGCGGGAGCGTCGGTGTGGCTGATCATTGTGGGTGGTGGTGTGGCGGTGAGGTGTGGGAGGTTGGGGAACGTCGGGTCGTGGTTGGTGAGGACCGTTTCAGAATCCAATCAGACCGGCTTATATACCGTGGGGGTATCTTCGTGTTCTCCGACAGCGGACAGAGCTCCCCCTCTTGCAACTTTCGACAATACGCCTCCTGCGACACCGACGAATTCGGACGCCGTCACCCCAACAACCTATGAACGTTTCATGCCGATCTGAAACGCCTGTCTCCGAGGCATGTCGGGCCGGCAACGACAAAGAGATCTATCGACAAAGGAGGGGGCAAGACATCGGAGGGATCCCGCTATTGTTCTCGGCGCCACCTCGTGCGCTAGTCGCGGGGCATGTGGGCGCGAGGCGTCCGGTCGTCCGTGCGTCGGATCTCTGGCTGGCTGACGACACTGACAATGGTCGTGCTGGCGACACGTCGGTGAGACGAGGTCGGAGGCTGCCCCGTAGCACAGCTTTCCGAAACTCGTTCTGCCTTGGGACGGCGCACCTGCCGGTCGCACGAGGCGTCTGCGACCCTCGGAGACAGCACCTGAGGCAGATGCCGAGCCACCGACCGTCCCGCAGACATTAGCACAATGGTCAATGTCTATTGCCTCGTCCTTCCGGGCCTAGTTTGCCCCTCTGTCACCCCTGCGAAGATACCTCGACCCCAGTCGCTAGCCCGTGATACCGTACGTCCACGGTCCTAGATGTCCCTGCGAAAAGGGCAAGAAACTGTCGAAATTCTGCGTGGGACGCCTCATGGTCTGGCATGCCTTGGAAATCATCAAGGTGCTGTGGCGGAGTGGTTAACGCGATTGACTAGAACTTGAACAGTTCGATCAATTTCCTTCGGGAGCACATGTTCGAATCATGTCAGCATCGATTTTTTGCTTCTCTCCTCTGCGTCGCGGGGCTGAAGGCTCTGCAGTCCCTGAGGAGCACGGGAGGAGTGAGAAGTGCGGAGCCAAGCTACAAAACGCCCAGGAGGTGGTAATCCAGAGCATTGATGAGGTGTCCGCGGTCAGGCGTTGCTCCGTGATGGGCCGAGTGGCACTCTTCACGATTCTTGTGCATTTCCTATCATTTCGTGTTAATCGCCTGCACATGCTCCTACCGAGCGATACTGGCTGACCTGACCCAACGGTGAACTCGATGGAGGGATCTTCGTAAATTCAAGCATGCAGGATGTGCTTGCTCATCCGCTGCGCTGAGTACCCCGCACCTCAGGTTTCCTGACAATTCCAGCGAGCGTCTACGTCTGCCCCTCTGCCCTCCCTCCCTATGCACCTTCCCCAATACCCTATGGATACCTACGCCGGCTTCAAAAGGGCAGAAGAACGTCAAAAACGATGCTGACATGATTCGAACATGTGCTCCCGAAGGAAATTGATGGAACCAAGCTTCTTGAGAAGACTCCAGTTCTAGTCAATCGCGTTAACCACTCCGCCACAGCACCGGGCGTTGGACGCTGAGAGCCGCCGCCGGCGCGCAGCTGGGGCCTGCTTCGCGGACACAGCGGCTGGTCATACGCTTAGGCGTTCGTGGCTGCAACGGCGCGCGCTCGTCTCGTATTCGTGGTCAGCACGGCAGGGGTTCAGGCGGCAAGGGAGTGGAAGACATCGAGCCTTCATCACTGTCTCCGCCCACCGGTCTGCATTCACTGTCATCACCTACGCCAACGTCGCCTGTCTCTGCAACGGACATCGTCTGCGACGGGCCGAGGTGCACGTCAGCAACCCTTGATGCGTCGTCACCCTCCGGGTCGTCGAGGCCATCCGACCCTGTCTTTCCCTCGCTCCCCTAGGGTTTCGGCTGCCCTCTCCCGCCCCCTGCCTCCCTCCCATCACCTCAAGGCCGCCTGGAGAAGCGCTGGGCAGCAAAAACGATGTTGACATGATTCGAACATGTGCTCCCGAAGGAAATTGATCGAACGGTACACGTTCTAGTCAATCGCGTTAACCACTCCGCCACAACACCGGGATTGAAAGCCTCTCCGAGGCGCGGTGCTGGCGCGGCGGCCGCACCCGCGTCGGCTGCGGACAGCAGGCAGGCAGTGAGCAGGCAGGCGGCACTCGGGGGTGCTAAACGGGAGCACCCGACAATATCTCAGAAGGCAGCCGAAAACTACGTGAAAATGTGAGATGATTGGAATCTTTTGTGAGACGTGCGCCCTCGGACTGGTTGTGCCACTATCATCCTCCCACTTGACCACCATCATTCCTCGCAGGTTCTGTGCAGCTCTGCACATCCCACGGGGCTGCAGAACACCCAAAAAGACGACGTTGACATGATTCGAACATGCGCTCCCGAAGGAAGTTGATTGCAGAACCCCTCCTGCTCGAGAGAACAGGAGACCATTCGAGTCAACCGCGTTAACCACTCCGCCACAACGCCGATCACATCAGCCCCCGAGCCCCACGGCACAGGTGCGACCCCCGCAGACGGCGCGTGGGGGAACCAGGGGGCAGGTCCTGTGTAGACAGATGGGGAGTGAGATTATGGCACGGAGAGGGGTTCTGAGGGAGAGGGTGTGAGGGATCAGCGGTGGCATGTGGCGGTTCGTCTCGTCTTAGGTCACGTCAGCCTTCCTACCTTTCGGACGCAGAGTCGAGGATGGCCTGCGCTCAGACGGTGGGCTACAGCATGATGCGAGCGAACAGGCCGTCTGACGACGACAGCGTCACCGGCTGCGAAATGCCGCCTGCGGCGAGCATCTCCTTCCCCGTGGCCTCTCATGTCCGTTCTCCGCTACCGTCCGAGTCTCTTCCGACCCTTCCAGAGCAGCAGATGAGTTCCGGAAGCCAAAAACCGACGTTGACATGATTCGAACATGCGCTCCCGAAGGAAGTTGATCAGTGAACCCCTCTCGCTCGAGAGCAGGAGACCATTCGAGTCAACCGCGTTAACCACTCCGCCACAACGCCAATCACGTAAGCGCTTGGTGTTGGTGGGAGAAGCCTGGCGGTCGGCTGCGAGCGGCTCGGAGCGTTTGGGGCGGCCTGGGCGCGGGCGGACAGGAGAACAGAGGATATTCTCGAATATTTGTGGCGCGGGGAGCGGTTGTGGCACTGAGTACCCGTTCGGAGTGATGACGTCCCACAGCTCCTATTCTCACTACCCGACTAGAGCTCTACCTAGCTCACCCGGTACTCCTGATACCACACGTAGAGTGTGAGCTGTAGCGGGTCTGCAGCCTGCATACCAGCCAAAATCGCGGTTGCGGCCTTGGAAGGGCGTCCCGCCCCGAGACCGTCGCATTCCTCCTTGTTCTGCCCCTCTTTCGTTCCCTGGCACTTCCCGCATGTTCTCCCCAGCTTCCTCTGGCAACAGCGGGCCGCAAAGACTCCAAAAACGACGTTGACATGATTCGAACATGCGCTCCCGAAGGAAATTGATTGAACCGTCCTCTTTCGAGGGGCCCGGATTCGAGTCAATCGCGTTAACCACTCCGCCACAACGCCGATCACGTCAGCAGGGTGCCCGGCTGGCAGGGGTGCAGCCCGGCCTCTGCGCTCCGAAGAAGGGGGAAAGTAGGATGAGAATGGAGGTGAGGTATAAGCAGATGACCTCGCAATGTCAGAGGGAGCGAGACAGGGTATGTCAGAAGGCCGCTGTCACCGGTGGCGCGATCGACAGGTTGCCTCAAATACTGGCTTTTGCGTTATGCCACTTTGAAGACTCGCAAACATGTAGCGATATGAGAAGGGGCTGCTTCGGTGCATGCATAGTATCCCCACGCTCCGTGCTGACACCTTACGTTTGTGAGTACGAGCTCCAACCCCGTCCCTCCTCGATTTCCTTGCCTCTAACAGGGCCCCCGGCCACAGTTCCCCTCCCCAGTCACTCTGCATAGGCCCAGCGCCCGTACAAGAGCGACAACGGGGCAAAAACGATGTTGACATGATTCGAACATGTGCTCCCGAAGGAAATTGATTGAACCGCCTCTCTGAAGAAAGGACTCTGATTCTAGTCAATCGCGTTAACCACTCCGCCACAACACCTGGAGATGCTTCCTGAGAGCCGACGGCGCAGGCGGGACCAGTCCGGCGCCGCGTCGCCGAGCGCACGTTCTTTGGCGAGCAGAGTGAACAGGGTGCAGTGGAGACAGCGGAGGGTGGGGTCGATGGTGGCCAGGTGCGGCCACACTGGGAGCCGGCTATTGGCCGATGGGGGCGGTATCGTTGCGCCTCACCGCGTGGACCTGTTCCCCTATCTCCAGCTCATGCTCGGGCGTACTCTCTGTCGCCACACAGGCGAAGCTCGCTGCACGCACAGTCCGCGCGCGCAGGCCAGGCCACAGCGCTGTCGCAACAGCCGCCCCCATCCTGCTCGCTCAGCCTCCCCATCCCTCTGTCGACACGCTGACGACTTCCCACCGTTGGTTTGTAGTTCGCTACCGTCTCCGGTCGCTCCCTCGCGTCCCCGGACCCCCAGCAAAGACAGCAAGCGCAGGAAGGAGCCAAAAACGATGCTGACATGATTCGAACATGTGCTCCCGAAGGAAATTGATTGCCCCGTTCTTCGCCTCGAAGGCAAGATCCGGATTCTAGTCAATCGCGTTAACCACTCCGCCACAGCACCTGGAGGTGTTATCTGTTCTGCGCGGCGGCGGCGGGGCCGAGTGCAACTCTGCGCTCCAGATGCTCGGAAGACACGCTGCAGATGGAGAGGCCAGAGGGTGCGACGTAGAGCCGGGGATATCCCATGGCCGAGGTGTCGAAACAGGCCGAGTCATGGGCCGGAGGAGGGGCAGTCGTGTGTCAGCATTGTCTGCTCGGTCGGGAAGAGACGAGGGCCATTTGTCGCCTCGATGTCGTGTTTCAGTGCGTTTCACGGAGCGACACTGAGCGACGGGCCATCGGAGCATGTGTGGAAACGGAGCACAATGACATGTTGATATGACTGCGGCTTCGTCTGGCCTAATTGTGTCCAGATGCCGAGTTACATAGCCTATATAAGTCAAGAGCGCTACGTATCTCAGATCTCCTCACCTCTCCCCCCTCTGTAAACGCCTCTACCCACTCCGCCTCCCAGATCAGCAACATGAAGGTTACCGCCCAGCTCAACCCCCAGCTCAACGCCGGCCTCCCCCCGCCCGTCATGGCGAACTGCATCATCCTCTAGGCTCAGAACCCGGCCTCCTTCGAACCAGACTGGCCCACCAGCTCGGTTGGCCCCCGTCCCTGGGCGAGTATGCCAGTGCTTGTAGAGAGTGCCTCGCGCGCCGATGCCACCCATGCCCAAACCCGTTGCGGCGGCCACCGTCCCTGGGCGAGTATGCCAGTGCTTGTAGAGAGTGCCTCGCGCGCCGATGCCACCCATGCCCAAACCCGTTGCGGCGGCCACCTCGGCCAATTCTGCACTTTTCAGAGCATATCCGCTCCCCTGACCCCTCGACAACTCCCTTCCCCTCTCCCCAAAACGGTCCGACCCCTTGCACTCGTACCGCAAGAGGTCGCAAAACAAAAATTCGACGTTGACATGATTCGAACATGCGCTCCCGAAGGAAGTTGATTCCTGAACCTCTCCCGAAGGAGACCGTTCGAGTCAACCGCGTTAACCACTCCGCCACAACGCCTTGGTGATTACAAGGAGCGCTGTCACCCCAAAACCAGCGCCCCAAAACCAGCGCGGGAGCCCGAGATTCGCGAAACGCAGTCTCGCCGCGTCTGGAGCCCGCAGTGCGTCCGAAATGGCGCAAGACGCCGGGGGCAGAGAAGACGAGAGTAAGGCCGGTCCCGAGTGCATGGCACGGGAGGCGGCGGAAGCTCTGGGGTGCTCTGAGGTGCGGGGCGCGCTGCGCAGCGGCGAGCTCTACGCCGGCCTCGCGACGCGCGGCGGCGGCCAGGCGTGCCCGCCAGGCAGAGTTCAGCCACCCGCTTCGTACCTTTGGGACGGCTGGGAGCATGTGGTGGCTCATGGCTCACGTCAGGCTGGGGGGCATGAATCCGATGTGAAACGCACTCGAGGACGAAACGCTCACGCATGGCGGGTGTGACAGGCCAGGCACGCCTGCCGCGCGCTGCTGCTCTGGCTCCGGCGTGGGAAGCGCTCGTCTTCGGTGGTGCGCGGGTCGACAATGTGCAGCGTGCAGACTGCAGCGTGCAGCGCTGCGAAGCGAGCAGAGCACGCGGGCCCACTCTGCTCCGCGGACGGGGGTGCAGATGTTCTCTGGCCCGCACGTGCCGCGCGAGCGTTCCAGGAGCGTTCCGAGGGCGCCCGGGTTGTAACCCTCCGATTCCCACTTGCGCGGCCCGCCCCACCTGCCGCGCGCGCGCGGTACGCGGCGTACTCGCCGACGAACCGTCCTTGGCGCCTCGGTCGCGCGTCGTTCTTCGGTCCTAAGCAGATTAAGGCGGGTCCTTGGGTGCCCTCGGGCAAGACAAAGTGGGAGCAGGACGCGATCGGAGGGCAGCGGTTGGTGGCATATGCGGCAAATTACCATTTCTCCCGATTTGCCGTTCTCCCGGACCGAGAGCCCGAGTCCCGTGGTGGGCCCGCGTGCTTGGCTCGACTGGACGGGGCAGCAGGCAGCTGGGCGAGCTAATCTCGGACCGTGCCGTGCGTGCGAGCATGTGTCGTGCATGCGTCATGCAGCGACGCTGAATGTTGCTCCGCCCAACGTTGTGTTGCAGTGTGTGTGTGTGTGCTCATGCATGTGCTAGTAATACAGTGGGGGCGCGGAGGCGCGGCTTCGTAACGAAGGCGGGCGCGAGCTGCCAAGGCCGACGCCCGACGCCCGAGGCCTGGGGCGTGAATGTGGGGGCCGGGGGTGTCGTGGGTCGTCTATGGTGGATGCTGTGCTGGTCGTCGGGTCGTCCGTGTCGCTCGAAGAGGTGATTATAAGGCTGATAGCGTCGTGAAGTCTATTGCTGGAGCGAGGCATGCGCCGCGAGCTTATCCCTCGCTCCGTCGCCGCTTCGCCTCATCCAAGCGCTCCTTGAGCCGCTCCAGCTCGCGCCCCACTGCGTCGAGCGCCCGCTGTGCTTCCGTCGGCTCCATGCCTGCCGCGAGCACGGCCGCGATCCGGTCCTCGAGCTCGAAGAAGAGTGCCATCAGCGCATCTGCCGTCAGCTCCGCTGCCATGAGAGAATTCACCATAGTCCTCCTCGGAGACGTCGAGTTCGGGGGGAGGCGAGGTCGAGGTCTTGGGTGATGGGGAGGTCTTGGGCGAGGGGGTCATGGACATGGGCGGGGTGGGGAGTGGTCGCGGGAGGAGTGCGAGAGCCATGATTGTCTTCGGTGGGTGCGCGCGAGGCGGGGCGCTCGAGCTGGCAGTGGTCTATATATGCAAGGGGGAGGTGGTGGACTGCAAAACTTGCCGAGATATGGAGCAGCGCGCAGCAGCAGGGCATGGAGCGCTCGAGGTCTGGTGCTCTGGAGCGCGATCGCTGACGAGCACTAGCTGAGAAACAGCATGCTCAGGGCGCGGCTGGGTTCCAGGATCCGAAGTTTGGAGCGCGTGAGACACACCGTGCGCGGTAGTCCTGGAGTCCTGGTCTCTCCTTTGGATGCATGCATGCATTCATGACGAAGCGCATTCTGGCACGCAAGCGCTGGCTCGGGCTCTGGCGCTGGCGCGGCGCATGCGTGCGCGCTGAGCTAGACCGACATGAAACGCCGCCCAGCCGCTCGCCCGATGGCCTTGAGCAGTGCGAGCGGGCTACACTGCGAGCCCGCTTTCGAGCCTGCTGCAGCCCGTAGCACAGCGCGGGACACTGGGCACTGGGGTACCGGGGGCCCTCTGGCCTCTGGCTGCGCCATGCGCGCGCCCTACAGGCCTACAGGCCTGCAGCCCTACGGCAGGCGGAGTAACTACCAGGTCACCTTGTCCAGGTGCCAGGAGCAAGGAGCAAGGCGGTGGGTCGTGCCTCGTTTCGGTACCTCTGGCGCCTGCCTTTGCGCTCTGCGCCTGCGCGGCGTGGGGTACCTTGTGGACCTGCCGTTCCTGGCGCACGAGGATTACGAGGAGTACGAGAGCGAGAGCGGCATCGGCTAAGAGGCCGAGATTGGTATTTTGGGTGTGGGCCGGGTGGGAGGCTCGCGCTCTCGTCAGCATAGAGTTGGCAGAGGGACAGGGGGCACCATGTGATGCGCCGTTCCTGCTCCTGCTCCTGCCGCTCACGGCTGGCGACGGGTGACAGACTGCCTGTTCTGCCTGTTTGTGACTGCTGGCTGCATGCGTGTCCATGATGCGGATGACATAACGCCTGACGACGTGCAGCGACGTAGAGGATCTAAGCTCTGCGGAGTCGCGCGGTTGAACGGGAGAACGGGCGCCCCTCTTTCGGGTCAATTGCACACGCACTAGCGGCTTGGAACCATCCACTGCGCACTGCCGCACTGCCGCCTGCTGCCGCGCGTGCCGTGGACCCGTAGCTTGCGCATGCCGCGCGACATCGACGGCAGAGTTCAGCACCCACTCCTCCAGTGGACCATAATACTCCGCCCCCACACCCAATCTCAGCAGCAATCGCCGGGCCACCCCGCACCCACCCTGGCCACGTTCCAGGCTCGCTTGTCCCGCAATAACACATTCGCCGTCGCCTGCGTACTTGTCTGTTCGGCTTGTGTATGACTATGTAACCAGTACCGCGCGACACAGGCAAGAACAGCGCTGCCAGAGCAGTGGGAACGAGCGACACCGTTGCGGCCACTCCTCCGCCGTTCCTCGTCTCCCTTCAACTTGTTCCTGCCTTTTGCTGTCCCTGGTGATTGGCCCCGCGTCCTGCCTTGCCTTGCCCTGCCCTGTCGAGCTCTGGGGCTCGGCTGCCACCCTGCGCATCTATCAAGTCATGCGAGCTCTTCGGACCTGGGCGATCGCTCCAACCCTGGCCGAGCTGCTCGTCTCGACTGCGATGGCGCTGTGCGTAGGGCTTTACGCTGCGACGCCGGCGACGGCGCGGCGCTAGGGCGGACTCCGAGGACGTGCTACAGTGCGCGATCCGAGGCGGCCTCGGCGACAAGTCCGGGTGATCTGAAACAAATGCTCAGCATTCAAATGCTGGCGCACGGACCTGGCGGGCAGCTGCTGGCCGCGGCTGCCTCGGTATGCGCTCGGCGTCTCGGCGTTCGGAGCCTCCGGCCTCCGGCGCGTGCGTGGGCGAGTCCGACGCCCCGGCTCATGCAGTGTCCAAGTGTCGCGAGCGGTGCGCGCTGATCGCTCGCCGCCGCTAGTGCAGAAGCAGCGCCACGCCGATCAGCGCGGCCACCATATCTGGGCGAGTGAAACGGTCGCCAAGCCGCGAAACAGCGTCGACGCCGACGCCCAACGCCGACGCCGCGCGCCGGTGCATGCCGTACACCGCGCGCACCGCGAGCACGAGGTCCGACGGAGCTGCGGGCAGGGGTCAGTTCGGCAGCGTGCTGCGGACACGTCATGGCCGGCGATTCTGCGCATTCTGCACATTCTCCGCGGCGAACGTTGCGAACGTTGCGAACGTTGCGAACGTCGCGAACGTCGCAGGTGCCAGCTCAGGATCGTCATGGGCGCGGCCGTGCGGCCGCCATGGCCGCTGCCCGCGCCTTGGTGCTGCGGCGAGCGCTGAAACCCGTCATCACTTTGCACCTCATTCCAGCAATGCGTTCCAGGCATTCCAGGTCAGCCGGCCGCTGCCTTCTGCGCGCGCTGCATGCCCGCGCCATGCTGTAAGCATACTCGCGCCAGGGGTATGCATAACTCGCGCGCCGAAATGAACTGACGGCAACGCCCTGGCGGCCGGCGGACGCCCCTACCCTCGCCCCTACCGACCCACAGGTCGGGGTCAGGACTGGCGGCAACGTGCGGCGGCGTCGGCCACACGCACCGCGCCGTGGGGCCGTGGAACGTGCTCGGCTGCTCTGTCCTCTGGGCCAGAGCGTGCGGCCGAATCCCGAGATGCACAGAACACACGTTCCACGAACGCGAAGCGTCGTCGGCCCTCGGCGCCCCACGCCACGGAACCTGCACCGCAGCGGCGAACTGCCCAAGACCGCCATGGCGGAAGTCCGACACTCGTCATGTTGAAGCCACCGGCCACGCGACTTGGTTGCCATCACGGCAGCGGCGCCAGGACCAAACTGGGGACCTCGGCTCGGCCCACCCCTCGCCGCCGCTATGCCTTGCGCGCTGGCCGCCCGACACCGACGCTCTCTGCACCGGTAGCTTGCGCTGCCAGGCATCTTGGCACGGCAGCGTCGCCAAGACCAGACGAGGACCTCACCAGTCAGCCCACCCCTCGCCGCCGTCATCGCATCACGGCCGTCGGCATCGGACGTCCGCCGCTGGCGCTGGCAGCCAGACTAGTCCAACATGACGGCGCAGTTGCCCGTTGGAACGGGACCTCGTCAGCTTCCCCTCGCCGCCTTGGCCATTGCTCGGACCGCCTACGGACAGGGCCAGAGCGCGCTGCTAGCAGCATTGGAACGCTGCACCACAGAACCGTCGCTGGAATCGGTGCCTCGGCGCACCAGGGCAAGGCGTACCAGTTGTGGGGCTCGCTGGTGTCCGCGTGCTCCTGGCCGCTGTCCGTGGAGGTCATGGCACCCCGCCGCTCGCCTGGGGCGCCGGCGCCAGACACTCGCTCCAGAACTCTCGGTACCACAGACTTGGCACTCGTGCCTCAGCGCCAGGGTAGGGGTAACCGGAGAGGAGGACGCTCGGTGTCGCCTAGCCGCGCCAGCTGGTCATTACAGACATGGCCGCCACCTCATGAGGCAGTGGTCGTGGGGGTTGCTAACGTCATACAGTGCACGCGACCGCGCTAGCGCCTTCGAGAGTGGTAGCTCGCCGGGCTCGGCGTGGCCCTGCCCGCTCCGTGGTCATTACGCGCAAGGCCGTTGCGGGATCGGCAGGCCGGCCGCCTCGGTGTCCCAATGTAGTGCAGGGTAGCATGCAGGCCAGGTCAGTGGGCTCCAGCGCTACGGCTCCAGTGCTACGGCTCCAGCGCTACGGCTGGCGGCCTCTTGTGGCCATGCCATCCCAGGCCGCTTGCCAGCATCGAAGACTAGCAGGTCACCTCCGACTTGGATCGGGATCGGCATCAGGCAGCCTCGGCGCGGGCTCAGGCTGGCCAGGTACACAGGAAGCTGCCCACTCACGGAGGAGATCCTGGCTCTGCAGTGGTGATTGTGTCCGAGGCCGCCCGTCTCGCACGACCACGCCGGGCATGACGCGGCACAAGAGCTGGCCGAGGTCGCGCGACAGCTCACACGAGCGCGCGAGTACGGGCTCCGTGACGCCGCCCGGTGCGTTCTGGCCCGCGATCGACGCCAGGTCTACAGAACGCCTACTCTCCCAGCACAGAGAGCCGCGGCCCGTTGGCAACAGCCGCAGCGCGCAGCGGCCTTGCGCGCGCTCAGCCGGCTCACTCAGACTCTCCCGAGGCACCCCTGTCAACGGCTATCGGTGCGGCTCTGCAACACCAGAGCCACTCCATGCACTCACTCTGCAGCCGCCCCGCGCCCGCGCCCGCGCCCGCGCCCGCGCCCGCGCCCGCGCCCGCGCCCGCGCCCGCACCTCAATCCAGCCTCAGACCCAGACCCAGCCTCAAACCCGGTCCGAGTCCAGAGCGATAACGCCAGCGGCGTCTTGCGGCGTCCATTGTACGCCCGATAGAGAGGAAAATCGCCGCAGCCGCTCCGTGCCCCCGCACGCTGTGCCGCTGGGCTGTCCGCACACTTCGCCCGCTGCCTCGACCTCGCCCAACCACCTCATCGTCGCGCCAGACGTCACAGAAAAACAGCAAAATAACGGTAAAAGTATGCGCGGTGAATGCATAGAACAAGCAGTGCTATTGCTAGTGATACAACTGGTCTATTTACTGATGGGCGTGGTGCCCATCTCCCCTTGCTCAGTCCCTCGATTCTACCACTTTCCGCCGCCCCCCCTCAGCTGCGCTGAGGAGGGTCACACAGTGCGCCCGTCGGGCAACCTAATGTCGTCCTCCATCTCGCCCATCGCGCGGCGGTGGGCGTTGACGGCGCGGCGGCGCATGAGCCACGTCGCGAGCGCGACGGTGAGCATGCCGACGATGCTCCATGCGAGGAGGATGCCGCAGTTCATTGCGAGCTGGTTGCGCGTCGCGAAGATGATGGTGCGGACGGCGCGGCTCGCGTTGTAGAACGGGATCGCGACGCCGTACCTGTATATCCAGGGCTGGAGCTCGTGCGGGAGGTTGACGACGCTCACATTCACGATGATGAGCGGGATCAGGAAGAAGGAGATGAAGCGCGGCCCGACCAGCGTGATCATGAACTCGGTCGCGAAGCCCACAGACGCCATGCCCAGGTACATGATGAAGGCCCACAGGAAGAAGCCGCCCGCGTACGTGAAGTAGGCGCCGAAGTGGATCTTGAACGGCAGGTTGATCATGGCGAAGAAGAACGACAGCGGCAGGTACAGCAGCAGCGGCAGGCAGATGCGGTACGCAATGTAGTGCCCCGTGCTCATGTAGGGCGCGATGATCTCGCGGCACGCGTTGTTCGTCATTGTGATGATGAAGCTGAAGATGAGCATGTAGATCAGGCCCACGAGCGTGATCGCCGTCGCGACCGGCTGGTTGTACGGGCGCAGGTTCATGGGGTGGAACGCGATGGGGGCGGTGAGCGTCGTGGGCGCGGCGGCGAGGGCCTGGATCTCCTGCGCGGGCGCCGAGGAGAGGAACCGCGCGACGCTCTCGGCGCTCATGCGGCCCGTGATCGCGCCGAGGTCCCGCTGCAGCGCCGGCATGAGGTAGCTGCCGATGGCGGTCTCGGAGCGCGCCTGCGCGTACACGATCTGGACGAGGTTGCGCCCGTCGTAGCCCGCGTCGGCCGCCTGCCGCGCGCGCGTCAGGTTCGCCGTCGCGCCGTCCATGACGACGACGCTCGCCCACGCGCCCTCCTGCACGATGTCGTGGTAGATGTCGTCCATTGTCGGGAACTCGTCAGGAGACGTCCGGAAGTAGTGCGGCGTGTCCTGCGGCCCGTCGAGCGCCAGCAGCGCCGCGCTCAGCTCGGCCCCGATCGCGCCCCCGTCCCGGTCGATGACCCGCACCGCCAGCCGGTTCACGTACTTGTCCGCCTTCCAGAGCGAGCCCCAGTACACCGGCGCGCACAGCCACATGACGACGATCGTGATGATGCACGTCATCCCGTAGATCTTGAACACGATCTTGCGCAGCGGCGCCATCTCGGGGTCGAAGACTGCCGTCAGCGCTATGTCACAAAGGTCAAGCCAGAAGGCAGGAGAAGCGCTCCGAGCCGCGGAACTCACAGCTGTGTGCAAACTTCCTGGCGCCCGGGTGCGCGGGCGGCCCGCCCGCCCCAGGTGGGCCACCCGCTGGCGGTCCAGCCCGCGCACCGGCGGCGGGCGCGGCCTTCTCCTCGTCGTGCTCGCCGTGCTTGCCGAGCGTGTCGCGCGTGCGGCCCATGCTGTCCAGCGTCGGCGAGCGCGACAGCGTCTGCCGCGAGTCGTACACCTCGGGGTGCTGGGGGTACTCGACGCCCTGCGGCGGGACGGCCGGGAGGCGCGCGGGCTGGGCGTGTGGTTGCGCGGTGGTCGCAGCGGAGGGATTGGGCTCCATCGTCTGCTGTGGTGAGGCTGGAGGCCGTATGGTTTAGAGGGGACGAAAATAACTCGGGGCAGGTGGAGGTTTGTTGTTGTGGAGTGTGAGTGGATTGGAGATAAGGTGTGTGCGGAGCTGGGTGGGTGTGGGTGTAAAAGTGAGAGGGTGGAGACGGTGAAGAGGGAGCAGAGCAGCTGTGGTGCAGATGCGAGAGCAAGTGCGTGAGACTGACAGCAGCGAGAGGAATGGGAGGGCGAAGTACGCTGCTCCGCTTTATAAAAGACACCAGGATCGGCGGTGGGTGCTAGCCGACGCACCCGAGCGAAAGCGAAACACACCCCGGTGGACCCCGGTGGCCGAGCCCCTGTCGCCCCGGTCGCCCGAGGCAAGCACCGCTGCTATCCCGACCGGGGTAATGGGCCGGAATAGCGCTGGTCTATTCGCACGTGTCCCCAACGCCGATCCGATTAGCGGTCGCCTAATCAGCCTCCCTGCTACGACCCGGTGCACCCCGGGCAAGTGCAGTGTGCAAGGCGCCCGAGTGGGGGCCAGAAAAGGGGTGATAGAGGTGCCGAGGCTGTCGAGGTGAGGTGACGCGCTGACGCCTGTGGAGCGGCAGCGGAATCAGACTCGGACCCGCTATCAATGTTGATACCGCCCTGCCTTGCGATTGCGTGCCGCGCCCAGTGTCGTGCGTGCCATGGTGGTGAGTGCCCGTCGGCGACCGTTAAGCTCACACCAGCCCCAGCCCCACTCGCTACCATCGCATCTGTCGCTTACTCCACCCCTCCACTCGCTTATCAAGCTCCCGCACTTATCAGTCAGCCAGCACGCCCCAAGTCAGTCAATGAGTTGCATATCAGATTAAACTACGACTAATCCTTTTACCAGCGAGCTTGACGTTGCCGTCCATGCTTGCGCCCTTGCTTAGCTCTGCGCCTGGCTGCCGTTCTGGCCCTGGCCCGTCTGGTGCGACTCGAGAGCAGCGTCCGCCTTCTCCAGGTCCGTCTCCGACAGCTTGCGCCCACCAGACGGCGTCATAGTTCCCGAGATCGCAGACGCGAGCGAGTCGGACCGCTTCCTCGGCTTCAGAGTCAGAGGGAACGGGTAGTGGTTCTCGTCGTCGTCATCATCGTTGATGCCCTTCCAGTCTGATCGTCAGTTTAACACGGGGCCGCGTAAACTCACTCTTCGCGCCCATGTAGTCGCTCGTGCCCAGGTGCGCCATCTCCTCCGTCAGCGTCGCGTAGTCGCCCGGCGTCATCATGCCTGAGCGGTAGCCCTTGGGGCTGCCCGGGGCCGAGAGCGGCGCACCGACGCGGCGCACGCCCGTGAACTCGGGCTCGTCGTCGTTGAACGAGTCGGGGTACGCGCGGCGCAGCGCGAGCTGGCGCGCCTTGGCGTACTCGAGACCGAGCGACTTCCAGTCCAGTAACTCGGAGAGACGCTCGGTGCGGTTGCGCTGGTTGATGCGCTGGCGGCGCGACTTCATCGTGAAGCTGCACAGCTGGTTCGTGAGCTGCTCGACCGACTCCTCGACGCCCTTGGATCGGCGGTCGACAATGTAGCAGCCGTAGTCCTCGGGTGACTCGAGCAGGTCCTCCATGAAACAGCCGAATCCGGAAAGGTTCGTCGTCACGTTCGGGATACCCATGACCGTGCACTCGGCCGGGGTGTAACCGAAGGGCTCGTAGTACGAGGGGAAGACACCGAGGTGACAGCCGCGCACAAACTCCTCGTAGTCGAGACCGAGAATCGGGTTGTTCGCGTTCAGGAACTCGGGGTGGAACACGACCTTGACGCGGTCGCTGGTGCGGTTGAACAGCTGGACGCGGCGGATCTGGTTCAGGATCGGGTCGTTGGCGTCGTCCTGCATGTTGTGGGTGACGACGGGCGGGAGCGAGTTGCGCTTGAGCGCGAACACACGGCGCTTCAGGAGAATGCGGTCCTGCTCCGACATGAGGTCCTCGGCGCTGGGCACCTCGGTTCCGTGCACACCCTGGTAGCGCGCGGCGTGCTCGTAGATGCGATCACCAATGCGCTTCGTGATCTGACTGACAACGTCCTTGAGCTGGCCGTTGACGGCCTGACCCTTGAGCGCCTCGATCGTGTACGAGTTTGTGGCAGCCGGCATGATGATGAAAGCCACAACCGTCATCTTCGAGTTCATCTTCTTCAGGCGGTAGTTGAGACGAGCGAGGGACTCGATGAACATGTCGACACCCTTATTCCTGAACTCGTAGCGACCAGCGGTGAACATGTAGACAGTGTTGTCGAGGTCGAAGTCGTAGTGGCCGTAGAAGTGGCCGCGCACAAACTCGTTGATCTTCTCCTTCGACTTGACGTGCAAGTTCTGGAACTCGTGCATCGCGGCGAACTTGACGACATTCAGACCGTTGGGAAGCACTCCGTCGGGCTTGCGCTTCAGCAGGTGCTCACTCTCGTACGCAGTGATGTGCGAGACGGTCGTGAAGACGTCGGCGCAGTGCGCAGCAGATCGCTCGATGCAGTAACTGGGGTCAGCTTACCCCCAACCTGTAGAGCTCACCGGTGGTAGATACCACGCTTGCCGGCCTCATGGTCGACGTCAAAGTACTGCAGGTTGTTGTAAAAGTCGACGTCACCAGCGCAGAGGTAGCGGCCGAGGAGGGTAGCGTGGGTGGTGAAGATGGTCGTGACGTCGATGTGACGCTTGCGGCAGAGGGGGATCGCG
Organism: Trichosporon sp. PB005A; assembly: GCA_023630055.1. Lineage (NCBI taxonomy): Eukaryota > Fungi > Basidiomycota > Tremellomycetes > Trichosporonales > Trichosporonaceae > Trichosporon > Trichosporon sp. PB005A. The sequence goes on from JAMALZ010000017.1 coordinate 195,068, forward strand.
AGACCGGCCTGCCACTCGTGGAAGTGGGCGACGATCGCCTTGTCGAGGCAGCGGGCGGAGAACTCGCCCAGGAACCAGGCAACCATGTAGCCGAAGAGGAGCGTCTCGTTGGTCTCGTGGTCGTTGGGCGGCGTGGGGATGCCGGCGACATTCCAGAGGTCCGCCTTCCACTCGTCGAGACGGTTGTAGACGCTTCCAGTGTCGAACAGGAGGACACGGGGGGCGCCCTCAATCAGCCAACGGCCGTAGATGTACTTGATGCCACCGTCCTTCATGGCGCGAAGGGTGTCGGCCATCGGTCCGGGCTCGCTGCATACGTCAGGCGCTGTCTCAAGTCGAGTCGGGTACTCACGGCTCCTCGGACTCGACCTCCATGGGCGCCGTCTTGTAGCTGAGGGGACCGATCAGGCAGTATCTGGGGATGTGGTCAGCTGATGCTTGGTGGGCGCAGGCGCAGCACGTTTACTCACCGGTCACCAAACTCCTTGACGGTGACGGGAACCTTGGTCTTGATGACGGTGTAGATACCGCCGACCTTGTTGGCGACCTCCCAGGCGCACTCGAAGAGGAGCGGGTTGTGGACATCACGGTGAACGGCGTCGGCCATGATGGAGAGCGGTGCGGGGGAAGAGGGTGAGGAAGGTTTAGGGGTTGCAGTCAATGACGCAGCTGGACGTGGATGCAGGAGATCGGGTCGAGATTAGGCGAGGATGAGACGAATGGGCGAGGTGGCAATGAGATGCGCTGGAGACTGTTAGCCCGTTACGTCGGTGAGTGTGCGAGTGAGTGAGAGGAGGGAGGAGGAAATGGGAGCGGCGTGCGGAGCAGGAGCAGACGGGGCGGCGTTGAGTCAGCCTCTGTAGGGGATGAGGGCTGCGGGCTGTGTAGGCGAGTGAGATGCCAGCCCCTTCTGTCATCTGGCGGGCGCCCGGTCGGTCGGTCGATCAGGGTCTGGGCCGGAGTGATGCGGAGAGTGGGAGTGATGAGTGCGAGGGGGCGTCAGTCGCTGGGCGAGTACTCACAGCTGGGAGAGGGGGAGGTGAGGATGAGGAGGAGGAGAAGGAGGATGGGGAAGGAAGAAGAGATGAGGAGGACGGGGAAGGCGGCTGCGGCCGAGGGGGTGGTCGTAGTAGTGAGCGGAGGGTGAAGCCGACCTGCAGTAGTGAGCGGTCAGCTGGGGAGGGGATCGTTCCGTATGCGTGCCTGATTGCTGCCATGCCCTTGGCTGGGACGGGCTGCGAGTTACATCATACGTCGCGGGCAGATGACCATAAGCAGTAGTATCCCTGGTGCCCCGTACTCCCACCGGTGGGGCAGCACCCCGCAGCGAACCACATCTCCCGTAGCGTCCTTTGTCCTTCTCATGCATAGTCGCGTGTCCACTCCTCTCGATCCTCTCCCCATCCGGCTATTGCTCTCATGCTGCAGTTGCGGCTGCGACGGGTGCCTGCCTGCCAGGTAAAATTTGACCCTCGGTGAGCCAGCCTAGTCGCATGCAGATCGCACCAGCGCACCAGCGCACCTACGCACCAGCACCTGCATGTGCATGTGCAGGATGATGAAATTTGCAGGACCCGCACAGACCACCCAAGATGTGGGGACACGGACACGCTCACACGCTCACGCTCGCGCGCGGCAGAAGCGGCAGAATGAAGCGGCCACCGCCCAGCCAGGCCAGCCTGGACCTGGCGGCTTCAGGCGGCTCAGCGGCTGAGCGGCTCAGGAGCCGTGCAGTGGGACCGGCACCGGCACCGGCACCGTACGGCACATCCGGCTTCGCGCTGCATGCACGGCCACAAACGGCCCGCTTTTTCCTTGATCCTTGTTCTTGATTCATCCTGTCCTTTCTCAGCCATTCCCGCCCTCCCCAACGCTTCTTCTGCATCTCTAAAGATTTTCACTCGCCGTGACTTGAGCTGCGAAGGACGCTCGCTGCCCTCGCCGCTTTTCCCAGCGTCATTGAGCGGACGGATCTGCAGCCCCTGCTTGGCGCAGCCCTAACCCGAGCTACCGAGCAAGCGCGGGTGGTGATCACGAGGTGTTCACGACGTGGTCACGTGGGGTGTGCGCACGCGTGGTCAACGTGGTGTGCTCTCCCACGCCGGCCCCACCCATGGCGTAATGTCCACTCGAGGCCCCGATATTTTGAGCGGCGCGGCCATGGCGAACCCAGCTTGCGATCGGCACAGGTCGGAGCGATCGCGCAGCCTTCCTTCTGATTGTCGTCTTCCTCCTCATTGTCACCCATCTTCTTACTTGCTCGCAGCCTTCCTCTCACAACAGCGCTCGCCACCTCTTCCAGCCACGACACCACTTCCCCCACACCGCACCCGATAATGGCACAACGATGATCGCCGAGCTCGACTCCGATTCTGGCTGGAGCCTGTCGTCCTACTCCTCCAGTGCGACGCTGTACAATGCCTCTTCGCTGTCGCTCGCAAAGCTCCCGCTCTCGGCGTCGCCCTCCCCCTCGGTGTCGCGGTGCAGCCCCGAGCCCTCTCCCGGCCCTCTGCAGCCCCTGCCGACCGAGCTCCTGGTGCTCATCCTGGGCCACGCCGACCGGGGCAGCCTCGCGGCGTGCCTGCGCGTGAACAGTGTCTTCGCGAGCGTTGCCTTCCCGCTTCTCTACCGGCGGTTATCCCTCGGCGAGGGCCCCTGGCCGCGCTTCCAGAACGCGACCCCGGGCGTGCCATGGTACCTGAATCGCGGGATGCTGGTGCACTTTGTGCGCGTGCTGGAGCTGAGCCCGCACTCGCTGGCGCGCTGCCGGGACTCGGGCGGGTGGACCGCGAGCCTGCCGCCGCTGCCGGCGCACACGGTGCGCATAAATTTCGGCGCGACGCCGCTCCCGTACCACCCCGAGGGCGCCGAGTGCGACAGCCCGCTGCCGTGCGCCGCGCTGCGGCACGTGCACCCGCAACGCCTGGTGCTGCGCCTGAGCGGCGCCGACGTGCCGCGCACGGCGCTGAGCGCCGCCGAGGTCGTGCTCGTGCTGCACGGGCACGTGAGCGGGCCGGCCAGCCTGCGCCACCTGCCGCGCAAGTGCGGGCGCGTCACGGTCGTCGTCGTCGGCGCGCTGGCGCAGGACACGGCCGAGAGCCTGCTCGGCGCCACGCGCGCGTGGGCCCGCCGCGAGCTGCCGTGGACGCGGCCGCGCCGCGCCGAGCTCGTCGGCCTCACGCCGAGGCGCGTCGACGACGGGCGCGTCGCGCTCCTGCCGATGCGCGAGTGGGTCGCGCAGAGCGACTGGCGCGACGTCCTCTCTGCAGACGAGGCGCGGCCGTATCTGTGAGCGCGGAGCGCGATGCGCGCAGCGCGACGAGCATAGACATCTACAACCACTTCTGCATCTGTACCAGTAACCCATCATAGCATGCACACCTTGTGTCCTTGTCCAGTCGCATCTAGTCATTAATCCGTACAAAGCGTTCTCTCTATCTATGCGGACAAAGTCCGCCGCGGCCTTGGCATCTGCACGGGCAGCAGCACGGCGAACGCGATGAAGGCGATGACGCCGTCGAGCGCAAAGATGAGCCGCGGGCGCCCCGCCTCGCTGAGCAGCGCGAAGAAGTAGCTGAACAGGGAGATGGTGACGACCTGGGCGAACTTTTCGATGAGCGCGATGCCGCTGAGCACGTTGCTCTTGTCCGTGTTGCTGATCCCGCAATGCTGCTTGCGGGGCTGCTCGCCGTTCTGCTCTGTGGCGCCGTAGGTGCTCTCCCCGCTCTCGCTTCGAGAGTCAGCGAGGAGAGGCTGTCCCTCCGCAGACCCGGCCTCGGGGCAGGGGGGCAGCGCAGCAGCGGCAAACTCGAGGATGACGCCCTTGACGGCGGGGCTCGTGCCGCTCGCAAACGGCAGCACCACAGCAGCCGCGTACATGTGCCAGCCCGCGCTGGCCAGCGACACCAGGCTCGTCAGCACGCCGTCGAGCAGGATGCTGTACTTGAGGAAGAGGAGGTCGAAGCGCGCGCCGGGGACGCGCGTCGGCTCGAGCACGAGCTCGAGCTCGCCGTCGGCTGCGCGCTCTTCCTCGACTAAGGTTGTTTCGCCGCTCGCAGAGGAGTGCGCGCTGTTGCTGCGCGACGGCGGGACGCTGCCGACCCGCCTTACGGGCGGCGCGAGGCCGTCTGTCTCGGCCGGGGCTGCGGCCTTGGCCGGGGCCGGCGCGGGCGGCGTGGGCGACGGCGGGAGGGCCTTGGCCGCGTGGCGCGGCGTGCCCGGCGCAGTGCTGGCGGGACTGCCGGGGTGCTCAGTGTACCAGCGCCGGCCGCACGCAATGATCCGCGGGAAGCACACGCTGAGGAAGAACGCGCGCACAACCAGCGTCAGGCTCAGCATGTAGCCGGACGTGTCGGGCTTGAAGCCGAAGACGTTGGTTGCGACGAGCTGCAGCGCCATGGCGATGTAGCCCGTGGCCAGGACCGAGAGGAACGTGCCGAGCCCGAGGAAGAACATGGCCCAGGTGCGGCCGCGCTGCGTCTTGCGCGGGAGGAAGACGGCGAGCGGGGCGAGCACGCCCTGGCTCTTCTTCTCGCCTGCTCCGCTTCCCTCCCCCTCGCCCGGCGGGATGTACGGGAGGAAGAAGGCGCCGAACAGCGTGCAGAACACGAGGAACCCGAACGCGAGCACGAACGGCGCGAGCCGCGCGACGTACTTGAACAGCACGCCGCCGACGGAGAACCCGATGCCGCTGCCTAGCATGAACACGCCAGAGAGCACGCCGAACTGGGCCGTGCGCTCCGCGTCGTCGGCGAGGATGGACACGAAGCTGTTCGCGCACAGCTGGAACCCGCCGCCGCTTCCCAAAGCGTTGAACACCTGCGTCGCGATCGTGATGTCGATGCCGGCGCGCCCGCCCGTGACCTGTGCGTAGATCTGGCACAGGTTGCGCAGCGCCGCCCAGAACGTCTGCTGGAACATGGCGGCTTTCACGCCCCAGCGCGAGATCACCCACGCGCTCGTGAACAGGTTCACGATCGTGCCCGCCACCGTCATGCTGCTCATCATCGCGACGGAGCGCGCCGTGCTCGCCTCGATCGCCGGGACACTGCACGCGTCCCCGCCCGAGGGCGGCCGCGGGTGCGAGTCGTAGTAGTCCTCGCACGTCATCAGCTTGAAGCTGTACACCAGCGCCGTCTGCGTGAACCCGAACGTCATCGACATGAGCAGCGACGTGAAGTGCACGCGCGCGAGCGGGCCGAAGCGCCGCCGCGGCGCCGCTGCCGGCGCGGCCGCCGCCGGGGAGGGCATCTGCAGTCAGCGAGCTGCGCGCGGAGAGCGCTCAGCGCCGAGCCGGAGGCATGCAGCAGCGCAAGAGGCGCCGCCATGACGCCAAGCCGGGGAGGGGGCGGGGTGACTCACCGCAGCGTGGCTGAGTTTTCGAGCTGCTCCTGCTCCTCGGTGCCGTTCCGCTGATCGGATCTCGCTACGTGCTGGTGCTGGTCGTGCTTGCGGTGGTGGTGCTGGTCGTGGTCGCCGCAAAGGTCGTCGTGGGCGTTGCCGGGGCTTTGGCTGCCGTCGCGATCGAGAGGAGTGCAGTGAAGAGAAGAGAGGAGACGGTCTGTGAAGCCAGGGCGGAGCGCATGGAGAATCCGAACTCCACTCGCGGCGGTCACCGCACTAGCTCGGCACTGTCGGCATGCGGTGGATCCACGGGCAGCGCGGCGTTCTCACGTGTCCCTCTGGCTGGCGGCGTGGCCCGCCAGACTCTCCGCGCCGGGTGCCGCGGCCCCGCACTCGGCCCTGCCGTCAGCCGCTGACGCGCAGTCAGAGCCGCTGAATGCCGCACCGGATCTGCCAGAACCTAGCTCCCTCGCTCCATATCGGTACAGGATATAGAAAGCGGCGACCTGCGAATGCGCAGATTTAGAACCGCACGGCATGCGCTCACAATGCAATGAGAACTGTCCATTTGCCCAAGCCGTTCGTGCCCACGCGCACGCTGCCGCCCACGCCGGTGCCCACACGACACACGGCCTCGCCCATACCTGGCACTGGGTGCACACGGGGCCTGCAGCGCGGTCGGTGGCCAGCCGAGGCTGGCCAAGAACATAGCGCCGGTATCTGGCGCTCGAATCCGAGCTTGGTGCCCCGCCAGCGCTGCGTGCAGCGGCGAGGACCGCCAGCTTTGCGCAGTCACGCGTCCGCGACCTCGTGACCGAGCGAGCAAGTGAGAGGCGAGTGACATGGAATCCAACGCCGAGCCCCGGCTCCGGCGGGCAAGCCTCCATACGGCCTAGTGGAGCGAACGTTGTTCCAGAGGTCTGGAACGCTGCCTGGAGTCTGGAACGGATTCCGCGCCATGTGCTGTTGCTCGGGCAGCGGTTTCCGCTGGAGCTGGCTGGGCGGGGGACGCCGCCGCGGAAAGCATACCGAGGAATGCAGCGATCATGGCGTTCTTGAGGGCTGGCCATTCTGCGTGCGTGGGCCGCGGAGATCACACTTGTTCCCCGTTCCTCTGCGCCTGGGAGTGCGTGAGAGGCAGCGTTGCATCAGCTGACGACTGGAGGTGGATCTGGAGAACGCCGAGAAACGTGCAGCTGACGAACGTTGAAATCGGCATCAACAGCTGCCGTTGGCGCTCGCTAGATCAGGCTCATCGTGCCAGACCAAAACCCAAGTCACCTGACAAAGGTCTCGCCGGTTCTTCGGACGAGTGCTGCTGGGCCGAAACGAGGTCGAGCCCGGCAGGCCGCCCATGCCCGCGGCATGCCCGGTGAATCGGGCTGGGCGACCGCGGTACAGCAACGACCAGGTCGACCGGATGCTCTGTTCTTCTAAGCCTCTGAGCCTTTGAGCCTCAGAACGTCTGAGTCTTTGAGGAAAGGGGATGTGAACGAGGCGCAAGGGGGAGGAATGCGACGACGAGGCCGCGAGGCGCTGTCGCGCAATTAACGCGCAATTGATTCATTAAGCGGCGGCCAGTGGCCTCCCATGCCGCATCGCTTGGCCGCGAGACCGGGGTGCAGATAGCAGTCTCCCCCACCTCCCCACCTGGAGAGCTGGGGGGTGCGTGCGCAAGCGCTCGCTTCGCACTGCCTAGCAGGCTAACTGGGCATTGTGTGGCAGGACAGGCACAATCTCGCCGCGCTCCTTGCGCTTGTGCTTGTGGAGTGCTGAAGTGTTCCTATGTGGAGAATCCCCATGTGATGAGTTGTTCCTCGTGTGAAGTGTGCCTCACTGTCCCCCGGCCCCTTTGCGGCCCCGAGCGTCGTCCCTCTGCTAACAGGGGACCTGCCCGGTCGTCCTCAGAGATCGGGGTGGCGCAAGCTGTGCTGCCGGCGCTCGGACCGTCTCTGTATCTCGGCTGCTCAGCAAGCCCCTCGGGTGCTCCGAGCCTGTCGCCGCCGTGTCGGCTGCATGGGCAGCTCAACAGATACGCTGGGCTGCGGTGGCGGAGCCGTCGCCCTCGTTTCAGCGACCTCGGCGCCGGTCCACGATCCCGGGCGACGCTTAGGCATTAGCTCGGCTAGGCCGCCTCCACGCCGTCTCCACACGCGGCACGAGTTACGCGCGTCGCCCGCCAGGTGGCTGCCGCCAGGCCCGAGGTCCAGAGGTGCGGTAGCGTTCGGCGCCAAGTGTCCGCGGCCAGGCAGCGCACGGCGGCACGGCGGCACGGCTCCACCATTCACCGCAGACACCAGGCCCGCCAGGTCCAGCTCGTCAGGCCCGAGAGCGGTGCGGAGCAGAGTTCCGCCTCCTCGTCTCAGCTGCAACCCAGCGCGTCGCCGACGTCAGCGACCAAGGCGTCAGCGACAGGTTCAGCCGGCCAGGCCCAGGTCCGCGCTCGCCAGCAGCGGACTCATGGCACGCAAACCTTACACGGGCCGTTACCTGTCGATACGACGCCGGATCGGGCACTTCGCCGGTTCGCCCGCTGCTGCTGCTGCTGTTGACGACTGCGAGCTCGGATCGACCCCGGCGCCTCCGCTGCATCGTTGCCACCCCGTCCTGCAGCCCGAGCTGGAGCTGAAGCTCGCGCTGGAAACGGCGCGGCGAGCGCTATTTCTCCTATTACTCCGCTGCAGCTGTGGGGAGCCGGGCTAGGCGGGAGCCTGGGGGCAGGCATGCCGCGCCCAGCAGCGGGGGCGCCACATTCCGCCCTTGGCTGCTCCAGGACTCGCCTCCAGGGGCCATGGCTTGCGCTGGCGCTGGCGAATCAGCTGCAGCTGTGCAGAGACGAGCGAAGCGCAGACGAGTGGCCGCTGAATGGGCCGATTCTGACGTGTCGGGGTGTGTCTGTCAAGCGAGGGAACAAGGTTCGAGATCTGAGCAGTGCGGCATGCGGCAGAGCCGATTCCCACACTCGCTTGCGCTTCCCTGTTCCCCGGGCCTCGTTATCGGGGGGCCTTCACTCGCGGTGCGTACGCTGCGGGGAGCGATGGTGTGCATGTGATGCGGCCGTCCGCAGCGCCGCAGCGCCGCGTGCCGCGTGTCGTCGTATGCATCGAGCGTGGAGACGCGCACACGACGCTCACGATCACACGACGCACACGAGGTGGGAAGCTTCAGAACGCGCGATGCCGAGAACTACTGACGAGAACGCACGCGAGTCTGGCGTCACACTTTGTGGCACCGCACCGCACACCTACGTCAAGGCCGAAAGTCGGGCGGAGCGCGCAGCGTCGCGCAGGGAAGCGCCGAGGGTCGAGCCGGTCGAGGGCGCAGATCACCCCACTACTGGCGCGTGCGCCGGCATTCCGTCCATCGGACTCTACACGGTGCTGTCCAAGACGCCGGTGACGAATGGCCTCAGGCGTATCGCTAGCAGAGCAAGCCGCAGGATGAGGCTGAGACTGGCGATCTCCAGGTCTCGCTAGCATTGGCCGTGGCGTGCTTGGCAGGCGCAGGGCGGGGCAGGCAGGGCAGGCGGCGCCGGGCCTGCGTTGCTTCCAGTGCTGTGGTACCTGGCGTCGGGCTGTCGGCATGTCAGCGTGCGCCGAACGCAGCTCAGAGCCTCGCATGAGGAACAAAGAGCGTCCACTCGCACGCCGGCCCTGGGAGGTCAAACCGGCGCATTTCGCGGCGTCCTGACCCCTCTCCCAGGGCACCAGGTCGACGGCCAACCAGCACACCTGCAATAGAATTGTCACGGCCATGCCTCGCTGCGTTGTGCGCCGCTGCTCGGCCGCGTACTTCCAGTGGCGCAGGGCGGCGGCGCTGGCGGCGTCCTCTCAGGCGCACGGAGACACAACGCTCCAGTGTGCATTGCAAGCAGTGTGCAGTGTGCCGGCCACGGACCATTCGGCGGCCCTGACGTGGCAGCTCGTGCCCAGCAAGGAACGGCGAGTGTGCGAGTTCCTCGCCAGCTCGGCGCCAGGAAACCTTGCAATTCAGGCGGCACTGGAGCCAACCGAGGCGAGGCGAGAGCGCTGGCTCGTCTCGCCGCGCTGCTCGTCTCGCGCAAGGGCACGAGCACGCAGGGGCCGTGGCTTTTCCAGGTTCGCCGGGGCCAGTCAGGCCCGGCGACTAGGCATCAGGCATCAGGCATCAGGCATCGTCGCCGCCACCCATCAGGCATCAGGCTCGCCGCGCGCCGTGCGCCGTGCAGACAAGGACAAGCTTCACTGGACGCATTGCATGCCAGAGCCAGAGCTAGAGCCAAGGACGCGCCAGGACGGCTCGCAGGCACAGTTGGCCGCACGCAGCGCGCGGCGCGCGGCGGGGGCGACCCCGCTGGCCGCTCTCGCGCGCTCGCGCTCGCGGCGGGGCGGGCTGATTACGACGAGAGCAGGCAGCCAAACAACTGGCCGCCGGGCGCAGCGCAAGCTTCAGGCATATTATGCTGCTGCCGCGTGCAGATCGCCCTCTCCCCCTTCCCACTTTGCCACCAGCTTGACACCACCACTACGACCGGCACCGCCAGCGCCGCCGCGACCGCCGACGACCGCCCGAACCGCGCGCACGAGCCGCAGAGACGACGCAGGACGAAGAACGCAACACGACGCCGAGCCTTATATCAGTCGGGCAGGCTGAAATCACTTGGGCAGGATTGGCTGCGCGTAGTTGCGAGTTGGCCCGGTTGCTGAGCCCCGCGAGCCGCGAGTCGACCCAGCGCGTACCGGCAACCCGAACCCGCGTATAGCGCGTAAAGGCGAGTAAACGAGGGTGCTTAGGGGAAGATTAGGAAAAAATTGCTCCCGCGGCCCAGCGTAGGAGGCCGCACCCGACCGCCGCACGACCACACGGCTGATACCGGGGCTACGGCCACTCTAACGCCTGAGCTATGTACGACACGGTGTCCACCACCACCGCGACCACCGCAGACTCGCTCAGCCTCACCACTCCCACCCCGACCCCCTCCCCCCCGCAACTCGTCTTCTACCAACAACCCCAGCACCAGCATCAGCACTTCTACCCGGGCCTCTTCTACGAGCACCCGCCCCCCGCCCCCCTCCCCCCCGACTGCTCCATGGCCCGCGTCCACGACCGCCAGCAGCAGCAGCAACAACCCCCCTGGCCAAGAAATGCGCGCGAGGCCTCCGAACCGAGTGTCTCCGCGAGCTCGTCAGGTTCCTCCCCCCGAACTGCTCCGCAGCCCTCTGCACCAGGTGCAATGACACAACAACTCCCGCCAAACAAGCACCAGCCCGTCGTCCCGGCGCCCCCCTCCGCTCCCTCAGCGAACCAGACCTCGGCCTCCTCGACCAATACCACGCCCCAGCCCCAGCAGCCCAAGAACGCCAAACGCGGGCCAGACGGCAAGGTCACCCGCAAAAAAGTGGCCAAGGCCTGCCTCGCCTGCCAGAAGAGCCATCTGACATGCGACGAGTGTGAGTGCCCCCTCCTCCCCCCCCCCGGCATGCGTGGGCTGTTCGCTGCCGCCGCGGTGCCCGCCGCCATGCACCGACGCTTGCCCGCCGCCGGCTACCCCTTGCCCGCTCGCCGTCTACCGCCGCTGACCACCCACAGCCCGCCCGTGTACGCGCTGCGTCAAGAAGGGCATCGGAGACCAATGCGTCGAGGGTGTGCGCAAAAAGGCCAAGTACCTGATGGAGGGGGATGAGCGAGGTGAGTCTTTTGCGTTTGCGGCTTCCGCTTTGCTGACGCCCAGCGCCGCCCCCGCCACCACAGCCGCAGCCGCAGGCGTCGATCCCGCCGCCGCCGTCCGGCTTCTCCGGCTCGCCGAACAACCACCCCTTCGGCGGCGTCAACATCGGCATGCTCCCCGGCGTCCTCCCGCTGCAGCAGGTGCAGCCCGAGCGCATCCCGGACAATATCTGGCTTACGACGCCCATGGTCGACGCGCCGCCGCCGCCGCAGCCGCTGCAGGACTGGAATGTGCAGCAGAACAATGAGCCCTTCAACTTTACGTCGACGGCCGCCGCCAACCTCGAGTACGAGATGTTCGACTCGATGTTCGCCAGCCTGTCGCCGTCGTTCCCGCTCGGCGACATCGGCACCGGCGCGCCCGGCAACACGGGGTCCACGACCGACGGCTCCACGCCGACGATATGGTCCAACCTCGGGTTCACGGATCCGAACGGGCCCGGCGACGGCACCGTCATGCAGAACCAGGACTCAAACATGTCCCTGCCGCTCATGGGTGGGCAGAGCCAGAGCGGCCAGAACCAGCAGGGCCAGAACCAGGGCCAGGGACAGAACCAGGGCCAGCAGCAGCAGCAGCAGCTCGAGTACACGAACGGCTGGCAGCCGCAGGACCAGCCGCCACAGGACCAGCCGCCGCAACCGCAGCAACCACAACAGCAGCAGCAGCAGCAGGGCCACGACGGCGTGCCGAAGAAGATGACGCCGGAGGAGCTGTACTCGACAGTGGTCAAGCCGTACGACTACACGGAGGGCTACCACAACCTTATCAGCTACCTGGAGAGCAAGTGAGTCGTGGGGCGTGGCGTGTGCCTGGGGGCGGTGCTGACTGGCAGTTTCGAGAAGCCCGACTTCATCCGTGTGGTGAAGGCGCTGGCCGCGTTCCGGCCGTCGCTGATCGCGCTGCAGGTCGGGATGACGGAGGAGGACGACGTGTTTGTGGAGCGGTCGTTCCAGCGCACGCTGATCGAGCTCGACAAGCTGATCAGCTACAGCGCGACGCCGACGGCGGTGTGGCGGCGCACGGGCGAGCTCGTGTGCGTCGCGCCGCAGTTCTGCCAGCTCGTCGGCCAGGCCGAGGAGCAGCTCGTCGGGCAGCGCACGCCCATCTGGCGCCTGCTCAGCAAGGCGTCGACGACCGCGTACTGGGAGAACTTTGCCGAGCATGCGTTTGAGAACTCGACGCAGAACTTCTTCCAGGCCACGACACTCGAGACGCCCAAGGGCACGATCCCCTGCGCCGCCAGCTTCACCATCAGGCGCGACACGTTCGACCTCCCCTCGGTCATCATCGGGCAGTTTCTGCCGATCCCGCCGGAGGCGATGTGAGCGGCGGCGGCGGCGAACAGCGAGCGAAGCGAGCTGTGAGCTTTGGCCGCGGGCTGCTGGTCGTGAGCAGCGGGGTCGCGTCTCGCCACCCGCCCGGCAGCAGCACGAGCCACACACCCCCGGCCACGAGCTCAGCACCGACACCGAGTGCATCGATAGCGTGAGAAGAGCCAAGCAGCGAGAGGAGACGACGACCGACGAGACGCAAGCGCACGCGAGAGCCGGCCCCTCGCACCTACATCCGCACCTAATACCACATCTTACTTCTAACTTTGGGCTTTTCAGCTTTTTTATTTTCCCTTTTTTGTTACCTGGCGCACGATCTCGGCTATCTAAGAGAACCGCAGCACTTGTACTTGTAGATAGAGCATGGACGGTTGCACTGGTCACGCGCGAGCCCGAGCCCGAGCCCGAGCGCAGCGAGGGCGAGGGCGAGGGCGCTGAGGATGAGCGATGGCGATGGGCGATGGGCGATGGGCGACGGGCGATGGGCGAACGAGCTGGTCGCGGCTCTGTTCGGGTTGGGCGAAGCAGGGCGACGGTGTCGTGGCGCCTGCTGAGTGAGGAGGCATCGTGTCGCAGGCTATGTGTAGGTGTGTCGGGGAGATGAGGTCTGCAGCACGGGTGCGGGAGCTCGGCGCTCAGCGCAGGCTCGTCTATGGTGCGGGTCCAAGACGCCGAGCGGGAGCAACCAAGAAGCCGCGCCGGACCGATAGCTAGTCCGGGCGCCGTTCCGCGCGCTGTCTCACACTCGGTCCTCACCACTAGTCCTCTCGTAGCAGCGCGCGCCCGCATCCGCTACGCTCACACGATCCACGCTTCTGCTCCGCGCTCCGTAGGTTTGGCCCCGCGGCGCCCCTCCACGTCTGCCAGGCTGAGGCGACGCGCGACCCACCGGACGTTGCGACATTCGAACGCAAGTGCGACGCCAGCAACAACTTTGCTCCGTTCACCGATCCGGCCCCTCGGTACGCCACGGCACAACACTTAGACGCATAGCTGTTTGCGCGCCACGAGCAGCTCTGGAGCGCTGGAGCGCCAGTGGATGCACCCCTCGCGACCCGGGCCGGGCTCAGGCTCGGGGCCCCCACCCCTCGCAGCGATGGATCCGTACTACTGCGCAGAGCCTGCGCCGTCGAAGCGCGCAAGGATGGACATCGACGAGAGGTGGGCTCACGTCATGGTCTGGAGCTGACCCCAGACCCCTCGCTATCACCTGCACGCCGTGCCGCGCGCGCAAGATCAGTGCGTCCCCTCCCTCCGCTGTCTCCTCTCCCGCGTGGAAGTGGGAATCGGCAGGCGGGCCTAGCAGCTCATAGGAACTGCACGAGCTGACCCCAGAATGCGACAGCACAAAGCCCGTGTGCCAGAACGTGAGTGCTGGCAGCTGGCGGGCTTGAAATGTAGCTGACCTCAGTGCTCCAAGTACGTATCCTCGCCTGGTGCCGAGCTGCACTTGGCTGGATTGGGATGAGCAAAGCGCTTACTCCGCGCTCGCTCTCGCTCTGCACAGTGTGCGACTCTCCACGCTCGCTCCGCGCTCGCTTCGCTCGCGCCGCCGCTGACCCCAGCCGCAACCCGCAGGACTGCGTGTACCCCGTCAAGATGAAGCCGGGCCTGCGCCCCGGCACGGGCGTGGACATGGCGAAGCGCCTTGGTGAGTCCCACACCCAGCTCCCTTGTGTTGGGCCTGCATAGCTGACGGCCAGAACAGCTCGAGGACCGCGTGGCGGGGTACGAGGCGCGCCTGCGCGAGCAGGAGGGCGCGCTGGCGTCGCTGACGCGGTGGCAGCAGGCGCAGCTCGCCGCGGTGCCGGGCGTGCCGGGCGTGCCGACGCCGTCGGCGTCGCGCTCTGGCTCCGGCTCCGCGCCGGTCGGTTTCCCAGCTGACCCACACCCGCAGCCGCAGGCCAGCCCCTCGCACGACCCGAGCCACGACAGCCCGGGCGGGCTCTCAACCACCTCCTTCGCGGACCCGCGCATCCTGCCTTCCGACGACCTCGTCTCGGCCCTGATAGCGCTGTACTACGAGCACGTGTGGCCGTGGGCGCCGATCCTGCCGCGCGTGGCGTGGCGCGCGCCGTGGGGCATTGTGCCGCACGCGATTGTGGTGCTGGCGCTGCGGCTCAGCGACGACCCGCGCCTCGCGCGCGTCCCCGGCGGCAAGGCCGGGCTGCGCGCCGCCGCCAAGGCGCACGTCCTCAGCCACGCCGTCGAGAGCACGAGCATCGCGAGCATGCAGGCGCTCGCGCTGCTCGCGCTGGATCTCATCGGGAGCGAGCAGGGCCCGAGCTCGTGGGGCACCCTCGCGCTGCTCACTAGGAGTGCGGCGCACCTGGGCCTCATGGCGGAGGACGACGCGCCGGAGGCGCGGGGCGCGCGGGGCGCCCACGCCGGGCGAGGGCAGGGGCCGGCCGCGTGGCGGCGCGGCGTGCAGAAGCGCACGGCCATCGTCCCGCCCCCAGCAACGTGGGAGGAGGACGAGGCGCGGCGGCGGCTGTTCTGGCTCGTCCTCGTGCTGGACCGGTACGCGTCGGCGAGCACGGGCTGGGACTTTGCGCTGCGGGACGCGGACGTGAAGCGGCGGCTGCCGTCGTCTGACGCGCTGTGGAGCTCGCCCCCGCCGGGGCCGCCGGGGCCGTGGCCGCGCGCGCCCCTCTTCGCGCCCGTCCTGCACCGCGACGCGTACGCGCCCTCTGCCCTGTCCGCGCTGTCGCCCATGGTGTTCCTCATCGAGGCCGTCGACCTGCTCGGGCGCAGCCACACGCTGCACTCCTCTGGCTCTGGGCCGGAGGACGCCCGCGACGCCGCCCTCGCGCTCACGGCGGCCTGCAGGCGGTGGGCTTCAGAGCTGCCGGCCCTCGACGGCAGCCTGGGCTGCACGGTGCGCGCGCTGCACCACGCGACGCTCCTCAAGGTGAACGCGCACCACGCGTTCCCCGCCAGCGGCGGCGCCGTCGCCCCGTTCTCGGACCGGTGCGCCGAGAGCACCGCCGCCGTCGCGGCGCTGTGCGCGCACCAGGCCGCGCTGGGCTGGAGGGCCGCAAGCCCGCTCTTCATCTGGGGCGCGTGGGTCGCCGCGCGCGTCGTGTTCGTCAGCCGCTTCGTGGCCGCGTCGGCGCCGGCCACGGGCGGCGGCGAAGGCGCCCCACGTGCAGGTGCAGGTGTAGGCGGGGGAGGAGCAGGGGGAGGGGACCTGGCCACCGACCCGGAGTTCGCGACGCTCCTCACCAGCCTCAGAGACGCGAGCAGGCACTGGTCCCTCGCGTCGCAGTACGTGCGCCTCCTGGACGCGGCGGCGCGGCGCTGGGCCTCCGCTAAGGGGAATGCCGCGACGCCGTCCGCGCGTTCTGTCCGTGCAGCCGGCACCGCGGAGGACAGCGACGACGAGGGCCTGCCGGACGCGATCCGCGTGCTCCTTGACCTGAGGAGGACGGCCTACAATGCCGTCGGCGCCGAGGCTGGGGCCGAGGCGGGGGCCGAGGCGGAGGCCGAGGCGGAGGCCGAGGCGGAGGCGGCGGCGGAGCAGGAGGGAGGGACACAGGAGGGCGCGCCGCAGGGAGGCGAGGCGCAGATGGAGATGGACGGCATGGATCTCAGGTGAGTACGCCGCCACACCACGCTCGGCGAGCACGGCACTGGGCGGAGCAGCACGCACACCCGCCTTGGCCGAGTCGCGTCGCCGCGTCGCGTCGCGTCCGGGACACGAGGCGGTGCGCGGGACGCCTCGCCGGCAGACGAGGCCCAAGGTTGGCGTGAAACCGGCCGATCGAGAGCTACTATACACTCTGAGCCTGCCGGGCCGAGGGTCTGAACCCTCCCGGCTGGCTGTTGCCGGAATTTCTGCGTCCTCGGATTTCCGGACTGCCGCTGCTCACTGCTCACTCGGCCTGTTCTACTCGCTGCGCTCGCCCCCGCTCACTTCGCTCGCGCGCTCACTCCGCTCGCTGCGCTCGCTTCGTTCGCTGACAGCAGCAACCTCCCCGCCTGGGCCGTCCAGCCGCTCCTCGGCGACCTGCACCACTGGTTCGACCTGCCGGCCAACCTCTTCGAGCCGCAGTAGCCACAGCAACATGTACAAATACATTCACGTCTCAGGAAAGAGAAGCACGCTTCGTTGTAGCGAGTAGTCTCGGTCTTGATGGTCTATTTACAATGGCCCCCTTCACCCCGGCCTGGTCGTTATACAAGAACGCCGCTATGCACTCTATGGGCCCTACTCGTCCTCGCCCGCCCGAGCCGTCTCCAGGGCAGGCTCAGAGCACCTCGCGCACCTTTGTCCAGAACTGCCCTCCCCCAGTGTTGGAGCCGAGTGGGCTCGCCGCCTGCCCCGCGCTGACGCCGTGCGCGCCGGCCGCGAGGTAGCGCCGCACGTCGGCGGCCGAGACGCGCCCGCGCATGCGCGCGAGGAGGCGCGCGGCGTCCGCGTCCTTGCCGGCGGCATGCTGCGCGTCGAGCAGCGCCAGCAGCGCGGCGCGCGCGACGCCCTGCGTGCGCCAGTGCACGCGCTCGAGGCGCGCCGCGTCCAGGTCGAGCCACTCGGTCGCGGCGGGGCTCGGGCTGGCGCGCCCGCTCGAGCTGCCGCTGGCGCTGCCGCTGCCGCTCTCGCGCCGCCCGTCGCTTTCGCGGCTTGCGCGCCGGCTCGCGCTCAGGCTGGCGCTGCCGCCGCTCGCGGCGCTCTCGCGGCTCGCGCGCCGCTCCTCCGTCGTCGGCGCGAGGTGCGAGCCGGACGCGCGCTCCTTCTCCTTCGGCTCTGCGCTGAGCCGCGCCTCCGCCTGCGCCTCCTGCGCTTCCTTCGCCTCCTTCGCCTCCTTCGCCTCGCTCGGCCGCGGCGTCACCGCCTCCAGCGCCTTGTTCGCGTACACCTCCGCCGCGATCAGGTAGCTGCCGCGCCGCTCCGTGCCGAGCGCCTGCAGCAGCGCGCGCGGCACCGCCGCCTTGAACAGGTTCACGGCCGCCAGCTGCAGCAGCACCTCGGCCCGCTCCCGCCCCTTGCCCTCGGGCAGGCACGCCAGCGACTGCTGGTACCGCGCCTCGGCGGCCTCGAGGTGCTCGATCGCGCGGCGCGCGAGCTCGAGCGTGCGTGCCGGCGGCACCGGGGTACGCTCGAGCGGCGACACCGGCGCCGTGTGCGCCGCCGGCGCGCTGATCGCGGACAGCGGCGCGATGCTGTTGGGGCTCAGGCGCGCCGAGCCGCTGCTCGCGCGCCGCGGCACCGCGCCCGAGGGCAGCGTGCCGCTGAACTGTCGCGGGATGCGGGGTCGCGTCTCGCTGGCACGGCGGGGGTGCGCCGGGTTCAGCGGCGACAGGGGCGAAGGCACCGGCGGCAGCGGGCAGACGGGCGGCGGTAACGAGAGCTGCAGCGGCGGCGGGCGGCGGCGGCCCTTGGGCGTCTGCGCCGGCTCGGGCAGCGTCGACGGCCGCGTCGGCGAGAGCTTGGGGGCACCAAAGGGCGACGTCGCCGGGAAGGTCGACGGGCTCGTCGGCTTCGTGCCCCCTCCCGCAGCCCAGGAAGGCGACACGTCGTCCTCCTCGACGATGACCTCCTCTACGATCGGCGGTGACTCCAGCGAGCCGATGCTCGTGGTCGACGACTGCCGGCTGCGGTCGAGCACGGGGAGCGAGCCGTCCGAACCGCGCGCCGACGGGCCGACACTGCCCGCTCGGCTGCGCGAGTAGACGTAGCCCTCTGGCGTGGGCTGCGCCTGCGCCGAGCACGGCACCGACGTCGTTGTGGCCACCGGCGGCAGCGGGTCGCCCCAGCTTCCGCGCATGAGACATGCGGTGAGCCAGAGGGTGTCACCGAGCAGGCGGGTGCACTCGTACGCCTGCATCGCTGCCGTGGCACTCGAGGCGGCGCGCTCGCGTGTCTCGTCCGCGAGCAGCGTCAGGTCGCGCAGTGTGCCGCAGAAGTCGCCCTCGTGGAACGGCGCGCCGAGGATGGCGAGGTGCCGCAGCCTGTCGACCGTGAGGCGGCCCGATGCGAGCTGCACCCGCGTTATGAGCGCAGTCGTGTCGGGACTCGGGGGAAGCATCGTCGTCGCCAGCCCGACCATATTCGTCGCCTGATCCAGCGCCTTCTCGGCTAACTCGGCGAGATCTTCGACGCCCGTGCTATCGGGCGAGAGCACCGCCGCCGCGCCCGCTGCCTCCGCGAGGTGCAGGAACATCCCCGCCAGAGCCGGCGTTTGTGGCCCAAACTCGGCACGCGCGAGCTGCGCGGCCCGGTCCATTCGCTCAGCAGCTACCTCCTCCATGCACTCGAGCGCCTCAAGTGCGAGCCGTCCTGCTGGGCCGTCTCCGTCGCCGTCAGCCAGATGCAGCCGCGACAACTCTCCCGATACCGTCGCCAGCGTCTCGCGCACCGTCATGCTGCCTGGCGCGCAGCGCGACAGGTGTAACAGGTCCCCGCGGGCCTCCTGCAGCTGAGCCGTCGCCAGGTTCAGCGTCGTCGGCGGGTCCTCTAGCCGCGCGAGCAACAGCAGCATCGTCGCACGCCTCAGCCGCGCCCACGCCGAGTGCGGGCGCATCGCGAGTGCCTGGCCAAAGAGGTTCGAAGCGATACGCAGGTGCCGCGCGGCGAGCACGCCCTGGTTCCCGGCCTCGTGCGCCTGGGCTTCATAGGCCGTTCCGCCTGTTGAGGTCAGCCACAGCCAGGGCTCACGGCTCAATACTCACTCTCCATGCACGATTCAAACGTGACAGTGTCGCTGCGGTCGGTCCGCGTCGGCGTGGACGGGCGCGAGCTGCGCGTGCGCTGCCGGGGCGTCAGGCTGGGCGTGCGCTGCGCCGACGCCCGCGAGCGGAGGTCGGATCCGCTGCGTGCCTTGGACAGCGCTCGCGGTGGAGCCGGCAGATGCGTCTGCTGCTCAGCCGCTGATGGCCGCCGGTACCCTCCCGATGACGAGGCGCGGCTCGTAAGCTGGAGCGACGGGGCCGACTTCATCGCGGCCGCGTTCTCGAACATGGTCGACGTCGGCGAGGGCGCATTGCTGCTCGGCAACGACGGGGGAAGGGGGAGCGCTAACACGAGATCGGTGAACGACGGCTCGGGGTCGTCCACGCGCTTCTGCAGCGGGTGCAGGTCCGGCCGCCGTTGGCGCGGCTGTTGCGGGCGGGAGCTTGAGACCTTTAACGTGTAGTTTGAGGGGAAGAGGGACGACATGAAGGGCACCGAGGGCATGGTGGGATCGGCGGGGAAGAGATGGACGGTGTGACCGTCGTCCGCGCGGCGAGTTGTGCGTCGCAGCGAGGATGAGCAAGTTGACGAGTTGAAAGTTGTTGGGGGAGGAGGGAGGAAGGACAGCACGACAGGTGATCGGGCGAGGACACAAAAGGAGGGCGGCGCCAGTGTGCCGATTGTCGAGGTATCACAACAATGGGCCGAAGGACGCTAATCGGTGCAGCGGTCGGTCTGGAGGACGTTGATACGTTGCGAGGCCAAGGTTGCACGGCCATGCAGCCGGTGATGGTTAGACCAGGACGGGCCAGGAATTGTCCCTGCGAATGCCGAGATCAAGGTCGGGGGGGCCGAGAGGCGAGAGTTGTGAGAGGACGAGACAGCCGATGGTGTGGGCGTTGGGTCGCTGGCTGGCTGACGAGAGGCGAGGCGAGGGGAGGCGGGGGCTAGGGCTGAGGGGCTGGCTGTGGTCAAGACGTGTTTGGACACACGAGGAGGACAGGATGGAGCACACGGCGCAGAGGCCAGAGGCCGGGGTGGCCGGAGTGGCCGGCGTGGGCGGAATGAGGATGGATCAGAAAATTGAGGACGTTATCCAGGCCGGCCGGTAGACGCTAAGAGGCATCAGAGGCTGCATGGCTGTATGGGCGAGGGCGCCACCCGTTGAAGGGCTGGGTGCACCGTCGTCATCGAGGGCTGCGCGAGGGAGCATCCGAGTAGGTGCACGCGGGGCCGGGGGCAGCAGAGCCGCGCGCTGCGAGCCGAGGGAGAGGGTGGTCGAGGGGTGGAGAAGAGTGGCTGCAGTGTGGCGTCGATGGCGTGGAAAGCATGAGGTGACCGTCGAGCACCGAGGACCGAGGGCCGATGTCGCGAGCAGCCGCAGAGCCCGAGCCCGAGCCAGCGGCGATGGAAGCCTGCCTCACCCTGGGTGCGGCCCTGGCCTTGGACTTTGGTGCCATTCAGTCGCGATTAGCCCAATTACGCTTTGGCACTAATCGCCCTCCTGTGCCTGCTTATCCCTATCTCAATCCCCATTACCAATTCGTCCACCAGACCCAAGATCAGCACTCGCCCATCCTCGCTCGGAACCAAACATCCCTCATGCGCAGTAGCATGAGCGCCATGGCGCCAGATAGCAGTTACATTAGGCACGCAGGATCGACTCGACAGGCGCAGTCACCCTCCGCCCGCCTGACCACGCGCCTGTCCACGCGATCAGTTGCCACCGCGTCTCGTCTCCGCGCGTTGCGTTGAGGTCGTAGCCCATCCGTCCCTCGCTCGTCGTGGCCCGATCGCTCGACATCACCTCCCTCCAACCTCCGCCCGCAGCCCATCGCCATCCACGACGATGGCAGCAGCGACAGTCCAGTCCTCGACCAATCTCTTCCGCCAGCTCGCCTGGAATGCCAGCGTCCCGATAGAGGTCCGCCTCGCAGACGGTGAGGCCCCCGGAGCCGCCGTCGACAAGTACTACGTGAGTCGCGTCTGGGCGTAGTGGCCGGCTCGTACCCAAGCATCCGGGCCACATGCAGCTCACACAGCCGTCCGGGCCTAGCTTTGTAGGTTGTGGAAGCTGACGACGCAGGTCCAAGCTCCGCGGTACACATACCTCCCCCTGCTCCTGCCTCAGATCAAGGAGAACCTCGTTTCGCTGGCGCTCGACGACGAGCAGCTCGCCAAGACGAACGAGGCGCAGTGGTGGTTTGAGGAGGACGCAGAGGAGCCGGGCCTCGGCGGCCTCGGCGCATGCCGGTGGTGAGTAGTCAAGGAGCGGCAGTTGTGAAACGGCACGAACGGGGTCGGTTCGCACTCCACCCCTCGGTATCCTAGAACGAGAGAGTTCAGGCGTGATCCTCCATGGAACGAGGTTCATAGGAGTGGAGCCTGCTGCATTCCTGCATTCTCTGGAAACGGCTCCGACGGGCCAACAGCTGGGAACCGCAAGACTGTAGCTGACCGCAGGCACTGGCCCGTGGACCTGCTCGACCTGAACGCGACGATAGCGCGGCCTGTGCGCCGCGACGCGGACCCGAGTGCGCGGCCGCTGAAGCTGATTCTGCACCTCTCGTCCCCGCCGACGGACAAGCTGACGCTGCCGGGGGGGGTCGAGTCGTGCAAGGCGGCGTTCACGAGCCAGGTTAAGGAGGCTGACTTTGTGCGGTGGGGCAACACGAAGCGCGTGACGGGCATGCGGCGGCAGGACCTCGAGGCGGGGTGGGACGGCGTGCTCGGGGGCGACTACGACCTGCACTCGCGCATGGGTTCGCGGCTGGTGCCGATGCCGATCCCGCTCGGGAGCGCGTCGACGCCGTCCAACGTGCCGTCGCGCCCGCCCTCGACCGAGCCGGGCCAGACGAGCTCGGTGCCCAAGCTCGAGTCGGCGTACGCCGCCCGCTCCCTCCCGATCAAGATCTACATCCCCGACGCGCCCGCGATGCAGCACGTCGTGCCCCCGCTCACCGACGGCCGGCCGACAACCCTCCTCGCGTTCCTCAGGCAGCACTACCCCCTCCTCTTCCCCGCCGCCGGCGAGGCGTACGCCCTCGCGGTCCCGTACGTGCTTGGCATCGTCGTGCCGCCCGACGCGGAGGTCGCCTGGCTTGCGAGCTGCATGTGCGGCGCGGACGGGTGGGTCCGTATCGGCCTGGGGCTTGTCGGCGAATGAGCGAGCGAGCGCAGCGAGCCGCGAGCTGAGAGCACCAAGCCGCGAGCCGTGAGCCGTGAGCTGCGAGCCGTGAGCCGTGAGCTGCGAGCAGCGAGCTGCAAGCTGAGAGGCGGAGTCGCAGAAACCGCGCGAGGCACACGAGAGCGTGTGCCTGCCGCCAGCCGGCAACGCAGCGCGCCGATGCGCGAGATACGTATAATTAGACGCCGGGGCCGGGCCCCGCCCGCCGTTCTTGTAAGGATCATACATTGTAAGCATAGCATAGTGTCGATATCTGAGCGCGAGCGTGGGCAGCGGGCAGCGGGCAGCGGGCCGGCGGTGAGCGGGGGCACGGCGTGCCGCATCGCCGGCGCGGCGGTCCTACGATAGGCCCAGAGGCGATCCGACGAGGCGAGGTTTGTCGAATGTTCGCAGAGAATAGAGTTATGGAGCGTGCTCGTCGCTCTGCACTCTTCTGCAGCCCGGCAGGCTTTGGGTTGCCGGGGCACGCGGGCAGCGGAGCAGAGATCGAGCAGCAGGACCGCAGAGCGACGCTCCAAGACGGCAAGCTCCAAGGGTGCTGGCCGTTTGGGTTCTGGGCGGCGAGTCCCCCAGCCGTGGATGACACGCGAGGGGCGGGCCCTGATGTCTTCCTCTTGCCTCTGGTGCTGTGCGCGCTGTGCTGCGCGAGTCCCCCCTGTCGTCACGATAAACACCTGCAGTCCAGTGCGAGTGGACAGAGTGTGCAGCTCGTTGCTCGTTGCCTGGTCACGAAGCACGATGCACCGTGCACCCTTTGTGCCCCCGTTCCTCGGATCCTCGGATTCTCGATCCTTGGGCGATCATGTCGACTGAATTGCTGCCCCACTCGGGTTAGTCACACGCGGCCTGGCTTGTCGCTATGCGTGCCATGCTTGTCAGACATGATCGCCGACGTCTCTCCCTGTCATGGCACACGAGTACACAAGCAAGGCTAGCAAGCTAGCAAGGCAAGCTAGCAAGGCAAGCTGGTGCAAGAGGTTCAGGAGTTTGCTCGGCTCGGCAGAGAGAGCGTTAAGCTCGGCAGGCGGCAGTGTAAGCGCAGCGCAGGCAGGCTGTGCGCCCGCTGCCCGCTGCCCGTCGCCCGTCGCGGCGGGCCGGTGGTGAGTACGTATTGAGCAGCTGAGCGACTGGAACGCGCAACCCACTCTACGCGTGCCTGGGACCGGTACCCGGAGCCTCGTCACGTACTCGTACTACTCGTGCCGCTGTGGCCCGTAGCGCGTAGCGTCTACTCGCAGAATGCAGAATGCGGGGCGGACGCAAGCTGCTGCGCGATCACCGGATGCGCCGGATGCGGCGCGCCTGTGTCGGACTGGGACAGCGGCGGTATGTACGCCTGTCCGACGGTGGTTGTCGCGCCCAGCGTTCCTTCCGTGCCTGCGTTCCTGCGCTCCTGCGTTCGCGTTCCTGCACCGGGGCCGAACTCACTCGCGACAGGGCACAAGGGGCCGGTGTGTCGCAACCTTCACCTTGCTCGAGGCCGCTCGTCCCGGGCACTGCACTGCCTGCATGCTTTGCAGCTGCTCACGGCGCTCACGCTCACCCCGCCGCAAGCGATGCATATCTGCGAGTTCTCTCTTCCTCTCCGTCTCTCACTCGCCTCGTCTTCTCTGTCCATTCCTCCGACTCCGACTCTGACAAGGCTCCGCTCGACAGCGAGCCGCTTGACGCTCCTTATTCGACATCTCACAGCCCGCAGGCTCGGGCTCACACCCTCCTTATCTCCAGGTAACCCAAAGCTAGCCTCGCTCCAGCGACTAGACCCAAAAACACATACGCCATGGCCCGCCTCCTGTCGACGCTTGTGGCGGCCGCGGCGCTGCTGGCGCCGGCGCCCGCGCGCGCGGCGCCCGACCACTTCATCCTCACCGAGGTCAACACGCTCGTGCAGGCGCGCATTGACCCGATCATCAACAACGGCGCGGTCGGGTCGCACGTGCACAACATCATGGGCGCGAGCAACTTCGGGACGAGCCTCAAGCACCCGGACAGCCTGGTGGGGGGCGCCGAGTGCTCGACCGTGCTGGTCAACGACGACAAGTCCAACTACTGGACGCCGACGCTGTACTACATGCACGACAACGGGACGTACGAGGCGATGCTGGCGGGCGCGCGCATCTACTACTTCCTCAAGAACGACAAGGTGCAGCCGTGGCCGAAGGGCATGCGCATCGTGAGCGGCACAGCCATGAGCCGCGACGAGAACGCGATCCAGAGCCTCGGCGTCGACCTCACATGCGGCGAGGCGCCCGGCGCACGCCACCTGCCCAACGGCACGAGCCACGCGCACTGCGACTCGATCCACGCCGGCATCTACTTCCCGAGCTGCGGGTGGGCCAACCAGTCGCTCGACAGCTGGGACCACTTCAGCCACCTGACGTGGCCCGTCGAGCGCGGCGGCGGCCGCGAGTGGGTCCAGGTCAACGGCCACACGTGCCCCGAGACACACCCGATCAAGTACCCGACCATGTTCATCCAGCACTTCTACCGCTTCGACGAGCACCGGCCGTGGCGGCAGGGGCGGAACAATGTCGTCTTCTCGAACGGCGACCTGCTCGGATCCTCGTTCCACGGCGACTTCGTCAACGGCTGGAAGGACGGCGTCCTCGACGACGTCGTCAGCCAGTGCAAGGTCCCGCACGGGCCCGGCGACCAGCCGGGGCAGTGCGCCCCGCTGCAGCGCTCGCTCGACACCGACGCCGCCCGCAACTGCGCCTACCAGGGCATGGTCCCCAAGGAGGACGTCGGCGTCTACCGCGCCATCGACAAGCTGCCGGGGTGCAACCCGCTGTGGCCCGTCGAGGCGGGCGACGACAAGCCCAAGTGCGACAGCGGCAAGGACGAGCAGCCCGGCTGGGTCAAGCCCAACGTCGCGTTCATGCAGGGCTTCCTGAACCGCCTCCCGCTGTACCTGCCTAATGTCGTGCCCGAGACGCTCTCGTGGAACTTTGGCGGCTGGATCAAGTGCGGCCCGTGGGGCACGTACGGCGCGGCCGGCTCGCTGCAGGTGCCCGAGAGCATGGGCGAGCAGGCGGGCGCGCCGAGCGACGCCATAGCCGGCAGCCAGCTCAACGCCGACGGGCTCGTGTTCGACCAGGAGCAGCCGCTCGACGCCCCCATGGTCCTCACAGACCAGTACGCCACCTTCCCCGCCGACGTCAAGGGCACCCCCGTCGTCACGTACAAGGGTATGCCCAGCCCCGTCGACTTCCTCGGCAACCCGCTCGACGCGCCCGGCGGCGCAGCCGACGCGGGCCAGGCCGCCCCCGGCCTCGACGCAGGCGGCAAGCAGAAGGCGAAGGAGGCGGCCCCGACGCCCGCCCCGGGCTTCTCAGACGAGGACCACAAGGCCGCCCTCGCGTCCTCGGGCTCGGCCGCGCCGCCCACGGCGTCTTCTGCTGCGTCCTCCGCCACTGCTTCTGGCTCCGCGCCGACAAAGGATGAGAATGGTTCGTGGCTGGATGCCGCGGACGACGAGGGCGACGAGTCTGCGCCCTCTGCCTCGTCCGCCTCGTCCGCCGCTTCCTCCGCTGCCGCCTCCGTGGCTTCGTCAGCTGCGTCCGCCGCCCAGTCCAGCGAGCTCCAGCCCACGAGCGCGCCGCAGCAGCCCAAGCTCGGCCCGAACGGAAAGAAGTGCCGTCCCAGGGGGCACAAGGCGCGCCGCCGCCGCCGCCTCCACTAGCCTCTTCTGGCCCCCTCTGGCCCCCTCTGGCCCCCTCTGGCCCCCTCTGGCCCCCTCTGGCCCCCTCTGGTTCTCTCCGTAACTGCATCGCGCCGGGGCGGCTGCGCCCCCCGGCGCCTAGTCATGCAAGTCATGTTGTGATATCTTAGCTTTGTGGGACTGACGGACTGACTGGTCTGCGCGCGGGTGTTGGGCGTGCCGCCGCGCTGGCCCTGCCGCCGCGCTGGACTGTGCCACACGTTGAAGTCAGCGGCCGGTGCCCCGCCGGCGTCGTCAGAAACAAGTCGATACATACGTCTCATACAACAGTCCAAACCAGAATGCTATTGCAGCGAGATCGCCGCGCCGCCGTCGACGAGCAGGCTCGCGCCCGTGCAGTAGCTGCTCATGTCGCTCGCGAAGAAGAGGACGGGGCCTGCAATGTCCTCTGGGCGGCCGAGCCTGCGCAGCGGCGTCCTGCGCTCCATGGCCTCGCGCTTCTCCCCATCCTTGAGATCCTCCTCATTGATCGCCGTCCGGATCGTGCCCGGCAGCACCGAGTTGCAGCGGATGCCGTGCCTGCCGAGCGCGATCGCGCAGCTCTCCATCAGGCTCTTGACCCCGGCCTTGGTGGGCGTGTAGTGCGCCTGGAACTCGCCGCCCATCAGCGCGCTGATCGACGAGATGGCCACGATGGACCCCCCGCCGGTGCGCGTCATCGCGTTCGCACACGCCTGCACCACCAGAAACGCGCCAGTCAGGTTCACGTCCCCCGTCGCTCGCCACAGGTCCAGCGGCAGGTCCAGGAACGCGTGGAACGGGCAGATGCCCGCGTTCGAGACGAGCACGTCGATGCGCCCGAAGGCCGAGAGCGCCGTTGAGACGACCGCCTCGGCGGTCGACGGCAGAGAGATGTCGCCGGACACCAGCGCCACGGGCGTGCCCTTCCCCTCCAGGTCTGTCTTGAGCGACTCGGCGTCGGAGAGCGTCGACGGGCCGAGATGGTGCAGCACGAGGCGCGCGCCGTTCTGCGCGCACGCTGCCGTCAGCGCGTCACTGGCAAACGCCGCCCGACTGCTCGGTGTACGGCCCTCAGGCTGCCGCCACCGCCGGCGTATCCTCGGATGCAGCGGCGCGCGACTCACCAATAGCGACCGCGCGGCCGATGCCCTGGCTCGCGCCCGTGATGACCACGACCTTGCCCGGCAGCAGGCGCGCGCTCGGCACGGCCGCGCCCGCGCCCGCCATACTCGGTCCAGCACTCATGTCGGCGTCTCCCATGCTGTCGGTCGTAGCGTCGGAGGCGGCGGCGGAGAATTAGCTATGCGCGATGGCACCGGCGCGAGGCCTGCTGGGGGGTATATGAGGCCGCGCCGCTGCTGCTCGCGACGCGGCATAGGTCATGGTCCGGACTGCCCACCATCGGCGACTTGATCGGCTGTGTTCAGCCTGTAGTCACATGCTCCTGCACACACGGGCCTGCACACACGGGGACGGGTCCAGGGGACGGGTCCAGGCCGGTATATCGGCACGGCATCTCGCAGAGGACCAGCCGGCTCGGCGCATCATTCTGCCGAGGACCGAGCCAACCTATGGCTGACTCTAGCCCCCTCGCCGATCTGTGCCCCGCACATCGCATCAGACGAAGTCGCCTCATTGCCTCCGCTGCATGCATGCCGGCCACGCTGATGCCATCTCCAGCTCTAGGCCCGACCCAATGACCAGCGACATGCGCCGCGATATCCACGCTCCGAGCACGCAGATAGCCGAGCCGACGGGATCTCGGCGCAATGACGCGCCGACTGTCGGCCCGGCGCTGTCTTGGCCAATGGGTGCTCCACAGCTCGCGTCCAGGCCCCGTCCTCCTCTGACTCCTCCTGCGCTCCTCCTGCGCTCCCCCGGGTCCCCAATGCCCCGGGCCTGCTATCTCCCGGATACTCGCGCCCGGGCACGCGAGCGAGCCGCTCGCATATAACCCGCCGGGCGGCGGGCCGGACGCTGTCTTATCCACACCACTACATCATCATGCCGAAGAACCTTGCCAGCGACGAGTGGCCTACCATCGTGAGTTCTGCGCCCCGAGCCGGGGAGCGTTCTGGCCCGGCTGCTTGCTGGCTGCTGGAGGGGAGCTGCGGCCAAGCTCTGCTCGCGCCGTGACTGCTGCTCTCTGCAGCAGCAGCTCAAAGGCCGACGCCAGCGTCGGGGCACTCGTTGCCCCGTCGCTAGCACACCGGATCCCGAGCGCTCACCACTCGCTTCGCTCGTGCCTCGCTAACGCCCAGGCCAAGCTCGAGACGTTTATCCCGTCCGCGACGGGCTCGGGCGGCGACTACCACCGGCAGGCGCAGCAGCACTGGATCGTGCAGGGCAACATCTCGTGCCCGATGCACAAGTACGCCGAGTACCGGTCGTCGCGGACGTCGTGGGGCATCGGGGTGCTTGGCTCGATCTTCGTCAAGGTGACGGCGACGGACGGGACGGTGGGGTATGCTACGGGCTTTGGCGGCCCGCCTGCGTGCTGGCTCATCGAGGAGCACTACAAGCGGTTCGTCGTCGGGCAGGACCCGCGCGACACGAACAAGATGTGGGACATGATGTTCCGCGCCAGCATGTTCTACGGGCGCAAGGGCCTGCCGCTGGCTGCGATCTCGGTCGTCGACCTCGCCGTCTGGGACCTCATCGGCAAGATCCGCGGAGAGCCCATCTACAAGATGATCGGCGGCGCCACCAAGCCCGACATCCCGCTGTACCTTACCGGCCCCAAGCCGCGCGTCGCCAAGAAGCTCGGCTTCTGGGGCAGCAAGGTGCCGCTCCCCCACGGACCGACCGACGGGCAGGCAGGCATCCGCAAGAACGTCGAGTTCCTCAAGGACTGCCGCGACCAGGTCGGGCCCGACTATCCCCTCATGGTCGACTGCTACATGTCGCTCGACGTGCCGTACACGATCGAGGTCGTGCGCGCCGTCGAGGCGGCCGGCGTCAAGATCGAGTGGTGGGAGGAGTGCCTGCACCCGGACGACTTTGACGGGCACGCCGAGCTGCACCGCGCGCTGCCGCACATCAAGTTCACGACCGGCGAGCACGAGTACTCCAAGTACGGGTTCCGCAAGCTGATCGAGGGCCGCAACCTCGCCATCATCCAGCCCGACGTCATGTGGCTCGGCGGCCTCACCGAGCTCATCAAGGTCGCCAACATGGCCGCCGCCTACGACATCCCCGTCGTGCCCCACGGCTCGGGGCCGTACTCGTTCCAGGCCATCATGTCCTTCCCCAACTCCGAGTTCTGCGAGTACATCGCCAACTCGCCCGACGGAGAGAGCGTCCACGCCTCCTTCGGCGACCTCTTCCTCGACGAGCCCCTGCCCGAGAACGGCCGCATCAACGTCACAGACAAGCCCGGGTGGGGCCTCGAGCTCAACCCGAACGCAAAGCTCGTGCCCTACTCGGCCTTCTTCAACCAGGCCGACGGCCTCGGCTCAGCAGGCGAGGACAGGACAGAGGCGGAGAAGAAGGCCCTCAAGGGCAAGGTCGCCGAGAACGGCAACGGCCACTAGGCACAGGGTATCATAGACATTATTAGGCAATGCAGGCATAGATTCGTAACGGTTTGCACGCGCGCAGAGCTTCCATTCACCTTCCTTAGGTCCACAGAACGCGCACGACGGCACGCTGCAGCCCCTCGACCTCGTACACGAGCTCGCCGGCCTCTGTGAGTGTCGCGCGCGCGTGGCCAGGGCACGCCTCGCCAAGGACGTCTGTCAGTCAGCTATGGATCTGCACGGAACAGCTCACCGACAAGCTGGCGGCGGAGGGCCCTCCCGCTCCATGCATCGTTCAGGCGCGCAAGCAGAGCCGTGCTGGGCGCCTTCGCGGCGACCTGCGCTTTCAGGCCGAGCTTCGCCGCGAGCCACGACGTCTGCAGGCTCAGGCGCGACATGCCCAGCACGTGCAGCATCGCAGCGCGCAGCGACTCGAGCCAGCCCTCCGTCTCGAGGTCTGTTGTCAGCTTCATTGTCGGAGGACGCCCAGCTTACCGAGCGCTTCGCCGGCGTGCGAGCGGTCGTACAGCCTGCTGAGGAGGATGGCGAGCGCGGGGCTCGCGCCCTCTGACGTGAGGCCGAGCGCCTCGAACTTGGCGTGCACTGCAGACGCGGCGTAGCACAGATCGTCGGGCGCAGACTGCGACGCCGGGACAGAGGACGCAGCGGGCGTGCGCCTACCTCGGGCGCGAGGGGGAGGCAGGCCGACGGTGCTCGCGCTCGACGCGTGGCGGTACGGCAGGCGGGGCACGATGGAGTAAGGCGCCCGCATCGGGGGCGCGCTCCACTCGCTCCCCGTCCGCTCCCGCTTGGGCGTAGGCGTGGGACTCCAGTCGCGCTCAGTCTTGACGGAGAACGTCGAGAAAGAGCTCTTCCTCGACGGCGGGGACGGGTGCCTCGTGCTCGACCGGGTCAGTGCGAGGTCGGCCGGAACTGCAGGATTGGATGAGCGGGCCGAGGTTAGCGTCGCGTTGCGCAATGGAGCGGCAGGCGGCAGCATCTTGCCTGCACACACTACAGCAGTCTGGGTTCAGCTATGATGATGGAGATTTCGGCTTGCCTCGTCGCGCTTCGTCGGGCGGCCCTTCTTGTAGACGACCTGGAGTCAGCTGGGCGACGCTACATAGCGTACCACTTCCATGCCCGGCATCTGTGGCAAGCGATGGATGGATCGATTGGTCAGTGAGAGAGTGTGAGAAGTGAAGCGAAGCTACACACATCAATTGCCTTAGTAGTGTCACAAGACAGAGCGCAGGCGACATGCACATGGCGAGTACACCGTACTTCCACATCCTTTGGGCGTCGGGGCGAGTGTGTGAGCACGCATCCGCAGGGAGGTATGTTTTGGTTTAACCAGCTTTAAAGCTCTGCCGCCAGGTAATATCTGCACGTCGTCAGCACAGCACTACTTCGGTGAGAGACGCACTCATCTCTGTGCACCGCGCATGTCTGCGCACGTCTGCGCATCGCGGTCGCGATAAGATCGGTCGTGCGCATCGGCGACCTCGAATCTCGGACCTCGGATGTGGGTGCGTTGCTCACGTGACCTGGAGAGGAAGTCACTATGACGACCGTGGGAAAATCTCTTCAAAAGTCGTTGGACGCACACCGCAATCCTTCAGCCGCCGAGCGGCTCACGCTCCGTCACAACAACACCGACACTGCGACGACCGGCCATGAAGGCCAACTACCAGTTCCAGAACCTGTGCGGCACGGTTTACCGCCAGGGCAATGTCGTCTTTACCGCGGACGGCAACAGCGTGCTCTCGCCGGTGGGCAACCGCGTCTCCGTCTTCGACCTCGTCAAGTGAGTCTGGCGACCATCTCACGTTCCGCTGCCCTCGCACCCACGCGTCGGTTACGATGAAGAGCGGAGACGAGAATCTCAGCTTTTCATGTCCTGCCCGCAGACTAGCTGACACCACAGCAACAAGTCGCGCACGCTCCCGTTCGAAAACCGCAAGAACATTGCGTGCATCGCGCTGTCGCCGGACGGGCAGGTGCTGCTGAGTGTGGACCTGGACGGGCGGGCGCAGCTGGTGCACTTCCGGAAGGGGACGGTGCTGCACTGGATGAACTTCCAGGGGCCTGTGAGCTGCGTCGAGTTCTCTCCGGACGGCAAGTTCTTCGCGGTCGGGCTCGGGAACAAGATCCAGGTGTGGCGGACGCCGTCGCACCTTGCGCGCGAGTTTGCGCCGTTCGTGCTGCACCGCGACTATGTCGGGCACCAGGACGACGTGCTGTCCGTCACGTGGAGCCGGACGGGCAAGTACTTCCTGAGCACGAGCCGGGACATGAGCGCGCGGCTGTGGACGCTGGACCCGCTCGAGGGCTTCAAGCCCAAGAGCTTTGGCGGGCACCGCGACGCGGTGCTGGGCGCGTGGTTCAGCGCGGACGAGAAGGCGATCTACACCGTGAGCCGGGACGGGGCGGTGTTCGTGTGGGGCGCGAAGAAGGCGGTCGGCGAGGACAGCGACGACGAGGAGGACATCCTGGACCTGCCGTCGACGTCTGCGAGCGCGGCGACCGTCGCCGAGTTCGAGGCGGCGTACACGCGCTGGGGCATCCGCAGCCGGCACTTCTTCAACCAGGCGGGCACCAAGGTGGCGTGCGCGACGTTCCACGCGGCGACGGCGCTGCTTGTCGTCGGGTTCAGCTCGGGCGTGTTCGGGCTGTGGGAGATGCCCGACTTCACGCCTGTGCACACGCTGAGCATCAGCAACGAGAAGATCAGCTCGGTTGCGGTCAACCCGTCGGGCGAGTGGCTCGCGTTCGGCGCGGCCAAGCTCGGCCAGCTGCTCGTGTGGGAATGGCAGTCCGAGTCGTACGTGCTCAAGCAGCAGGGGCACTACTTTGACATGAACACGCTCGCGTTCAGCCCGGACGGGCAGCACGTCGCGACCGGCGGCGAGGACGGCAAGGTCAAGCTGTGGAATGCGGCGAGCGGGTTCTGCTTCGTGACGTTTGCCGAGCACAGCGCGTCGATCAGCTCGGTGCAGTTCGCGAAGAGCGGCAGCGTGCTGTTCAGCGCGTCGCTCGACGGCACGGTGCGCGCGTTCGACATGGTGCGCTACCGCAACTTCCGGACGTTCACGTCGCCGACGCCGGTGCAGTTCTCGTCGCTGGCGGTTGATCCCAGCGGCGAGGTCGTGTGCGCCGGCAGCAGCGACAGCTTCGCCGTGTACATGTGGAGTGTGCAGACGGGCAAGCTGCTGGACATCCTGGAGGGGCACACTGCGCCTGTGAGCGGGCTGTCGTTCTCGCCGGCCGGCGACCGGCTGGCGTCGTGCTCGTGGGACCGCACGCTGCGCCTGTGGGGTGTGTACGGGCGCGACCGGTCGACCGAGCCGATCACGCTGTCGGGCGAGGCGACGGACGTCGCCTACAGCCCGGACGGGAAGGAGCTGGCGGCATCGACGCTGGACGGGCAGCTCGCGTTCGTGGACGCGGGGTCGGGCGAGATCCGCGCCGTCGTCGAGGGCCGGCGCGACCTGAGCGGCGGGCGGCGCGCTGAGGACAAAATGAGCGCGGCCAACAACGCCGCGAGCAAGTACTTCACGAGCGTCGCGTGGTCGGCCGACGGCAGCTGCGTCCTCGCCGCCGGTAAGAGCAAGTATGTGCTTCTGTACGCTGCGCGCGACGGCGTCATGCTTCGCAAGTTCACGATCTCCGACAACCTCTCGCTGGACGGGACGCAGGAGCTGCTCGACTCCCGCAAGATGACCGAGGCGGGCAATGTGGACGCGCTCGACGACGCGGCCGCCGACGCCTCCGACCTCGAGGACCGCCTCGACGAGACGCTCCCGGGCGCGAGCCGCGGCGACCTCTCCAAGCGCAAGTACCGGCGCGCCGTGGGCGCCAACTGCGTCCGCTTCAGCGCGACGGGGCGCTCGTGGGCGGCGGCGACGACCGAGGGCCTGCTCGTGTACTCGCTGGACGAATCGGCCGCGTTCGACCCGTTTGACCTCGCGCTGGACGTGACGCCCGAGGGCGTGCTGTCTGCGCTGGCCGGCGGCGAGCACCTCGTCGCGCTCATCCTCGCGCTGCGCCTGAACGAGGCGCCGCTGCTCATGCGCGTGTTCGAGGCCGTGCCCGCCGCAGACGTGCCGCTGCTCGCGCGCCAGCTGCCCGCCGCGCACCTGCCCCGCATGCTCCGCTTCCTCGCCCAACATGCCGAGCAGGGCCCCCACGTCGAGTTCGACCTCGTGTGGAGCGCCGCGCTGCTCACCGCGCACGGCCGCGACTTGAAGCAGCGTAGGGCAGAGTTCGCCCCCGCCATGCGCGCACTCCACAAGGCCCTCATGGACTTTGAGGCGAGCGTCGCGAAGCTCAGCGACCAGAACAGCTTCGCGCTCCAGTACGTCATCGACCAGAACAGGCGCCAGGGCGGTGCTCAGGAAGTGGCCGAGCGCGAGAACGGCGACGTCGTGTACTGAGCGTCAAGCGCCGAGCAGTCAAGAGAGAGGAGAGCAAGAGGGCATCTGTAACACTTAGACTTCATTAGACCGCATGCAGCTTGATACCCGCACAGGACACTCGTGATTATATTCATCGAACACTACGCTCTACGCACACCGGCGGCAACCAAGCGCTACTGCTTGTCGCGGTCGCCCGAGAGCCTCACATTAGCGACGCGGTCGACGAGGATCGGGCCCTGCGCCGCTGCCGCGGCCATGGCGCGCGGGCCCGTCGGGGGCTGCTTGAAGCCGAGGAAGCGGTCCTGAACGACGGGCTGTTGCGCGACGGGCGGCGGGGCGACGGGCGGGGCCGGGGAGCGCGCGGCGGGCGAGACGGACACCGACACAGACGCCATGGACGACGACATGTGCGGGGACGCGAACAGGTGCGAGTGCGACGGCGACATGGACGGCGTGTCCATCGGCGTCTGTGGCGTGCCGCTGCCGGCGCTCCCGACGCTGCCGAGGCTCGCCGGCACGTCGGGCACGTCGGGCTCGTCCTCGCCGAACATCTCGTCCAGCAGCTGGCCCGTGCCGGCGCCGCCGCCCGCGCCGTTCGGCGTCGCGCTCGAGCTCGCCGCCGTCAGCGCGGGCGTCGACGGCGTCGCGGCCGGCGCCGAGTCAGGCCGCGGCACCTTGCGCAGCTTGCCCTTGGCCTTGAGGTTGCGTAAGACCTTGTGCGTGAACTCCTTGGTGAAGCTCTTGATCTTGGCCTTCTTCTCCTCGCTCAGCTGCGGGTGCCGGTGCGTCTGGTACGAGTGCCCGCGCTTCTCCTTCTCGACCAGGATGCCCGTGCAGTCCTTGGCGTACCGCTTGAACGTGTCGTGCTCCATCTGGTCCTTGTACTTGCTCATCGCGCGCACGACGACCTCGCCGATCGCCTTGGTCAGCCGCTTCTCCTTGCGCGCCTCGTCGGCGGCCTCGCGCTCGGCGCGCAGCTGCTCGCGCTCGCGCTCCCGGTGCTCCCTATGCTCGCGGTGCTCGCGCTTCTGGCGCTTGCGTGGCGCCTCTGCAGTCGGCGTCGCCGGGGCCGACGACCCCGTCTGCTGCGCGAGCGCGATGATCGCGTCGAGCTTGGACCGGTCGCCCGCCTGGCTCGGCACGCGCGGCGGCGGGGGTGGCGGCTCCCACCGCGGCGGCCGGTGCCACGGCACCGGCGGCGCAATCGGGCGGTGCCGCACCGGCGCGAGGTGGAAGTGCACCGCGTCCGTGTTCGCGAGGTCGTCGACGGGGCGCAGCGGACGGCGCGGTGCCTCGTTCGCCTCGGCGATTGTCGTCGTGTCGCGCGCGTCGTCGTCATCGAGCTGGCGTCAGTTTTCGCACAGGTAGCGCTAACTCACAGAGGCGATCTTGCTCCGCCGCGGGATACGATAGCTGAGCTCGAGCGTTGACCAGTAGTCGAGCAGGCGCTGCGCGATTCCGGCGAGCTCGGCGTCGTCACCCGCCGCCAGCGCCTTGATCGGCTCCTCGATGCCCGAGTCCTCGATCTTGTTGCGTATCTGCGTCCGCCACTTCTCCATGCACTGCAGTGCGGCGAGGACAATGCCCCGGTCGTCCGCGAGCGACGTCAGGATCATCGCCATCAGCGAGAAGCCGTGCATCCGCATCATCTGCCGGTGCACCGCGGGGTCGTCCGTGAGCTGGGGTCAGCTAGCATCCGCAAACAACAGCTCACCTTGACGCGCTCGATGAGGCGGCCCATCATCGTCGGGTTCTCGACCGACTGGCGCATCGCGGCCGACACCTTGTTCGCCTGCGCCGGATCCGTGATCGGCGTGAGGACGGGGACGTAGTCCTCGTCGAGGTGGCGCGCCTTCTTCTTGCGGCTGCCCTTCATGCCGCCGCTGTTTACCTCGTCGAGGATGCCGAGCGCCTCGAGGAACAGGTCGTCCATGCCGCCGATGTCCGTCTGCGTCTTGCCGCCGATAGTGCCGACGCAGTTGGGCTCGCCACAGTAGCAAATCTGCGCCTCATGTCTGCCGTCAGCTGATGCCACGGCGTTTATCAGCTCACCCATAGCGGTCAACGTTGTAGTTGAACGTGATCTCCTCGTCCTTGCGCACGTCGCGTTTTGTGAAGAT
This sequence comes from Trichosporon sp. PB005A, assembly GCA_023630055.1. Classification (NCBI taxonomy): domain Eukaryota; kingdom Fungi; phylum Basidiomycota; class Tremellomycetes; order Trichosporonales; family Trichosporonaceae; genus Trichosporon; species Trichosporon sp. PB005A. The sequence goes on from JAMALZ010000017.1 coordinate 231,047, forward strand.
GCCCATGCGCATGCGCCGCCCGACGACCCACTTCTGCACCTCGCAGTTGGGGTTGCACGAGTGGTTCGCGAAGCGCCCGATGCCGCCCTTCTTGGTCGCGTCGATGTACTCCTCCTTCTGCAGCATCATGAAGTAGAAGTGCTTGATGCCCTCGTCGGCGTACTCGGCCATGCGTTTCCGGAACGTCTTTTCGACGACGACCTCGCCGATGTACTCGTAGACGAGGGCGCCGCTGATCGTCAGCAAGGCTGCCGCAGGCGGCCGAGCGCTGGCTCGCACATACGTGCCAGCAGGCCCATCAAACTCACGCTGGTATGTCCTCCCGTGCACGCAAGCCGAACCCCTTCTTCTCTGTCTGCACTACGTCGACGGGCGCATACTGTCTCCGCGCGAGTCTGTGGTCAGCTTGACTGTCGCAGATAGCTGGCTCTGCCACTTTGTCCAGAAGGGCCGGAAGGAATAATGGGCGGTGGGACGGGAAGTGCGCCCTCTGCTGCGTCTCGTGACGCTGGCGTGGGCACGCGACCCGCGTGCGCTGGCTCTGCCGGGTCGCTAGACGCGGGCGAGCGACGGCAATGCGGATAGGACGGGGTAAAAAGGTGATATGTGGGAGGCAGGGGGTGGCCGAGTAGTGGTCTGCACTGGTGGCCCGGCAGGAGGGCGGACCACTGGCTGGCGCCAGCGGCCAGCGTGCTCACCTCTGGTTCCGACACCGCTTGCCGGCCTTGCACTCGCCGGCGAGACACTCGATGAACATGATGCGGTTGATGCAGTCGCTCTCGTGGCCGCAGGGCTGGTCGTCTGGGTCGTCTGGGAGTCAGTGGTGTTTGGGGCTGCGCGGTGCTGCTCTGCGCTGGTCTCCTCCGTCCGCTCCCCCGGCTCTCACACCGGACATGGCGCCCATCAAGCAGGAGCGCTGCGAGATAACCGTGTAGAGCACAACGGAAAGCGAAGGAGCGCAGGGGCGGTAAACTCACCGGGGTCGAAAGGACAGTCGCACACCATCATCTCGTCCTGCTCGCGCGACAGGCCGAGGTCCTTCCTCTCGTACACGCATCGATCGAGCGTCTCGAACGTGTCGAGCGCCTCGTCCCAGGCGAGGGGCAGGTCGCCGATGAGTGCGGGTCCCGCCGGCGGGGGCGGGGACGTCGTGCGCCTCCGTCCTCGTGCGACTTTGCGTGTGCCGTTCGGCGTGCTTTCTCGGGAAGCGTAAGCGGGCGAGGAGGAGCGCGAGCGTGACCGGGGGGAATGAGGGGAGTGAGGCGAGTGAGGCGAGTGCGGGCGCGACGGGCCCGCATCGCTCGAGTCGTCGGGCAGGTCGAAGCGCACGCCGCGCGCGCTGCCTGTCCGCGACGGCGGCGGCTCGTCGTCGAACAGGTCCGCCAGCGTCGGCTTCGCGTCCACATCCATCCCACCCGCTTCTCCCGCCGAGGCCTCGGACACGGGCACAGCTCCAGGCCCACCAGGCCCCGGGGAGCTCGGCGACGAGGGGATCGCCGGCGCGGCGTCGGTCATGCTGGATGCGCGTGCGTCCACTTCTTCTCGCTGGCCGCGGTGCTGCGTTGCCGGGACCGTGCCAAACGTATCAGCGTCTGCGCGTTTGTGGATCACAGGCGTGCGTCGGTGTCGATGCCGATGTTGAAGCCGTGGCCGAAGAGAAGGAACAGCAAGACGGAAAGAAGACAAGGTGGCACGAGACAAGTCGAGCCGCGCCGGCAGAGTATTGTTGATGACTACTGGCTGGGCGGCAAATGCATGGCTCTGGCAAAAACACGCCGCCCGCCGCCCTGCGCTGCGCTGACGCTTCCTGCCCCTGCCCTGCCCTGCCCTGGCACCGATCGCTGTGGCAGTCACCGCAGCATGCATCCATCCGCCGGCCCGATATGCATATGCAGCTGTGCACTATCTATCGCATGGAATCGCGCAATGCAGTCTAAGGTATTGTCCGGCGTGCGGCCGAGCAGGCCGCGTGTGTCCGCCCGCCCCGGCGTGCACGCCGTCGCGCCCGCGGATGAGATCAAGCTGCCCACGCTGTTGGGGCTCTGTCTCACACCCCGCACGCCAGCTCACGCCAGCTCACGCCAGCAAAGGAGGCTACCGGACATGCGCCGGTTCGGGGCTCGCGGGCATGGCCGGCGTCGGTGCGCTCGACGCCGGGGCGCCCGGTGGCAGGCTCCGCCCCGGGGAGCGCTACGCCGCCGGGGCGGCCGGGGCAGCCTTGACGGGGGACTCGCGCGGCGACGGGCGTATCGTCTCGGCTGTGCCCTCGCGGGTGCGGCGCCCGTCGTCGGTGCCGGCGCCGGAGCTCTTGCGGATCTGCCACCACTTCTTCTTGCCCGATTTGGCCGAGCCGGCGCTCGCGACGCTGTTGATGGAGCTGACGCTCGCCTGGCGCTGGCGCTGCACGCGGCCGAGCTCGTAGTGCCCGCCGGCGCCATTCGCCTTCATGCTGTCGTTGGCGCGCGTGATGAGCTCGATGTTCTCGGCGAGCACGTCGCGCGGCGGCGACGGCCGGTACGCCAGCTCGGCGGACGCCTGGCGCGCGTGCCGCTCGCGGTCGCGCGTCGGCGAGCTGAGCGACCCGAATGACGCGCGCGCACCCAGCGTCGGCGACGCGAACGGCGACTTGCTCGGCGTGCCGGGCCCCGGACCGGAGAGCGGCGGCGGCGCGAACAGCTGCGGGAACGGCGCCTCCTTGCCCGGCACGGGGGGCGCGTCGAGCCGCGTCGGCGTCGCGTCCAGCGGCGCCAGCGCGTCCTCGCCCAGCAACTCCTCCACCTCGTCGTCCTCTGCTAGGTCCACGCGCCCGGGCTCCTCCCGCAGCCGGCTATCTGTCCGCGGTCGCACGTAGCCGAGCCGCCCCTGCGCCTCGGCCTGGCGCGCCTTGAGCCAGCCGAAGAAGTCGGGCGGCATGTCGCGCACGCGCGCCGGCGCGCGCACCCACCCCAGCGGCGCCGAGGACGAGAAGCTCGCGCTGCTCAGCGGCCGGCTCGGGATGCTCCCGTCGGCCGCGAGCGGCCGCTCCAGCAGCAGATTCCGGTACGCCGTGTCCGGCGGCGGGGCGGCGAGGAGGAACTCGTTGCGCGGGATCAGGAACGGCAGCATGAAGCGCGAGTCGAGCAGCTCGCCGGGGCTCTCGGGCGCCGTCTGCGGCGTCCAGTCGCCGATCGCCGTGCCGCCGTCGAACAGCGCCTCGATCGGCATGCTGTCCTCGGCCGTGACGGCGTGGGCGGCCGAGCCGATCTGCACCCGCCGCCGGTCCCAGTCGCGCTGCAGCTGCGCCAGGTACTGCACGCAGTCGTCGGCCATGTGGCTCTCGTTGACCTCGAAGCGGTAGTTCTGCACGGCGCGCCGCATCTGCAGCGGGTTCAGCGCGCGCAGCGTCTGCACCGTGCCGATCAGCGTGTCGAACTCGGTGATCTGCGACGAGCACTGCAGCCACGTCAGCAGCTGCATGACCGGCTCGAGGTGCGTGCTCGCAATGTTGGGCGGGAGGCCGTTCGCGCGCGTCCAGTCCTCGAGCGCCGTGATGTTCATGCGGATTTGAACAGCCTTCGTGCGACAAAGGTACTTTTTGCGCGTGATGATGCGGTTGAAGAGCTCGCTCGAGATCCAGAAAAACGTCTGCGAGAACACCTGCACGATGAACGCCGGGTTCACCTCGTACAGCTGCAGGATCAGGAGCACCGACGTCAGGATGTCCGTCACCTTGCGCGGCGACGCCTTGTCGCCGAACACGGCCTGCGCCTTAGACATGCCGTGCGCGATGGCCTCCTTCGCCTCGGCCGTCGCCGCCGACGCCTGCACGCGCAGGTCCTGGATCGAGTTGACGCGCCGGTGCAGCTTGGCGCTGTCGCGCTTGGACCGGTCCGGCCGCTCGGGCGTGTTCGGCAGGCTGAATATCGCCTGGGCTAACTGCGAGTCGCGCTTTTTCTTGGCCCCGAACGACCGGAACAGGTTCCACTCGTCCGTGAACCGCACATCGTCAAAGTCCTCGAGCGCCTCAAAGTCGAGCATCGCTGCGTCCATGATCTCGTCGATCTTGCGCTCCGCAATCCGGATGATGAATACGTGGATCGCGTTGATAAGCTCCTCCATCATCGTCAGAAAGTTGAGCTCGTCGCACACGCCCGAGAGCGCCTCGTCCCCGCGCAGCAGGTACAGCAGCAGCGTCAGGTTGTATTCCCAGAACGCGAGGAACGCGAGGTCCTCCCCGTTGCCCTGTGCGTTAGCTCCTGTTCTCAGACTTCGTAGCTTGCACTCACATACACCCCATGCTCGATCGCGTCGACTGCGCCCTCGAGCAGCTCCTCGAGCCACGTCTCGTCGCACTGGTAGTGGGCGAAGCGGGCGTACAGGTACAGCGCGTTGGCGGGGAGGGCTCTGCGGCTGAGGGGCTGGCACACGGGCCGGTAGCTCGTGACGAACACGTCGAGGAGGGCGGGGACCTGGTTGATGTGGAAGACGAGGTGGTCGGGGCTCGGGTCGTGGTTGTCGCTCTCGTCGCTGTCGCTGTCGCTGTCCTCGGCCTCGTGGCCCGCCTCGTCCTCGTCCGCGTTGAAGAGCACGCTGCTCTCGACGCCGATGTGCTTGGCGCGCTCGCGCACCCAGCGCTCGCGCTCGAGCGCGATGCGCTTCAGCTCGCCGCGCTTGGCCGCGCGCGCCGCCTCGGTCGCCTGCCGGATCCGCCGCCGCTTCAGGAGCTCGCGCCGCTGCGGCGCGATGTGCCCGTCGTCCAGCGGCGCGGGCTGGTCCGCGAGCGGGTCTAACAGGATCGCGAGCGCCTCGCGCCCCTCCATGCCCGAGATCAGGTCGTACGGGCTCAGGCCCTGCGCGGTGAGCGCGGCCGCCGACGCGCCCCGGTTCAGCAGCACCGAGACGATCTGCGGCGACGACACGATCGCGGCGAGGTGCAACGGCGTCCAGCCCGCGCGGTCGCGCCCGCCCCGCGGCCCGGCGTCGACGCCCCAGCGCCCGACGACTAATCGCACAACCTCCTCACGCTCGGCCTGGCCGCACGATGACTGGATCGCCATGCCGACGACGCCCCAGCCGTCGTCGTCCTCGAGGTCCGCCGCGGCCTCGTCCAGCAGGGGGCTCTGTGGTGTCAGCTGGCTGCTCGTGCGCGGGCGTAACGCCAATACGGCGACCCGGGCGCGCCCAACACGGCGGTGATCACGGGGGCCATGCGGGCCATCAGGTAAGCCAGCCACGCGGCGCGCCCCGGCGAGTGACACACGCACACGACCGTGACCCCTTGCGGTGACGCTCCGGCGAGACACGCCCACGCGGTGCGCCGGGCGCGCAGCATGTGCGAGGTGACGCTGTGCCGTCTGATCCGGGATGATGGTACTCACCAAGTCGCCCTGTACGCTCGTGAGCCACGTCGTGAGCTCGACGTCGGCGTGTGTTACGGCGTGCGCGAGCGCATGGCGCAGAATCGTCCGCGCGCGGCCGGCGTCGGCGGCGCCTGCGTCCGCGCCGGCGTCCGCGTCGAGGAGCGTCTGGATCGACTGCGCTGTGGGCGGGTAGAGGAACGGGCTGGGGTCAGCTGCGCCGATACGCCGTGCGGGGGGACGCCGAGAGTACGCCGTGCCGAGAGCGCCATGTGCATGTGCGCGACAAAGTTCTGAGCCTCCTTGCGCGGGTTGTTTACACGTCGCGCGTACCCGCCCCGAGCCGGGCGGCGGGGGTACTCACCCTCTGCTGCTCGACGGTTCGTCCGGCATGGCCATGGTCGGTCGTGTCGGTTGCGAGGCGGGGCGAGGCGAGTCGAGTCGAGTCGGGACGTCGGTCGGTCGAGAGTAGTTGTTGACAAGGGTGCAGTTCAGTGTTGTTGTTGGAGGCGGTTGGCGGTTGGCGGTCGGCCGTTGGCCGTTGGTTGGGGTGGTGGTGACGGGCGTTCAGGATCCAGGACCGGCACGTCGGGCGGGGGCGCGACCCTGAATCAGCAGGCCGGTCGTAGGTTTGGCGGAGCGTTTCGTGAGAGAGGTGGGTGACTTGGGCGGCGTCACGTTGATCGGTGTGTCCGCGAGCTGACAGTACTCTGCAAGGAAGCACGAACGCGGGCAGGCGCCGTTGTTGGTCGTCGGTCGTCAGCAGGGCCGAGGTCTGCCGCCTGACACAAGTGTTGATGAAAAGCGATCGCGTGGGAATAATGTGTGGTGGTACTCGAAGAAGGGAACGTGAATGCAATGTCGAGCAGGTACGCGTCGAGTGACACAGCAGATATTGGAGAAGAAAGCTACAAGTAGGAAGCGAGCAACTGAGCGAGTGTAGTATGCGGTAGAGTGAGTAGCGCGAGTAGAGGAGAGCGGGTGCGAAGAGGATCAGAGAATGTCAAGTCCAGGCTTAGGCTAGGAGCGCATCATGGCGATCGGGCAAGGAAGAGTGGGTGGTGCTGACTTGGTTCTCGCATCCTGCTATCTGCCAACTGCTGACCGCGTTGTTGACTGCTCACTAGCTAGAGGATTGGGCTCGTCCGCAGTCGCCTGCGCTAACGGCCGCGACCACAGCCGGCGGGACCGATCGCCCCATGCTCCCACTCTCATCAGCCTGCCAATGCTCCGCCTCGTCATCCCGCGCATGCTCGCTCTGCTCACAATGACCCATGGTCCATACCATAACCTACAATCTCCGCCGTGATGTATAGATGAATGTGCTCAGAGCTTGGGGCTGTGCGGCGTGGGCGTCGCGTGCCCGCTGCCGCCTGGGCTCATGTGCCCGCTCATAAGACTCAGCGCGTGCACAATGAGGCCCTTGTCGATCTGCGTCGCCTGCTCGAGCGCGGCGAGCACGGTCGCGAACCCGCCCAGGTGCTTGACGTACAGCGCCGAGAGGCAGTTTTCGATGCGCGTCGTCAGCGACGCGACGACGTCGAGCAGCTCGTCGGCCTCCATTGCGTCCCTTATCGCCGGGCCAAGGTGCGGGTTCGGCGGGGGCAGGAGCGCGTGCCGCGCCGCGGACGCGCCGGCCGGGGGAGGGTGGGACGGGTTGAGGCCCGCGGGCCCGCTGATGCTCATGCGCGCGCCGGCTGGGCCGCCCGGCGTGCCCGGGGGCGGCACGTTGGACGCCGGCCCCGGCGCCGAGCCCGCGATGAGCGCGCGCGAGCCGTCCGCGTACGGCGTCGTCGGGGACGGCGGCTTGGACTCGGCAAACGGCGCGGGCGGGAGCGCGCACAGCGCCTCGAGCCGGAGCACGATGGCCGACAGCGCGCGCGCGTCCTCGATGTCCTGGTCGGACGCGAAGACGCGGCTGTCGTTGTTCACCTCGACGTTCGCGCGCAGGCCCGTGAACAGCTCGAGCCGCCCCGAGAGCGCCTTCGGGTACAGCAGCGACAGCTTCTCGGGCACCTCGAGGCCCTTGAGCTTGCGCTCGCCCATGTCGCGGATGTCGAGGCCGCCTAGGCGGCGCAGCTCGAGCACGTCGCGCTTCACGACCGGGTCCAGCTCGTCGAGCCCGTGCTCGTCCGACGACTCGATGAACTCGCGCAGCGCCCGGATCTCGTTGATCACGTCCTGCGACGCCATGAGCTGCCCGCCGTCGGCCGACGCGTTGATGCGCGCCGCGCGGTTCACCATCGGCCCGTAGTAGTCCATGCGCCGCGTGATCGGGTCGCGCTCGCACTCGGGCGCGCCCCAGTGCACGCCCATGCGCACCCGCAGCCCGCGGTGGATCACGTTGCCCTGCGAGTCGAAGATGATCTTGCCGTCCTCCGACTCGAGCAGCTCGCGCGGCCACTCGAGCTGCAGCAGCCCGATCTGGCAGTTGAACGCCCACAGCAGCGCAGCCGTCACGCTCTGGAACGACACCATGAACGAGTCGCCTTCCGTCTTGACCTCGTACCCGCCGTCGAGCCGCAGCCGCCGCCGCATCAGCGAGTGGTGCATCTTGATCGCAGTCGGCATGCCGGGGTTCGTCTCCCACAGCGCCGTCGAGTTGACAATGTCCGTGAACACGATCGCGACCTGCCCCGTCGGCGGCTCGATCTCCTGCTGCAGCCGGTTCAGCGTGCGGTCGCCGACCTCGTCGATGCGGCGGCGGGGTGCGCGCTGCTTGACCGCAAACTCGTCCCCGCCCTTGTCGCCGACCGTGAGCCCGCCCGCGCGCCCGACAAACAGGTCCGCAACGTTCACGACCATGACCATGACGCTGCCCTCAGCGCCGTACGAGATGGCAAAGTCGCGCAGCTTCTGCGCCGCCATCATCGGGTCCTTCGCCTCGGTCCGCGCAATGTCCACCGCCGTCTGGTACGGGCAGCACTTCCACAGCGCCGAGTTGCCGATGATGATGAACTCGTCCGTCTCCGTCAGCTGCCGCGACTTGGTCTCGGGCGACGCATTCACGGCAGGCAGCGCCTGGTAGAACCCGAACGCGCGCGAAATCTCGATCTCCTTGTCGTCGTTGACAAAGCCCTTGGTCGACACCCACGCCTCGGCGCGCCGGATCCGTGCCGTCTCCTCGCGGTCCGTCGGGTCGTGCCGCTTCGAGAGCAGCTCGGCGCGCCCTGCGCTCGAGATGACGACGAGCGTGTCGCCTGCGTTCGCGACGTACAGGTCCTTGCCACGCATGTACACGACGGCCGCCGACGCGCCCGTCCGCAGCTGGTTGTGGATGCTCGGCCCCTTGCGGATCAGGCCCATCGTCAGCAGCGACCCGTTCGAGTCGCGGTGTCGCTTGTCGTTGCCCGACAGCGCGTCAAACGTCGCCTTGTTGATGTACAGGAACGAGCGGCGCAGCGCCTCGGTCGTCGCCTCGTCCGGCTGCAGCGCGCGCAGCTGCTCGGCCAACATCGTCGCAAAGTGCTCCTGCACGTACTTGGGGATCTTGCCGGCGGGCACACTCGGCGCGGCGCGTCCAAACATGCCAAAGATGCACTCGTCCGCGCTGCCGCGGAAGTTGGGCACCGCCAGGTCGAACATGGCCAGGTGGTCGACGGACCCCAGCATGTCCGAGATGCCGTACGCCATGTTGTTGATGTTGGAGAAGGACGTGCGCACGCGTTTCTCGTCCGACTCGTCCGGGAGCAACGGGATGCGCAGCGTCACGTCCATGAGCCCCAGCACCTTGAGGTGCGACAGCGAGCTGAAGTTGGACAGCTCGCGCCGCGGCCCGCCCGTGTGCTGGTACATCTCCTGGCCGCTCGTCGGCTTGATCTCGAGCCGCTTGTTCCCCGACAGGTTCAGGTAGCGCAGCGACGTGTTCCAGTTCCAGTTCCAGTCGTACGGCCAGTTGGCAATGTTGTACTTGAGCACGTTGGAGCCGACGTCGAGGTGCTCGAGGTGCTTGAGGTGCCCGAGCTCGGAGGGGAGCGTCCGCAGCTTGTTGCCGTTCAGGTGCAGCACCTTGAGGTTGACGAGCTGCTCGAGGTCCTCGGACGGCAGGCTCGTCAGCTTGTTGCCCGACAGATACAGCGCCTCGAGGCGCTGGCAGTGGCTGAGCGTGTACGCGGGCACCTCGAGGATCTCGTCGTTGAAGCTGAGGTTGAGGACGCGCAGGTTGCCGAACAGCGCAATCTGGTCGAACACGTCGTCGTTAAGCTTGTTGTCGCACAGGAACAGGTGCGTAAGCGACTCGCCGGCGGGCGGCACGAGCTGCTTCGACTTGCTCGAGAGCGCCGACACGGTGGACATCTTGCGCTGCGGGTCGGCCGCGACCTGCTCGTACCACTTCTGCGGGCTCGGCCAGTTCTCGAGCAGGTTGGACGACAGGTTGATGCTCTCGATGGACCCGCAGTTCCACACGTCGTCGGGCAGGTTCTTCAGGTTGTTGTTGTGAATATTGCATATGCGCAGCTTCTGCATCCGCCCGAAGCAGTCCTCGGGCAGCGAGTCGAGCGTGTTGTCCGTGCAGCTGAACACCTCGAGGTTGACGAGGCGGTCGAGCGTCTGCGGCAGGCGCGTGAACTGGTTGAAGCTGAGGTTGAGCTCGACGAGGTTGACGAGCTCGCTGAGCGCGCTCTCGGCCAGGCTCGACAGCTTGCCGTGCGACAGGTTCAGGGTTGTCAGCGAGTACGCCGCCGGCATGCCGGTCACGGACGCGAGGGTGAAGCCCGTGATCGAGTTGTGCGGCACGCTGAAGTCGCGGATGCGCGGGCCCAGCTGCGTGTCGAGCGTGACGAGGTTGTTGCTGTCAGCCCTCAACACCTCGAGCTGCGGCAGCGCGTACGCCGGCGTCAGGTCGATGAGCTTGTTCCGCCGCACATCGAGCACACGCAGGTTCTCGAGCGTCACAAACGTCTCGGGGAACTCGGTCAGCTCGTTGCCGACGCAGATCAGCCGCTCCAGCGTCCGCAGGTTGGCCAGCTGCGACGGCAGCTGCGTGATGCGGTTGAACGACACGTCGAGGTCCACGAGCCCGCTCATCTGGCAGATGACGGCCGGGAACTCGTCAAACACATTGTTCGAGATGTTCAGGTACTTGAGCCCGTGCATCTGCCCGAAGTACGGCGGGATCGACGACAGGCGGTTGTTCTGCACCTTGAGCGAGAGCAGCGTCTGGATGTCGCACAGGTGCGCCGACTCGAGATCCGCGATGCGGTTGCAGGACAGGTCGAGGCGCGCCAGCGTCGTGCTCGCCGGGATGCTGGCGGGAATCTTCTTGAGCGCCATGTTGGACATGCGCAGCTCCTTCAGGCTCGTGCACGCCTGGATAAAGTCGAGCGGCAGGTCCGTCATGGGGTTGCGCGACACGTTGAGGATGATGATGTTGTCCGCGTGCAGGTGCAGGAAGATCGGGATCACCTGCAGGTCACGCCCGGACAGGTCAATGAACTCGAACGACTCGTACGAGCTCTCCTCCTCGGGGTTCATGATCGGCAGCACCGGCGTCTGGTAGATGAACCGGCACAGCATGCTGAGGTCCTCCTTGCCGATCTCCTCGATGTGCTCCGCCTCGGTGTACCCGGCCTGCAGCAGCCGCCGCGCCTGCAGCGCCAGCGGCCGCTCCGACGACAGCAGCTGCCGATCCTGACCCCGCTCGCGGATGTAGAGCTTCATCTTGGTCGACGCCTCGCCGCCGGACAGCGTCGAGATGAGCTCGCTCGTTGTCGTCCCGATCGGGAACGACAGCACCGTGTACGAGCCGTCTGCGCGGTAGATCCTGATAAAGTGCTGTATGTCAGCTTTACCATGGACAAGTTGTCAGCTGCTTCACTTACCGGAACGCTCGCCGCTGCATCCGACACCCAGCGACTCTTGTCGTGGTGCAGCCCGCTCGTTTTCGGCCGGTGGCGGTGGTGGTGGTGCCCCTGGTGGCTTCCTCTTCCTGCTCTCGGCGTGCTGACGCCGGACACGCCGGCGCCATCGACCGCTGCGACCGGGTCGATGACCTCGCAGCATCCCGGCGTGACGACGCTCTCGGTGGACTCAACCCACTCCGAGTCGCTGTCGCTGCTGGACGTGGTGTCCTCCTCCTCCGGCCCCGGGCCGTCGGCCTCGACGCCCCAGCTCTCCGGCGCGGCCCACGCAGCGGACGACGCCGCCGCCGCGTTCCCGTTGCGCGGCGGGATGGCCGGCGCGTACCCGTGCGACTGGGACGAGCCTGCGCCCTCGTAGCTGCCGGGCGCGATCGTCGAGCGCGACGGCGACACGGGCTGGCCGTCTGCGCGCTGCGCCGTGCGCGCCGTCGCCCCGAACGGGTCCTTGAACATGTTGGGCGGGGGCTGCATGCCCTGCGCCCACGAGGGCGCGAGCGGCTGCAGGCTCGAGATCTCCGAGCTCTCCGAGTCGACCGAGTTGAGCTTGACGTTGCGCAGCTGCGACGGCCGCCGCGGCGCGTTCGTGGTTGCATTCGGGATCGACGTCTTCGGCGACACCGTGAAGGGCGACGGCGGCTCGGAGCCCGACGCCGACCCAGACGAGTACGACATGAACGGGTTCGGGCGCGTGAATGCTGACGGGCCCCCGGCCTGCTCCACGATCGCGCGCCCGTTCGACGGCCCCACCGTCCCGTTGCCGTACGCAAACGACGACGTGTGGTGCAGCGCGTCCGCCAGCCCCATCTCCCCGCCCACGTTCGACGTCGGCAGCGGTACCGGCGGCAGCGGCTGGTTCGCGATCGTCGGGTCCACGATCCCCTCCATGTCGTCCAGATTCGTGTTAAGGAACAGCTCCGGCTCGTCGTCCTCCTCCTGCGGTGCGTGCAGCGGCGACACGTTTGCGTCCGACTGAATGCTGTTGCTGCGCGCGCTCCACGTTGCTGTCGGCGACACTGTCCCCTGCGTCGACACACTCGGGTTGCGTAAGCTCGACCCCTGCGTCGATATTGAGCCCGTCGTCACCACGCGCGACGGCGGCATGAAGTCGGGCGGCAGTTGTGGGGAAGAAGCACCCCCGCTGCCCGTCTTCCGTCGCAGGAAGTTGCCGAGGAATCCCTTCTTCTTGCTGTGTGAGTCACCGTACGTGCTCGCGCCGGAGCTGGATGTCATGGCTGTCGTTGCCGTGCTGCCGAAGCGCAGCCGGTGGTGGTGCCCGCCTGTCGAAGCTACACTACCTGCGCGATCAGGTATGGGCGGTATTGGTGATTCGCGGCCGCCGATGATCGACCGAGCCTTGTGCGAGCTGTACGATGTTGGTGTGATCGTGCCGTCGTTGAACAGCGATGTCGCAGAGGACGCCTGCGTCGAGGCCCCCAGCGGATACGGCTGCAGGAAGTCGTCCCCCGAGCCCTTGTTCTGCGACTGCGAGTTCTGGTTGTGGTGCCGGTGCAGTATCCGCGGGATGTTGGGCACAGAAGGAAAGTGACTCAGGTGCGACTTCTTCTCCTTCCTGTCCACATGTGTTGTCGACGTACTCGCGCTCGAGATGACCGACGGCGGCATGGTCTCCGCATGGCTGGGGTTTGGCGGCCGCAGACTCGACTGCGAGGGCGTCGAAGAAGGAGAGGGCGGCTCGTCCTCCTCGAGCCACGGGGCAATGTTGGCACCCGCTGCTTTCGGGCCCGGCTGGCTGCCGGAGGGAGCCGCGGCGGGGTCGAGGATGTCGGCCATCGAGTCGGTATCGAGCTTGACGTCGTCGAATCCGAGCCCCGGGCCACTCATGACGACGCCGGGGTAGTGAGCGTTTCCTCCTGCGGCAGGGCTTGGCAAACTGAACTCGTCCCCTCCGATCGGAGGGACGGCCGGTGCCGTTCCTGCTGCTGCAGCGCCACTGTCGTCACCAGGCGGGGGATGCTGCTGCTGCTCTGCATGCGGGTCGTCGGCGGCGAAGGACGGGGGGCTGCTGCTGAGGAAGGAGGTGAACGAGCCGACGCTGGTGTTGGGCTGGTGGCCGCGGCGGAAGTTGGAGGCGACGTGAAGAGTGTCGCCCGGCGGGGGACCGAAGCCGTTGCCGGTGGCTTGGAGGTCCTCGACGCGGGGGTCGACGAGGGAGGTGTGTGACCGTGCGGCATTCTGGTTGACCATGGGAGCTGCGAGGGAAGCGCTGGCCTTGGGGGTGGTGTGGCCCGGGGAGGGGGGAGGGTTTGGGTCTGTCGGGTCGAGGTGGTGCTGCATGGTGGAGGTGTCAACCTCGGAGGTTCAGGTCGGGGAGGGACGAGCCATTTACGTTAGCTGGGATTGGAAGGGCGAGGGGCGGGGGCGGGGGTGGGCGGGGGTGGACAGAGGGGGAGATGGGGTGGATATGCTTTGATGAGGAGGATGTGGGATGAGATGGGCGAGGTGGACGAGGTGAGCGATGGTGGGATGGAGTGGGAGAGTAGACTCGGGGTGTGAGAGCAGAGGTGGTAGCGACGGAGACACGGCAGGACCAAGGACCCAAGACCAGGCCGACCAGGACCAGGACCAGGACCAGCCAGGACCAGGCACACGTTATGATGTCTTCGATCGCGGCTCGCTGCAGTCAGTGGTCGCCGTACGCCGTACGCTGTACGCTCGGCTCTGCACTCTGGACACTGCTCGAGGCTTAGGCTGGCCCCGTTGCATCATCTGCATCTTGATCTCATCTCATCTCGCTCTGCCCATTCCACAACGCTTCATACCCCGTCCGCTCCGTCCCCTTCCCATCGCACCCCATGCCGATGCCCATGCCCTTTGCTGCTTAGCCGCTTAGCCGTCGCAGACCTGAGCACCTGATCGATCACCCACCGATCAGCTGCATCTCTATGATACCTCGTCCTCTCACCTCAAATTTGATTCACCCCTGCCATCAATTCACAAGTGGCTGTTAGTTAGGCAGTCACCGCAACCCCCTCCCTGTCTTCTATCAACGACTCCATTCGCGCCTCGGGCCTCTCCACCACTCGACGCGCCCTCCCTGCTCTCAGTACCCCGCATCCCGTCGCCTCTTGCGGCCTCGGCCTCGGCCTTGGCCTTCCGACACCCCTTCTACCGCTCCGGCCCTGGCACTCCAATGTACACGGTGTATGCATGCATCCTCTAGTCTCTCTACACAAACATCCCCAGTCTACCTCACTGTGTCGGTCCACACAGCACAGATAGACGCAATACTATGATACAAGGCCAACAAAAAAGCAAATGATGAGAAGAAACCCTGCGAGATGTAAGGATGGGCGGAACGTTGTTGTCGTGTCGTTGGTGGTGATGAAAGCTTGCGATGGTGTCGGTCGTGGTGCAGTGCTGCTGGCAGGCGATTATAATGTCAACAAAGTATTCGTTCAGTCGTTCGCTCGATCACCGCAGCTTGGCGAACGGGTTCAGCCCGCTCGTAGCCCCGCTGCTGCCGGTGATGCGGGCGCTCTCCCCGGCAGGCCGCTGGAACGCGTTCCAGAACCGCAGCGTCTCGTCCCCCGCGCCAGTCACGATTGTCTGTCCGTCTGGGCTCATAGCGAGGTACAGAACGCGATACGTGTGGCCCGTCAGAGTCGCGACCTGCGTCATCGACGGGTACCTCCAGACATGGATCTGGTTCTGGACGGGGCCCGCAGAGTACCCATGCGTGGAGATGATCTCGTTCGAGTTCCGCGACCACATCAGGTTGCACACCTGCGAGCCCGTGTCCCACTCGCTGACGAGCCCGCCAGTTAGGCTGTTCCAGAAACGGATCTTCTTGTCGGCGGTACCACCTCCGCTGGCCAGGACACCCCGCTGGTGGGGGCTCCAGGCGATGGCCTTGACGGCAGCGCGGTGCTCGCCGAAGCGCCAGGTGGGGCGAGCATCGGTGCCGCCCCAGACGAACAGCTTGTTGTCGTTGCCGCCGCTGGCGAGCTGGTCCGTGTCCGTGTTCCACTTCAGGCCGCAGACCTCCTGCTTGTGGTGCCCGGACAGCTTGCGGATGTACTGGTCGGGTGCGCGCGTGTCGCGATGCAGAATGGAGCGGTCGCGAGATCCGGACGAGAGAATGTGGCTGTTCCACGCCAGACTGCCGACACGAGCAGTGTGGCCAGACATGGTACGAATCTTCTTGCAGTATTCGGCGTCCCAGATCTCCACCGAGCCGCGGTTCGTGCCGATTGCAATCGTGCTCCCCTTGTTGGTCCATTCGAGGCCCGTGATGGTATCTGGACACTCGTCTCCTTCGACCTGATTGGCGGTAAGGTCGCACAGCTTGGTCACACGGCTGGTCTGCGCACTCCACAGGTACACGCAGCTGTTCAGGCCCACTCCAAGGACATTTGATGAAGACCATGAGACGAGGTTGAGATAGAAATCATCCGCGAGCTCCGGTGCGTCGAGAACCTTGAACGGCGTGCGCGAGATCTGGCGTACACTTTTCCGAGGACTCAGCAGAGCGCGCTGCGTCGATCTTCCAACGGGGCTCAAGCTGTAGCGATCATGGTTCATGTCGTCGAGGCTCGCGCCCGAGGTGAGCTGTGCCATCCGCTTCGCGCTGGGCGACGAGAAGTTGAGGACACGGCTCTTGGTGGGCGTCGAGGGAGAACCTGATGGCGGGGGCGAGAAGGTGCCTTTGCGACTGGGAGGCGTTTGGGCGCCCGATCCCGACGTCAAGGCGACCTGAGACTGATGGGCGCGGTGATGTGATGAGCTCGGCCCAGCCCCGGGGGGCCGGCTATTCCCCGACGTCGGTGTTGACGGCGCATGCAGAGGTAGCGGCGGGAGGTTGGATGCAGGCGACAGCTCCCTTTCAGCGCGGTCTCCTGCTCCCGGAACACCCGGCGGGGGGTGGTGATGCAGGGGCGTGACACCCGCGCTAGACACCTGAGCCGGCGGATGCGGCAGGTTGGGCACATTGGAAGTGTTGAAGGTGATGGTTCTCCGGTGTCGCGGCGACGAGTGTGGTCGGGGCGATGCTGCTCTTGTCGAGCTGGACGGAGAGTTGTTCGGGAAAAGCTCATTCTTGAGCAGGTTGGAGAAGGTCGTGTTGACTTCTGTGCGTGGTCAGTAGGGCGGACAGTCTACGACACTCACCTCTCCTGGCCTCGGCGTCCAAGCCCTGATGCTGCGACTGATTTCTCTTCTTCGATCGCGGTTTCGCGGTCGCAGTGTCCGCCAGACCATTGTCGGGCAGCAGCTGGTACGCTGCATGCAGTCCTCCTTCTCGACTCGGGATGAAGCTTTGCCCGTCAGCCATCTTGCTCGCACACTTAGATCACGCACCGGTCACCGTACTCTCGCACCACGGCCTTGCCCTTCATCACGGGGCTCATGCCGCGCGAGGGGACCTCGACGTCTGCAAACACGTCACGATCTCGATAGGACGCCCGCTTGGAGGGCGAGTGCGGCGGGGTCGACATGCCGGACCGTAGTCGGCGCGTGAACTCGGTTTCGTATATGGACATGGCGGGGGCAGGCAGAGCAGGTGGAGTCGAGATTGGTTATGTAAAACGAGCGAACGAGAGTGGGTAGTCTCAGTCGGTACGAGAGACGAGTTCAGGCAGGCATGGGACGTGGTGGGAGGCAGTGGAGGGTGTTGGGAGCTCGGCGAGGTGAGGCGTTGGATGGTGGTCGGGCCAGTAGGGTTTGTTTTGAACAACAAGGTGGTTGTGTCAGATTCGAACGAGGATCGAGGCTCGATCGGGTGGCGAGATGGAACCAGGGCGGGAGCTGGCGAGCAGTACAAGGCGGGGTGCTCGGTGCGATGGCGGGGGGTATGTCGATTGCAACAGCGGGAATGAACAGATGGAGGATGCGGCGCGGTTGGAAGAGAGGAGATTGCAGAGACAAGATGACGAACATGGGGCCGCATGCATCTCGCTCGGCCTGCTTGTGGCTTGTGGGTGGGTGGGAGTCGCAACTCGGCCATGGCGACGCGGAACCAAATCGCGAGTTCGAGGTGAGCTGGCCGAGCTGGGTGAGTACGTCGAGAGCGCACCGTCCGACGCGGGAGCAAATGCGCTCAGTCTGCGCTGGGCTACACCGTACACCGTCATGGCCAGCAGCAACGGTCCGCTCGGCCACAGGCATGACACCCGAGCATGCAGCTGCCTGCTTACTGCCGTATGCGATACATCACACTGTAACTGTCTACTTCTCTTACGTGCTCATGGCAATGTTGCCGCCGTCGCCGCCGCCCGTTCCCTCTCCGACGCCGATCTGCTCCTCCTTCGTGCCGCCGAGCTCGAGCTTCTGCAGCAGCTCGTCCAGCTCTGCCGGGCGGAAGATCTTGGCGAGCGGCTGCTTCGTGTCCTTGTTGAGCGTCATGGTCGCAAACTCGAGCCTCTCGCTGCTCAGCTTGCTCGAGTCCATCGTCTTGCTCATCGTCTTGAGACACAGGCTCTTGGCGTCCTCGAGCGAGATGTCGTCCTTGTAGTCCTGCTTCAGCAGCGACGCCGCGCTCGAGTGGTTGGCGCCGATGCACGTCGCCTTCCATCCCGAGTAGTTGCCAGACGGATCTGACTTGTACAGCTGGAAGCCGTGCAGGGGGTCCCAACCGATGTAGAGGAGCGACACACCGAACGGACGAAGTCCTGACGTTAGCTGAAGCGTACCGTAAGATAGCTAAGACTCACCTCCGTACTGGGTGTAGCCCTGCTTCATGTCGCAGAGACGCTGGACGAGCATCTCGACGGGGATGTCCTCGTCGTAGGTGTACAGGTGGCGCTGGGCGCTGTTGCGCGCAAAGTTGACCAGAGAGTTGGCGTCAGACGTGATGCCAGCGACTCCGGTGATGATGTTGCTGCCTGTCAGTTCGCTGTGTGAGAAACAACTGCTCACTTGTTAAGGAGGAAGATCTTCTCGCCGCCACCGCCCATCCACGCCTCGGTGCCTTCTCCGCCGACGGTGTTGAGCGACAGGTCGAGCAGTTTGCCGGTCACTTTCTGACAGTCAGCTACTACCGCGTGGACTAAAGCAAACCTTCTCAGCGGCAATGGCAATGCCCTCCTTGGACAGCACGGCAAGCACGGTACCGGCGTGCGAGATGGCCTCCATGGCGTACTCGACTACGATCGTCAGTCCAACGTCATACACATACGCCTTGCGGGATACTTGCCCTGGAACAGTCGTCCTGCAATGTCAGCTATCAGACAAATAGTGCAAGCTTACCCTCGGGGGAGAAGATTGTTGTGCGACCTTCATGTCAGTGATCGGCCCGGTGCGGCTTGCTGCAACAACATACTGTCGTATCTCCTGGCCTGGACGGTTAGTCATGACACACTGGCCTAAGCTCACCATCTTGTCTACGCTGTCGTGGGGTGCAAACGGATCAAGGGGGTCGAAGCTGTGTGTAGCCTCGCTGTTCTCGGTTGCGCTCTAAGGGATGCTCAGCAACAGCGGTCGGGGTCTGGAGGATGCGGTCGAGGACTGGTCGTGGTGATGCCTGGGATGCAGTGACGATGATGCGTTCAGTGAGCGAACGAACGCGCGTCCGGTGCTTTACACGTGTACTGTGATAAGGGCCACGCGACCGCCTCCACCGGGGACGTCCGCGATCTGGCTGGGCGCGGTGGAGGGTGGCCGGGTGGAGGCACCGCCGCGACGTGCGCGGTGGCAGCCTACCCGCGTTTCATGCGACGTCTCGGTCCGGCGAGTTCTAATCCCCCCGCATCGCACACTGCACACCGTCCCATGCGCAGAGCCGGCCATGTCCCGCCATGACGAACGCGACGAACGCGAGGCGGAGGCGTACGAGCTCGCCGACGTCGAGGACCTGGACGAGTTCGAGCAGCGCCACAAGCGGCGCGCGTCGGCCGACTCGGACGAGCTCGACGAGAACATTGCCCTGCTCGCGTCCGACGGCGAGCTGCGCCGCGACGAGGTCGTTGGCAAGGGCAGCAAGGTTGAGCAGCTGATCGACAGTGTGAGCTGATCTGCACGCGGCCAAGCTGACAGCAGGCGGTGCCGACGACGGACGACCCGACGCTGCCGACGCTGACGTTCCGCGCCGTGCTGCTCGGGTGCTTCTTCTGCGTCATCGGCGCAGCGGCGTCCATGGTTTTCTACTTCAAATCGAACGCGCCCAGCTTCTCCACGTACTTTGTCATCCTCGCGACGTACCCGCTCGGCCACTTCTTCGCGAACGAGCGCTTCTTCCCACGCGGCCGCCGGATACTGGGCGTTACGGTCAACCCAGGCCCGTTCAGCATCAAGGAGGCGATCCTCGTCAGGTGAGCTAATATTCCGCGGTGGAGCTGACACGCAGCGTCATCAGCAGCTCGGGCGCGAGCGCGGCGTACGCAGCCGACATCCTCGCCATCCTCGACCTGTACTTCAAGAAGCCGCTCGGCCCGCTGCCGTCGATCGTGCTCCTGCTCACGACGCAGTGCATTGGCTTCGGCCTTGCTGGTGAGCTGTAGCGTTGCTGCACAGCTGACCCCAGGTATCCTGTACAACGTGCTCGTGGCGCGGCCGGCGATGTACTGGCCGTCGACGCTGGTGATCGTGCAGCTGTTCACGACGCTGTTCGACGAGACGTCGTCGGCGGGCTCGGCGGCCGCGCGGCGCCTGACGTCGAAGCGGCTGCAGGTGTTTGTGCTGATCTTCCTCGCGACGTTCATCTACCAAGTGGGTCGCGCCCCGCGCTGCCCAGCTGCGCGACACCCGAGTCTCAAGCTGACACGCAGTTCCTCCCGTCGTTGCTGTTCTCGACGCTGACGTCCGTGTCGGTGCTGTGCCTGATCAACAACCAGAGCTGGGTCATGCGCTGGCTCGGGAGCGCGTACACGGGGCTGGGGATGTTCGACCTGTCGTTCGACTGGGCGAGTGTCGGCGCCGTGGGGCCGCTGTTCACGCCGTACTGGGCGCTGGGCAACTACTTTGGGGGCCTGATCGGGATGATCTGGGTCGTGGTGCCGGTGCTGCTGCTGGTGAACTTCTGGAACGCGCGCGAGTTTCCCTCGCCGACGAGCGCGGGGCTCTTCAACGCGACGTACGGCAAGTTCGACGTGCCGAGCGTGCTGAGCGCGGACCTGTCGCTCGACGACGCCGCGTGGGAGTCGGCCCAGCCCATCCTCCTCACGCCCTACTTCGCCATCACGTACGGGCTGTCGTTCGCCGCCGTGTCCAGCGTCGTCGTGCACGTCTGGATGTGGCACCGGGCCGAGATCAAGGAGGCGCTCCTCGACAAGGCGCCGCTGACCGACACGCACAAGTGAGCAGTTACCCCCGAGCCCGCTGACAGCAAGCAAGCTCATGCGCGCGTACCGCGAGGTGCCGCACTGGTGGTACTTTGCGATGCTGGGCGTGAACCTCGCCGCCGCGATCGTGATGGTGTGGACGACGCCGCTGCTGCAGACGCCGGTGTGGGCGCTGCTGCTGGCGCTGCTGATTGCGGCGGTATTCCTGATCCCGTGGGTCTCCCCTGTCCGCCCAACCTGACGCCAGAATCGGCATCGTCGCCGCCGTGAGCAACACGACCATCGGCCTTGTGAGCTGCTCCTCCATCCTCAGCTGACGCCAGAACGTCATCACCGAGTTTGTCGCGGGCTTCCTGATGCCCGGCAAGCCGATTGGCAAGTGAGCCTCTACCCGCGGGGCGAAAGCTGACGCACAGCGTGACGTTCAAGTGCTTCGGATGTGAGCGCACACGTAAACCCACGCTGACGAAAGACATGGCCATGTTCCAGTCGCTCCAGCTCGTGTCCGACCTCAAGCTGGGGTGGTACACGTCGATCCCGCCGCGCGAGATGTTCGCGGCGCAGATCCTGGGCACGGTGCTGGGCGCGTTGACGAACTGTGAGTGGTGCGAGCAGCGCGAGCGCAGTGAGCGGGCGAGCCGCTGCTGCTGAGCCTCCGAGTCTGCCACTGGACAGGCTGGAGGAGCCGGGCGCGCCGCCGGCTCCAAGTGCAATCTAAGTGCAAGCTAACGCCAGATGTAACGCTGCAGTCGGTGCTCTCGTCGAAGCGCTCCTTCCTCGACGGCACAGAGGTAGACCCAACGGGGCAGTGGACGGGGCGGCGGCCGCAGATCTTCTACTCGGCGAGCATCATCTGGGGCGCGGTCGGCCCCGCGCGCTTCTTCGCCGGCAAGTACCGCGTCCTGTACCTGGGCTTCCCGCTCGGCGCGCTCGTGCCCGTGCTGCTGTGGTGGGCGCACCGCCGCTGGCCCGGGTACAAGCTGCACAAGGTCGTGTTCCCCATTATCTGCAGCGGCGCGACGCTAATTCCGCAATTGTGAGTCCCCCGCCGTCTCGCTTCCCACCTTTGGCGTCGCCCAAACCCGCCACAATGGGGCACGCTCGCCGCCTCCGGCAGCTCGCTGACGATAGCCCCACAAACATCATCCTCTGCGGCGCCGCCGTCGCCGTCCTCGCCAACAGCGTCGTCGCAAAGCGCTACCCCACCGCCCACAAGGAGTTCGTGTACGTCGTGTCCTCGGCGCTCGACGCCGGCACCGCCATCACCAGCCTCACCATCTACCTCCTCTTCGGCCTGTTCTGGACCTGGACCGGGCCAGAGTGGTGGGGCAACTCGAGCGTGGACTCGGAGCACTGTGTCCCTGGCAGCTAGACTATGCATCATGTCGGATTTTTGATGAGGTCACTGCGCACACGACAACACCGCGACTGACACTCGCTGCCGCTTTGCTCACAATCCGCCTCCACGCTCACGCTATATGAACAGATGCATATCAAAACGTGCAATACAGTGTTTGGCCTCTTTGTCACGATAATGTCGGGATATGCCGGGGATGTCGTATGGTTGTAGTTGGTGTAGGTGGGCAAAGGAACGAAGTGGACGGAGTGGATCGGGGAGGAGGGAGAAAAAAGTTCTTCTTTCGTCTACTACCTAGTGCGAGACGACGATTGTTCAGTGCGACAAGCAGACAGACAGAGGTCACCCCGGGGCCGGCGACCGGTGCTGCACCACGCTCCGCAGCTTGTGCGCCGCGCTCCTGAGATAGCCCTAATGCTGATCAGCGATGATGAGGATATTGACCAGAGCCCACTGCTTGGGGTCGCGGCTGCCCGTTCGCGTACGGGTACTGCTGCCCCTGCTGCATCGTGGGCGGGCGCTGCGCCGAGTAGAACGTCTGGTGCGTCGGCGACGTCTGCCCCTCGCGGTACGGCCGCCCGTACGGGTCTGCCGCCTGCCGGCCGCTCGACGACCCGCGCGGCGGCGTCTGCGCCATCGGCGGCGGGCTCGTCGCAGACCGCCCGGGCGCTTGCTGGTGGCCCGGCAGCCGCTGGTTCTCCCATCCCTGCGGCGGTCCCTGGTGCTGCATCGGCCGCTGCTGCTGGTGGTACATGCCGCCACCACCACCCTGGCCCGGGTACGCCTGGCCGGCACCCGGAGGCCGCTGCTGCTGCTGGTACTGCTGCTGAGCGGCGACCATGCCGGGGTACTGGAAAATCTGGCCCGGCTTGGTTCCGGCGTGCTGGTTCGGGTAGATCGGCCGGCTCGGGTTCTCCGACGCTCGTCCGTTCGCCTGTGGGTATCCCTGCTGGGGGCGTGCACCGATCGTGCTGTTGCGCGCACCCGGGTGCTGCTGGGGCTGCTGCGAACCGCCACCGCCCGAGGGCACACGCTGACGTCCGTCCGCCTGCACCGGCGCACGACCAGGGTTGCCCATGTGCTGGCTGTGTTGCGACGACTGCGAGTGGCTCGGCGAGTGGCCGTACTGTCCTCCCTGGGGCACACGAGGGGGCGCGACGCCAGGAGGATACTCGGGACGCTGCTGCGACTGGCTCGTGGGCGGCGAACGCGAACGACCAGGCATCGACGACGTGCGAGGCTGCGGCTGGGGCGAAGCAGCCTGCGGGTGGTGGTATTGCTGCTGATGTTGTTGTTGTTGTTGCTGCTGCTGCTGCTGTTGTTGTTGGTGATGATGGGGATGCTGCTGTTGCTGGGGAGGAGGTTGCGGGCGCGCTTGCTGTTGCTGCGGCTGGGATTGAGGATGGTGAGACAAATGCTGTGTAGGCTGGTGGTGGTGTTGCTGCGGCTGCTGCTGTTGCTGCATCGCCTGTTGCTTCGGCGGGGACCGATGCAGCTCTTCCATCTGAGACTGCATCCCGTACTGAGGAGCGCGATAAGCTGCCTCAGCATTGTTGGTCCTGCTTCGCTCGGGCTTCGACAGACCCGCCCGTCGGTGCTGCTGCTGGGGAGGCTCAGGCTGCTTGACACCGGCCGAGCCAGAATCGGCAGGCTTGTTGGGCGTGCCCTTCAGCTGCGGCTGTTGCGCGTTCTGGTCGCGGGTGCGGTCGAGGCCGTTGGTCGTGCCGGGCTTCTTCTCCTCTGCCGGGGTCGTGCGCCCAATGACGCCGAGGTACCAGAACATGAGGTTGGAGATGAGCACCTGCTCGATCAGCGGCCGGCGGGCGTTCGCGAGCTTGATGTGCGACAGGCGGTACACCGCGCGCTCGACATGAATCGGGTAACGCGCAAAGTTCGAGAAGCCCGGAGACGTGGGGGACGAGGTTCCGGAACCCTGGTGGTGGAACGCCTTGGCCGACTTTGATGTGCCCAGCAGCGCCGCGGCGGCTGCAGGCCCAGCAGTCGAAAAGTTGGACACCGACGTCGCCTCCTCGTGCTTCTTCTTGCTGCCGAACAGCGACCCAAGGAAGCGGTCCTTCTCCTTCTTCGGCTTCTCCGACTTGTCGTGGTGCTTCGACTTCTTGCCGAACAGACCCTTCTTCTCCTTCTTCACAGACGGAGGCGTCGAGGTCGAACCGACAGAAGCCACCGACGAGTTGGACTCGGTGCGGGTGAGAGGAGGACGCTCCATGTGCGCGATCGGGGCGATGGGCGAGGGGATCGTCCCTGTTCGCTGCTGCATCGACATGCCGGGCGGAGCCGTCTGCGATCGGGGAGGCGCTGCTCCAGACGGGAGATCATGCTTCTCCGGCACGGCAGGCCTGGGCGGAGACGGGACGCGGCCGGTCGGGGGCGCTGCCTGCTGGTACTGCTGCTGGTGCTGTTGCTGCTGCTGCAACTTCTCGGAAACGCTTTGCTGGTAGATGTTATCTGATGACCTGGATGGGGGAACGTTAATCCTCATCGCATTCAAGGCAGCGCTCATCGAGGACTCCTGGGTGGGAGTGCGCTCGTCGTCCTCGTACCATTGCGCATCACTGGCTTTGGGAGCAACGATAGGGGTGAGGATCGGTGTGTGACGAGGGGCCGTTTCGACTCGCGGAGGCTCAGGGCTTGGCGTGCGGCTCGGCTGCTCGTCGTAGGCAGACGATAAGGAGCCGTAGGTGGAGGAGGACGTGCGGTCGTGAGGGTCGTGAGTGTAGGCATCGAAGATCATCGCCTCGTCGTCAGAAGCCTGGCTGAAGTCGATGCCAGAGGGTGAGACACCCACGCCGCCGGGCTGCTGCTGCTGCTGTTGCGGCTGATGCTGCTGCGGGCGTCGAATCTGATCCTCGTCTTCCTCCCGCGGAGGCGGCGGCGGCGGGTGCTGAGGCTGCGGTGGCGACTGGTACTGCTGTTGCTGGTGCTGTTGCTTGGGCTGGGAGCGATACTCGTCCCTCGCCTCGTGGAACACCTCTGGCGTTTCAGAGCTGCCGCTCTCCTGGGTCGTCTCATCGCTGCGACGCTCCTCGCTGACCCTACCGTCTGCTTCCTCGCTGAACACCGAGTCAGATCCGGCCGTGCTGGGGCGGTTCTTGCGGACAGAGTAGCGCTTCGAACCATCGACACTGCTGCCTTTGCGAATCCTCGTCCGCGCTGATCGCCGGACAATGGAACTCGACCGTGGGGAGGACGTCGTCGACGTGCCGCTCGAAGATTCACCGTAACCAGGTTGTCCAGACTGTACCGTTTCCTCGGGTACTGCAGAACATGGTCAGCTTGCATTCGCACACTTGCGGGCTCCACGGGCCCGGAAGAGAAGGAAAGACACGTACAGCCTGGTTGGAGGCGCATGCTCAGGCCACGTCGCAGGATCTGACGCATCTGCTCGGGGTCATCCTCGACTTCGCCCACCATCTCGTCCAACTTCTGGAGATCTTGGAGGGTTGGGCCCTGCTCCCCGCCGAAGGGGTTAGACCCACGGCGGGTGACAACGGGAACCTCCTCCTCGACCTTGTCACCGTGACGGGGCGTGTACTGGCGGGAAAGCATCGACTTGTTCCTCTTGACGCCGCTCGAGAGGGTCCGGCTGCGGGCAAGCCAAGACGGACTCCGTGCGAGTGACGCCTCGCCCGACTCGCCAGCCGCCATGGCGGTCGGGTTCGAATGCGTGTGCGACTTCAGGAAGGCGTGGAACTCTCCGGGCGCCAGTTCGGGGTGGAGATGCGCTGGCACCCAAAAGAGACCGTTGGCATCGCCGCCGGCGTCGGGGACGGTTAACGTGACATCGTCGTTGGACGAGAACGGCTGCGGCCCGGGCGGGGCTGCATTGCCCACCTCGCCTTGATCTCGCGGAGGAAGATCGGGGTCGACGGGAAGTTCACCGGGTCCAGAACCAGATACGGACCGTCGTCTCAGGTCTCTGTTGGGCGGCGTCAGCATTTACGACTTGAGATGGGCGGAGCTCGTGCGTAGCATGAAGATGAGAAACGGCGAGGGCTGATCGGAAAAGGAAAGGTGTGGGATAGCGAAGGGTGGTGGGTTGGGCAGGTAGTTGATGGGGGGGGAGGGAGGAGCGGGAGGAGCGTGAGGAGCGTGGGGGGTGAGGGTTGGGAGAGGGTGAGGGTGAGGGAGCAAGAGAGACGAGAGTCGAGACGAGGACTGAGGGCCCGGGGGGGGCGTGAGGGAGGGGCGCGAGGAACGGACGATGGAAAGAAGCCAATGTGTGTGGGGTGTGGGTGGTATGGGTGAGATCGAGCGATACTTACTTGAGCGTGCGCACCTCCCTCTCGAACTCTTCGTCAGTCATGGATGGGGACGACATGCTGTGGGTCGCAACCCACAGCCAGGTCGAGCGAGCAGTACGTAGCGCTGGGCTAGGCTAGCTGCAGTAGCTTGGCTGGCGTCGTGTGCTGCTGGCTGTGCTGGCGTGCTGGGCTCGAGGTGAGGGGACGAGATGGGTCCTGGGAGTCGAGGGTGCGTTCCGCTTGCTTGCGACGGGGCAGCTCGTAAGCTAGGGCAGCCGGGGCAGCGCAGGACGGAAAAGACCAATCGAAACGAAATGGACGGGCGGCCAGGCGAGGCTCGTATGTCAGAGCTCAAGAGCGGCGCTTGCGGCGTGCGGCTTGAGACTTGGGACCAAAGCTCCAAAACGCAAGACCAAGGCGAATACCAATTCCACGGCGCTGGCTCGAGGGCTCAGCTGGGACCCAAGGCGGTTTTCAGTCGTCGGGGTTTGGGACCGAACGCCTCCTGAGGAGGACGAGGATCGTGACTGGTAACGGGTTACAGTCGGACGGTCGGACGGCTGGAGGGTGCAACGGCGATTTGGGTGCGATTGAGGATTGCAGGCCGTGCTGGCACTGAGTGCTTGTCGTGCGGGTCGGGGGTCGGGGTCGTGGGATGGAGGGGAAGACGGCGGATGCTTTCAAAGGACTGTGCGGGCGGGCGTCGGGCGTGGGTGGAGGGCTGGGGGAGGGGAGGGAAGGGAAGGGGGAGGGAGAGGGGAGGGGAAGGTGAGGGGATGGGTGGTAGAGGTGTGGAGAGGAGGATGTGTGAGTGACGGTGACCGTGTGCTGGGTGCTGGCTGGCGGCTGGTGGACTGCGGGACGGGCGGCAGTGAGTGACAGTGACGAGCAGTGGCTCGGGCTCGTACTCTTGTCGGATGTCGGTTTGATGCTGGGTGCTGTTTCGCTGGTGCTGGTGGTGCTGCCTGCTGCTGCCTGCCGTTGCCTGCCTGCCTCTGGGCTGTGGTCTCTCTATCTTGTCCTCACTGGGTTTCGAGGTACGGCTGCCCGCTCGCTGGGGTCCTGCGTCCTGGGTGCTGGCTGGCTGACCTGTGTCTGGCTGGAGGCGGAGGCTACACCTGGCACTGCAATGAAAAGGGTCCGCTGCCTTGGAGTGTCCGCTATTCAACCATCCACCTCCCGTCAGGACGCTGGGCGTCTGCTCGCCCTGCTGCCCTGGGCCCGACCCTGGCGAGAATCCTCCCACCCAACCACTTGTGCCAAGAGGCCAAGTCGCTCGATGGCCTTCTCAGACGCTCGCTCGCAGCCCCCCATCCTCAATCCTCAACTCAAACACTCCTGCCCAAACACCAGTGGCGCCCTACACGAAACGCGACACTCCAGCCTCCACACCCCCGTGCCGCCCAGAATCCCAGAACCCATCCATCGACTTGCATGCATCCAGAAATTGTCGTGCCCGGTGTCTCGTCGCTGAAATGGACGGCAGACGCGTGCGGGAATAGAGCGCGTACGTAGGTACCACTGGGATGCGACCGCGCCCACCGCCGCCATCCCCTGCGGTTGGTCGACGTGCACGCGCCTGCTGGCTGACGGGCGTACGCATTCACTCCTGCATCCTGCGTCCACCACCCAGCGTGCCAAGGATAGCACGCTGGCACTACGTTCACACTGCACCTGCGCGCCCGCCCGCCGACAGAACCCTGCCCGTCACGTGATTTGCCGTTCCCCGGCCCGCTCTCTCGTCACACTCACCCCGCCCTCGCCTCGCCCTCGCCCCCGCGCACGCCTACATGCATGTTCTCCGAGTCGCACGCCCGCACGCACGGCCCACGTCACGCTCCGCGCCCCGCCCCGCCAGGACACTCAGAACACCCCGCCCGCCGCGCCTGCCGCCGTACCGCCATCGCGCTGCCTGTGATCTCTGTTTCCTGTTCCAGAGTTGCGCTCCTGTTCCATTCTTAGACAGCCTTAGACATGCCATCGCTCCCACTCCCACCGGTTCCACCGGTTCCACGATTCCACCGGCGCGCGCCGCGCACCGTGCGCCGTGGCGCCGTACCGCGGTTCGTGTCTCGTGCACGCGTGGCCTTCAGCCGGAGCCGAGTCGAGAGACAAACAATGCCGCACGCCTTTGCCTTCAATAGTCGAGACTGCGGGGGTGAAACCGGCCTAGAGCGTCGACAGCCCCAAGGGAGCAGCGGCCCGGACGCCTGCCGCTGACCAATGAGCGCGGCAATGACGGGCGTGAGCATGCGACTGCTGCAGGTACAGTCACTGCGAGGAACAAAGGAACGGGTGCTCCTTCACATCCCACGTCCCCAGACGCAGCAGCAGCATGCGATATGCGAAGCGTGCCCAACTCTAATGCACCTGCGTGCAACTCTATTCCGCCGCTCACTCGACTGGCCTGGCGGTCATCACTGGTCGCCCCCGCACTTGTACGTCAAAGGCCAACTCTAATAACGACATTGCTCGAGGCAACACCTGCCTGTTCAAGCAGGCCTGCGCACGGCGAGTCGCGGACCTGGGGACAGATGTCAGGTGCCAGACTGGCTTAATGGCAAGGTTTCGGCCCGAGCTGCCTTCCCCATGCCCCGTGCGAGTGGGTCTGCCTCTACGTCTGCCTGCTTGTCGTTACGGCGTCGGCGCCGGTCCAGGCCGCTGCGTATAGCACGGCGGTCGAATGGGAGCAAGTGCTGCCCAGCACGCGGAGCGGACTCCGTCGTCACGGCGCCAGCTGCACCGCTATCACTCACGGTTGCAACGCTCGCTTCCACACTGCTGCGAAAGCATGTCCTGTGACGCTTGCCGTGCGTCATCATCACGTACTGGCGCTCATGTACGGCCCGTCCGACGAGTGCGAGGTGCAGGAGCACGGTGCAAACGCACGGGGCACACAGGAGGCCGTAAGAGAGAAGCGCAGCGTGCGTTTCGAACAAGTCACGTGGAGAGTGGACTCAGCCCAAGTTCGCTTCCTTCCTTTGCGTTTGTTCTCGCTAGCTTCGCGACCGGGTATGGTTGCGGGGAATATGCTTAATGCGGGGCAAGCATCCGCGTCAGGTCGTTAACTCTGCGTGGTTGTGGAGCAGAAGGATGCGCTTAAGAGCCTGTGCGTCGACGTGTTCACTGTCCCGGTTGCTGAGTTTTGTTGGAGGACGCTTGGCGGCAACCGGCTTCGGCTGGTGCTGTAGGCTCATGCCGGGTCCACGAATAGTGGAAGAGCAATGGTCTCTCCGTTCGTATTCTTAGGGAAATCTGGCCGCTGGGACTGCCTCGCAGCATGCCAGCTTGAGGCCGGTGAGCCTTGGGTCGTTGAGTGGGAGACGTCCCTCATCGCGCGGGCAAGTGTGCGTGTCGGACGCGGTGTGTGTTAGGACAGGTTCTGTTCGACCGCTCCTCGCAGTGTGTGTTGGAGCGGTTTCTCTCGATGGGTTGCTGCGAGAACATCTAAGCGTTAGCTAGCCTGCGGGGCTGAAGTCACATGTTTCGCTCGATGGATTAGCGGACCGGCTACTGCCACACTGCGCATCGACCATTGGCGGTTGGTTCCTCGCCATGCTGCTGCTTAGTATCATCCCCTGCAGCTGTACTCAAACCGAGGTGACCGTCAAGGTAGAGGCGGAGTTGATCTTGAGCAGGGCGTAATTAGTTCAGAATGTCCCGGTGACACTGGCCAACGAGGTCGGGCTTGTTCGGCCAGATGAACTCACTATACTGTAGACCGCTACTCCCAGAGCACCCAGACAGGGCAGGGTTGTTGTCGGCGAAAGATGAAGGGCGAGAGAACGCGGTTTGACGCGTCTGTCGTGCGGAGGAAGACACTAGTCGAGCGAACTACGGTTTGCAAAGACAGCGGCCACGGCGCGAGGAGCGAGCGGCAAGAGGCGTTGGCCACGGGCAGTGCTTGTCCTCGCATTGGGCGGGTAAGTGGAAGCACGGACAGGCGAGGAATGATATCGATGGGAAATGGATGTGGGTGAGAATGAAGATGAGGACGAGACTCGCAAAGAGGCGCACGGGTGCATGAAAGGGCAGTGGTGACAGGATCGACAGGGCGCAGGTCCAGTGTGGGCCGGGGAACGGAGGAAGACCAACGGAAATGCGACCACACTATGCACACAGTGTCATGTCAGGCCATAACGGCGACTCAGCGTCATCTTCACACCGAGTGTCTACTGCTTTATTTCGATGCAGGATTGCAGTATTGGGTCTGCATGGTGCGACGCTGTCGATGGGGATGTGTCCATCTATCGCCACCTCCACAACAGCGCCAGCCTCGAAATCAGGCGCGGAACCTGATCGCAACACCGGCAACTCGACGACATGTTCGGCAACTTAACACCTCCCTCCCTCCACTCTCTTCCTCCGGCATGTTAGCGAGACATCTCACGACGAGCGCCAAGCTCCTCAAACGCGCAGCGCCGTCCACCCTACCCGCGCGTCTCGCGGCAGTGCCATCATCCCCGCCGCCGGAGGTGTTTAGCTCCCAGGAGGTCTCGGACCGCAAGTCACGATTCGTCGGCCACGCGGCGAACGTCAAGACACTGGAAGAAGTGCGCGGTTTCGTGGAGGAGGTGCTCGCCGACAAGCGGAACAAGAGGGCGACTCATCCCGCAATGCTCGCCTGGCGTCTCAAGGACGACAGCGGTAAGTCACTTCTCACCATGTCCCGTCTTGGCCGCACTGTCGGTCTGGACGTGCTCCGTGAACAAAGCCTACAACGATGGGACTTGTACAGAACTGGCGGAGATTCCGTCCTCGTGCGGGTAAGCTGACATCAGGCCACGACGACGATGGCGAGGCCGGCGCCGGCCGCGTGCTCCTGTCTCTCCTCGAGAGCACGGGAACGCGGGGCGCCGTGGCCGTGACCAGATGGTACGGGGGCACGCCCCTCGGCCCCGCGCGCTTCCGACACATCGGTGCCGCGGGGCGAGAGGCCCTGCTCAACGCTGGCATCATCAAGAAGTGATTGTGCCCCTCCACTATCTTGGTTCCGTCTAGGTTCTTCCCCCCGCGAGGTCTCAGCGTGCTATGGCGCCAGCAGGTCGAGTCACGAGCACTGCCCACCGCGTCATGTGCCGTATTCCGACTCTCTTCGGCGCCAGTGCTATCACGCGGTGCTATCTCGAGCACGCGCCGGCACGCTGACCAGCCGACACACGCACAAATACTCCTATCGTTATCTGCAGCAGCTGTCGCAGAGCACGCCATCGCCGCCGACAGCGACGTGGGTAGTGGCGTCGACTTGGCGTCGAGTGGGCACGTCGCCCCGCGCTCATTCGACGAGGATCTTTCGCCCCGTGCTTCGCACTCGGATCTCGCCCCCTTCCTTGCAACGGCCGCTGTGCCCACATGGGACCAGATTATCGGACAGCGCTTGGCTATCTCGGTCCGTGCCGCCATGCGGCCCACCTGTGTCGCGCATCACATGTACCTCGCACACGTTGGACAATTCACAGCAATCATTTGCATCGCATCGGCTAGAAGGGATGTCACAGTTGTCCTGAACCCGGACGCCACGGGGCAAGACGCCAGGGGGGTTGAGCACTACTGTGTCCTTGTCGGCCACTTCAGTTGACGCCGTCCGCTGGGGTCCTTCAAGAGGGGGCAGGCGGGGTCTTGAGTGAGGCCAAGTTCGTCGGATGAGTCTGCCATGGCGGCTGCTCAGGCGCCATCCATTTCTTAGTCGCTCGGCGATTAGAATCCGAACTGGAAGTGCATCGGAAGCGTCGTCTGTCGCAAACGGTGGCGCTCATGGGAGGGGAGAACGTAGCAAGGCTGGCTACGCTTTGGTGCTCGAATGCTCGTACTGCGTCTGCTCATCAATCAAAAGGATATACTTACATCGCAAATAGCTGTTATGAGCCGGTACAAAGGATACAACGTCAGTGAACACCTTGCATAGCTCGGTGTGATGTCAGCACCAGATGAGACCCCGCCAAGGAGTGGAATGGACCCAAGGCGGGTCAATTTATGGAGCTGGTTGATCTCGGCCCGTTCAGGAATCTGTCTCGCGTGGAGCGTAGTAGCGGACAGAGCAGAATAGGGTCGGTTGGCGTGATTCTCGCAGAGAATCGCGCTCGCGAAGAGACGAGGGGGAAGGGGGAAGGGGGTGGGGATGCGTCAGTGTGATCTCGCTACCGGCGCGCAGCGGTGCAGATGCGTATGCGTATTCGGAGCGTAATGTTACGCCCCGTGGCCCGCGAGCCAGACGAAGGAAGGACAGTTACCTTGGGCAGAACATGGTGTAGGAGAGGAGTGACGACAGAAGACAGAAATTTCGGTGCGATCGCGTCTTCACTGTTTTGCGCGCTTGGCGGGTGCGAGAGAATGCCGGCGGGAGCAAATATGGTTCCGCACGTGATGACCGTGCCTGGGCAAAGGTTCGGAATCGATCAAAGCACACCAGATCACCGGGCGCTGGCAGGTGCTTGGCGCCGGCTGTGGCCGTGCGGTCGGTGCAGTGGCGGTAATCGCAGCGGACGGTGCCCCCAGAGTACCCGGAGCATGAAGAGCACGCACAGTGACTATGGGAGACCAGAGGAAGCGGCAGTACGGCGGCGGCTCGCTGAGCCGACACGTTCGCCTTACGACACGCCGGTGAATGAAGCGGCGTCGCATCCTCGATTCTCGGCCGCTCGGCGCAGCGGTACTGCGCCTGCGCCGCTGCGCGCGGCGATTGAACTCTGTGCATACCGGAATCACGCTAGCGACCGACCAGCGCGGCAAACTCTGACGCCGGCCAAGAACGCGACGGCCGCGTCACTGGACCTGGTCGAGCGGGGCAGCGACGTTTGGGGACCCAGAGGTATGGAAGCATCTCCCAGCCTCCCAACAGTACTCGAGGTCGGCCAGGTCCTCGAACGCGAGGCGCGGGGCTCGCGCAGATCCCCAGCTCCCCAGCAGAGGCCCGAGCACGAGCGCGCGGGGCCAGGAACTCGCCTGCCGATAACGTTTGGAGCCACGGCAGCAGCACCTTGGTGGATCTGGAACGGCAGCCGGGCGTTGGCGTTGCGCGACATTGCGCCATAGCCACGGCGCGCGGCCGATAAGCACGACATTGGGCGCGGGGGATTAGGAAACTGCCTAATGCGGGCGTATGAAACAGCCGGCGTCTGCACGGAATGAATTAGCGGGAGCATATTTTTCATTTCGCCGCCGATCCATGCCCTGCCTGCGTACAAGCAAGAATTGACGCCTGCTCGATTCGGCGCGCGGCCATGACTACGCACTTGCCCCCAGCCCACCGCCCGCGAGCGCCCAACCAGTCGCCACCGAGCCGGCGCAGATCACGCAAGGTGTACGAGACGCCAGCGCGATAGGGTTCCCTCCCAAGGCATTGGGTCCGAGCTAATCCCCCATAGTGGTCAAATCCTCCCTCACGCCAAAGTCAAATCCCCCTCCGCCCTCCTGCCTGGCCGCACGCTGCCGCTCGCGAGCTCACGTTGCACCGCACACCGCGCACACCGCACGCACGCTGCCACCACTGCCCAAGCTCAAACTCGGAACACCACACCATCTGCACCTAGCACTCGACTCGTCCCAATCACTTCATCACCTTTCACTCCCCTTCCCCTCCTTAATAACGTTCCGACTGTTCCAGTAAACACGTCTCATCCCCTCTCCTTCGCTCACGACGAGTTCTGACGACCGACACACGGCCTGCCGCCAAAGTCTTCCTCGCTTCTGGCCTCCAATCAACCGAAGCCCCCACCGTCATCGGCAACCCCCGACCGCAAACGGATACCTTCCCTCCCGATACACTGGAAATCGCTCGGTCCTCGACATCCCACACGAGTTATCATTCTATCCATCGCTCTTAACCACACAAAGAACGTCTCAGCCATCGACACCTGACGAACCACACCCCCTCGTTCGCCACTCCGGCCCCCCGACCCTCGCACTCTGCCAAAAATGTCCTCCACCGACAGGGCCGCCGAGTCGTCCAAGTCGACGTCGTTCTCGGCTGATGCTTCCATCACGAAGGACGGACGCAAGCTCTGTGTGCGACACATGCAGATGGCAAACCAGAACGTCAACGCAAAGCTGCAGAAGGTCAGTAGACCCGGGCTCGCCTGTTCTTGACCTGCTCTGAGCTGCGCTGACACATCAGTCTCTCGACAGCCTGCCCGTCCC
This sequence comes from Trichosporon sp. PB005A, assembly GCA_023630055.1. Taxonomy (NCBI): domain Eukaryota; kingdom Fungi; phylum Basidiomycota; class Tremellomycetes; order Trichosporonales; family Trichosporonaceae; genus Trichosporon; species Trichosporon sp. PB005A. The sequence continues at coordinate 265,235 of JAMALZ010000017.1, forward strand.
GGAGCGAGCAGACATCACCCACCTGTGGTCGACGTTCTCTGCCGCGCCCCACCACAAGCGAAAACTCATCCTCGAGGGCATCCTCACCATGTGCTGCTTGTACGTTCTGACGGCTCGCTGGCCGGATCATGGTGGATCTCGTGCTAACCATCGCACAGCTCGCAGCTGTCTCATCTCTCCGACTCGCTGAACCAAATTATCCGCATCGACCCCTTCTCCCTGCTTCCCCGCGAGGTCTCGCTTCGCATCCTCGGATATCTCGACGCAATTTCGCTCGGACGAGCCGCTCAGGTCTCAAAGACCTGGAAGGCGCTGGCGGACGACGACCTTCTCTGGCGACGAATGTGTGGCCAGCACATCGAGCGCAAGTGCGAGAAGTGCGGCTGGGGTCTCCCTCTGCTCGAGCGACGACGTCTCAAGGTCGAGCTCAAGGACCGCAGCCCGCTGGTCGCTCGTGGCGTCGGAGGCCACCACGACCATGCTCACGACTATGGCGTCAAGGACGTCATCACTCGTTCTGAGGTTCTTGGCCCGGAGCGTGCTTCCTCCTCTGCGCAAGCTCTGGTTTCCTGCGACCTCGCCACCCCTGCCCCTTCCTCGACTCTGAAACGTCCGGCGCCCACCGAGGGCTCGGGCTGGGCACGCGAGAAGAAGCCCAAGTTGGAGGGTGGCAGCGACTCGGAAGGCGAGGGCGCGGGCGACGGCCAGACCGGCATCCTTTCGCGTGACGTGCGCCTGACCCGCCCCTGGAAGAGTGTCTACTGCGAGCGTCTGATCGTCGAGCGCAACTGGCGCAAGGGCCGATGCCAGACGAAGACGCTGAAGGGCCACACCGACGGCATCATGTGTCTCCAGTACCACACCGCCCTCACCGACCCCAACTACCCTGTCCTCATCACCGGTTCCTACGACCGCACCGTCCGCATCTGGAACCTCGACACTGGCGAGCAGGTCAACTGCCTTCGTGGCCACACCCGCGCCGTCCGTGCACTCCAGTTCGATCAGATGCTCCTGTTTACGGGCTCGATGGACGGCACCGTGCGCATGTGGAACTGGCGCAAGGGCCAGTGCCTGAGGGTGCTCGAAGGTCACCGCGACGGTGTCGTGTCGCTTCACTACAACGGCTACCTGCTTGCCTCCGGCAGCGCGGACAGCACGATCATCGTCCGCAACCTGCGTAACGGAACTAAGTTCACACTAGCCGGCCATAACGAATGGGTGAACTCTGTTGTGATCTGGGATGGCAAATCGTCCCCAGGTGACCTCGACCCGACTGCGATGCCCACGTTCACGCAGGCGCTTAGCCGCAACCGCCTGCAGGCGTCGCCCGGACCTGATAACACGGCATTTGACATCGACGCTGGGACGATGCTCTTCTCTGGCTCTGACGATGGCACTGTCAAGCTTTGGGACCTGGTGACTCAGCAGTGCCTGCGCACTTTTACCGGCCACAAGGGACAGATCCAGAGTCTCCGAATTCTGATGACCGATCAGTCCCCGGAGGATGCGGACGACCGCGAGGCGTCGGCGGCTGAGGGTGGCTCGGCGTTTGGCCAGGCATCCGCAGTTGGCCTCAACACCAGCCCCTATCACGCTCGCATGGCGCTCCCTCCTACCGGCGACGATCACGTCGTCGTACCCCATGTTTACGTTCATTCCGAAGAGGACAACCACCATCGCAAGGTGAAGGAAGCCTCGGTCGACCGCGCCGAAGTCAAGCGGCCTCTGCTCGTAACCGGCTCCCTCGACGGCACAGTCAAGGTTTGGGACGTGGAGACTGGGCGCGAGAAGAGCACGCTGTTCGGCCACATCGAGGGCGTGTGGTCTGTCGACATTGACGCACTCCGTCTCGCCTCTGCTTCTCACGATCGCACCATCAAGGTCTGGGACCGTGAGTCGGGCAACTGCGTCCAGACTCTGGTTGGCCACCGCGGCGCAGTCACCAGCTTGCAGCTGTCAGACGACATGATCGTCTCGGGCTCTGATGACGGTGACGTGATCGTCTGGAGCTTTGGACCTGGTGCCGAGAAGAAGGCAGCTCCCACCTCGTGCGCCGAGAACGCGCCCAGGATCCAGGCGATCGCATCATAGAAAGCTTATCCCCTCCCAAGTTTACTCATTCCCCGTATCGCATACCTCACCACCACCACCCATCTGCCCCAACCTATTCCAGATTCTTAGACTGGTCCACTCGCACCTGCTCCGTCTGGCGCTCTCGACATCGACTACAATATTGTTACATTATCTCATCATTCAGGCCAAGTTGTACGACAACCCTCACAGTTTCTACCCTAGACACTCAGACATAACATTCCAAATCCACTGGCATTGTCATCCACCTCCATTCTCACCCATAAGCAATAGCATACCGTTGTTCACACGTGTCCATACATTCTCGCATCCAATGCAAATCAAAGTGTACCCTAGCGGCGCAGCTGTGCTCCTCTCGCGATTAAGCATCTCCTCGGAGCTGTGAGTGGTAGTCACAGGAGCAGCGTATGACGGCATGTTGCTGTCGCCACAAGCAGGTGCGTACCTGTGCAGTGGTCGTCATTTCGCGCAACGCTCGAATTCGGAAACCGACCCAGGCAGCGGAGATGCGCGTGCAGTCCGTGCCGATCAGCGGGTGGCATGAGGTGCCACGCGGAAAAGCTCCCGCAACGCGCGATCCGCCCGAGCGCGCCCTGGCAGCTGGCAGCGGTCGTGGGCGCGGCAAGCGCGTCGAGGAAAGTCAGTCTTCGCCATCACCAGACCACCACTCGTCACCCCATCGCTGCCCAGCTCGAGCACGCCCACGACCCCGTTCCGCCCATTCGCCCGCGCACCGCACGCACCGCGTAGAGCAGCCCGGCCGCTCCTCGAAGACCAGCCTCACACGACTCAGCAAGGAAGAAGGAAGAAGACATCACAATGCCCGCGAAGCAAGCCGTCACGCTCGAGCAGTGGGCCGACCGGTACGTCTGCGCGACGGGAGGAGCTGCGCGCCTGTGTGCCTTGGAGCTGACGGACAGGATCATCTACTCAGACCGATGTGAGTGGCCTCCACCGAGGGCGGACGATGGGGAAGGACTCGGGGAATGGATGTCTCGGAGCAGCGGGGAGCGCTCGCGACGCGCTGCACACGATCTCATCCTGGACTTAACGCACACACAGTACGGCTTGTGTGCTGTTTGTGTCTTCCGTGGCATATCAACCTCCCGGGTCAAGAGGTGACCAAGAGGCCGAGGACTGATGGGAGCGATAAGTCGCACCCTCGACCGTCAAGACTTGTCCCACAACCAGCTGACCTTCAGACTCGGACGACAACTACGAGTACCGACACGTTATCCTGCCCAAGGCGATGCTGAAGCTGATCCCCAAGCAGTGAGTGTCTGTGATGGTAGGGAGTTGAAGGCCGCAAACTGGCTGGCCGAGTTGAGCCGGGTGTCGACAAATCGCACCGAGCTTTCCCGTCGCGCGCTCGGGCTTTGATTTCTGCTCGCGCGCTTCTTCGTCCTCGCCGTGTAAACAGTATTTCAGAAGGTCGCGCGCACACAAGAAGGGGACTGTCCGTCGGACCGTGCCTGCACATGACGCAGTCTGGCGCGCGGAGCTCCTAGGCCGTTGACACCCACCACGCAGCCTACAGCGACGAATGATTTTAGCCGCGAACCCAGCTGACGCCGCAGGTACTTTGCGCAGGACGACTCCGGTCTGCTGCGCATCCTGGACGAGCAGGAGTGGCGAGGACTCGGCATCACGCAGTCGCTCGGATGGCAGCATTTTGAGGTGCACGCGCCCGAGCCGCACATCCTGCTCTTCAGGAGACCCCTCCCCTCCAACTAAGCGGAGCAGTGAGCGCGGCCGCGAGCCTGCCCCCTGCTTTCCGTCTTCCCCATCTACATCTCGCCCTCTAGTCCGAGGCACCTGGCCCTCGCAGAGCCTCCGACATCTCCCCCAGCCTGCGTTCGCGCACCTCCCGCCCTGCACAGAGCTGCGTCGCACCCCGCGGCGCAGCTCTGTGCTTGCCTGCCTGCCCGCTGCCTGCCCCGCTACACTCAGGCGCTGGCACCCCGTTTCTTGCATCCCCACATCCCTCACGCCCCAGTTCCCACGTCCACAAGTCACACACACCACCCCCATCCCAAACACAGCAATACAGCATCAGGTGTGTCTGGCCTTCTTTATTCTATGTCATGGTCTTCGGTCAAAGCGCCTCAAAACCTACTGTTGCATAAGAGCTCTCGTCGTTCATCAGAGGTTACGTGGTTGCTGTAACTGCGCGTCGTAATGTACGGTGCACAGCGCATATGAGTGGACGCGACGTCAGATGGGGAAACGGGGAGCTGGCCACGCGAGCGGCGGAAAATCATTCGCCAGCGCGAGCGTCAGGCTGCTCCCGCCGCCAAATCTGCGTGCGCCTCTAGCTCGAGGCTCGAGTTGTCCGACCAAAAGGCGCAAAAGTCAGTCCGCTCAGCTCGATGCAACAGCGTTCAGTGCAGCAAAAAAGTGTACAGTGGAGGTATCAGATGCATGTCATGCACGTTTTTGTGATGCGAATGATATGTCCCTGAGTGCGAAGTGAGGATGGGGGAAGGAAGGCGAGACGAGACGCTTAGTCGAAGAGACCGAAGCCCATGTCGTCGTCCGACTCCTCCTTGGCCTCCTCCTTCTTCTCCTCGGCGGCGGGGGCGTCGCCGCCGGCGGCAGCGGCACCGCCAGCAGCGGGGGCGGCGCCACCGGCACCGCCCGAGGGGACGGAAGCGAGCTTGGAGGAACCCTCGGCGATGAGCTGGGGATGGTTAGCAAACACTCTCCGAAACAGATGATGGATGTGCAGGGGCTTCGGGAGACTTCCTAGGAAAGGAAATGATCCGTGCTCCGCGCTGCACAGTCTCAACTCACCTCGTTGACGTCCTTGCCCTCAAGCTCGGAGATGAGCTTGTCAAGCTGCGAGGCGTCGGCCTCGATGCCGACGGTCTCGAGGAGAGACTTGACGTCGGCGGCAGAGGGGGAGGCGTTGCCACCGTTCTGGAGGAGGAGGTAAGCGGCGATGTGCTTCATCTGGGTACTGTCAGCGGTCGCTCAGCGCGGTCTAGTGGTGACCGAGGCAAAATCTTCGACGGCTTTGGCTCTGGCTCCCGGCTTCGCTTCGACATGGTTTGGCTTCTCGGTGTCGTCGTGCGTCGCCGTTATCAGGCATGTCCAGCACGCATCGTCGTCGTCGTCGTCGTCGTCGTCGTGCCGCATGTCGTCGCTGTCGCACACGCAACGTCCCCGCCCCCACATCGAAATTTCGATCGCCGTCCAAGTTCTTCCAGCCTTTCCGATCCCACCACCGAGAAGCCAGTCGAGAGCGAAGCACGCGCCGCCGCCGCCGAAGAGGTCGCGCCGGCCATCGAGGGGTGTGCTCACTTTGTCGTAAACCGATTTAAGCTGGATTCAGCAGGAATACGCTTGTTGGATAGTGAGAAGAAGTCTGTGATGCCCGCCTGTCGAACACTGTTACCAGCTGGCTGTCGGAGTTAACACGAGGGCTATCGGCGATAAGGCGCAGCGGGCCTATCTGGCGTTGGTGCGAATTTTCGCCTGCCCAGGCCTATAATGCAATCTCCCTCGCTCATCACGTGGGTGACGTTGGACAGGTCTCCCACGGAGGCACAGCACGCTCTCGCACTAGGACCCAGGACCCGGGACCCAGGGCCGTCGAACGACAGGGCCAGGGACCAGGGCGCTCGGGCCTCTTGCAGCAGGGGCTCAGGCGCGCGCGAGGCGTTCAGGAGCGAGTCAGGCTGTCGGTTGGCCCACGCTGGCCGGGGGCAGATGCTGGGTGGGCTCGTGCAAGTGCGCACTCCACCCGACAGTTCCTGGAGTCGCCTGCCGCGTATCGATTCGGTGCACCACCCAGCGTCGCGCGCCCCAGTGGAGAGTTTGAGCGAGAACCTTGTCGGCTCAAGCTGGCACCGAGCTTGCTGCCCCCCAGCCATGCCAGCCAATGCCGGCTACGAACCAGCGTTCCCAGGCAACATTGGGCACACCCCCGCCGTGTCGGATCCCGCAACACGTCCTGGACCTGATACCGTTAGAGTTTGCCTTATCACGAACCGGCGAGCTCATGTACGTGATCATGACGCTGGGCCCGTGTTTGCGCGCGCTCGCTCGTCCGTGTTTGCGCACACTCGGGCGCGCCCAGACGTTCCCGCGAGCATGTTGCAAGCACATGGGCTGTTCTTCTGCGCTTCTGCGCTTCTGTTTCCCAGCCCTGCTCTTGTGCGATCCCCGCTCGCGGTCGCGCGGTCGCTCAGACGCTCGGTTGCGCAGGGCCGCAGCGTATCAGCGCGCTAGCAGGGTCGCCGTCAGCGTAGGCGCCGGACATCGGACAGACGAACTGAATGAGCGAGGCTAAGGATGCGCAGGACGCTAAGGGGCAGGCGTGTTCCTGTAAAGCAGTCCTATCGCTAGCGCGCTCCTTGGTCTGGGTTAGTTGCCTTTAGATTTGGTACCTCCTCCTCGTCGTCCGCGTCCTCCTTCGCTCTCGCTCCTCACGCCGTCGTCGCCCAGCGTTCGGCAGGTACACTGCGTACAGGGCCGAGCCGGATCGGTCACCAAGCCAAGTCATGAATGCCCCAGTCATACCACACAGAGCCTTGGGCCGAGAGCCTCGAAGCCCCGAGGCCCCGAGGCCCCGAGGCCCCGGGTCGCTTCACAGAATACAGCCCAAAGTTGCAGCCCAGGCTAAACACGGCTGTCGTCCGCCGCCGCTCTCAGCGCTCAGCGCTCGACAGCGAGCGGCCAAGCCATCTGCGCCGTCCACCTCTTCTTCCCTCCGCACATCTCTCGACACACCCCTCGGCCAGCCAGCATCGCCAGCCAGCTCGACAACCCGGCCGCGACACCGAAGACACACACCCCACTGCCGAACTCGCCGATTCCCGACCAGCTCATCTCGTCGCTCAATTCAGTAAACATCCCCGCAACGTCGTAATCCACATGACACAATTGGGATCCTGATACAGTCTCTCGTGTCTGGGCCCAGCATATCGTCTACGCAGCGTCCCAATCTCTCCCCCGACGGACTCGACGGACAGGCGCCGATTCACGGCGTCAAACAATCATGAAGATGGATGTCACACTATCGATACCGCCCGTGTTCAGGACCCGGCAACGCCCAAAGTCTGCAAAGGTGAAAGCACAGGCCTCCTCTACGGGCTCGAGTCCTTCGCGTCCGCAGCCTGGTCCTTCGGGTCGAGGTCTCACAGGGGGGCTTGGTGCAGGTCTCAGTGCTCTGGGAGGCGGCCCAGGTGGTCCGTCTGCAATCCTCCCAGTCCCAGTCCCAGTTCGCAACAATTCCTCGACCTCCACACTCCCAGTCTACCCCTCAACCCCGGTCCCTCCGAGCTCGACGCCAGCCCTTCCCACTACTTCAGACTTTCCGACACCTGACTCTGACTCTGTCAAAGTCAACATCATCCGGAGAGTGAACACTCAAAAGGGCTCCGTTCGCTTCCAGGACCCATCATCTTCGACGCCCGCCCTCACTCAGTACCCGGCCGAGCCTGTCGAGCCGCCCTCATACCTCGAGGCACCAGACGCGACACCGACCGCACCGCTAGCGAACCGACGACACTCGACTACGTTCATCGAGGAGTCGAGCCGACGCATCAGTGCGACCCCGCCGGCGTTAGCTATCAAACAGCTCAGGCTTGCATTCCAGGACACACCCCCGATGCTCCGACAGCTCGAGGACGGATGGCGCGCGAGGCGGTCGCGGACACTGGACGTCTCGTCCACCTCTGTCGACAAGCCGCTCAAGTCGACGAAAAGTCTGCTGCGTCGGGCAAAGACGCCAGAGTCAAAGGTCGACCCGTACCTCCTGGAGCAGGCTGAGCTGGCGCGACGGCGCATGCCCGAGACGCACCGCTCCGCCTCAGGAACGCACATCGCACCCCAGAGCAAGGCTGACCAGAGTGCGAACCACCTCGGACGCCACTCCATGATCGTGGACGCCAACGCTATGACTCGGTCGGTCCATCTCCCCTTGACGCCACCGACTTCGCCGCCACCGCTGCCCACCATCTCGACGGTTACGGCTGATGGACCTGCGCACCACACTCAGGCTCAGGCCCATCAGGCGCCGCAGGCACCACCACCATCATACCCTCCTCCCCATGTGCCCGAGTCCATCAACACGCACGGGACAACCGACACTGCCCCGCCGAGCCCTACGTCGATTACTGCTCAACTCAAGCCGATCTCGACCAGCTGCTTGCCGCCGACCAAGCACGCTGTTCCCCTGCACAAGAAGTCGGCGGCCAAGATCACCGTGCACAACATCTCGCACCCTGTGTCTCTCACCCTTGGCTTCCAGGGCACGACTGTACGGGTGAACAAAGCTGGCGACGAGATTGCCATTTCCAGCGGTCCCGAGAAGCAGCGCACTCGCACGATCCTCCGGCTTGCGGATTCCGAGGACTGGGGCGAGGAGGAGTGCCAGTACTGGCTCCGGCTCCTGAGCCTCGTCGACGAGTACAAGCGGAGGACACCGAAGGTGAGTAGTAGCTGTGGCTCTCCATGACTCAAGCTAACCTCTCAGCTCAAGGTGTTCACGGAGATGGGCGACCTGACCATATCGTGCTCAGACCAGCCGGACGTGATCTTAGTGTATTCGATCGAGTCAAGCTACTTACAGCTGGACAACCTGGAGATTGTGCCGAACTCTCTGACCAAGGTGCGGATCCGGTACAGCAACCCGAAGGAGTTTGAGATCGAGACGTCGTCCAAAACAAAGGACGGGGGGCGGTTAAAGACGCGGCGGATCGGGCCGCTGACGAAGAACTCGACGACGCACACGGAGGGCGACTTTGAGTTATTCTGGCAGGCGACGTTATTAGGCATTGTCGTCGGGCAGGACTGGAACGAGGTGGAGAAGGAGGCGGTCAAGCGGCTGTACAGCGTGCGCAAGGAGTGGGTGCGGAGCGTGCGGATCGAGGACGAGGACGACTAGACGGGTGCCAACGACCCTTTGCTGTTGTATCATAGTATAATGCGCCGCGAATCACGATACAGAATGTTGTGTAAAGGCTAGAGACCCTATTCTTACTCTATGCAGAATGACTAGAGCGTGTGATGCTTGTTGTGGTGATCGCAGTAGGGAGCAGAAGGCAGAGCCAGAAAACAGTCACGAGGCAGGACCGAACCCAGTCAGCGCGGTGGAGGTAAGCCGGGTGTGAGGTCCGGTGCCACACAGCAGGGGAGGGCAGGGCAGGCCGGATTTTTCAACGGCGAATGCTTCCGCTGGCTGGCCAGCGTCGGTCGGCGGGCGAGATTTCGAGACTTTGCCCAGGTCAACGGGTTGGCGGTAGCTCGACAACACCGACGACACACGACATGGCGAGCCTAGTGCGAACACGACTTGGCGCGCGCGCCGTGCGCAGCTTCGGGACGAGCTCGCGTGTCTTCGACTCTGTCCCCTCGGACTCGAATGTGGAGGCGGTGAGGCAGACGGCGTCCGAGGCGGCGGACGCTGTCGCGGCGAGTGCGAGTGTGCAGGCTCAAGCCGAGTCTCGGGGGCAGCGCGGACAGCGCGTCCTGCCCCTGCCGGCGGAGCAGCCGCAGCCGCTCTGGGGCCGGGGCCAGCTGGGCGACGTGCACACGCCGATCTACAAGACGCACGCGGTGCCGCGGCGCCCGTCGTTCCCGACGATGCCGGACGCGCCGCTGCACAAGCACGTCAACTTCCCGCTGCCGTTCCTCGAGCCGCCCCCCGCCGACCTCGAGCCGCCCGAGACGCTCGGCGAGGACCGCCAGGAAAAGCAGCTCGCCGTCCTCGGCGCCATCACCGGACTGAACAAGGGCGAGCTCCGCGGCCTGCACCGCTTCACGGGCAAGGTCAGCCTCGTCGCGCACCAGACCAAGAAGGGAAAGATGTGAGTGTACTTCGGGCTAAGAGGGGAAGGGAGGGAAGGGGCTGGAAAGAGCGCGCTGGGTCGGGAGAACGGTCGGCAGCGGAGAGCGAAGGCTCGACGACTCGGACGGACAAGCCGACCTCTTTCCCTCTCTCCGTCTCTGCTCGTTCTGCCGATCGCGTGCGGACTGCCAGTCCCGCTGGGGCGAGGCCACAACCTGCAAGACTCTGATGGGCATGCGCTGACGTCCAGCCGCTCGTTCGCGGCGTACGTGATTGCGGGCTCGCCCGAGCGCGGCCTTGTGGGCATCGGGCGCGGGCGCGCGATGGAGGTGGGCCCTGCGCGCGAGAAGGCGTTCCGGCACGCGGTGCTTGCGATGGACTACGTGAACCGCTTCGAGCAGCGCACGGTGTGGGGCCAGGGCGCCGACCTGGTCGCGACCTGGGGTGCGACCAAGGTGATTATCCGCGCGCGCCCGCCCGGGTTCGGCCTGCAGGTGCCGCACATTGTGCACCGCATCCTGACGGCGTGCGGCGTGCGCGACGCCAGCGCCACCATCGAGGGCTCGCGCAACGAGCTCAACGTCATGAACTGCACCCTCCAGATCCTCCACGGCGGCTTCAACCCCCCCGGCTTCGGAAGCGGGAACGGAGGCAAGGGACGCAGGCAGGACAAGGGCGCGGGCATGCGCTCCATCAAGGACTTCGAGCGCCAGCGCGGTCGCTTCGGCGTCGTCGTCGACAAGCGCCTCTAAGCACGTCAGTAGATATCCATTAGCACCACGGTTCCCTTATGCACAAGCTCATTTCATCACCGGATGTCACACAATGCAGAGAAGGGAGAGAGGAACGGAAAGAGAGAGGGAGCAGCGAGAAACGCAGATTATCGATGGGATGATGATGGCACGCGCGGCGACCCGCAAGTCTCTATCAGGCTACAAACAACTATGTACACGACGAAACAGCACTAGCTCTGCTTCGAGAGCCGGCCCAGCACCCCTAACACGACAATCGCAACCAGCCACCGCCAGCTCGGGAACCACTGCCGCTGCTGCTGCTGCTGCACCGCCCCGGCACCAGCACCCGCAGCCGCGGCCCCGGCTGGCACCGGCGTCGCTGGTGTCGAGTCAGGTATCGTCGGCGTCGACGAGGCGGAGAGAGAGGAGGGGGTCGGGGAGAACGCGGCCTGCTTCGCCTTGCTCACTTCTGCGGGCTCAGTCAATTAGTTGCTGCTGCACACAACGCCAGATCTCCCGGCCGCTAGACTCACCGATGATCCGGGCTGGCCCATGTCCGGCAGATCCGTCATCTGGGGCGTCGCGTACTTGGGGAAAATGTCCTGCGTCGTCAGCTTTGCGATCCCTGCTGGTAGCTCACCCGGAACTTCCTGTTGTTCAGGTTGAAGGCATGCGACTGCGCGGCGAGCTGACGCTTCTGCTCGTCCGTCGTCTTGACTGCGCCGGCGGTGATCTCGTCGCTGAGCATGAAGCTCAGCAGGCCCGTCAGAATCGTCGCGACACTCCAGGCCGCGTTCCAGGTGCTGGGGTGGCTGCTGTCAGCTATCACCGGCACGTTATAGCTTACTAAGAGGTCATGCTCATGCAGATCTTGACACCGGGCTCGAAGCGGCCGCTCGGGGTGAACATCTTGACATCAGGAGGCTTGAAGGCTGTGTGGTCAGTACAAGTGAGAGGCTGCTCAACTCACGGTAGTCGGGAGGGAACCAGATCAGGCCGTGGTACTCGCCGCCGGCGTAGGGAGAGTCGGGGGGACCGCGCTGAAACGTTAGCTGTCGGAAGCGGCTGTAGCGGCTCACGATGATGAAGTGCCCTGGTGCTGTCAGCAAGGTGGTCCTGCAAGTCTGCGATTTGTTTACTCACAGTCAAGAATGTTCTTCTCCTCAGGCACCGCCCAGATGAAAGGAGGGGGGCTTTTCTGCATGGACATGTACTCCTGTGACGGCGTTAGACAGCTTGCTCGAGTGGTGCAATAGGCCGGTGACGAACCTTCTGGAGCTGAGGTGTGTTAGCTGGTGATGGGTTTACGCTAGCTCATTGCCGCCGCCAAGGAGGACTCACCCGCTTCTGCGCGACCTTGGACGCCATGGTGACAGTTGGCCGCGTCCGATGCTATTGTCTTGAGAGTGGAAAGTGTGGTGAAGGAAAGGAGGGACGGGACGGTGAGTCCGGGTATGATCGCTGTGCGCGGGGGCTAGGTATGGTCGTGATCGATGGTGGTGGACAGAGACGAGTGAGTGTACGTTGGGAAGAGGGATTGCGCACCGGCAACGCTTTGTCGCGGGCAGAGAGCAGCGCAGCGCAATGCACCGGACACCGGCCAGCGACCATCGGCCTTCGTGTGCATGGGGTCAGGCAGGGCACAGCCGGCTCTGCCCTGGCGGACGGCACTAGGGCGGCGGCGGCGACTGATAGTCCCACGTGGTATTCTGACGTGGAACAGGGGCCCCAGCCTGGCCATGGCCGTCACGCTGCGTCCATGTCCAAGATGTCCGGACCGCGGACTGTTTGTACACAGAACTCCGCCCTCCCGCCGGCGGTGACGACCACAATGACCGAGACGACAAGAACAAAGGTCGAGCGGAAGGCGACCGCTCAGGAGGTCATCGACGAGATCAACCCGCCCGTCAAGAAGCGCCTCCTCATCGTCGCTTGCTTCCCCCTCTTCTTGCTCCTCGCCCTGCCGTGGTGGTGGGCCACGACGTCGATTGAGCGTCTCCCGCTGCCAAAGGAGAGGATATCGGCCGTTGAAGCGCAGCATGTGAGCTTTCTAGTTTGCGTTCACAGCTGATACCAGGACTATCCCATCCGAACCAAGATCTGGATGACTGCTGACGAGGCGGCGATTCCGAATCCGCCAGGAGGCAGTGTGCCGGTCGATGAGAAGCTGAGTTTCGTCGCCAAGAAGGTGACAGATGGAGTGGACGGTATTCTGTCCCAGGAGCGGAGGGAGAACCGCGGCGAGAGGCGGTGGGACTTGGTTCTCGGGCCAAAGGGTAAGCTAGCAAGTCTACCCGCAGCTGACCGACAGGTCGTGATGCCCCGCTGCGCGTCCACATCGCCCTTGATGAGACGGCGAAGCCCGAGTTCCCGCTCGAGCCGTACATCCAGACGGAATACGGGCACCTCGACGTTCCGGCCGGCACGCTTGTGATTCCGATCACCTCTCGTCAGACATCTGACGGCATGCTGGGCACGCATCTGAAGATCGCTGCAATCAACGGTATCCACAACCTGCTGCCTGCCAACCTGCCGACAGTTCCGAACCGAGCGCTGGCTTATCAGCCGAATGTCACGCTCAGCTTTGTCGTCCTGAACGAGGACGCGAGCGAGGGATCTTACGTCGACGGCTGGGACGTCGAGGCTGCGATCCGCGACCACATCCGGCCAAGCCTTGAACGACTGTCGCCCATGTTCAACTTCTCGATCGAGAGCCAGGTTCTCTACCACGCTCCTTTGACCTTTGAGCCGACGCAGCAGGAGGACGGGAGCTGGGCGATTGACGACGAGCAGATCAAGGTCTTTGTCTCCGAGCACTGGAGCCTGGACTCCAAGTCTACGAACAATCCCGTGCTCAGGTTTATGCTCTTCGTGCCGTCAGCCAAGCACCGGCCAATGCGGTTGCCAGCAAGTACGTCGAGCTTACTGTCTCCGTGAGAAGAGCTGACAGCAGACGCATCGGACACGTTCCTCATCCCGCAGTTCGGCTCGGTCGTCATCCTCAACCCGCCAAACCACCTGAAGGAGGGTGCGCCGTACCACCTGACAGAGGACGCGCTGGACCAGCCGTTCTCACAGTTCACGACGGACTTTTACAAGCTGCTCGCGATCCCGCCGCTGCCCGAGAAGCTGCACGCATGCCCCGAGAAAGGCGCCTCCAAGACACGTGCCAGCCGTGGGGTGTCGGAGCCGCTCTCGCCGTGGCAGTTGGACACGGTGCTGCGGATGCGGCACGCGGAGAACGCGCGCGAGGCGCGCAAGACACTGGGCGGCATCGTGCGGCTGATCGACAAGATCGAGGAGATGGAGGTGCACGCGGCGGTGCGGGAGAAGATCCTGGGCGCGATCGCGAAGCTGGAGCAGCTGCCCGCGGCCGCCAGGGAGGGCGCGCTCGCGTCGGCGCTGTTGTCGCGCGACGCGGTGGGCCTCGCGAACGAGGCCTTCTTCGACCCCTCCATGATGGGTCTGCTGTACTTCCCGGACCAGCACAAGTTTGCCGTGTACGCGCCGCTGTTTGCGCCGATCGGCGTGAGCCTGCTCGCTGGGCTGCTGAAGGAGCTGAAGGCGTGGCGGGCGCGGAAAAAGGCCAAGCAAGCCGGAGCCGGGGGCACGGCTACGGTAGCGATCGAGGAGAAGGTCGCGGTGCAGAAGGTAGACTAAATAGACATGCACGGCAGAGTTGCACGGGCACGTTCGTTTACTCAGCTGATCGCTTGGCCGCTTGCTCGGTTCGTGTCCAAACATCAAGGATTCAGGATGCGATCGAAGCGAGACAGGCGTATGTACGGCATGGCCCCGCGGGTGGGGTGCCTGCCGGTCCTGCGGGTGTGGCGGCAGGAACACTACATCCGCTCAATGTTTACTTGACGACCGGGACGCAGCATGACGAAGCAGGTTACTTGACTGCAATACGAAATGGATCTGCTTCATCGGCTAATACGCTGGAGATGACGGAGTAGTGCTCGAGACGGGATAGGGCACGAGTGCCAAGATGGAGATAACGCAGGCCCGGTCAGCTGGGATATAAAGCACACTCGGCTCGCAGGACAGAGCACTCCCCCAGGCAAACCAGCAATGCTCCTTCTGCTCACCCACCTGCTGCTGCTGCTCGGCGCCGCGCTGGCGCGCAGCCCGGTGCATCCCTCGAAGGAGACGTTCTTCCACGGCTTCATCAACGACACGCTTCCGTCTGCGGGCGCGTTGGCCGACCCGTCGAGCATCGCGTTCCAGCATGTGACGCTCTCTGGCTGGCGTTCGACGGAGGTGCGCGGTGTGAGTTGCCTCCAATCCTCTCCCCCAGAGCCGGGCGAAGCATCGAACTGAACTTGAAACTGACACCCAGGCCGCCGCCTCGTTCGCAAACCTGACGAGCGCGGAGCGCGCCGGCATCGTGGCGCGCTTCCACCGCGCGGGCAAGACGCTGCGCGTCGGCGCGTTCGGGCGCGGCGACGACGTCGCGAGCCGCGAGGCCGATGCCGTCGCCGTCGCGCGCTCCCTGGCGGCCTACGTGCGCGACAACGGGCTCGACGGCGTCGACGTCAACTTTGAGGACTTTGCGGCCGTCGCGGGCGGGCGCGCGCCGGGGTGGCTCAACTCGTTCCACGCCGTGCTGGTGCAGGAGCTGGCGTCTCCGCCCGAGGGCGACAAGAACAAGGAGGACAAGGACAAGGGCAGCGAAGGGGGGAACAGCGGGGGCGACACCAAGGGGAACAAGAGCATGGGAGTGGCACAGAAGCCCCCGCTGCTGCCGCCCAAGCAGCCGCGCGGCCCGCTGTTGACGTACTCGCCCCCGGCGGTCATGTTCGCGGGTGCGGCGGGGGAGCACTTCGCGGCCTTCTTCCGCGGCAAGCAGGGGCAGGGCGGCGTCGCGCGCCTGCTCGTGCAGTTCTACTCGGCGAATGCGACGTACGCGACGTCCGAGGCCATCTTCGGCGCGGGCACCGACGCCGCCCCCGGGCGCGCGCGCATCGCCAACCTGACGCAGTGGGACGCGAACGCCATCGTCGTCCAGAAGCCGCTGCAGGAGAACCAGCCCGGCCACCTTGCCGCCGACGAGCTCGGGAAGGCGTTCTGCGACGCTAACCAGAGAGTCAACGGCCTCTCGGTGTGGCGCATCGACTATCGCAACACGACCATCAGCAACGAGTATCTCGCGGCCGTGCGCGGGTACGACTGCCACAGAAAGCCGCCGCCCTCCCCGCCGCCCAACCCGCCGCCCAAGGGCAACGGTTGCGACGTCGAGGATTAAACTAGTGGGAATAATATGTTGCATGAACCTCTACGATGGAATATGGACCAAGGATAACGATGGGCAGTTTTGGGGCGGCGTGTAGTGCAGACTAAGCCTTGCGGGGGCGCGGGGTCGGGTCGATCTGCCTCGTCGCGTCCTGGTAGTACTTAACGAGCTCGGGCGTGACCTTGGACCGGCGCTCCTGGAAGCCGGCGACGACCTCCTGCAGCTTGGCAATGCACTCGTCCTTGAGCTGGACGGTCGAGAGGCGGCCGGCGCGGTACTCGTCGGCGAGGTGCTGCATCTTGGCGTCATCGTCCTCAAAGTACGACAGGTACAGGTACGCAATGTCGACGTCGGGGTTGCCGCCGTGCTGCTGGTGCAGCTCCTGGGTCGCGCCACCGCCCGAGAAGGCGTGCTTGCGGATCTTGTTCTTGATCGTGTTGGGCGGGTCCGTCAGCGTGATGTTCGAGTTGGGGTTCGACGCGGACATCTTGGTGCCCGCGCCCTGCAGCGCAGGCAGGAACTTGGCGTGCAGCAGCGCAGGCTTCTTGTACTTGAGCCGGTCCGCCGCGTCGCGGCACACCAGGAAGTACGGGTCCTGGTCAATCGCGCACGGGATCAGACACGGGATGTCGGTGCGGTCGCCGAAGATGTGCGGGAACGAGTTGGCGAACGACGGCGTGCTCTGCACCGCCGCAAAGTGCAGCATGCCCACGTTGTCCGAATCCGAGAACCCGAACACACCCTTGGACTGCGTCACCGTCATCGTCTTGGCCATGAGCACGACGTTGCGGTAGAAGCTCTTCGAGATGTAGTCCAGGTCCGAGAAGATGAACGTCTTCTCCTTGTCGAAGCCGCACGCAATAATGTCCGCAATGTTCGTCTGGCCCATCTCGTAGTACTTGTCCAGGATCCAGAACGGCGACCGCTTGTCCTGCGGGTTCTTCTTGATGAGCGCCTGCTGCTTCTTCGCGTCGCGGTCCAGCAGGTACTTCTCGTCGTCCGTCACCTGGATAACGCACACGCACCCGAACACCTCCTGCAGCCACGCCGTGAACAGGAACGGGATGAGGTGCCCCATGTGCATCGAGTCCGACGACGGTCCGCGTCCCGTGTACAGGTAGAACGGCTTGCCCGCTTCGTACAGGTCCAGGATCTTGTCAAAGTCGCGGTGCGTGTAGAACGTCCCACGGCGCATCAGCGGGTGGGGCTTGTGGCCCGTCACGCGCTCGAAGCGCTCCAGCAGCTCCTGCGAGATCGGCGTCGCACCGAAGCGCTTCGCGAGCTTCTCGTAGTCACTGGGCGTCAGCTACGAAGCGGTCTAGGAGAACTCACATTCCAATCTCCTTGCCGTCCGCGTCGACACCGCCCTGCACGTCGAACGGCGTGATCTTCTGCTCCTTGGCGGCACCACCAGCGGCGGGGGCAGACGTGGAGGCGGCACCGGCGGCGGACGACGATCCCGCAGCTCCGGCAGCCTTGGGAGGGGGGCTCTGGACGTTGCGCTGGAAGCGCGGGTCGGTGGGGCTACGCACCGCCTCCGGGACCTCGTCCTCGAGCTTGACCTTGGCCCAGTCGTCGGCGCTGACGCCCTTCTTGTTGCCGGCCTGCGTGTCGTCGGGGCCGTAGATGCGCTCGGGCTGGGGCAGCTGCATCTTGGACAGCTTCTCGGCGAGGTCCTGCGACTGCGACTCGGACCGGCGGTGCGCATTGGCGCGGCTGAGCGCCTCAGGCTCGGGCAGGTTGAGGTGCGACAGGCGCTCGGACAGGTCGGCCGAGTCGTTGGAGCGGATTGAGTTGGCGCTCTTGGGGCCGTCGTTGAGCTGGAGGTTGGAGGGCGCGGGGAGGTCGAGCTGGGACAGCTGCTTGGCAATGGTGCCGGGCGTCATCTGGCCCGACTTGAGGGCCTCTTCGGTGTTGAGGGGCATTTTGGGCTTGTTGGGCTTGTCGGAGTAGAGGCGGAGTTGAGGGGTTGATCTGGATAGCCTAGAGAGGATGCGAGGTGTGCTCATGCAGAGGCTCGGCTCAGCTCAGGCTCAAGGTCTGGGATCAGGAGGCTCGGGAGTGTGATGCCGTCCGTCGCACTTGGACTCGACTTTGCTGAGTCGGGATCCTCCACAATAGGGGGAGGGTTAACGGGGCGGGCGAACTAAGTGGGCCACGTGCACCTCTGCTGGCTGGCTGGCTGGCCGGTGGCTGTCGCGTCCACACCGAAACGTCGAGGTGGAGGGTGGAGGTCGGCCAGGTTCGGTGACACTACCGTCCGGGGCCAGCCACGTTTGAGATCGACCACGCCAGACAGACAACAACCAACGTCCCTCGTCCGTCATCACCTCGACCCTCGACCCTCGCCCATCTTTCTCACCCCCAACCCTCCAGACTCCTTGCATCAATCATGTTCGGAGAGGAGATCGCCAAAATCCGCAAGCTCGGAGTCCACGGAGTGAGTCGCCCCTTGCCTTGCCCTACGTGCAGCCTCAGCAACATGAGCATGTGGCGTCCTTCTCCGCCGTGTTAAAGTAGCAGCTCTCATTAACACATGACAGGTCCTCTTCCAGCTCCTCAACTTCCTCAATGTCGTCGCCTCGGGACTCGTCATGTGGAAGGCCCTGTGTCTGGTCACCAACTCGGAGTCGCCGATTGTCGTCGTGCTCTCGTGAGCCTTCCCGCGCTGACACGCGAAACTAACAACAGTGGCTCTATGGAGCCTGCCTTCTACCGTGGCGACATTCTCTTCCTGATGAACCCTCAGGACGCGCGGTATGACATCGGAGACATCACCGTGTACAAGGTGTAAGTTAGCGATGGCTGGCCCACTTCGCTCCACTCGCCTTCGAAAGAAGCGCGGCTGGATCGGCTTGGTCTAAATCATGAAGTCCAGCTGACATGTAGGCCTGGAGACCCGCTTGGCACTCCCATTGTCCACCGTGTCATCGAGTCGCACACCTCGTACGTGTACCCACTGCTTGCGTTTGCTGACTGACAGCAACACGACCCAGCTGCTGCTCACAAAGGGCGACAACAACCCCACGGACGACTACTTCCTCTACAAGGGTCCTCAGTGGCTCGACTCGCGCCAGATTGTCGGAAAGGTTGTCGGGTGAGTAGGATCTCGTGGGCGCTGACCCACACGCACATTCCTTGAGACGCCGACCCTCGCTGACATTAGTTTCCTGCCGTACCTCGGATACGTTACCATTGCTATGGTGAGTGTGAAGCCGGTGGCTCCCGTTCGCGGAAGACTCCATCAACGAGCCTTTGCGTGGCGCAACAGGCTTGCTACTAACACTACTAGAACGATTTCCCGCAACTGAAATACGCGCTGCTGGGCACGGTAGGCGCCTTCCTCCTCCTGAACCGGGACCACTCGTCGTAGATTGCATGTATCAATATAGAACAGTTCCGAGATTAAGTCTTGTGTTGCCAGCATAAGCTCTGACACGGACTTGCGCAATCAGCTTCGCGCAAGAGAGGATTTGGCCGGCGGGCAGCCTGCACGCAAGCAGGCGAGGATGCCTCCTCGCATGGTGATGATGTGGTCAGAAACAGCGGGCTACGTCGGGCCCGTCTATTACGAGAGGGGTCGATGAATTAGACTCGGAAGCAGGTGCAGCGCAGTGGGCAGCGGTGGAGGCCGGTCCGCGGCCAGGCTGGCCGCTCCTGACGCCTGACGTCCTGGATCAAGGCTCGCGTCTTGAACGTTTCGTGGACCCCAACATTACCGCCATCTTGCATTCATCCATCTATCCGCTGCCGCCGCCGACTCCAAGCCTCTCCCTTGTTTCTGTCATCTCCATCATACCCACCAGCTTCAGCTTCCACCGCCGCTGCACCATCCTTCGCGACCCCGACTCTCAGCTCCAAATTCAATTTGCCACTCGTAACGGACTGTAACTGAAATCGTCATGAGGTGCGTGGCCCTTGGTATCTATCGCTAACTAGCAGCCGTAGTCAGACAGATCAGACGCTCGAGAACCAGAACGAGGCAGAGCTGAACTCGCTCCACGGGAAGATTAAGGCGCTCCGTCATGTACGTGTTGGATAGGGGGACAAGGGAGCTGGGCGGTGACATTGAGCGACTTGCTGCTGCGACGTGACGGCTCTGCTACCTGATCGAGGGGACAAGCTGACATGCAGGTCACCATTGACATTCTCGACGATGCCAACAGACAAAATGACCAGGTGAGTGCCCATTTGATCGGAGCAAGCAAGAAGCTGACCCCCGCAGCTCGGCCAGACTGTACGTATCCTCGATTTCCCGATGACCGTGCATTCAACTTCCCTGTGATCGTCTCGCTGCCAGCTGGCATCGTGGCCAACCGGCTGTAGCGATATCGATCGGACACGCTGTCGCCAGCCAGCGGGTGTAGTGTCTACAGGGGATATAGGAAGGCGGTGCCCGACATTTCCGGTAGAGTCAGAGAGCTGACTCGCAGTCCAACACGTTCACCAACTTTGCCAACTCGCTCTTCTCGACGTCGCGTCACCACTCTCGCTCAATGGCCTCGAGCTCAACCATGAGGCAATACCGGCTCATCGCGTACATTGTCGGAGCGTTTTTGCTGCTGTGGTTGCTGTTCAAGATGTGGCCGTCGGGCGACGCCGCTCCCCCTGTCACGCCGTAGACGGGTAGCCAGAGCTTATTAGGATGGCTCGGTACCCAGGACTGGTGAATGGGCATGGGACGCGACCTTGGATAGCTGAGGGCCTGTTGCCAGTCGTTGAAGTCGTCAGGCGGAGGCGTGAGCGAGTTCGAGCCGTGCTGGGGTGAGGCCGGTACCTTAGGAGGAGGGTGTATCACCGCGATGGACGAATGCTGTAGGAGCCTTGTATATCAATGCATGTTGGTCGTATACCTATATAAACACGACGAAGTCCGCCGGGCCGGACAGCTATGCTTGAGGCCTGGCTGGGTGAGCAAAAGTCACCGAAAGATTGCGGGCAGCCCAAAGCGGAGGCATCCTCGGCGGTGGGAGATCGTTCGACGCGTAGGGGCCGGCCGTGCCCTGACTGACAGCGACCTGGCTGGCATGAACGGCCCGGTCCCCTTGGTCGTCCGCATTCTCTTCCCATCTCCCACCTCCCGTCTCCAGCTTCTTTCTCGTCCTCCATCAACTAAAACGGTTAACGTTCAACGCGCTCACTGCTGTCCTTGCTCGACGGCTTTCGACCTTGCCCGCGTGCATCCACCCCGCGATAATTCAACAACCGCCCACCACATCTCACCGGCTTTTCCCCGACTGCCCCTCCCGCCGGCAGTTCAGCACCATGTCTCTCTCGCCTCCCACCCAGGAGAGCTACCTCGTCATCGGCGGATGCGGCTTCCTTGGAAGACACATCGTTGAGGCTCTTGTTGGCCGTGGCGAGCAGAACGTCTCCGTATTCGACATCGTCCAGAGGCATTTCGACGAGTGAGTGTGACAGCTGGCCGTACTACCGGTCTTTGGTTTGCTGACAGCAAGCAACATCAACTTCTACACTGGCGATATCACGAAGGTTGAAGATGTCTCGGATGCTATCAGGAAGGTGCGTACACCGAACGCGCAGCCAGGGCGATGGCTGATAAGCTAACCTGCAGTCGAACGCCAAGATCGTGATCCACACCGCGTCCCCTCCCCACGGTCTTGGACGGGAAGTGTACGAGAAGGTCAACGTTGAGGGAACGAAGATTGTGATTGAGGCGTGCAAGGCGGCCGGTGTCCCCAAGCTTGTCTACACGTCTTCGGCTGGCGTGATCTACAGCGGCAAGGAGAACCTCATCAACGCCGACGAGCGCATCGCCTACCCCAAGGTTGCGCTGGACGCGTACAACGAGACCAAGGCTAATGCCGAGGCTCTTGTCCTGGAGGCGAACGGTGATGAGCTCCTCACCTGCGCTCTGCGACCCAGTGGAATCTTCGGCCCCGGTGACCGCCAGGCGATCTCGGGCTTCTACTCCGTGGTCAAGAACGGGCAGACCAAGTTCCAGATCGGCTCGAACGAGAACCTCTTCGATTGGACGTACGTCGGCAACGTCGCCCACGCGCACCTTCTTGCGGCCGACAAGCTCGACACGACGTACCCTGTCGATGGGCTGCACCTGCCGCTGCCGAACGTAGACCTGTCGCTCGGCCACCACCGCATCCCGACGTCCAAGGCGCACCCCCTCGGCCCCAAGGTGAACCCGACGGCTGACGACCTGGCGTGTGCTCAGCGGTTCGAGTCGGACGAGATCGACCCGAGTGACCTCCGCCCTGTCCTGCGTTCGCGCATGGACCAGTTCGCCGAGCTCGCGGATGACGAGGACGGCGCTGGCGCCAAGGTCGCCGGCCAGGCGTTCTTCATCAACAACTGCGAGCCGGTCGCGTTCTGGGACTGGACCCGTGCCGTCTGGCGCGAGCTTGGCCACATCCCCCCTTACACCATCGTGCTCCCGACCGCGCTTGGCCTCATCCTCGCGACCCTCGCCGAGCTCTTCTCCAAGCTCACTGGCCGCGAGCCTGGCTTCACTCGCTTCCGTGTCACCTTCGCCACGCAGCAGAGGTACTACGACTCGGAGCGCGCCAGGAGACTCCTCGGCTACACGCCCATCGTCGGCGTCGTCGACGGCCTCCAGAGGTGGACCTCGTGGTACAAGGAGGAGCTCGCCAAGGCGGGCGAGCCCATCGTCGAGACGGAGAAGACGAAGTAAAACGCCCCTTGGGGTGTATAGAGTGACCGACGGCTGGATAGAGGCGGGGCACGGGGAGATCGTAATCTGGTTATCATATGTAGTTCTGATACACTAATCCGCAGACCTGGGGCTGAAGCATGTTGACGCAGAGCTGGGTTCATGCTGCAATGGCAAACCCCCCTAATACGCGAGATCAGATGCTAACGGCTAGCAGCAGTCAGAACATACTGTACCATGTGTTTGACAAGCAGGTTAAGGATGCGGCCTCCAGGAAGATGTATCACGCACCTGTGGCTTGGCCTGAGGCATTAGATATGTAGCTGAGGGAGCCTGGCTGTCACCATCTGCCACCTGGTCAGTGCCCGCCAAAGGCGGTCACTTAAGAGAGCAGTGTGCAAGGCCAGCACTTCAATATGTCAACATTTCATGGGGGTTCCATATGAGTTTGCATGCATACATGAAGGCCGGCCCTCTTGTTTGTCCCATGACGTGCATGCATAGGTCCGGCTGCGAGATCCTCACTAGTGCACCAGCCGTCAGCCGCCACAGAGCCTCAGTGGGCTTAACCCCGGTTGCCTCCACGGTTGCCACGTGGTCGATGCAGTCATCGATGACCGCGCGTCGCTCTGGCTTGCTCATCGGATTCGGACGCCATCATCCACCGTGTTCTCACATCGTTCTCGACCTTTACCTCATCTCTGCAGTCCGCATCAAGACGCTTACAAGTGGCAGGCAAGGGTCACATCGAGAATACCACACCGCGTCCCATCCCCCTTTCTTCCCCCGACTTGCACACACTCCGCCCCGCGCCGGTAACTCTTCACGATGGACGGCAAGGACCCCAACGCTGTCGACATCATGGTCCCCTCCAAGGACCCGGAGAAGGAGGAGGACCTCACGCCGAAGCACGACAAGGGAAAGCAGCGCCAGGACGAGAAAGAGGAGCCGGAAATTGTCAGTACATCGCAGCGCTGCCCGCGGCGGAGCTCAGCCGTCTGCTGTATTACATCATTGCTGACTTGACAGTCCGAGGAAGACCTCCAGCTCAAGACCGAGCTTGAGATGCTTGTCGAGCGTCTCAAGGTAAGCTTCTGCGCCCTCATCGTAAGCTAACGAAACAGGAGTCGGACACGAGTCTCTACCTCCCCGCCCTCGAGTCTCTGCGCACGCTGATCCGCACTTCGACATCGTCCATGACCAGCGTTCCTAAGCCGCTCAAGTTTTTGCGGCCACACTACGAGGAGCTCGGCCAGATCCGCGAGAGCTGGCCGAAGGAGCTGAAGGAGCAGCGTGCGCTTCTCGCGTCCATCCTGTCGGTGCTCGCCATGACGTATTCGGACAACGGCAAGCGCGACACCCTGTACTACCGCCTCATCTCTGAGTCCGAGGAGGCTCCCGGCTCCTGGGGGCACGAGTATGTCCGCCACCTCGCGGCCGAGCTTGGAGAGGAGTACACTGCGCTCATCGAGAACCCCACGGAGGAGGCTGCCGGAGCTGCCAACGGCGAGAAGCAGACGAACGGAGAGGCTACCACCGAGGAGGACAAGGACCCTAGGCGGCAGTACAGCGTGGAGCAGCTGCGGTCCCTCGGACTGGAGCTCGTTGACTTCTTCTTGAAGCACAACGCTGAGGCTGACGCCGTGGACCTTTGTCTCGAGCTCGAGTGCATCGAGGTCCTTGGCGACAAGGTCGACGAGAACGCCTACCCGCGTGTCTGCCAGTACATGGTCAGCATGGTCCCGCTTCTTCTTCCTCCCGATGACGAGCGTTTCCTGCGTACCGCCGCGACCATTTACGCCAAGCATGACCGCCTTCCGGAGGCTCTCGCCATTGCAATCCGCCTGCACGACCGCAAGCTTGTTCGCAAGTACTTCGAGGCCCCCGCCAACCCCGTGATGAAGAAGCAGCTTGCCTTCATCATTGCCCGTGCCAACATTCCCAACCATTGGGTCCAGACGCTCGATACCATGGAGCCTGAGACAGAGGAGGGAGACGAGTGGGGACCTCCCCCTCCCGAGCTCAGCACTGAGCTCACTGAGTGCCTCGGCAACAGCAACCTGTCCAGCTACTTCCGCACGTTCGGAAAGGCTGTCGGCGTCGAGGAGCCTCGAACCCCCGAGGACATCTACAAGTCTCACCTTGAGACCTCGTCAAGTGTCCACTACAACTCGGCCCGCGACAACCTCGCGTCCACCTTTGTCAACGCGTTCGTCAACGCCGGTTTCGGAAACGAGAAGATGATTGTCAACCCCCCGGAGCCCTCGGCCAACTTCATCTACAAGAACAAGGACGTCGGCATGATGAGCGCTGCTGCCTCTTCCGGAATGAGCTTGATTTGGGACCACGAGGGTGGTATCAACCACATCGACAACTACACCTACTCCGAGGAGGAGCACATCAAGGCTGGTGCCTACCTTGCGATCGGTATCATCTGTGCCAACATCCGGCCCCAGCCCGACATGGCCTTCGCGCTTCTCCAGGACAACGTCGACAACCCCAGCTCCGAGATCAAGATCGCCGCCATCAACGGTCTCGGTATGGCCTACGCTGGTTCTGAGCGACACTACCTGGTCGAGCTTCTTGCACCGTACGTCGCAGACGAGTCTTCGTCCATGGATGTCGCGGCCAATGCCGCCCTCGCCATGGCCTTCGTTTATGTCGGATCAGGTAACGGTGACGTCGCCAGCATCATCCTGCAGTCCCTCATGGAGCGTGAGGACTCGCAGCTTGACTCGGAGTGGGCTATCTTTTTCGCTCTCGCCCTCGGTCTTATCTTCCTCGGACGACAGGACGCGGCCGACGCGACTCTCGAGACCCTCAAGGTTATCGAGCACCCTGTCGCTCGTTCTGCTGAGATTCTCGTCGAGGTCTGTTCGTACGCCGCCACCGGAAACGTCCTCAAGATCCAGTCGATGCTCCACCTCTGCGCTGAGCACGCCAACTCGAAGGGCAAGGGCAAGGGAGACTCTGAGGAGAAGGACGAGAAGGACGGTGAGGAGTCGAAGGAGGGCAAGGACGGCGACGTCAACATGGATGCTGCTAGCCCGTCTGCTGCCTTCCCGACCCCTGGCAGCGCCAACGCCAACGCGAACGCCGCCGCTTCTGAGGACAAGGAGGACGAGGAGGAGAAGGAGGAGAAGAAGGCTGCCGACATGAGGCATCAGGCCATGGCTGTCATTGGTATCGCGCTCATCGCCATGGGCGAGGACGTCGGCGCTGAGATGGCTCTCCGCCAGTTCCAGCACTTGATGACGTACGGAGACCCGGTCATCCGACGAGCGGTCCCGCTCGCGCTCGCACTCATCAGCGCGTCCAA
The DNA here is from genome assembly GCA_023630055.1 of Trichosporon sp. PB005A. NCBI lineage: Eukaryota > Fungi > Basidiomycota > Tremellomycetes > Trichosporonales > Trichosporonaceae > Trichosporon > Trichosporon sp. PB005A. The sequence continues at coordinate 291,056 of JAMALZ010000017.1, forward strand.
CCCGCAGCTCACCATTCTCGACACCCTGTCCAAGTACTCGCACGACAGCGACCTGGACGTTGCCGTGAATGCGATCCTCGCCATGGGTCTCGTCGGTGCGGGCACCAACAACGCCCGTCTTGCGCAGATGCTCCGCGGCCTTGCGTCGTACTACGCCAAGGAGCCTGACTGCCTGTTCATGGTCCGCATCGCGCAGGGCTTCGTGCACATGGGCAAGGGCACTATCGGAATCAACCCGTTCTTCCACGACCGACAAATCCTGAGCGGTAACGCGATCGCGGGCCTGCTGTCGCTGCTCGTGTCGTTCACGAACGCGCGCAAGTTTGTGCTCGCCAAGCACCACTGGCAGCTGTACTGGCTCGCGCTGGCCATGTTCCCGCAGTTCCTGATCACGCTCGACGAGGACAACAAGGAGAAGGATGTGACGGTTCGCGTCGGCCAGGCCGTCAACACGATCGGTCTCGCGGGCACGCGGAGCGGCATCTCGGGCTTCCAGACGCACCAGACGCCCGTGCGCGTTGGCACGACCGAGCGCGCAGAGCTCGGCACGAACGAGTACTTCCCGTACTCGAACACGCTCGAGGGCATGGTTTACATCAAGAAGAACGAGGCGTACGACGCCGAGGACCAGTAGATTTTGTAGACAGGTGGGATATGAAGCAATGTTATAGCATGGTGGTTGCCGATGGGGCGGGTTGAGGCTGCCGTTGGCCAAAGAGGAAGTTTTCCGAGGAGGCACGTCGAAGCACAACCTCGAGTACACTGTCAAAGTCCTAGTGTCGAAGCACCATCCTTTGTCAGAACACCACTGTTCATGCACCCCCGATTCATTCTCATTTTGAAGCACCACTAATTCATTCTCAATTACGTGGGGTTTGCTGTTAAACGGTAACGACTGCTTCACTACTTGACTACAGGCTCACTGCTTCACTACTTGACTACAGGCTCACTGCAGACCTGCACGAGTTACTTCTGACCAGACCAGTAGGTGTCGGGCTCGGTGTCGAAGGACTCGAGGTTGTACTTGATCTCGGCGTGGTGGGGGAGGTCGTTGTTGACGTTGATGAGGGCGCCGTTGTCGGACTGCGAGTCGATGACGCAGAAGTCGATGTTGTACTGGGAGCACAGGCGGCCGACGTTCTCGTCGCCGGTCAGGATCCAGTCGGTGCTGAGGATGACGTCGCTGTAGCCGTCGCAGGTCGCCATGACGGCGAAGCCGGAGGCTCCGTCTGGGGTCAGCGCTGGCGGCGAGCGGGGGCAGCGGGGCAAGGACACGTCGGAAACAATCACTCACAGGCAAGACACCACTCGTCGTTGTCGATGTAGCGCCACTTGTTGCCGACGTTGCGGAAGCCCTGGTTCGGGTTGGCGAGCCCGTTGCGCCCGGGGTCGACGCCGGCGCAGTCCCACCACTGCACCTCCTTGCCCTCGTGGAGCGTGCCCTCCGGGTTGTCAATGCAGCGGCCGTTGGGGCTGATCTGCAGCTGCGACAGGAGGTAGGTCGGTTTGGCGGCCGCGGGGGCGGCGACGAAGAGGGTGGAGAGGAGCGAGAGGGCGAGCATTGTTGTTGTCGTTCGAGTTTTTGTTCGAGCTGTTGTTGGTGAGGATGCAAGGGGGAGGGGAGGCGGCTTATATACCTTGCAGAGCGCATCGCCTTGCCTTTCGAGGTCGTCGGTGCCATAGCTGACTCGCCCGCCTCCTCGCGGGGACTCGGACTTGCTTACCGCGTCATCTCCCTCATCTCAGAGCAGAAGCACCCAAGCAAGCCGTACGGAGCATCACCGCCAGCCCAAGCGGCAGCCACATCGCGGTCGTCGCCACACTGCCGGCATGCAGGCACGCGCCGCTGATAAGATTGACCCGAGCCACCGCCCCGCGCTCCACGCTAGCGGGTCCGGCTCCTCGAACCCTGTTGCCTCCTTTGCACCCCTTCTGTGCTCAGCTCCAGCAGGCAGCCCGGGGGCTTGGCGATGTTTGGGTCGGGGGTTGCTGGGATTTGCTGGGCCCGGTACGCGCCGTCTCGGGTCGGGGCGGGCGCGTTTGGGTCCAGGTGCCGGTCTTGGGTCGGGGTCGGGGCGGGATTGGGTTCGATCTGTGGGCCCGCCCGTGTTCGCGATCTCGTTCTCGGCCCTGGCGTGCTGATCCGACACGCGATCGGCCCCTTCATCACTCCCTCTCGCTCTCCCAGGATAGCGCCGATAGAGGCTCGAGGACGCCTGCGGAGATAAGAGATACAATACAGTGAGAGCGTGCCGCGCAGAGGCACAGGGCACCGGGCACCGAGCGCCACACCTAGTCCTGTGCAGTATGTGCTCATCCGCAGCAGCGCCGATCAGGCGTGCCGTGGCGCAACGCAGCGCGCAGCACGTTCTTGCCAGCGTAACCAGCGTACCAGCATGCGGAGGAGTGCAGAGCCGCGCGGCCAAACACGAGCCAACGCCTGGTACCGGTAATGAAGGCACGGAAGGAAGCCGCTGAAGGCGTACGCAACGCAGGCGGTGCTTCGGTATAGGCACCATGTCGCGAGGAGACACGCCTGACGACGGCCGGTGCTGCTCCCGCTTGCCCGAATCTTGGGTGTCTGGCCCGGTCCAACGCATCACGCATGCGTCAGCTCCTGCCGGCCCGAAGCAAGGTGCAGAGCAAGGCCCAGAGGATGGCCCAGAAGGCGCCCAAAGGCATCGGGCAGATTCCAGTGCTGCGGATACAGTTACAGTGGGAACCGATTCCACGGTTCCGCGGTTCCACGGGCCCATGGGGCGGTCGAGGTACCGGCCTGGCGAGTCATGGGCGCTGCCGAGTGTGGCGCGCCACATCTTCTGCGTGCATCCACCGCGCCGTGCCCGTTCGTCTTCCCCGCAATCCGTCCTCGTGTCTGTCTTCCCTCGCTTCGCTCTGTCATGGGAGCCGGGCCGTCGACCATGCCTCGGCCGAGGGCGTGCCTCCGCGCCAGAACGTGGCTCGCCGAGTCCCGCGCCTAGCCTAGCAGCCTAGCCTAGCCCTCGATAAACAGCGGATCGGCGTCCGCGCCGCACAGCCCGTCGCGAGGCCGTGGGCGGGTTCGTCCGTTCCTGTCGGGGATCCTCGTCTGAGGTTTGGGAACCGTCGTGCGCGTCGCGCGCGCCGTGTGAGTGCGAGCCGCAGGCGCCTGATGACGCCGGCAACCGACGGACCGACGGGCTGAGTCAGCGCTCCCAGCCGGTCTGCCCGCCGGCACGGAGCACAGCGGAGCGGAGAGCGACACGACGAGGACACGACGACGACCGAACGTCATGCTGTGTCTCCCCGCCGTCGTCGCGGTCCCGACCGCGCGCGGCCGTGTCGCTGCGGTCCACACGACGCAACGCCGAGGCCCGGCAGACGCCGCCCGCAAACGTCATGCGGTGTCTCCTGCTCCCACGCACGCCGGTATCGGCTCCCAGATCCCGATCCAGATCCAGTCCGCCGCCGTCCCTCATGCCGCGCTACCCGCCATCCGCAGGCCGAGGCACCGGGCCGCGCGCTGCGGACGACGGTACGACGGTGCCGAAGCCAGCAAGCCAGCAAGCCAGCTGCGTAGATAGATTAGATACGCTCCGCCCGAGCCTTGCCGAGCCTCGCCCGCGCGTGATCTGGATCCAGCGGATCCGGAGCGGCGAGAAACGGCGCGGCCTGCAGTGCCCGCTGATAGCGGACCGACGCGCCTCTCCGCTGGCTCGATTCATAAGCCCTCCCTCTTGATGACTCGCCGCCCTTTCCCTCCTCTCACCAGTCCCGTGTCGTCAGCACCGCGCCCCGGCCCAAACATACTGTCAGCCTACAGTCAGTCAGTGCCCCGTCAGCAGACAGTCAGTCGTCAGTCGCGGACGCATCTCCAAACGTACATGCATAGTTTCCTTTGCTTATGATAGAAGAAATGGGCGCGCAGGGGCGGGGTGAACTAGCTCCTCATCCCCCGCTCTCGGCGCCGGCGGCGGTCGATGCAAGGGACAGAAAGTTATAGGTGGAAATCGTAGTATGTAGTTTTGTACACGGCGACGACTGCTGATGTTCACGTTCAATGGTCGGGCGGGGGGCCTGTTCGGCTGCTGGTTGGCTCAATGTGGAAGAAGAAATAACGAGAAAAGGAAGAAGGCGAGTTACACTGTTGACGGTTGATTGCTGACGACTTCGCGGATGCAACGGATGTGATGATGCGCTTGGATGCTCGGAATGCAGGATGCGATGCTGGGGAGAGTAGGAGGAAGGCGGGAGAGGGCAGGCGGGGAGAAGCACGCGACGAGGGACTATCCCAGCGATCCGCCGCGTCGGTGATTCCGCCGCCCGTCGAGCTGCGACGTCCGGCCCTGCTCGTCGTGCGCGCCATACCACAGCGCACCGAGGAGGTCCTTGGCCGTGTTGGCTATATTGGTCGCGCGGCCGATCAGGGTCGAACCGTCGTCGTCGTCGACGGGCTGCGACAGGGTCGGCTCCGCATGCGTGCCGACCGACGCGACAGTGGCCGACGACTGCATGCCCGTCGGAGACGACATGGGGACGGTCGACGCAGAGTCGATCTGCATGTCCGTGCCCAGGTCTGGTGTCGGGCCTGCCGGGACCCTTGCGGATGTCGGTGGAGGGTGAGAGGGGGGAACTGCATTCCGGGTTGAGGTGTGAGGGAGGGAGGCTGGCGAAGTGTCTTTGAGGGGCCGCAAAACAATCTAGTTCTGCGTCAGTCAGATGCAATCCAGGCCAACCGAGTCCGAGCGGGATCCGAGCAGCCGCCGTCTCTACTGCTGCTGCTGCTTCCTCGCAAGACTTACTTGCGGCGAGGAGTGAGGCGTCGGGGTCGTCGACCGCTCGGGCGAGTAGTCGACATCCATCGGCTCCTGCGTCGACGACGCCGGCGCTGGTCGCCACTCGGAGCCCTCCTGGACCTTGTCCAGAGCCGGGTTCGCAGGGCGCACCGGCTTGGGGATGGCCGTCGGCGTCGCGGCGTTGTCGCCAGGGGAGCGGGACACGGAGCCAATCGAGCTCGACGAGCTGTTGCGCGAAGCAGTCGATCGGTCATACTGCGACGATCCCTGTCCCCGAGATGTCGATCGACCCCGCGCTTCGGGCTCGTTTGATTGGCCACCGTTGAACGGGATCTGCGCAGGGCTGCCGTCATAGCTGCCATACAGTCCTCCGAATCCAGTGGCAACGGAGGGGTTGTAGTTGAACGAGACGGGGGGAGAGAGCTGGTCTGGGCTGCCCGAGTCGGCGCTCGGCGGCTGAGGCGATCGGACCTTGAGAATACCACGACCGGGGGTGGGCGATCCGAGGCCGTTGAGGGAGGAGGTCGACGACGAGGCCGACGAGGCGTTGGCCGAGTTGTCCTGGCCTGCCCGCCACTTGGGCTGGGCGGGCGGCTGCTGGACGACGGGGCTGCGGCCGTACGAGCCAGTGGCAGCAAGGCTCGTGCCAGTCTTCGCGGGGCTCTGACCGGCAGTAAGGTCGGGTCCGCCAAAGTAGTCATCGCCGGTGTGGAAGTCGTCGTGGATTTGGGCGGCGGCCGAGTTGCTGTTCCACTGGCGGGCAGCCATGGCGACCCGGGGCGAAGGGATGCCCATGGGCGAGGTGACCGGGGTCTCCTCGACGCCGGGTGATCGATACTCGAGAGGGGGCATATACACCATCCGAGGCAGGGACGGGTTGTTGGTATATGATCCGAGGGTCTTGAGCATGGTGGGGGGGATCTTCTGGATGGTCTGCGACGATCCCGAGTGGCCCGACGACGAGCGGCTGGAATACCGCGACAGCGACGTCTTCATCTCGAGCATGTCCTCCTCGTCCGAGTCCTCGCGGTTCACGATCGGGTCGTCGAGCGCGATGCACTGTTCGACGAACGTGTTAAATGTGATGTGGCGCTTGCCCGAGTCCTTGGTGTTCTCCGGCGAGGTCTCCTTCTTGGTCTTGGCTTTAGTGTCGTTCGCGAGCGAGAGGTCGGGCGGAGCGCGGCGGCGCGCGGGAAGCGAGTTGCTTCGCGAGAGCAGCGAGTCCGACTTGGTCTTCATGAGCGCTGGCTTCTTGTTGCCCTTGCTCTTGCCCGTCGCCGTGACGTAGTCTGAGGGCCCCGAGTCCTCGTCCTCCTCCTGGGTGGGCGACGACGTCCCCGGGATGGAAAGGAGCTCTGACAGGGTGCGGTGCTTCAGGATGCCAGGCTTGGCTGAGCCGTTCTCGATGCCGAGCCTGTCAGCAGCCGAGGGCATCTTTGGGGCCGGGACGGACTGCACGTTGGCGGTGTGCAGCGGCCCGTAGAGCCAGGTGACGTCCGAGTCCTTGAGCCTGGTTGCGTGTCAGCTAACGGTGCATCGGGTCATGCACACAAGGGACATTGCGGCACGACGGTGAGACGGTGACGGTGATGAGTAACACAAGGAACACGGGTGGTCGGGAGTTGGCCACCGGAGGCAACGACTCGGTTATTCCTCCGTGGCGCGCGGCGATGCACACACTTGGCTGGATGGAGGCTCCCCCTTGCACACACGCACGTTTTGGGCGGCAGACGCTACGCGGCAAAGGTGAAGTGGAGGCACGGCAGGGGGTTCAGGAGATTACTAACCAGTTGAGAGTCTCGGGAGAGATGGTACGCAGCTTGTTGCGCTGCTTCTGCCAGGTGCGCCAGGATGCGTTTTCGAGACGGACGCCGTTGGCGATCTCGTGCTTGTGGCGAGTCATGTTGCGCCATGATGCCCAGACGTCCTCCTCGGTCCAGTTATGTGACAGATAGTCGACACAGATGGAGGGGAGGTGGTCCTGGATGTCCTCGACAGAGGGGGCCGCGCCCGAGTCGGACGGGAGCGACGTCTGTTACGATGTGGTTAGTGACCGTGACTTTGCTGTTGCTGACGGATGGATAATTTCAGATCTACGGGACGGATCCATCGGCTAAGAGGGGGTGCAGGCGCCGAGGACATGGATGCGGGGTAGCCGAATTGCGAGGAGACGGGGTTACACTTACGATGGAGGGGATGATTTGGGCCATGGTGAGATGGCTAAGCAGCGGCGTGCTCTGTTCGCTGGGACAAGCACCGGACTAGACGGATGTGTGCTGGAGGGGGTGAGGCGGTGCGGCGGCGCAGAGGCGGGCGCGGTGGGGTGGGGTGATGGACAAAACGAAAAGAGCAATGGAATGGGTTCCGGGGGTGGTGCGGGCTGGCGCTTGGCTGAGGGTGGTGGCCGACGGGTGGAGAGGCGATGGGGGCGGGGGGCAGGCGGGGCGGAAGAGGGAGACGGACCCGACGGCGGGGCGGGCGGGTGGTGGTGGTGCGGGGAGGGCCTTGTGTGGTGTGGGCAGCGGGGTGGGTGGATTGGTGGATGAGCAGAGTAATGGAGTTGTAAGGGATGATGATGAGGAACGAGAGATGAATGTTGGCGAGGGGGCCGCTCGGTGGGTGGTCGCTGGGCGGTCGCTGCTTGCTGGGCAGCTGGGCAGTGGTAGCGGCAGCGGTAGGACGGCTAGGACGGGCGTGCGGGCGGAGGGATGGAGTCCAGGGCTGCCTGGCTGGGTGCAGGCTGCAGGCTGGGAGGAGCAACCAAGCCGAGCACGAGGTAGCGTCCAGCCTAGGGCCTAGGGCCCTCGAGGATAGGCGTATCGGCCTGTTGCAGTTGCAGGAGCACGCGCACGCGCACGCGGCGGCGAAAGGCGGGCGAACTGGCCAGCCTACGACCGTCGCCTGCTACCCGATCCGGCAATACCCCTCAGCCCAGCCCTGGGTGCTAATGAAGCGGAAACCTTACTCCGCTTACACCAGCATTAACAGTCCGGGCGTGTCGTCACGTCGCTGGCCGCATTAATCCTAATTGCCCATTTGACATTGAGTTGCCCTCATGCCCTATCGCATTCAGAACCAGAGCCATCATCTGCGCGCTGCGCCGCAACCCGCCCGCTCCCCCGCTCGCAACCGCAACCGCTGGAATACAACCGAGGCCCGGCTGGTAATCGCATCAGATGACCTGCATGCCTGCACCACCGAGCCGAAGCCTGGAGCCAGCCTGCCAACTGCCTGCGTCACTACACCGCCCCACCTCGCCCGCCGCGCCTTCTGCGATGCAGATGCACGGGGTGGGCGAGTCGGCTGCGGCAGCTGCGGTAGATCAGGTGGAGGCCGAGCGCAGCATAGCCAGTGAGCGGCAGTGCGGCAGGTCCTGTAGCGCGGCCGTGCGGCCGAGAGCGCCGGTCGTTGGCCGTTGGCCACCCACCCCGCCGGCACCAAGCGATAATGGGCCGATTAGCAGCATGCAGTAGTACGCGAGTACGCCGCAAACAAACTGTAATGCGCGCGCATTAGGCGCATTAACCGAGCCAACGAGCGAAGCACTATGCAGCGCTGATGCTGACCGGCCGCCGCTCACTGGCTCGTCAGCTGGGCGCAGAGTCCGATTTCTCCCGACGCCCTGCTCCGCGGAGTTCCGTGTCGGTCTGCCCTGCGCTGGCCCTGCGTTCCCCTGTGTCGCCCTGCATGACCCTGCGTCGCGCTGCAGTCCCCAGCCCCCAGACCTCAGACTTCTGGCGAGCTGGCGAGCTGGCGAGCTGGCGAATCCAGGGGAGGAGACAGGGCCGTGCCTGCGTGCCTCACAGTCATGTGCGCATGTGCTCGCGATGCACCCAGTACCCAGCCTCGCCGCCGGCCAGCAGCGGGTGGAGCCCCGGGCGCCGCGTGCCAGCCTCGCCTCGCGCTGACAATGCCAGCCAGCCAGGGCCGGGCCGTCTATAGCCTGCACTACAGCTATCACGCAACAGTGGGGGAGCGAATGCGCGCCAGTGGCATTATCAGCCCCTGTCGGTGGCATCGGCTCGCGGGCCCAAAAGAGTACAGTCTACATAGGGGTATGTGTGCGCCCAGCGCAGCATGGTGCGCAGCGTGGTATGGGTATGAGTAGAAGTAGGGGCAGACAGATGGCCTACATGATCGAGCAGTCCTTGTCGCCGCCCATCTGGTCGACGAGGCCGCCGGCGTCGCGCGAGCGGTTCCCGCCCGTCCGGCCCGTGAGGTCGACGACCATGACGCCCGTGTTGTGCCGGTCGACCTCGGCCGACAGGTTGTACTTGCGCATGAGGTCTGCGACGGCGGGCTTGATCTTGGCCTGGTGGTTCGCGCTGTGGATGCCCTTGCCCGTGATGACGCGCAGCTCCTGCAGCCCGCTGCGCTGCCCGGCCGCGATCGCCTTGTCCACCTCCTCAATCGCCTCCTTCACGTACAGCCCGTGCAGGTCGATCGTGCCCGGCGGCTGGCTCTTGTTGTTGTCTGCATCACGTCAGCGCGCGTTCTGCGCCTCGGCGGGGCCGACGGCGCTCGGACCTCGGCTCCACCGCACGATAGCGAAAGGAGGGTGCGGCGCACGGCTCGTGCGGGGCGCACGGGCGCGAGGCCGCGCAGCGCTGCCCCACAACTCCGTGTCCCCCTCGTCCGAGACAGCGCCCGGGTGCTCATGAGGCGTGCGTGCGGGCAGCGCCGGCCACGATGCACGCAGCGGACACCACGTCCGCATGCCGCTGGCACGCCCTCTTGGCTGCGTACGCCCGTCCGAGCCCCAGTACGACCTCCATGCCGCGAGCCAAGGCGGAGGCCGGAGGAATACCTTGCACACGCTGTGCTGCGCGGAGAAATGCACTCACCCTGGAAGATCCAAGCGGCGGCCTGCTCGTCCATCTGGTCCTGTTTGGCCTGGTGCGCCTTGCCCTGGTTCGAGAGCTCCTTGGCGCGCGCGCCGTTGCCCGACTTGTACGCGGCCTGGCTGTCGGCGAAGCACTTGTGCGCGAGGTCACCCTCGTGCCGCGCCTGGTTGCGCAGCTGCGTGTAGTCGTGCTGGCTGCTGATCGCGCCGCCCGTCCAGCCGCCCTGCTGCTGCTGCTGGGGCTGGCCCCAGCCCTGCGGCGGGTACTGCTGCTGCTGCTGGTGCCCGCCCTGGTTCCAGCCGCCCTGCTGCTGGTGCCCGCCGTGCTGCTGCCCGCCATGCTGCTTCTGGTCCCCGCCGCAGAAGATCTTCAGCAGGCCGAAGATGATCTGCGAGATCACGCCCATCGTGTCGCGTGCCCGTGGCCGGGGTGGAGGTTCGGAAAGAGTGTAGGGTGAGTCGGTGCCGTCACCGCTCGGAGGCGAGCTGGGATGAGCAAGCGAAGGGGAGTATGTCGGGAGGCAGTGCCGAGCCGGTCAGTGCGCTGCTGAGGAGCCGGCGGTCGCGAGACAGTGATGGTAGTGAGTACCTTTCTCCGTCGCCGCAACTCGTAAACAAACGTTTCAGGCGGTGCAGACGCGATCGAGATGAAAACAGCGGAACCAAATGCCGTTTCGCTGCCTCCACCGGTACTCTGACTGGCCCACTGTGGGCTAGTGGCGCAGTGGCGTCCATTCATGGTTCAGCGGTGAGTGCCGAGTAGGCGCCGCCGATTGCACTAGCAAGTCACCGCCGATCGACGACGTCGCCTGGCTGCTGGTAGGCTGAGGAAGAAAATCGGTAGATACAAGGTGGCATGGCATCGTTAATCCCTTTCTACGGCGTATGGACTGTGGCTGGGAGAGGAGGATCCAAAAGTCTTTATGTGTACAGAAGTAAAAGAAATCGTATGGGGTCATGAAAATGTCGGTTCTGGGATCAAGCGGAGGAGTAAGCGTTCGCGTCTAGGGACAGGGAGTGTGGTGCAGAGCAGGCGTGGTGCGTGAGGCTACACAGAGCTGTTGGCATCGGGGTTGTGACTTTGGTTTTGGTTTTGAGTTTGGCTGGAACGGGCGTTGTGCAGTGTGCAATGTGCGTTGTGCGTTGTGACTTGTGACTTGGGGTTGCTGCAACATCGGGAGGTGTGGCAGCAAGAAGCAAGAGGGGAGTACGCCTAGGAGTGGAGCAGCACGTTCGGCTTCGAGGGCTGGGGCATGATGATGGGCTTCTGGTCCTCCTGCTCCTCGGCCGGCTGCGAGGCGGGCATCGCGACGTGCTGCGGGTGCGCGGGGTGGCCGTGCCCGAGCCCCATCTCGCGGGGGCGGTACTCGCGGGGCAGGCTGTACTCGACCTGCGGCACGTACGAGTAGTACGGGTAGACGACGCGCTGGGGCTTGATCTGGCGCGAGCGCTGGTCGTGGGTCTGCCTGTCAGCTCGTCGTCGCAATGGGCAAGAAGCCAGCTCACCCTCTCATGACGGCGAAGGTTGGACGAGACACTGAAGCGGCGCCCGCAGCCCTCGCGCTGGCACTGATAGGCTGCTGTTAGCTACGCCTACCGCAATTGAGCTCACGTTTAGCACCGGTGTGCACCGACATGTGCGTGTTCAGGCTCGAGGGGCGGTTGAAGCGCTTGTCACAGACGGGGCTGGTGGTCAGCTGGGTCGTACTTGACAGCTGGCAAAAGGACAAACGGCCACATTACTCACCAAACATGGCGACGAGCCTTCTGCAGCTCGCGCCGGCGCCTCTCCTCCGCCTGGTCGGTCTGCTGAGGCAGGGGGTACTGGGAGTAGGGAGAATAGTTATCGTAGTACTCGCGGTACATGGGGTAGGGCTGCTGGGGCTGGAACGCAAGGTCGCGGGGAGGCGGACGCATCGACGAGTCCCAGTACGTGTTCTGGTCGCGGGGTGAGTTCATCTTGACGATCTGCGGATGGCCACCGGGGCCGACGCCGCCACCGCCGGGCGGTCCGCCAGGTGCACCCGGGCCGCCAGGGCCAGGGGCGGTGAGGTGGGAGTGGACCTGGATGCTCTGTCCGCCGAGGAGCTGGTGCTGGGCTTGGTGCTGCTGGTGCTGCTGCTGGTGCTCGGTGGTGGGCGGGGCGGAGTGGGGCGCGCTGTGGGGCGCGGGGCTGAGCGCGCCGTCGGGCGGCGAGAATCCGAAGCTCTGCGTCGTGTGCGCCGTCTGTGGCGTGCCCTCCGGCGTGGCGCTGCCGCCACTTCCGCTCCCACTGCCGCTGCCGCTGCCGGCGCTGCGCTGTGGCGTCGAGCGGTAGCTCCGGTCGTTGCTCTCGGGCAGCTGGTAGTGCGCGAACCGACTCAGGTCGAGGGGCTGGACGAGCGGCACGTTGGTCATTGTGTTTGCTGTGTGTCAGGAGGAAAGGCGGGGCAAGTGTTCGTGAGGAGGCGTGTTACGTGTGAGAGTGCGAGAAGGTGTGCAGAGTGGGGGCAAAGGTGGGGGCAATGTTACTAAGCGTGATAGAGATGAATGTCAGAGAGTTGAGCGTAGATCCCGTAGGACTTGCGAGTGAGCAGGAAGGGAGGGTGCGGCACTGTAAACCGTACTGCGAGGGAGGATCGGGAGGGTCAGGTCGAGATCAACTCGAGATGGGGATGGGAGACGTACGTATCCTGATCGATGCCGGGGTTTTTATATGCTTGAAAGGGCGTTGTGGCCGGCTGAGACCGCTTTTTTCTCACCGCCTAGATAAGAGGACAAGGGACAGGACGGGGCACAGGCTACGGGCTACAGGCGAGCGAGAGTCCCGTCGAGGTCGCGGAGCGCTGGGCTGGCGCTGAGTGAGGGGCCGAGGGAGCGGGTGTGTGTGTATGTGCGCTGTGTGCGCTGTGAGAAGGAAAGAAGGTGCTCCGCCAGCGGGCACGGGGCCGGCCGCTGTCTTTTGTGTGTCGCTGAGTGTCGCGAGCTCGCGAAGAAGACGGTTCAACGCCTGCCTGCCGCCTGCCGCGCCTGCCTCAGCTGCCCCACTCACTGCCTCGGCTGAGTCACTCGAGTCATGCTTGTTGTTGTGTGCTGTCTCTTGTTCTCTTCGCGAGCCCAGGGTGCAGCGCAGGGTGCCGCGCGCCAGGTGTGGGAGCGCTGCGCCCTCTGCTCCGATGGGCAGCTAGGCGCGCACTCGGTCGCGGCGGCACAGCAGAGGAAAGGTGAGGCAGCAGCGGCAGCACCGCAGAGCGCACGCAGGCGGTGATTCTGGATCGGCGGATCGTGATCAGCGCGCTCCACATGGCCTGCGTTCTCGATCACGCCGGTGCACTGCGCGGTGCATTGTGCAGGCGGGGGCGGAGAGCGAGACCCGTCAGTGAGGCGCCAGGGGAGGCAGCTGAAGGGGGCGCATCCTCTCCTCCTCAGCCTGGGGCCTGGGGCGAGTGTTATGGGGTTGTTGTGCTTGGAGAAGGACACTCGAAAGGACGTCAGGAAGAGCAGCGCCCGGGGAGCCGGCGATCACCCCTCGTTGACGAATTGACGAGATCGTTGTTCGCCTCGTTGTGCGCCCGAAGACGCGTGTCCGGTATCCGGAGTACTAGTCCGGCGCGTTGTCTTCACGTCCGATCTTGCGCCCGAAACAAATAAAAGGGGGCAGAGCGAGGCCAAAAGGACTCAAGGCGCTAAAGCCGGAAAGACCATGAGACCAAAGGCCCGGCGTTGTCTGGCGCAGCAGAGGGCCGCAGATCGCGAATCCTGCTCTGCTCCTCGCTGGGGCCGCCGCTCGCCGTGAATCACACGCGGCCAGCCCCTCCTGGCGCATCAGTGGGGCAGCGTCATTGTCGCGTTGTCGGGTCTGCTTTGCGGAGCTGGGCAGCGACACGGTGAGCAAGGCGCACAACGCGCCGCCTCAGTCAGCAGCAGCTTGGTGCAGTCTCGGAATGGGCGGCGCGGCGGCTTTGCGATCTGGCAGACTGGCTCCGCTGCCTGCGCTCGCCGCTGCGCTTCCCACGCTGACGAGACGGGGCAGATTTCCAACGAGCGCATTGCGCATTGTTTACTCAGCATTGCCAGATCGAGGAAGGAAGGCGAGAACGCCAGAAGAGCTGGAGTGCGCGGATCACTCAGCGTCACGGCTTTGGCCTGGCGGGCGCACACAGCGGGGGTAATCTGCCCTGCGTGGAGACGGCGCAGGACGCTCGTCTCGTCTCGCCTCGTCTCGCACGCAGATACGCAGAGCCGCCGATGCAGCAAACCTCCTGCGGAGCTGCTCTGCACGCTCTGCATGCTCTGCAGCGCATCATGCATCGTCTCTGCGTCCCTCCAGCCTCGCCTGGCCGTGCGTGGCGGCGCGCGTTGCGGAAAAGCAGCGGATAATACGCGAAATTGGGCGAAATTGGTCGCCTTTCCTCCGACCCAATCGAAAACGGCCCCCTCGGCAAGCTCGCACCCTTCGGCACGGGCCAGAAGGCATCGAAGGACAAAGAACAGCAGGGCAGACACGCTGCATGCGCGCAACCCAAAGGACCCCAGGCGCTCGGGAGGCATGCGGCCAGGTCACACGCACGGTTCTTGTGTCGTGGAGCTGGGGCTGGGCCGAGGGCTGAGGGCAGCTAGGGCGGGCTACACGAGACGCCCACACGCCGCGGCGCGCACGGCGATCGAAAAACAATGTGCGCTGTGCGGGGCGTCTCAGAGTCGGGAGCACCGACACACCCGTCACACTGAGCCACTGGCCGTACGCCAGGCCCACACCGCACACAGCTGTCGGGGGCGGTCGTGGGCGTCGTCCATGGTGGCGGCGAGACGAGCCCAGTCTGGCCCAGGTAAGCGAGATCGAGATCCCCGCGCCGCAGCCGCCGGCCTGCACCTCCCTTATCGCTCCAGCCAAGGGATACACCCAGATACACCTTTGACGGGCACCCCACGCCGTGTGCGCGTGCGCATGCGCATGCAGAGCGTCGCCACAAACAAACGTGACAGCGTCGCGGTTGGCTCATGGCTCGGGCGCCGGCGCCGGGCGCTACAAGCCGCCATGCTGCATGCTGTCATGCTGTCTCGAGAGCGTCCGCTTGCCCCCCTTGGCACCTGTCATTGTCCGCTCCGGCGCGTCGAACAAAGAGCAGCGTCTGCATCATTGTCCGAACAGTTCTCGACGGTGACATCAGGCCGCGGTCGGGTGGGACACGTCATGGCTGGGGATATTGCCGGTGCTCTGGGAACGGCCCAGAAGGAGCGGCCTACGCTCCTCCCCTCGAACCCCGGGGTGGACTCTGGCCGGCCCAGAAGGGCAGCGGCACTCGGGTCGCGGGTCGGGGAACTGGCACAGGTGGAGCCATGGTGCGATGATGTAACGGGCTGATCTGGCGATCGCAATCATTCTCCAAGCCGGCCAAGCCCCAGCGGGCCCAGCACTCCACAGTCCAGAGTCGGCGCGATCCGGAGGAGGCTCGGAGAGGGGTGCCGCGGTCCGAGCTCCAGAACAGGTGTGCGACGGGGCAGGCTGAGCGCCGACACAGGCAGGCATCGGTGCCATGGCGCAGGGGCAGGCGAGGCTGGGACAGCGACCCCGCCAGAGACACGGTCGCGACAAGTGGAGTTCGGGATCTGTTGTAGGCGCGTCGTCATCCGGCGCCCGGCGCCCGGCGACACGGGGGCAACATGGCCGGCTCGCTGCGTGCAGCGCATACGCGCAACACCCGGGCGCACACAGTCTCGCTCGTCTCGCCGGTCTAGACAGATCTGGGACGCTGTCTGCCCGGCGGACGCTACGTCACTGGCAGCGGCGAGTCAGTCGGGTATGCAAGGTCTGGGCGGGCGGAAGCCGGACCGGACGCCGGAGGGCGTGCCTCTGCCAGCTCTGCGATGGAAGTGGACGGAACGCGGCATCGAAGGGACCTAGGGAGCAGCTGCCATCGCATTGCAGGAGGCGCAGACGATGACTGCGAGGCGAGGCGTGGTAGCTTCACCCCGAACGCAGCCCCGCAGCTGACCGTCCGCGCACGTAGACATCACGCCTGCACTTGACGTCTGCTGCCTGCTTGTCGCCCGCATCAGTCACGCACGCCGCCCAACGCGCCTGTCGCTCCCGGCGCGCCCCGCGCCCCGCGTTATCGTGTCCGCAGGCCGCAATCGTCTCGGGCCGTCCTCTCCTGCCCCAGAGACGGTGCCCCGCCGCGCATGTCGCGATCGCAAACTGCCAAGCCACCCGACCAAACAGGCAGCGAATCCCCCCCTCAACGGGCCCTCGACATGTAGGGCGCCGCCTGCGATATCAAGACGCTTCAGTAGGTGGTCCAAGGTCTGCCGCAACACTGCGTAGAACGCTACCTCCGACCTCCCGTAGCGTTATCAGAAGCCTCCGAGTCGGTGGGATATAAGAGCAGCCGTAAGCGAGCTTCTGACTGGTGCGGCGCCGGACGGTCCAGCGCCTCAATCTTCCCGTCTGCTGTCTGCGTTTCGTCTCGCTGCCCACCCTGTCTTGCTGCATCGCTGCTGTCTCTGTGGCCATCGTCCGTTGTCGTCATGTCAGTGACGCGCTGATTCACCCCCTACGGACAACTTGAGGGCCCGGGAGTGTGCAGATATAGCCCGGTGGGCTATCTCGTCCAGTAATATCAGGCCGGCGGCCCAAACACACAGCGAATCTGCCTCCCGCCACTGTCCGCGCGCCCTTGCGGACCGTAAAGTGTGCAGATTCGCAGGTCAGCTGGTCCGCAGATTGGTGAGGTACCTCGTCAGCAGGTCTGAACTGGGTAGCCGGTACGGACGGAAGACTCCCGAGCGCCCGCGCCACCGCCGTCCCCCGAGCCCACCTCTCACCCCGGTGCACGTGCATTCTGCCTTGCTCCTGCCGCCCTGCTTTGCACGCATCACCGCAAGGTGCGCCGCCATGCGCTGCGCTTCGGCGTTGATGACGAGGGCCGCAGCAGCCACCAGGACACTGCAGGGCAGTCGTGTGCCACTACTCACTGCGCCTCCACCACTTTTCTTCCGTCGAAACTTGGCCCCGCCTTGAGCCTATGAGCGCCCTCCTCTAAGCCATCCATCACCCGCACTCGGCGCGCACACCAACGACGCGACGCACAAGTGAGTATAGCAGAATGCTGATGAGTACCCCGCACATGCCCCTGCCCTGCTCTAGTGTGTAAATGAATCCATCCATCTCGTACAAACAGCCCCTACACTCCGCGCTTAGGCGGCGTGCTTCTGCTTGCGGGTCTGGAGCTTCTTGAGGTAGAAGTCGAGCTCCTTGCCCTCGAGAATGTAGCCGTCGGCGCGGCCGGACTGGCCGGGGCGCGAGGTGATCATGGCGAGGAGACGACCGGTGCGGAACTGCTGCTCGAGGTGGTTGTCGATCTTGGCGTCCTTCTTGCGCTCGGCGAGGATGCGCTGGACGTGGTTCGACTTCTTGGTCTCGTCGGCGGGGGCCTCAGCCTGGCCCTTGCGGGTCACGGGCTGGGCGTAGTGGGCCTCGTACCACTGGCGGAAGGGGGTGGCGTCAACCTCAACGACGGCCGACTTGACGAGGGTCTGGGTACGGAGAAGCTCGTTGTTGGTCGAGTTGTAGCGCTGGAGTGATCAGCGACGCAGTCCACGAATTGTCATGGTGAAAAGGAAGGCCAGGCAGATTTTCGGTCACACGCGCAATCCCTCCACCACTCGCTAGCCTTCTCTCCCGTCCAGCTCTCTGTCGCCGACGTCCTGCTCGCCTCTCTGATCCTCCACCTGCGTGCCTATGCCCAGCTTTGCCAGTCCTTCCTTGCCAACCGTCGAGGTATACTCACGACGTTCAGGAGACGGGTCTTGCGGGTGGTAGCCTCAGATCCCCACGAGAAGTTGCCGGTGTCAAGACGGATGGCACGGTACTTGACGTTGCCACCACGGGTGCGCACAGTGTGGATGCGCTTGGTGGTGTCGAGCTTGGTCATGGCAGCCTGGCGGCCGAGCTCGAATTTTCTCTTCTTGCGGTAGTGCGCACGGCGGGCACCAGAGGCGCTGCGCTTGTGGCGGGAGTCCCTCGAGATACCCATTCTGCTCCGTCAGTTGCTGCTCCGCTGCCTGCAGTCGGTGTCGGGGGTGTAACTGGGCTCGGTCGGTATCGGTTGCTGTGATATCGCTCGAACGTCGAAAGGTGAGATGTGTGCAGAAATTTGTGGTCGGTACACGATTCCGCTCCCCAAAACTGATTCCCATTCGCCTCCCAGCTCAATCGAGGGTGCGCGTCGCTGCCGCAGGTCGTGTCATCGTCGCCGAGTGTCGCTGTGCCGTGTCCGTCGAGCCCAGTGTACCCCCTAACTGCACTCACTTTGGTTAATGTCGACGAGGAGAGAGACACTGTCTGTTGCGTTCAAGTCACCCCGGCGGGTCCGCCAGGCAGCGCGAGAGCTGGCGCCGGATGCAAACGGATCACGTGATGCTGGCGGATTTCGATCGGAGATCCAATGTGGCGACCGCGAGTTAAGTCCGACAGTTTCGCGAGTGTCAGAACACGCTTTGTTTGCCGGTCACATGACCCTGGATCGGCTGGATCGGCTACCATCTGTCTGGCGGGCATTGGCTGGATCTCCATGCCCCGACTGAAGTTCGGAGCGGGTGAGTCGGTCAAGTGGAGAAGGGCCGGCTACAGCTTGTCAACAACCCTTAATCCACCATGGCCGACTTCAAGACGGAGTTCATCGAGAAGGCGATCGACAGCGGCGTGCTGCTGTTTGGCGACTTTACGCTCAAGTCGGGCCGGTGAGTGTCTGGGTGCGGGGCGGGGCTCAGGGTTCTGCAGACGGCTGCGGCTTGCTATGGCGAGCTGCTGGCCCCCGCCTCGCTCCTCTCGGCGACGCTGCGCCCGGCGACGCTAACGCGCAGCAAGTCGCCGTACTTTTTCAACGCCGGTCTGCTGTACGACGGCCCTCTGCTGAGCGCGACGGCGGACGCGTTCGCGTCGCTCGTGTCCACGATGCCCGAGTTCGACGTCCTCTTCGGCCCGGCGTACAAGGGCATCCCGCTCGCCGCCATCACGACGGTCGCGCTCGCGCAGCGCGGGCGCAACACGGTCTACACGTACAACCGCAAGGAGGCCAAGGACCACGGCGAGGGCGGCACGCTCGTCGGCGCGCCGCTGCAGGGCAAGCGCGTCGTCATCATCGACGACGTCATGACGGCGGGCACGGCCGTGCGCGAGTCCATCGCCACCATCAAGGCCGCCGGAGGCAAGCTCGTCGGCATCGTCCAGCTCCTCGACCGCCAGGAGCGCGGCAAGGGCGACACGTCCACCGTCAACGAGGTCGAGGCCGAGTTCGACGTCCCCGTCCGCCCCATCGTCGCCTTCGCCGACATCCTCGACTACCTCCGCCGCAAGGGCGGGTTCGACGAGCAGATCGCAAAGATGGAGGAGTACCGCAAGCAGTACGGCGTCCAGCCCAAGGCTTGATAGGGAGTACAATTATGCATGGATCTAGGTACAACACAGGGTGGTGACAACTAGGCCGTGACGCCCTGCTGCGGGGGCGGCGGCGGCACAAGCGACGACACGACGGGACCGGGCTTGGCGAGCCCGACGCGCGCGCCGGGCAGCTGCGGCTGCGGGCGCGGGCGCGCCGCGAGCGCCTTGGTGAGTAAGTCGCCCATGTTGAGCTGCTCGTAGGTCGTCGTGCGCCAGACCGAGGGCAGGGGGGTCTGGACGGGGCGCGGGCGGGGCGGCGCAGGCGCCGCGGCGGCAGCAGTGGCAGCAGCGAGGCCCTTGGCCGCCGGCGCCGGCGTCGGGGGAAGCGAGAACCCGTTGCCGAGCGCAGACGACACGTGGCGCACGCGGTCGCCGCAGATCTTGGTCGCGCGGATGAGCTCCTCCATCTCGCGCGCGCCGTCCTCGTCGAAGCGCAGCCCGTCCTCGTCCAGCAGCGCGCGCCGCTTCTTTTGCGCCGCGACAGACGACGCCTTGAGCGCCATCTTGTTGCCCTCCTTCTTCGGAGCGGGCTCCTTGAAGTTGGGGTTGTGCGTCCGCTGCCACTCGATGTACAGCTCGTCGTACGGGCGCGTGCGGCCCTGCACCGCGCGCTTCGCGCCGACCGTGTGCGTCTTGCACGTGAGCGATCGCGAACAGGGCAGGCCCTTGTCGTTGATGACTCCGCACTGCCGGTCGTAATCCAGAGGATTGAGGGCTGGGGGTAAACGTCTGCTGCAAAATCACAGCACAACTCACCACGCTGGCGCTTGCGCTCCGCAATCGCGGCCCGCTCCTGCTCCTTGGCAGCACGCTTCCGCAGCCTCTCCCTCTCTTTGAGAAGCTTTTTGATCTCGCTCTTCTTCAGGCCCTTCACGCTCGTGAGGTCCTCGTCGTCAATGTCCTCGAGCATGCGCTGGCGCTTGAGCTTGGACGGCGACGCGTCCGACTCGCCTGCATCGTTAGATACCTCATGCTCTGATTATCGCTTTGCGTGTTTCTCGAGCACAGAAAGAAGCACAAGGCCCAAGTTCTCGTGGATGGGCGGATGGATGGCACGGGACGATCACTGGCCCCGTAACCACGCCCCCGGTGGCTCCATCCTGCCTGATCGGCGATACCCGCCCAGCACGACCAGCACCACCATAAAGATCAGAGCAATCCACTTACCCTCGCTGGCCCGACGCTTCTTGCCGTCCACGCGCTTGTCGCCCTTGACCTTTTTAGCCAGTAGCGGCGTGCCGTCGAGGACGTGGGAGCAGATGCCTAATGTCAGCTTGGTGTGACACAATCGAAGATTGGAGTGGGTCGTCGTGCGTGTCCGTGGGGTCCGTGGCGGAACCGCCTCCAGCGAACCCCGAAGCCAGCGACGCCTCCGGCGCAAGAAAGCAACTGCCCAGCGCCCCGGAAGGCTTGCAGAGTGCCATGCGGGGGTGGATGCACGTTCTGCGTCACTGGCAAGGGGGTGTACGTGATACGCCACAGTTCGCCACACGACAATGTAGCGTTCGCCACCAGGGGAAAACTCACGTTTGTGGTCCGCAGACGCCCATTCCAGCACGGTGCGGCTGCAGCGGGGGCACCGGACGAGGCTGCGGCCCGGCTCAAACTGCTCGCCGTCGACGGGCTGCGCACCGTACATGTGCATGTCCCTCTCCGGGAGGAACTCGCCGGGCGGGCGCGGGAACGGGCCCGGGGCATCCTCCGAGGGCGGCGGAGAAGTCTCAAACGAGAAGGCCGGGCGGTCCGGGGACGCGCGGTCGCGCAGCTTGAGCATGGTGACTGGGCTGGAGACGCGGGGCTAGCTGGGGGCTAGCTTGCCTGTGTTGTCGTCAAGTTGGGCGGCTGGGTGGTGGAGTAGCAGTCGAGAACCAGGAAGCGGTCCTCAACGACGACACGGGGGGAAGGAGGTGCCTGCAGGAAGGGGGGAGGAGGGAGAGGTAGCGCGGACGAGGAGCAGGGAGGGCTGCGAGAGAGGACCACCAACACAAGCTTGATCCTGGTGGGTTGTGCTCCGTGTTGAGAGGTGAGCAGAGTGACGACTTGGTCTGGAGGACCGGTGGCGGCGACGGCGGCGATCGTTGCCAGGGCAGTGACACCTCATTTCGCGTGGTGCTATCAGGTCATATCTGTATCACGCTCGGCTCAATCGCGCCCTTGTTTTACCCTTCCGCCAGCCGGCTCCCGTGCCTGGCCAGCCTGACCGCAGCCTGGGGCCGACCTCCACCTCCGAGCCTAGCGAGCGAGCGTCCGCTCGCTCATGCAAGCGCCATGTGCGCTCTGCCATCCGTGCGAACGCCCCGCGCCTGCAAAACGCTATGTCAGAAGCCGCCTCTGCGACCAGCCAGCTGCTGGTCCCTGGTCTGGTCACGCCGAGCTGGTCGAGGCGGGGGCCCGAGTGAGCTCCCCGGGGCAGCGCTGTGCCGGACTTGTTGTCAACGGCAGCGGAATGTGTGTCTGACAAGGGCCCGCATTGTTTCGCGGCGCGGAGGTGACACTGGAGCAATTGTTCATGAGGGATCGGCGTCGGCGTCAGCGTCATCGCCAGCGTCCCGGCCGCGTGATCAGCAGTGATGTGCTGATGTGCATGTGCAGCCATGCAGGAGAGCGCTGCCTGGGAGCTTCAGGTGAGACGTGAGACCTGGCGCCTGGCGTTTGGCGTGACGGAGATAGAGGGGGAGTCCGAGGCCCGGAATGATTCCAGCCGTGAGCCGCCACCAGCCGGGCTGCCGGGCTGCCGGGCGGCCGGGCAGTCGCGGGCAGTCGCGGGTGTACGGGCAGCCCCGGCCAAACGCGGTGTCTACAAGGGCCATGCAGCTCAGGAGCCGTACGGGGAGGGGAGACGTCAGACGCGACCCAATTCTCCCCCGTAGCACTGCTAAACCTTCTTGTGCTAGTCATGCTTGTGATTTTCAAGCGATCACTGGGACCAAACATCCTCGACTGCGCACAATGGATCTGAGCGCGGATCGCGACCATGGTGACCCACCGAGCGAGCGCGACTGGTGCATGATGACAGATGCCGTGCGTCCGAGTGGGCCAGAGGGCGAGTGGGCGAACACGGGGGACGGGACCGAGGGGGCAGTGTGCAGGGCGAGAGAGATTGAGGCGGCAAGGGCCTACATGTGCCTTAGCCCGGTGGCCGTCGAGCGTGAGCGAGCGAGCGAGCGAGCGCGTTGATCGGGTCCTGCGTCCTGCGCACAGCGTGACCATTCTAGCACCCGGCGGGCTGGCGCGCTCGATATTGCCTCTCTCGCCAGCATAGCCTAGCCCCTTATTTATCCTATCCCGTTTCATCGCTTTCCGGTTCTCCTCCTCTTTCTCACATCTTCATACCGTCCACCTCCTTTCTTCTTTCTCTCTCCTTCCGTTACTCTACTCCAGCTACACCGCCATGCTCGTCGCGTCTGCTCTCGCCGGCCTCGCCCTGGCCTCGTCCGCCTCGGGTGAGCTTCCAGACTGTGATTTCAGCTGACCCCAGCCGCCATCGCCATCACTTACCCGCACTCGGGCGCGACGTGGTTCACCAACTCGTCGGTCACGATCAACTTCACCGCGGGCGAGGGCGACCCTCTGCACTGGACGGTCCTGCTCACGAACGAGGACACGGAGCTGCTGTCTGGCCCGCAGCAGATCCTGCAGCAGCTGAACCAGACTAACGGTTTCGTCGACATCACGCTGCCCCAGGTGCGCGAGGGCGACGGGTACATCGTGCAGTTCGCCAACGAGACGAACCAGACCGACATCTTTGCCGAGTCGCAGACGTTCCGCATCGAGGCCGGCAAGCGCCCCAACGCGTCCACGTCCGCGTCCGCGTCCGCCTCGGCCACCTCGTCCTCCGTCCACGTCCCCATGGGCACCAACAAGCCCTCCACCTCGAGCGGCAACCCCTTCGCGACCGACGCCGCCGCCGACAAGGACAAGGACGGCTCGGCCGCGGGCGCCCTCGCCCCCGCCGTCGGCGGAGCCGCCGCCGTCGCCGCCGCGGTCTTCGCGCTCCTCTAAGCGCGTCCCTAAGCCCGGAGCCGCGGGCGTGACTTTCGCTCAGAGAACCCCGCACAGGAACATTCGCCCTGTCTGAGCGACACACCGCCTCCGCCTGCCTTCTGCCGGCAGGAAAAGTACGGACCTGACCGCCGACCGCCATCCAACTTGTGCACTACGACCACTCCTTATAACTACATAGTTCCCTCCTTGTTGCTACGTTGATATCCTCCTGTGCTTTGCGGACAATGGGCGCCTGTGGACCGTGCGAGCTGGCGCAACCGACTGACTGCTGACTGCGGGTGGCTGATCCGATCGATGCGCGTGCCTTTGATTCAGAGTGTGGCCAGGTTGATCCAGAATACATACAGTCTCTATGGTGCGGCCGACGTCTCCGCTCTTTAGAACAGCCACGGGCCCATTCCTCCCTCGGCCCTCGGCATGCACTTCTACGCATGCCCGCCCGCGAGCCGTCCCCACCCAACGAGCTCAGGCCCCATCCCCTCTCCGCCGCCATTGCGGAAGAAAGCCACAATCTCAAACGCGGCGAGGGCGCAGCGCGTCTTGCTGAAGCGCGCGCCCTGCTGCGGCGCGGCGGGGAGCAGGAGCCCGAGCCGGCCGCACTGCGCCCACGCGAGGCGCAGCACGCCGGCGCTCCAGCGCGCGCGGCCGACGCCGACGAGCCGCACGCGCGCGAACCGCTCGTACTCGGCGTGCAGCTGCGCGAAGGTGAACTCGCCCCGGCCTGTGTACGCCAGGTGCTTCGCTATGATGAGCACGGCCAGGGCCGGGTGCGGGAGCGCGCGCAGTTTGGCCAGCGCACCCGTTCCCCCGGCACCGACGGGGGCGGACTTCGAGGGGGTCGGCGGGACGCCGTACGTGCTCGGCGTACCGGGGGTCAGTGGCGCGGACGAGGAAGGAGTGGCAGGCGCAGAGGACGCGGCAGAGGACGGCGTGGGTGGAGGGACGCGCCGCGCCGCGCCGCCCAGAGACCAGCCGGACTGCTCGACCTGGTGCCGCAGCGAGGACAGCACCTCGGGCACGGCGAGGAAGTCGGCGCGCGCCGCCAGCACGCCGCACACCGGGCCCACGAAAGGCCGGAACAGCAGGCGCACGTCCGTCGTCAGGCCCGCGAGGCGGTCGAGCGCGGCGGCGACCTCGTCGTTCTCGAGCAGCATCTGGCGTCAGCTTGCACAGCAAGGGGGAACTCACGCCGACGGCAAACTCCCAGTCCTCCTTCCACGCGGCGAACTCGTGCTCTGCCTGCGTCGGCCGCTTCGGCGCCGCCTCCGCGCTGTCGAGCCACGGCACGAGCGCCTTCATGAGCAGCGGGCGCCAGGCTGGCTCTTTCTTGGCGTCGTCGTCCTCGCCGTCGGCCATAGGCACACTAGGCATACGCGCCAGCGGGCTCTCGACACGCCACACGCGGTGCGAGAACCGGCTCTTGACGCGCTTCTCGAGCAGCAGCAGCGTGTCCACCCGGCTCGTGACGCCCACCACGGCCAGCCCCCGCCCCTGCCCCGCCTGCACGGCCTGCACGACGTCCAGCAGGCAGTACAGCAGTGCCTGGCGCGCGTGCTCCGTGAACAGGTCGAACTCGTCCACAACGACGATGATCGCGCGCGCGCTCGCCGCAGTCAGCAGCGCGAGCAGGTGCGCTGGCAGCGTCGTCGGCGCGTAGTCGTCAGGCAACTCGTCGTCCGCAGCCTCCTCCTGCCCCTCGGCGAGCGCGATCTGCCGCCCCATCTCCCGGATCGCACGCCGGTCGTCCGTCTGCGCCAAGCCCGAGAGGCGCACTACGATCGGCGTCGTCTCGCCCGGCAGCCGCCGCAGCGCAGCCTCGACAATCTGGCAGTCAGCACGAGCAAGCAGTCAGAAGCTCACCCTCGTCTTGCCCGCCCCTCGCGGGCCAGTCACAAGGCAGCTGTTGCCCTCGCCGCGCACCACCGTCCCGCTCAACAGCGCGACGAGACCCGTGAGCGCCTCCGAGTCCTCCGGCTCCGTCAGCCGTCCGTTCAGCGTGGCGAGGACGTCGACGATGCGCCGCCTAGCTTGCGGCAGGAGTGGCCTTGCCGCCTGTGTGACGGGTGCCGGTTCCGGCTCGGGCATGGGCACTGGCGCGACCTCTTGTTCGTCCTCGCCATCGTCCTCGGCGTCGGCGCTCTCGTCTGTCGCGTCCTCGCCATAGTCGTGGGATACGCGCTCGACGACGCGCCCGCTGCGCGTCTGGCGGGGCGCGTGCGCGTCGCCCTCGAACACAAAGTTGCGCGCCTCGCGCTGCCGCCTGAGCCGCTCGTTGGCGCGGAACGCCTCGCGGCTCAGCGACGGGCTGTCGGCGCCGGAGCCGAACACCTCGTCGTCGAACGACGGCAGCGCGCCCCCTCGCGCGCGCTTCGGCGCCGAGCGCGATACCGCCTCGAGACTGTCCGCGAGCCGCTTCGTGCGCCCGCGCGGCGTCGGCGAGCCCTCCGCTTCGTCGCCGTCGCCTGTGCCGCCGGCCGCACCCAGCGCGTTCAGCCGCTTGGACGGCGTCTTGTCCCGCGGCGTCTTGAGCGGCGACTTGCTCGCGCTCCCCTGTGCAGAGGGCGTCTTCTTTGCCCGGCTCGAGGGCGTGCGCGACATCGTGGGTGCTTGCGGTGTGTTGTGGGCTTTGTCAACAACAACAAACCCGCACGCAAAGCACGCCCGGAAGACAGGCTCAGGCACAGGCACGGCGTAGGCGCGCGCCGGGGGTCACGTGATCCACCCGCCCTCCACACGCGTCAGTCATGTCCCGCGCGCATCTCGCTCCGAGCTCAACACTCCACAGCGACACACAACACACAGCGACGCAAACATGGACATCGACCGCGCCCTCGACGACATGATCCCGAAGCGCAAGCCGCGCTCCAGCGGCGGGGCCCGCGGCGCCGGCGCCGGCGCCGAGCGCTCGGAGCGCCGCAAGTCGCGCGGCTCGGACGCGCCGTACGCCGTGAGTCCGCCTTCCCCACTGACATCCACTGACAGCCTTCTGTATTTTGCTGACAAGCAGCGCCCTCCCCCGCGCTCGACGGAGGAGAAGTGGGTGCACGATGCGTTCGAGGGCGGCCGCAAGCCGGCCTCGGGCTTCGGCGCGGGACAGATGCCCGTCACGGCGTCGCCGCGCATCGAGGTGTCGGGCGTGCACTACGAGGTAACGCCGGAGGAGCTCAAGGTGCGCCGTGGCGCTTAGCTTGGGAGCGTGCCGAAGCTGACAGGCAGAGCGTGTTCGAGCAGGCGGGGACGATCACCCACGGCCCCGAGATCCGGGTAAGCTTCCACTGGGAAGACGCAGCCTGGGGAACAGGAAGAGGCGGCTGAGCTCACGGGCGGGTTCTGATCTGACATTTGTGAGTGCTGCTTTGCTCTGCGGCTTGTGGCATATCTAGCTGGGCCGAGGGCAGGCTGCTGGATTCACAGGCAGGCCGCTGCTTGGTACACAGCTACGATGCTGCCAGCCAAGCTGTTCGTATAGGTTCAACGTCAGCTGACTCGCAGAGTACGACCGCGCTGGCCGGTCCACGGGCGTCTGTGTCGTCGAGTACTCCTCGGCGGCGCAGGCGAAGAGCGCGCTGAACCAGTTCGACGGCGCGATGATGAAGGGTGAGTCATTTGGCGGCTGCCGAGGGCTGCAAGCTGTGTCAGCACTGCTTCGCGACCGAATACCCGAGAACAGTTCTAGACATGCTTAGCCGGAAGTCATGCTGCTTTTCTGCTTCGTTGTGCTTGATAGTTCCCAGGGACGCTGCACTTGCAATGCCCAGGAAGCCACACACGGGCATCTCCGTTCTCTAGGTCGCTGACGCTCTCAGGCCAGACGATCACGATCAAGCTGGTCGCGCCCCCTCGCCCGCGCGGGGACAAGAAGAAGAAGTCGTTCGGCGACGCCAACTCGGGGCAGTCGCTGCTTGCGCGCCTGGGCCAATCCTCTGGGCCCAGCAAGCAGCGCGACGCCCCTAGATCTGATAGGTCGGACAGGTCCGCGCCTCGCCGCGGCGGGTGAGTTATCTGGCCTGTCACTGGAACTGACGCGCAGATCTCGAGGTGGTCGCGGAGCGCAGGGCGGGCAGAGCGGACGGGGGAAGCGCGCGCCGGCGTCGGCGGCGGACCTGGACGCGGAGCTCGCGGGGTTCATGAAGACGGACGATGTAGCTATGTAGTTTGCGGTGTATGCGAGAGACCTGTTGCCTTGCTCGATCTCGGCCCAATGTCACGCTGGCAAGGGGAATGCAGGCTATCTGCGGTATGCTGTTTCCAGCTGAAGGCTATCTGCGGTATGCTGTTTCCAGCTGAATGCGAGCCAGCCTGTCAGAAGGAATGCAGCGCATACGACGGGCGATGTGCCCACGGGGCCAAGAGTAGCGAGAGGACGATTTAGGGGAGTGTGCCTGAGCGGTCTTGGGCAGCGCCTCGGACCGAGACGCTGGATGCCCAGGGTGCGCGACGTTTGTCCTTTCATGCTGCCCGCCAAGCACGGCGGAGGGCCAAGCAGCGCCTGCTGCGCCTCGTCAGGCTCTCGGCGAGGCGCGAGGCGTCGGCGGGCTGCGCTCGAGCATTGGAGGGAGGCAAGTGGGCAGCGGCCGAGATCTGCTGCGGCGGGGGAGGGGGCCCGGGCCGGGCATGCCGGGGCATGCGTGCGGACAAAAAATACAGTCCTTCATCGCCCCGCCCGGATCTCAGTCTTCGGCTCTGCCCCCGGACCCCGAGCTCACCACAGCGTGCCCAGCCACGACCGTCGCATTCGCATTCACGCATTGACGGAGGACCTCTTAAAGCGGCGCTCGGTGGGAAGACACCACTCAAGCGGCGTGCTGTGCCCGATCACCGGCAATCACGGC
This sequence comes from Trichosporon sp. PB005A, assembly GCA_023630055.1. Taxonomy (NCBI): domain Eukaryota; kingdom Fungi; phylum Basidiomycota; class Tremellomycetes; order Trichosporonales; family Trichosporonaceae; genus Trichosporon; species Trichosporon sp. PB005A. The sequence continues at coordinate 318,932 of JAMALZ010000017.1, forward strand.
AAACTTTATTCGCCTCCAGACGGTGGACAGTGGACAGCAGACGCAGACCCAAAGCCTCCAAGGTCGTACACCGCCCTCCAGCCGACAGCGCAGGTTTGCTCTGCGCAGCCGCCAGCGTCCCTCGCACTCCGTTCCTCGACGTACCTTGACACCCTACCGCAGCCCAAGGCAGGCCAGGCAGCCGCAACATGACCATCGCAGAACTGCAGTGACGCTCAGACGCAGGCGAAGGAACCAACTCTTATCTTCACGCTTCCACCTCGTTTCGGCGCCCCGCCCTCGCCCTCCGGTCGTCGTGCTACTTCGATCTCCACATTGACAACAACAACGTACGCACAACGAGCACAAGCGGCACGGCCAGCACACCCTGCACGACCAGCACGGCCAGCACTGCACGCACGTCCGCCCGACTCGGCGTACACGACGCTCCGACGTGCGCCGTCAGCTGAGCTCTCGCCTCTCACGCCCGCAGCTATCGAACCTTGTGCCCTAGAGGTCACACTCCTGTCGTCACACGTACGGCGTGCACGTGCTGCGAGCTCCGGCTGCCCCCGACCTCCGGTCCCCACGGGCACCCCCACATCCGGCGGAGCGCGGAGCGCGGAGCGAACGAGCGGATCAGCAGACACGCGCTCGCAGTCGACTTAGCGCAACACAGCGAACACTCACTTCCCTGTTCCCCTACCTTCGGCTCGCTCTGCACCTGACTCGGCTGCGGACTGCATTTGGCAACAACCCACGACGAGCGCAGAAGCCCTGGCACACCCGGCGCACAGTACGTTGCACGCTGTACACTGCACACGGCACACGGCACACGGCACGCCTGGCACACGGCACGGCTGGGACAATTCGCGTTCCGCGCTACGCCGAGCTAGCTGGGTCGCTGAGTCGCTGAGCCACAGCCACCTGCGCCTCGCCCCGCTGCGCTAGCGCTCGCCACCTGCGGCCTGGCTATGGGCCGGCGATCTTGGCTCGCCCAACCTTAGACCCCGCGGACCTGCACGCTGCTGCTACTTTGGGCCGGTCGCCAAGGTCCCCTCTGGGACGCCCCGTACGCCACTGGGCCCGAGTTCTGGCCCGTCCTAGTCGAGACATACCGCAAGACAGGGCTATAATAGACTCGCCGAGACCACCCCGCACCCCCGACCTTCCCACCTCCGCCTCCACACTCAGCACACGGCGAGTGTCATGTTCAGGATGATGGGCCCGGAGCGCGCGCGCGCGTGGACGATCTGCCTCGTCGCCGCGCTCGGCATGACGCTGTACGGGTGAGTACTTCTCGGGGCGACTCTGCTCCGGCGCTTGCTCCCTCTCGGCGCCTGCTGACCGACCCCCTAGCTACGACGCCGCGTCGTTCAACTCCTCCTACGGCCTGAAGACGTTCGTGCACCACTTCGCAGGCCCCGATGCGACCAAGATCGACCCGAACCTGCTCGGTGCCGCGAACACGGCGTTCACGTGCGGCTCGATCGTGCCGGGGTACTTCATCACGCCGTCTGTGAGCAAGCGGTTCGGGCGGCGGTGCGCGATCTGCGTCGGGTGCGTGCTGGTCGTGATCGCGACGTTCCTGCAGACGTTCGCGCCCAACTTCGGGACGTACATCGCCGGGCGGCTGATCGTGGGCATGGGGCACGGGTTCGTGATGCCGACGGGGCCGTGCTACATTGCGGAGATTGCGCCGCACGCGATCCGCGGCCGCATCATGTCCTTTTGGCAGGTGTCGTTCACGATCGGCGCCTTCTTCGTGTACTGGGTCGCGTACGGGCTCAAAAAGGCCGACTACCTCGGCGACTGGCAGTGGAGGACGATCCAGATCCTGCAGCTCGTGTTCCCCGTCATTGTCGGCGTCGGCATCGTGTTCTGCCCCGAAAGCCCGCGCTGGCTCGTCGAACGCGGGCGTATCTCTGAGGCCCGCCGCATCATCACCAAGATCCGCGCCCGCGACGAGGTCGACGCCGAGCTCGAGACCATCGTCGCCGCCGTCGAGTACGAGCGCGCAAACATCAACGGCGGCGACAGCTACCTCACGCCCTACAAGCTCATCTGGACCGACGTGTCGGTGCGCAAGCGCTTCCTGCTGTGCCTCGTCATCAACGGCGGGCAGCAGGTGTGCGGCAACAGCCAGCTCGGCTCGTTCTCGACCCTCATCTACCAGCAGGTGTTTGCCGACGCCAACACGATTTTCCTCATCAACGCGATCGCGGCCTCGTTCAACATCCTCTTCACCCTCAACTGCTTCTGGCTCGTGGACCGCGCCGGGCGCCGCTTCCTGCTGATCGTGGGTGCGGCGGGCATGAGCGCCGCGCTCCTGTGCGTCGCCAGCGTCGGCGTCGGCGTGAAAGCCGGGCCGGACGGCAGCAAGCCGTACGGCGAGGGCGTCGCCATCGCGTTCCTCTTCTTCCTCTTCGCCCTCTTCTACAAGCCGTCCTGGGGCGCCACCGTGTGGATCTACACCGGCGAGATCTTCTCCCAGAACGTCCGCGCACACGCTGTCGCCATGGCGTCCCAGTGGCAGCACGTGTGCTCGGCCATCGTCAGCCAGTTCTTCCCCCTCTTCCTCCAGAACTGCGGCTTCTACACCTTCTTCTTCTTCGCAGGCATCAACGCCCTGCTCTGTCTCTTCGTCATCTTCTTCATTCCAGAAAGCAAGGGCGTGCCCCTAGAGGAGATGGACACGCTCTTCGGCGCGCGCAGCCACACCAGCGAGCAGCGCCCCCTCCGCGCAGCCAGCAACGACAGCGCAGACCCAAAGAACAACAACACCCTCGCATACTCGGGCGAATCGACCCCGCGCGACACAGAAGACAAGGGCACCCTCGGCACCGTGAGCGTCGACACGCCCAGCGAAAAGAACGCTGCATCTTTCCCCTCCAAATCATCACCCTAGTCGCCATCCATCACATCGTACATCTCCCATCATCCAATCAGCCCGTCTGTACCAGTCTGTTGTCTCAATGCACCCACCATTAAACTGCACACTAGTAACATACTTTACAATAACTACATGCTGTCTTTAGCGCGACCAAAGGTCGTCCGTGACCTGCCACACGACGCCCTTGGTCTCGTTCACGTCCGTGGCGTGCACGGGCGGCAGCGGGCGGCTCACGTCTGTGCTATAGGCGCGTGCCGCGAGCTGGCTGTCTACCAGGAACTGGAGCACGTCGCATGCCTCGAGCCGGTCGAGCGCGCTCGACACGCGCGCCAGCAGCGAGTGCTCCGTGATGCCGGGGCGCGTGATGAGTTGCGCCACGACGAGCTTGACCGCCCGCTCCCACTCGGCGGGAATGTTATTCCCCCAGATGTCGACCCAGCGGCGAGGCGCGACCCGCACCTCCTCCGCCTTGACGCCATCGCTGTCGTTCGAGCGGTCAGTCAAGTCCGCGCTCCACTGGTCCCAATACTGCAGCGCAACGAGGCGCGCATTGTCATACCCAGCCCAGAAGATGCGCGGGGCCTCCTCCATTGCGAGCGCGGCGAGAGACGCGTCCACGTCCTCGAGCGGCAGCTGCGTCTGCACTTGCAGGTCGCCGCGCTGGATGCCGTTTGCGCCCGCAGACTCGACGGCCTTGACAATACGTTCGACGTTCCAAGGCTTGGCGGAGAGGTCGCCGCCCCATGGGCGAGGCTTGGGAGGCTCCCTAGGTGCCATGGATGGAGGAGGTGACCACTTGCGAGCGGGGTCGTTAGTGCGCGTCACCGTAAAGTCCCATTCGAACGCATCATCGTCTGATGTCAGCTGTTGACAGACAGTCTGTTTGCTACTCACTCAGGGCTCTGGTGTTGTACATCAACCTGCTCTGCTTTAATGTCGGGAACTCGCAGTCGTCGAGGTCAAAGTCCACCTCGTGGTTCGAGACGAGGGACATAATGGCAGCGAGGTCACCACTGTTTCCAAGCAACGGCCAGGTCACGGTGCGGTCCTCCGCTTCATCGAATCGCTTGATGGCTTTTGTGACCTCGGCGTCGATGTCGGGTGGGAGGGAGCCCTCAGACGCGGTCAGCCAGCTGGCGTGGAAGCCGTACATCCGGCCAGGTGTGCGCGTATTGACACTCGACTTTAAGAGAATACCGTCATTCACCATAGACGACATGATCAGCTCGTACTCCTCGCGTGGCCAAGACAGGATACCCGAGGCATGGTTCATGTCGTACGTCTCGGAGGGCGACCCCACAATCATCTGAACGTCAGCCAAAGAGGGTTGAAGACAGCTTACCTTAATCACAGAACGGATAACCCCCGAGCGACGACCGCTAGTGATATTCACATCGGGCTTGACGTCCTCTTGAGCTCCCTCGACAATGGAACCCAAAGCAATGTTGTGAAGGCGAGTCTCCTCAGCGAGCGCTGCTGTGTCCAAAACGAGGTCGAAACTCGTGTTGGTGTGTTTGAGGAACTCCCACGAGTACTTCTGCGTGATTTCCGACACGTCGTTCGGGAGGTCCTGGATCGGCTGCTCCTTGACCGCCGTCTGCGCAGAGGTCGGTAAGCGGAGCAGGTGCTTGTTCACATGCTGGCGCATGAACGTGACGTGCCTCTTCAGGTCAAACTCGATATGACTGGTCGGGTTCGGGTCGGGCAAGGCGGCTGTGCCGCGGTGCTCGATCCAGAGGTCGTGGAACGCGTCCACGAGGCGGTCAAAGTAGGCGGAGCGGCCGGGGATGTCCAGCAGCTTCTTCAGCTTGTTCCTCATGACCTGGTCGCCGAGGTCGGGGAAGAGCTGGTTCATGGCTGAACGGCCACGGTTCGTCGTACCCTTGCAGCGGGCACGGATGACCGCCTCGGCGTCGAAGAACAGCTCCTCCTCGTCGCGCGACCAGTTGTGGCGGTGACGTCGGATCTTGCTGGATGATGAGTCACCTGCACTGTCAGCTAAAATGCGCAGCAAAAAGCTCACGAAGACTGCTGCTCTTGCGAGCCCTGTCAGGCCTGGGTACGGATGGACGCGCGCTGCGCGCAGTGAGCTTGCTGCGGCGCGAGGGGAGTACACCCTGCTTGTGGCGTTGGTACGAGTAGATGACGGCCATGAGGTCTTCCTCCGAGACCATGGCACCGAGGTGGCTCATAGGACGGTTCGCCGCCACGTACTTGCGGACCTCGTCTGTGAGCTCGACGCCGGCACGCTCGGCGGCCGTCTGCAAGCGCTCGTTGAACACCTCGCGCGCCGCCTTGATACGCTGGGCGAGCTCCTCTCGAATAGCATCGCGCTCGTCTTCGTTGCGGTACGTCTCCTTGCCGCGGCGCTCCCGGGGCGGCGCTCCTCGGGGTTGGACGCGCGACTTTTCCTTGCGGACCAGCATGTTCACCAGATCTTGCTTCTTCAGGCACAGATCGTACGCGAGCTGAGTGAGCTCCTCGTCTGTGTGGGGTTTGCCCCGCTCGGCGCGGATGGCCCTCGACTGTTCGATGTTCACACGCACGTCGTCCTTCCAGTGAACCCTAGACCGGAGAGTTTTGCACATGTCGATCTCCTTGTATGTCCCCATCAGCACACCTTGGACGGTAGGCGCGAACGGGAACGTCGGCAGAGACGGCATGCGCTGGACGTGCGGCTGGATGGAGTCGATCGCGGCGGACCTGATAGCGTCCCAGAGCGGTTCCATGTCCTCAGACGAGGCGGCGGGCATGAAACCGACAAGTGACAGGGAGGGGTCCGCGATGTGCCAGACGGGAGCGACATCGTACAGCATGAAGTAGGTGGTGGAGTTGATGTCCTCGTGGTGCTTGAAGTACTGCGGGTGGTCGCGGGAAGCGCCATCCAGCTTAAGGGTCGCCGACGCCTTGTCCGTAACCTGCAGGGGCATCACGATGTTGAGGAAGTCGAGAGTACCCAGTAGCGTACGGATCAGCTGCTTCGAGCTCGTGCTAGTCTTGCTGCCGACGTTGCAGCGCGCAGCAATGTCCTCCGGAAGCTCATTGATACGGAGCTCCAGGTTTGCTGGGTCCTGCAGCCACTCATAGAGCACCTCATCGTATTCGCGATGCTGGACGATGTGGAAGAAATCCTTGATACGGATGTACTCAAAGAGGAAGGGCAGAGCGAACACGCGGGGTGAGGTAGACACGACCGAGTCTGCTTCGGGGTGGGCAGCGAACGCCTCGACCAGGCTCTGGTGAAGGGTCCGCGTGCGCACGCACCGGCCGAACTGGTAGTTGTACATGGAGCCCACCACCGTGCTATCAGTAAGCAGGCGTTCCCGCGTACTGAGCGGGCGACCCGGATCCTCAGACTCTGATTTCTTGACATGAGTGGGCGGGCGACGCTTGAATGCCGAGTACTCGATCGCTGGCTTGTTGCGTCCAGCCGAAACCTGGGTCACGCCGGGCAACGGCGCAGCCATGAGCTTGCGAACGAACTCTTGGACTGTGTCCTCAGGCATATCGGTAAGATACACGACACTCTGCCGCACCCAGCGCCCCGTTGACGTAGGCATCGTCGCGACGCGCATCTTCGCACGCCCGTCCTCGATCAGGCGGTTCAGAATGCGCTTGAACACCTTGCGATCCATGCCGCTGGCAACTGCAGGAGCGTTCGGGTGATCCGTACCCGCCCACTTTTGAGCCCAGGGACCGATCTCGTGGTGCAGACGCTGGTCGGTGGAGATGCCGCCCATGTCAGACAGACACTGGAAGATCTCGTTGGTTCGACGGAAAACGGAGACATCGACACGAGGGCCGCGGCTTCTCGTGGATGGTTTCTTCTCTTCGATAGCGACAAGGGGCTCGTCTGTCTCCTCAAAGTCGACCTCGGCCGTAGCTTGACGCGAACCTTCAGTCATGATCTCGTCCACTTGGCTCTCTCCCTGCGACGCGGGCGTATGCTGCGTCTCAGGCTCAACGTCGACGGGCTGCTCTGGCTCCGGTGGATTCTCAACAGCCCATGTCTTCTTAGGAGCGGGCGTCTCTGGTGCTGAAGTCGCAGGAGTTTCGCTAGCCTCGACTGCCTCGGTTTCTTCTGCAGCAACATCCGGCTTGGGCTCAAGCGCGGGCTCAGGTGCTTGATCTGCCTCTGTCAATGCAGGAGGCTCCGACTCGACAGAGGGTGCCGCCTCCAGCTCCTTCGCTGAACGGCCACGCCGCGGGCGTTTCGTGGGTGTGTCCATTGGCGTGGAGGGCGCCGACATGAGTTCAACAGTACCGCGTTTTCTCCCACGAGCTGGAGTCTTGCGAGTTGTTGCCGGCGCAGAGGTCTCAGATGCGACCGCCTCTGCCTCCTGAGCTGCAACAGCAACAGGCACCTCATCGGGCAGGATCTCGTTTGCCAACGATGAGCGGACTCGTCGTCGTTTGGCTGGTGGGGCCGACTCTGCATCCGTGATTTCTCCCTCTCGCGCTGCCGGTGCCAGAGCATCGATCTCCTGCTCGACCTCGACCTCATCTTCGACTTCTTCCTCCCCTTCAGGGTCGGGTCCCGTGCTTCCGGTGGCCTCCCCTGCGACCACCTCAGCAGCAGCCACCTCTGCGGCAGCGATTTCAGCCGCTGCTACCGCCTGGCTCGGGTATGCAGCTTCTCCCTCTTCTGGCTCACCATCATCTTCGTCCTCTTCGTCGTCTCCTTCACCCTTCTTCTTCCTAGGCGTCTTCTTCGGCGTCTTCTTCTTGCCCTTGTACATGTGACCGTTGGGGCGAGGGGGCGCAAAGGCGCGGTAGAAGTCGGTCGACTTCCCCTGGTCAATCTCCGCTTGGGTCACGGGGGGAGGGACTCCAACGCCGTCGTAGGAAGGAGGAGCAGGCACGAGTAAATCGAGGTCCTTGACGTGGACGAGCACTTCTGGATAGTCCGGCGAGGTGGGAAGGTTGCCGACGATATTTCTGTTACGAGTGCCGTCCGGGTTAACAATAATAACGTATTTGCGCGGGCGCCCGCGCTTCTGGACGGTGTTCTCGTACTTGTTGACCTTGGCTTTCGGCGTCTTCTCCTTCGGGGTCTTCGGCCCCTTCGGAGTTCTCCCTTTCGGAGGGCGGCCGATTCGGCGCGGCGTGGAGCTAAGGGACGGGCGTCCCTTCTTCGCACCCCCGCCAACACCGACTGGCACGACGTTAGCAGCCAGGGCCTCCATCTCTGAGATGAAAGAGGCGGGAGACTCGGCGAACTGGCGCATGGAGGTGTCCGCGAATCCCCCGGAACCCTCAGACTTCTGCACATCCGGGAGCGGAGCCCCGAGACGGGCCATGAGCTCGATGTATCCATCGTTATTGTAGCATCGCAATCGTCGCTCACGGTGTGCAGACTCCATAACGAGACGGATGGCACGGTGGCGCAGGTGGGCCGGCAGGTAAATCTGGTCTTGTCGATTCACGTAGAACTCGAGCGTGCGCTTGAAGATGCCAGAGACACGATCAGAGAGCTCAGCCAGCGTGGCTCCCTGGTCTCTGGCCTCTTGGAGCTGGTAGTTGAACTGGCCCTCGACCGGCTGGAGCATTTTGGCGGTGCCTTGATATTGATATGGCTGCGCATAGTCGTCGACTGGATGTCAGCATGGTACGCCATCCTTCGAGCTTACTGTTCAAAGGGACCTCATTAACTTCCTCGATGTCATCGTCGTCGTCCTTCTCCTTGGGCTTGAAATCCGGGTTGTACTTCGTCAGACGAAGACAAGCCCTTTGGGCGTTGCCGACGTCGACATATTCGACGATTCCCTCATTCACGAGAGTCGCGATGTGGCGCTGCAGCTGACGGCGGTGCCTCGTGAGCCAGTCGTCGGCAGGCCATCCCAGGACCTGCAAGAGGTTGTGGTTTCCGAGAAGGTGGTTGCGCAGCCCCGGGCTCTCGAGGACCCTCAGCAGGCGCTCCTTCGGGATGTGACCGGCGGCCAGCTCAGCTTCCGAGAAAGGCTGGAAATCGAACCCGAGCGACTGCCCGTCAACACCAGTTTCTGGCGGAGCTTCGGAGCCGCCATCATCACCGTCAACGGCCTCGTTCTTAACGTCGACATCGTCGAGGCGCTGGTGCGCGCGGTATTGCGGGTTCTGGTCGAGAAAGCGGCGGTAGACGAGCAGACTGGTCGAGGATCCGTTCAACGACGCGGGCACCTTGGCGCACAGTCCGAGCTGAATGAGGACCTTCATGTAGTGGAACACACTCTTCTGGTTGCACCCGAACAACGGGCCGAGCTCGACGGCGGACATGCCAGTCGCGCGACTCCGCGCCGCGACCTGGAGGAAGTTGAAGATCATGGGCGTGATCTTCGTTATCTGGACGTAGTTAGCGGTAGCGGGACATCTTGCAACTCACCCGTTTGCGAGAGCCGGTGAGGCGATAGTAGATCTCATCGTCGGAACCCCTCACGCGAACTCGAGGATACTTCAGTAGGAGACCTGCGAGGTTGCGGGGCGGGAACTCCTCGTCTTCCCTGACGGAGCGGAGGTCGCTTTCCTCCTCATCTTCGGCGACGACGACCTCGACGTTGGGCTTGCGGACGAGCAGCTGCCACAGGTGCGCAAAGTAGTCATCGTCGATGGCGGGGTCGAGTTTCTGTATATGGGCGCGAAGGAGGGCGGGATCGGAACCTGGAGGGCGTCAGCTGAGCCTCGGGGCGCGACGAGGTGCCAACAAGCGGGGAAGATATCGACCACAACAACACGCCGCCGCGTCCCATCCGCGCCGCAAAAGCCTCCCGCGTCCGCTGCTGGGCCACCTGGCCACAACAACAACAATGATGACATCGGTGCGCCTCCACCTGCGCGATAAGGATAAGGATGGAAGATGAGGTTCGAACCCTATGCGGGCCGGCGCGTGGGGGGATTTTTGAGGGGGTACAGCAGCGAGCTGCTCGCCGCCGCGTCGCTAGGACGAGGACTTACCTAGCACGCCGTCGCAGACGATGTATTCGAGGCACGCCTCGAGCAGCTCATGGATCCTCATGGTCGCATGAGCGCTGCGGCATAGACTGGTGGGCGAGAAGTGGTTGCGTAGCGTCGAGGGTGGATCTGCGCGGTGAAGCACTAACAGTTGGTGGGACCACCGAAAGTTGTGAGCCGTGCCTGGCCTAAGGAGGCGACGCACGTGACTTTGCTCCCGTTCGCGAAACGGGGGGCGCGAATGATGTGGGTTCGATTCCGCACCGCGCCGCAGCCCCGCATCAAGGTCCGAGGATATAACCCGACTGTTGCGCAGAGGATAATGTCTGCTGACTACTGAATACTGAACCGAGGGTCTCAAGAGCACGACTTTGCCCAGCAAACAACTGATTCGGGTGCTCCTTGCTCTCATGGGTTTACTGCTTGCATTGCCCCTGGTTATGACCATACTGGGCTTCTACACTATAACGCCCTCTGCTAGGTAGATAGATACATTGAGAAGGGGGTCGGACTGGACATGGAATATGGCCAGGCTTGACGTGCGAGACCCGGCTTACTTGGGAGTGACCCACTCAGCATTGCCAGTGGTGCTCATGCCGAGGGTCGCGCCGTTCTGGGGCTCCTGAGCCTGAACGCCCATGCAGCGGCCGAGGCCAGAGCAAATCCAAGCCTTGTCCCAGCGCCACTTGGTGTAGTAGGTCATGAGGTCCGAGTCGCAGGCAGCGAGCACGACGTAGGCGCCGGCGGCGGAGCCCTTCTCTGTAGACCTGTTAGAACCACAATTCTCCGCCTACCGGGGGACTCACTGGGACGCTTGAACGCGACGCACTTGTCGGTGCCGTCGAGGCGGATGTGGTACAGGGGAATGTCCTTGTAGACCTCGACCTGCTCCCACACCCACTTCTGGTCCTTGTCCTCGTTCCAGCACTCATAAATCTGCAGGCGGTTGCCGTCCTCGAGCCTACCCTCCGTGTTGTCGAGACAGAAATTGGTACCCTTCAGCTGGATCGAGCGGTCGATCGTCACGTCCGCGAGCGCAGGAGCGGAAGCGAGGACGGCAGTGAGAGCAGCGAGAGGCGAAAACAGCATGATCAAAGGTTATGTGCGATGTGAGTCTAGTGTAAGGAGTGGTCTGCGAAGGAAAAGATGCCTTGTGATGAAGACTGTCAGCGTAGGGTCAGCTTCTTATATAGCTAGCAATGAGGCGGTCTGGGGGCCGGCTCGGTCTTGATCTGCGGTCGGGATATGTCGGCTGGGGATCTACAAGACCAGGAATAGACACTCGGTAGTGCAACATGCACACCCCGCCGGCCCCGGCCAAGACATGGCACCGCTGCGGAGAGTCCATTGCGGCCTAGGAAGTAGCTAAGCGACGTTGAATGCCCGGCGGCAGACAACGCCGCCGGCGCCCGGCGACGATGTAGCACAGCCCATGAGGCCCTCCGTGTTCTCCGCTAACGGCGAGATCGAGCGCAGCGGATGTAGCGAGGATCTCACCACGCTTGCCCCGCACCCCCGATCACATATTGTCTTCGGCGCACGCAGGTCGACGGCGGAAGCTGTGTCGGAGCCGAGCGTACGTCGATAGTCTACCCGATGCCAGGGAGATACAGGCAGCTGAGCAAGCATGTGGTTCAGCCTTGTACGTCAGTGACATTGGGCATTCAATAGTGAGGGAACTGGAAGGGTGGGCCGTCTTTGCCGCAATGTCTGCCGCACGGATATCCGTCGTACTTCCGTTCCCGACCGCTGTTCTTGGACTGTCCGCTGAGTACCCTGGTTCAGGTCAGGTCTCGCAGCAGACAGACATAGACGCATAGACGGTGGCGCTCACATGGTCGTGGTTCGGCGTGTGTCAATGTGATCGACTGCGGTGCACGCATGCGATCGGAGTGTGACGCTCGCTCAGGTAAGGCGGAGAGCAGGCTATGCGTCCGTTTGTCGCTGAAACGCCGATCGCAGAGCGCAGCATGAGACGTGCCGAGGGGCACCACAACACCACTTTACTTCGTGCATCCTCCTAGGTCTACTGATACTACTTCGATTGCACAGTGTGCTTAATAAGTCGCTGCTCACTTGGGCGTGATCCATTCAGCATTGTTGGTAGTGGTCATGCCGAGCATGTCGCCGTTGGCGGGGTTCTGCGACTCGACGCCGAGGCAGCGGCCTGCTGTCAGTTCCACTCACTTCAGCTTGTACTCACCGACACCAGAGCAGATCCACGCCTTGTCCCAGCGCCACTTGACGTAGTACTCCTTGGGGTCCGAGTCGCAAGCGGCGAGGACGACGGGCGCACCGGAGGCAGAGCCGCGGTCTGGTGTCAGAGAAGGACGACAGCGAAAGCAGGGATAGAGTAGACTGGACTCACCGGGAACCTTGAACGCCATACACTTGTTAGTGCCGTCGAGCTTGATGTGGTACAGGTGCTCGCCCTCGGTGTTGTAGATGGGCTCCCAGTTCCACTGCTGGTCACCAGAGCGATCGCAGTCAGCGACCTGGAGCCGGTTGCCGTCGGCCTGGTTGCCGTCCTTGTTGTCGAGGCAGAGCTTCGAGTCACGGAGCTGGATAGACTTGGTGATTTCGATCTGGGCGAGAGCGGGGACCGCGGCGGCGAGAACGAGGAGAGACGAAGCGAGCATGGCTGTTGAAGTGGAGTCTGTTGATGAACGAAGAGGAAGAGGTGGGGTGGGATTGGAACCGAAAGCTGCCTGTTGAGGATCAAGATAAGTCCGCACCTCGCTCTTATGTACGTGTCGGAATTCTGAAGGTCAAAGCTCATGGCGACGAAGACCGCGAAGTAGACCGCTCCGAGCGAGACGCGAGCACAGCAGCGGAGTTCTCGATGCGGCCCCGGCACAGGCGGGCAGGGACGTTCGCCGTAGCAAGCTCGGCACAACGTCCAGGACTGCGAGCGTTAGTCCGAAGCTTGGCCGGAGCGATGAGATCATGGATCAGGACGAACGTGCCGCGGCCTCCACCGTAGCGTGGTTCGGAACCGACATGGCTGCGGAAGGCGCAGAGGCGGAGGCATCCCGGCGCCGCTTCGTTAAGACTGGCTGGTTTCGTCCCGCCCATTTTCGCCGTACTCAACGCTTTACGCATGCATCAACGGCCGAGACATGTATGCCTTTGACGTCCGACGCGCAGGCCCGCATGGATACCCGCATGTTGTTGCGGTGTCCTTGAGTGCAATTGAAGGCCTGAAACAACCCCTTCGGCGATCAAAGTCGAGCCACCCTCCACATCGGCCCGTGATAAGATACCCCGCACTGGCTGCAGTGCGCCGTCTCAAATGTCAGCGGCTACCACGGTACGTCAGTGCAGCTTGATTCTTCGCTACTATTGATGCTTCACAGGATTAGGATTAAAGTTCTTCTTTTCCGATGCATACTGTCATGGCCGGCATGACCTTCTGACTTATTATTAGCATACGGTTTACTTCGCCACACGGGAGTGCAGGTCAGCCATTTAGTGGTGGCTGCCCCACGAAGAGCTCCAGGAGGACGACCACGAGGAGGACCACGAGTACGACCAGGAGCTCCAGGAGCTCCAGGAAGCCCAGACGGAGCGGTTGTTACCGACGACCAGGTTCTTGCCGGTGTCGGAGGTGATGCGGTCCTGAGGGCCGAAGCACCAGTCAAAGCTGATGGAGTGGTCGTGGCCGTGCTTGCCGCAGTCGTCGAGCCAGACGCGCTCGCCGTCCCCTGTTTCTGTCAGCTACTGGAATCATGGAAGGCGGGGATACGTACTGCCGGTGCAGAGGCACTGGTTGGAGCCGTTGAGCTTGATGATGTAGTACTGGCGGTTGTTCTCGGACTTGCTCTGCTGGAAGATGAACTTGCGGTACGAGTCGCCGCCGCGGCACTCGGTGGTGATGGTCAGGCCGCCGTCGGTCTGGTCGCGGTCGCTGAGGCACCAGTCCTTTCCGTCGGGCTTGAAGACGGTGGGCTTGCCGACCTCGACGTGGTGGCCGCCGCGGGGAACGGCACCGGCAGCAGCGGCACCAGCGGTGGCGAGAACAGCGAGAGTGGAAGCGAGCATGTTGTTGGTTGAGTTGGTAGTCGGTAGACAGTTGGGAGGCTTGAGGAGTTGTTGGTGGAGTTGTGAGGTCGAATCAATACCTGCTTATATACCTTCGAGAGCGTCAGAATCGCATGATGTTAGCGTGAGGATCTGTCGCACTTGCGGTGAGGTACCGTCAGTCCTCCCGCTGAGGGAGTCTCGTCAGGCTGCCCCGGCGAGCAAACAGGCTGGACACTGCATTGCGCCCGCACCCCGGAGGATGTCGGCGCTCCGTCGCCTAGCAACGGCGTGCTGAGGGCAAGATGTGCGAGAACGCCGCGGTTGCATCGGCTTGGGGATGCAAGCAATGCCCGTGACCTAACGAGAGTGCAAGCAGTACCTGTGAGCGGGAGGTGAGCATCGGGCAGCATCAGTATTCCGAAAGGCGAGGAAGATTCTGAGAGTAAGAGTTGTTGTTCCAGCGATCGGTGGAAGCGTGAGAGATACCTCGGGAAGATGCTGTGCGCCGTTAACGGCACTCGGCGGCTTGCGACGCCGAGCCCGCCACACGACGATCTATTGTTATCATTGGAGGTGCCCGAGGTAAGCGACGCGACTGCGGAGGCACGGCGCCGGGACGGAGGTACTGGAGGTAGGCGAGCGCGTGAGCAAGCGGGGAGGCAGCGTGACGGACGGGTGCACCTACGGTGAGAGGAGAGGAGTCTCGGCGTTCGGTGTGCCGTGAGCACTCACAAGAGGCGCCTAACGATCCAGAGGCAGTGGCCGAACCTCTGGGAGCTGCCGAGTGCCTGGTCCGGTCCCAGAGTCGAATGCCTCCCGCGGCATGGCAGAGGCAAGAAAGCCGAGTCACGGTGATCGACACTCGACGCCCGCTGCACTGGTAGTCGGGCCGAGAGCCATCGGCGACGGGAGCCGGTCAGTGCCTCACAGTGCCTCTCCAGGCCACATGATGTTGATTCCAGACCCATGCAACCTCGGCACCAGCACAGCGCACCGAAGTGAACTGCCTTGGCTGGGAGCTAACTGGAGCCCGCCCGGTCATCCCAGCGAAGGCCGTCGGTGCCTGCAGTTAATCTCAGCTACGGGGAGCAACGCGTCCTACCGCGTCACTTCCCACATTCCCGGTAACCGTATTAGCTCTCGAGTATGCGGCGTTCTGGTCGATAAGTCACCGCTGTGACGTGAGATCTGCCGTGAGACGTTGCTAAGGAGGAGCTTGTTTTCGCTGGTATCACGGAATCGCGCAGTTGGATGCGCTGCGCATCACTGTCGGCTCGGACCGGTCGGCTGCGGACTCAAACCATCAAAACTCGATTCGCGCTCTGCAGCTCTGCATACTCACGCGGGCAGAGCCGACAGCCTGTGAACCTAGAGAGGAAGGCGTCATCCTGCAGCTCCAAAGGCGTCATCCTGTGCGTCCCGTTGCTCGCACGTTTTGTGCCGAGCAGTCCACTTGTTTACCTCGCCTCGTCCTCGGCCCTGGCACAGGCCCGGCCTCCATGGCTACCGGCGGTGCTGCCGGGCATCGGCGGGCAAAGTGGTGCGCGACCGCTGGCCCGCAAGGGCAGTGGTGGGCTCCCGTCGCCCGACGCTGGGTGACGCGATTAGCCCCATAGGGCAGTCAGCAAGTTTGAATCATCCTCCCAATTGCTGAGGCTCAAGCTCCGGCACTGGAATGGGCCTTGTCGCCAGGAACAGTCGGCGTCGTCAGTGCCCGCGTCATTTGGGAAAGCACAGTCGTTGCACAAGGTAAACTTCTGATTCATCTTCTGTACTTCCTTCTATTCCCGCTGGCTTACTGGGCCGTAGTGCCAATCACGACGGAAGTCAGAGCGGCACCCTTCGTGCTCGTGCGGAGCCTGGTCTTCTCGCCCTCCTCGGCGCCGAAGCCGATGCAGAACGCTTAAGGTCAGCTACGTCACCCCTGCTGCTTGGCGACTGGGAAAAAACACTCACCGCCGGTGTCGTCCATGCAAAGGTTGTCGCCCTTCCACACCCACCTGTTGTGGTACTCGGGAGTGGTGCAGTCGGTGAACATGAGGGGGCTGCCGCGCTCCCTCGAGAAGTCTATCGTTAGCTTTTGGCCTTCATATTACGTTCGCTCGCCCGATCAAACCTTAACCGCCGTCCCCGTCGCCTGCCTAACACGGAGCGGGGGCATGCTCGAGCTCGTACGACTCACCTCGGAGGTCGAAGCCGACGCAGCGGTCCATGCCGAGCAGCGTCAGGTGGTAGTAACCGTCCTCGAGAGGCTTCCAAATCCACGAGCCAAAGTCGCCGCGGCACTTCGACGCCGTAACGGCCTCGCCGAGCATACCCGCAACATTGTCGTCGAAGCAGAGACCAGCGTCCTGAACCTTGACGGGAACAAAGAAGATGCTCTCATGACCAGGTTCGGGTTGTCCCGGCTTGGGCGGGACAGGACCAGCGAGCGCCGTCAGCGCGACGGAGAGAGTGAGGAGGAAGCCGAGCATTGTTATTAGGAGGTTGCCTGCGTTGTTGGAGTTGAGGTGATGAACTTTGCGTTCCTCGACGTGCCGCTCTTTATATTGCCTGCCTCTCCGCAAAGATCGGAGCCATCGCCGAAGCCCCGCTCTCGAGCGCTTTAGCGAGCCCTCCAAACGTCACATGTCCTGCGTAGACTAGAGGTTTGTTATCGTAAGGCGATGCTCAGTGATGAAAACACTCGAAGTTTGATGTATAAGCCCTGATCTCCTGAATTGTCAAACGCACGCCGAAGGACATCCTTGAAAATACTGATTCAAGCAATCACCGAACTTTCGTCCAGCTTTCGACGACAAGCGGCTCCACGGGAGCAGCAGGGAGCACTAGTGACGCTCGGCAGGCGCGGCAGGGGCCATGCGTCCGGCTCCCTTCGGAGCGGCGGCGGCAAGCAGCTCACCTCTGTCCAGGCGATTCGGGCCTGTCTCGGGTCGACGGAGTCAACGCCGGACCTCCAGACCACTGAACCTTCGTAGGTCCGAGCGTATGAGCATCGTATTCATCGGGGGGTGCGGGTTCAAGTCTTGGGTACGTCAAAACCGTAACAGTGGGAGCTCGCACTCCCGTGCAATTCATTCATGTACCCCCAGGCGCTTCAGGCGCTTCCCACATGTGCCTGTCTAAGCTAACCTTGCCGCTGCGCCGGTTATCTCCAAACTTCGGAAAACCGAGCGCACATGCGCACACGCTCATATCTCGCTGGAGCACCGCGAACGAGCCCCGTTCGTTTTTCGGACGCCACTGTCATCATCACTAGGGCGAAAAGATATGGTAGCAATCATTATGAGCTTTAGGCTTCGAAGCTTGGCGACCTCCCCCACGTCAACAGACGTCGCAAACCCAGCAACAGCCAACAGGAAGCGAACAGTCACATGCGCGGGGCTACGTCCGAAGGTGTGCTCAAAAAGGCGTCAAACGCCACCGATATCATCGACGAAATCCACAATGTCCGAAGCATTGTGGCTTTAGGCTCGAAGAAAATGAGGGTCTGGACATGCATGTGATTACAGACTTCATGAACGTGCTCAGAACATTCGGCAGCTCGCATTGGACGCCGTGCACGGCTAATCCAGCGCTCGCCATGCTCGCCAGGGGATAGTGAGATAGTGTCATCAAACTCTGTCTCCGAGATCTTCTCCGCAGCCTTTGTGCAGCAGCGTTAGTCACCTGAGCCGAGAAGCGCTCCGAGCGATTCAATGACATGGAGGAAGAACTCGTAAGCCTTGCACACCGGCTGGAGAACGGGAACCGGGCACCGGGCCGGTGCTCGGCCCGCCTTCGCCGACGCCGGCACGAGAGCAAGCTTCGTCTGTGCCCGGCGCTTTTTCAACCGGATCTGCAGTCGACGCATCCCCACATCGGTCTCCCCTCTCCGTCAATTCAACATAAGCTGGCTCCGCTGGAAGCGGGGCTGACGCGGAGCGGGCGCCGCCGGCGCCAGGAACGACGAAAAGAAATCAACCGCGTCGACAGCTATGGTGAAATGGTATCATGCATCGTTGCCACTGGTCCGCAGCACTCGTTGAGGAGCATGACTCGATGCGGTGGGGGTTCGATTCCCCCTGGCTGTACGCTTTTGCCAGTTGTTGCATCTAGACGCAGCGTAGGCAAGTGCCGGACACTTGGGGAGGCGTTCCTTCACATCAGGGTTTCGGCTTGGGACGCCAAACCTGAAGACTGGCAGAGTTCGCCTTGGCTTGCGGCTGGTGTCAACTACTCAAGAACAGCACAGGCGCCGAGAATATCGAAGTCCGCCAAGTCCCTCTTAACTTATCAGGTCTTAGGTGAACCAGTCCATGGGAAGCGGCCATTCAAGTCGACGTCCAGCCTCCCTCGCGAACCTGAGGTCCGTGGTCTTAGAGTGGCAGAGACCCTCGAACTCCCCCGACAAACCCTCAGACAGCCTTCAGTACTCTGCCGTGCAGTATCACTCCAGAAGAATGCTGCTCTTGGACGGGTACTTCGTCTTTGCTGTCCGAACTCCGCGATCTACACAACCAGAAGTCGGAGTTCAGCATCGATCCTACTTACACCATCGCCCTCCTCCGTCGGCTCCTTGGCGCCCTGCCATGCCCACTAGGTCTCAAGCCCTAGGGCTTTCTTCTCACGAGTACGCACAAACCGAACGTCAAGACTTCGTTAGCCCTTCCCATATGCAGGAGCACGCACTGGTCGCGCAGTCACAGGGCCGCAGCGACCAGGCCCCTGTCCCCGCACTGGTCGGCGCCGCACGAGGCCTCGGCGTCACGAAAGCTGTGCTTCTCGCATGGTGGATGCACTAACGAGCAAGGCGTTTGGTAGCGGCACGTAAGGTCTCCTCTGTACTCTTGAACGTCCTATCGCCTTCCTCAGCTCTTGGCAACACCTCACGCTCATTCCTTCCTTCTAGACTCTCCACCCAATCTTCTTCAACCACCACTTCACCGACGATCTCGAAGATGGTCGCCCTTCCCCTCTTCCTTCTCGGCTCGGCGCTGCCGGCGCTCGCCTTCCACTCTCACTTCGAGCGAGACTCGAACGAAACCGCGGTCTCCGCCACCGAAGACTCTGGTGCTGAGACCAGTGCCAGCGCCACCCAGTGGACCGAGCAGACGTCCGAGACCGAAGCCGCCGAGACCGATGCCTCGCCGCAGGGTTCGAGCACTCAGATCCAGCTCCAGGGCAACTCGTTCTGTCTTGCGACGATGGACAGCACCGAGGTGTGGCTGATGGCGTGCGCCGACGACGCGACGCAGAAGTGGGTCTGGGAGTCGGTCGGGGACAAGGACGGCGTGGAGCACTTCACCATCAAGTCCGAGGCGCAGGGCGTGTGCCTGACCAAGGAACCTGTGGATGGTGAGTTCGCCCTGGTGCGATTAGAGCTGACAGCAGGCCGCCCCGACTACATCTCGACCCGTCTCCGCGCCGTGCTCGACCCCTGCGACTCGGCCTACACCTGGGGCTGGTACGGGGACCGCCTCTGCATTCGGGAATGTGAGTTCTGCCCTGCGCTGAGATCGCTGCAATCGAGCTTGCCGGCACAGCTGCCCGAACAAGTATGGAGCATGACTGACCTCAGGGTTCTGCCTTGGCGTCGACGCCGCGAAGCCCAGGGACGGGTCCGGCCTCCGCTTCTACGGAAACGCGCAGTGGACCGCGTCCGCGTAAAGCGCTGTCGAACTTTGCAACTTGGATGGAGGCGTGCCACTCATGGCGGCCCGTCCGATTGTGTCACTCTTTTGTCTTTTCTGGTATGGGATCACGTTTTCTGAACTCGGAGCGTCCGTCTCCGACACGCTCCGACGCCACTGTCGCGCTCAGGTGTCTTGCTAGAGGCACCGACGTTCCTCTTTGGCCTGGCATCACTTGTGAATGGGCAGGAACCCGGTTCCCTCGAACATGACAGGACCGCGTGTTTCAGCGCACGTGATGTCATCAGCGTCCCTTGAGCTGGTTTCATGCTTCACTGGCGCGTCCGAGGCCTGCAGACTGTAATCAGTTCCGACACCGGTCCTCGGAAGGCGTGCATGCTTAAGAGGTGCTTCTAATGCAGTCTCGCGTAGTCACATACGGCTCGCGCGGCTCTAGGGAGGCTCGAGCGCCGCCGCGCCGTAGCGGCGTGCCAGTACGCCCCCCACCCGCGCCCCGTTAGGGGATGTCACATCAGCCTCCACCTCCACCTCCCCCCTCATCCGCTTTCGCTTCTCCATCAATCCCTCCCCTTTGTTCTTCACTCACTTCACTGACTTCTCTCGCAAGATGAGCTTCGACTTTGCGGGGATCGATTTCAACGATCCCCAATCTTTCAAGCACCTGTTTGGAGATCACTTGCCCATTCCAGACGCCGCCTCCCCGGCCGAGGTCAGACGTCAGGTCAAAGGGCGCCGGGACAACATTCTGTCGTCCTATGCGACGCTCAACGACATCCTCACCCGTCACGAGGCGACTATCCAGAAAAGATGGGCCAAGAAGAGCAAGAACGCCAGAACCAAGATCCTTCTCGACTGCTGGCCAGGCATGGCTGAGTCACATCGTCCGGACTTCACTGCATTCCGACTTGAGAGTCCACGTCAAGGCCGGGGAACGACCACGAGGTACCGCGACTCGTACATGTGGCCGTACATCAATCAAGAGGATCTTTCTGGTCCGCGTGCACTGCTTGTGCTCCTTAACGCCCGCGGGCACAACCACCCCTCGCAGTTCGCCTGTGCCGACGCCGAGTCGATCCACCTGGGCCTCGTCTCGACGGTCATCGTCCCTCTCTTCCTCAACGAGTACACCATGATGCTCAATGGTGTTGAAGACGAGAGGTACGGGCAGCTCCTCAGCTGGGACGACCATCCTGAGGCTTTCACGTGGATGTACGAGCAGCAGCAGTTCAATCCAGGCGATGGTCTCCTGGTCCTCGAGATCCAGGAGCGTGTCCTCAGCTTCCTCGTCAAGTGCTGCAAGAATCTGTTCCACGATATTCCTCCCGAGAAGCTCCTCTCGGACGAGTTTCCGCCTCAGCCGATGCCCGAACTGAAGCCGCCCACGGAGACAGACGCTCTCGACTCGAGGGCCCTTATGCGCGAGGAAGAGGCTTACCGCGTACCCGCCCGTCTTGACATGAACAGGGTTGCGGCCGTCCTCCAAGCACAGGCTGACGCGGCGGCGGATCACTTCTGGCTTCTTCGCGAGGATCCCGGGTACTTCGCGGATGAGCTTCTCGACGTGAGAAACCATCGACAGGAGATGATGAGGGACACCAACGGCGACGCCCATCCCGTTATGGCTCCGCAGCGGCAGGACACCTTCTGGGGTCGGGTAGTGGCCGCTGCTCTGGTCCAGGCCTACACCAATCTCGAGACCTCTGCCGAACTTTCACGTCAAGCCGGCCTGGTCAAGTCGCTGATGGACAAGCACGCTCCTAAGAACTCTTCGGACGAGCTGCCCGAAAACCTGCTCGTCGCTCTCCTTCTCTTCCGCTACCACCTCATCGAGTCTGCCAAGTGGCTTCGGGGCGTACTGATGAACGAGTATCCCGGATCCCCGTCCACGCGACGTCTTTTTACCCGTCTGCCGCCTCCCGATCTTCATACGACCAAAATCCGCCTTCAAAGCAACCCGCATGTCATGAGCGACGACGAACAGTACTTCAATTACCTGATGACGCTGATCTGGGACGAGCAGCAAATCTTCCTCTTCCGCCTTCCCATTCTCATGGATGAGATTGACCGGCGGCTTCCGACAGTGCCCCGCATCATCTCTCCCCGTGTCGCCAAAGTCCTCGGTAATCTGTCCCTTGTTGCCCAGTGTCTCAGGGAGATCGACCAGTTCCACCCGTGGGCCCGCTCCTTCGAGATGAAGCTGCCCGACCACGAGGACGACATCAAGAGGGAGTTTGCCAAGTGGCAGTCGCCCTTGCAGAAGATGCAGGCGGCCATCGGCGCGGCATCACCCAAGTTGGTCAGCTTGACATCGAACCCCAAGGAGCGCTTCTACTTCCCCTCTGACAAACGCCAAACCAAGGATGTGGTCGACGACATGCGAGCTGCAGAGCAGAAGCTAGATCGATTCTGGTCAATCACAGACGCGCAACTGCTGAAAGCGTGTGGTAGCCTGGATGGCACTGCCTTTGCCTCCCTATCCAAGCGTGAGCTGCGGCGTACTGGCCCCTGGGTTGAACCACCAGCCAAGTCGAAGGCCATGCTCGACGTTTCGGTTCTGCACAAGCCGCTGTCCGAGTTAACGCTGGATGGCGCCCGCTCCGAATCGGCGTCTTATCGTACGGCCCAGCCGAAGGTGAAGGTCAAGACGAGGGGCGTCGCGCGGCCGCCGGACTCCGCTTCTGCCGCTCCTGAGAAGCCAGTGACTGAGGACGCGGAGGCTGTGCCGCAGATCGGCGTTGACGCCCGCGCGCTCAAGACGTTCCGGAACCTCTTCTTCAACCCCAACGTCTCTGCCACCCCTGGGGAGATCCCGTGGAAAGAGTTCCGCCACGCAATGGCGACAGCGGGATTTGAACCGCACAAGCTCTACGGCTCTGCATGGCAGTTCCAGAGCCCCGCGTCGACCATGATCTTCCACGAGCCTCACCCCAACCCTAAAATCCCTATCTGGCAGGCGCGCCGCATGGGCCGTCGTCTCTCGAGGGCACTTGGTTGGGACATAGGCACCTTCGTTCTCAGAGACAAAGCGAGTGGATAGCCTTTAGTGCCACCGCATCTTCGCGGCATCCCATCTGTTGTGCAATAGACTTCTTAACGAGACAGCTCTAGCCTGGTGCTAGCAGGTCATGCATATGATTCCTCTGTGCCCGTCCATGACGCCAGACGCGGCCCCCAACTTCGTGCAGGAGTCTATCCAGCCAAGGCGCCTTCCAAGTGCTCCACAGCATAATCAAACCCACCTGACAGCCATGCCATCGGCACCCGGCGAGACGACAAGCACCTTGACTCCGTTCTTTGCATCTCCGTCCAGTTGCATGCAGTAGGCGTCCTGGCCTACCTGTCAGCCTGGTCTCTACGGCGAACTCACGGTTGTGGTGGTACGCGCAGAACTTGCGCTGCGGGTGGAGGTACCACCCAATGCCGTCCTTCGCGCAGTCGACGAGCACGAGGTCGGTCATCCAGAGGTCATCCGGGCGGGCTTCCGAGAAAGGTGCGCCGCCTTGTGTCAGCGTCAGCTGCCTCCCCTGTTGTCCGCGAGGATCCACTCACCCTTGGTCTTGAATCCGAGACAGAGCTTGCTGGTCACCGTCGAGCCGGCGTAGCGGATACGCGAGAACTGCGACTCGCCCAGCACGTCGCCCGGGTCGAGGACGCGCGTCGGGTACTCGATGGCCCAGCTCTGGTGCAGCCCGCCGTAGCACTCCCAGATCTGCACGAAGGCGCCGACCTCTGACACGCCGTCGCGCACGTCCAGGCAGTAGTTCGTGCCATGGACCTGGAGCTGTTGAGGCAAGATTGCCGCAGCGGTGCTGGGAATGAGCACTGAGGTGGCTAGGGTAGCCAGAAGAGCTGAGACAAGCATGTTGAAGGGTGCTGTGGGTGTAGCGTCTCTCTCCTACGGCAGGTTCGAAAAGCCTCATATATGCCACTGAGGTCGCGGCATTGTGCGCTCAGCGCCGGACGCGGTTGATTGTGTTGTTGTCGAGCTGGTGGTCTCCGAGACTACGGAGACGAGATGAAACACAGTGCCAGCTTGGTCGCCGGTGCTCGGAAGTCCAGGTTTGCTTGACTACTGTAGATGCGTTTCAGTCCCTAAAGCATTGTTCTCGCCGAGCGGGCGAGCAAGACGTCGATTCCATCTGCCCTCCCAGCAGACAACCAGGACACCAATCACCATCGCCTCGAGACGCTCCAGATGCTCATTTACCGAACACGCAAGGCTCAGATCCTCGTGCAACGTGGGGTTTGAGCCATTCATCGGAGACCGAAGCGTTCGACGACCACCACTCGGTATTGACGAAGAGGCCGAATAGTACCCGAGTGACTGATCGAGCTCGGCATCCTCATGCCCACCTAGCCGTAACCTTGGCGTCGCAACTACCTTCAACATCTACAACCCTGCGATGCGCACAACATGAGCACGACAGCTTTACGGGTTCCGTCAAGCACGGCGCCGACAGAGGAGATCGAGCTGAGCGATGTCGACCGCAGACCGAGCCGGACCTCGGAGGTCCGCTCTGCCCCCGAGCCCGCGTCCAACCTGTAAGCTTCCACTATCTACCGCGCTGACACCAGGCGCGCCTGTGTGATTTGCCTTGCCATTTTCACGCTTGCATTCACGACGTGCGGCACCGCCTTCTCCTTCGGCGTGTACCAGGAGCTGTACCAGTCGATGGCGAAGCAGCCGAACACGCCGTTCACGGGGGCCTCGCCCGCGATCATCGACTTGATCGGAACGCTGAGCGTGAGCCTGATGACACTGGCCGCTCCTTTCTCGACGGCGTGGACGCGGCGCTTCAGCCCTCGTGTCATCATCAGCTTTGGCGGCGTGCTGCTCATCGTGGCGGCGGTGCTTGCTTCCTACTCCCAGGCTCTCTGGCAGTTCCTTCTGACGCAGGGCGTGCTCATGGGCCTGAGCACCAGCTTCAGCTACATCCCCGCCGTGACGGTTGCGCCGACGTACTACACGAACCGTCGCGCGCTTGCGCTCGGCATCATCCTCAGCGGCACGGGTATTGGTGGGCTGGTATGGGCCCCGCTACTCCAGAAGCTGAACGAGCGCATCGGATTCCGCAACACGCTACGCGTGTCCGGGGCGGTCTGCTCTGCGTCCGTCCTCGCCGCGGCCACTGTGATGGACTGGGACCCTGCCACGAAGGCACACCTGGCGGACGAGAAAGCGCGCCTTGCGGCCCGCGCGCACGGCACAGGTGTGATCGGCTTCCTGCGCAAGCTGTACCACATCCCGCTCGTGAACTGGCACATAGCGCGCTCGGCCAAGTTCGCGTCCGAGGTCGTCGCCAACTTCCTGCACGCGGCCGCGTACTTCACGCCGCTCTTCTTCCTGTCCGCCTATGCCAAAACGCTCGGGTTCAGCGCGAGCGAGGGCGCGACCTTCATCGCCGTCAACAACGTCGCGTCCTCCGTCGGGCGCATCATCATCGGCATCGCCGCCGACCGCTACGGGCGGGTTAACCTCCTCGTGGTGAGCACGGCGATCAGTGCGGCGGCAGCGCTCGCGTTCTGGCTCCCGTCGACTGCTGTGCCGGCCTCGGCAGCCCGAGGGCTCTTCATCACGTTCGCCGTGGTCAACGGCGCGACAACAGGCGCTTTCACGTCCCTCTTCCCCGCGACGCTGATCGACCTCTTCGGCCCGCAGAACTTTGCCAGCATCAACGGCGTCGTGTACATGCTCCGAGGATGCGCGTCCATGATAGGCACACCCGGCGCTGGCGCCCTCCTCAGGCATGACCACGACGCCGGGCCGCACGCATATCTCACCATGTCCGTGCTCGTCGGATGCCTTCTGTCTGGAGCGGCCCTGGCGTCATTCTGGATCAAGGCAGAGTCCAAACGACCATAAAGGCCCGACAATGGTTGCCCGGGTTCCGCGCCCCTTCTAGCCGAGCCGACCGGATAACCAAATCGGGGTCACGCTGTTGTAGCTTGTAGCAGACGTGTATTGGTCATTGTTTGACCTCTTCATCAGAAGCTAGTCGCAAAAAGGAGATTTGTGTACCCTGACATCAGAAGGCGGTAGTGTAAGGCCAGCGACATCGTGAGGACGCGTGCAGCAAGCCGCAGAGGCACCTCGGGCGAGGAAAGATAAAGGGAGATTGAAGCCCCGTGGGGCTATAACATATCTCACTATGTTAAGAACAGATACTACACATGATCTTAGCCAAAAGAGGCCAGAGAGGATGCCAGGAGGGGGCTGTCCAGTACTCGCTGGCTTGCGTGCGCGGACGCGGCGAATTCGGTGACACATCATGTGGCACTTTGCACCACAGCCACCGTAGTGCCGCCATTTGAGGGCCCACAATCACCCCTTATGACTCTTACCAAGGCCCTGACTCCTCCAAAGATGCCAAAAAAGCATGCTCTTCGCGGCCTGACAAAAGAGAAGCACGCAGGCTCCCAAAAGATGCCAAAAACGATGCTGACATGATTCGAACATGTGCTCCCGAAGGAAATTGATCGAACTGTTCAAGTTCTAGTCAATCGCGTTAACCACTCCGCCACAGCACCTGGTTGAAAGCTGCTGTCAGCAGCCAGAAATAACCTGGGGCGACGGAATTGACTTACGTAAGGCTCTCCGATCACCGCTGGTCAGTCAGGACGTGCTGATTGGCGAAATGCAGGATGAGAGGCAGACAGAAGTCAAGAATGCTCGTTCTCGCATCTGGAAGACGATGGTAGCAAGGATAGCGTGGTGGACAGTCTACGGGCATCGGGCCCACTGCCTTGTGGCGCGGTAGCTATGCCCTTGGGCTCTCCGGCGGGACCTGCAGAGGGATTGTCGACACTGAGCACAGCTATGCCGAGGACGGCCGACGAAGCCAGGGTCCGCCGCTCAAGGTGGCTCCTCACTCGACCTTCTTGCGCATGAACATGGTGGCCTGCGGGTTGTCGTTGTACCGCTCGCAGTCCTCGTATCCCATGCGCCGGTAGAACTTGATGGCGGCTGTGAGATCGTCCTTTGTGTCGAGATAAATCCACTCGTATCCCCTCCTCTTTGCGTAGCGGTCGAGCTGTTCCAGCAGCTTGTCGGCGATGCGCAGCCCTCGGGCTTCGGGAAGGACGTACAGACGCTTCACCTCAGCTGTCCGCTCGACGTCGGGAACTTTAATCGGCCGGAGGATGATGCAGCCGACAACTTTCTTCCCCGAGCTTGTATCCTGCTCGGCAAGCCAGAGGCCAGAGTCTGAGTTGAAGTACTTGGCGAACGCCTCAGGGGTATCGCGAACGATGACACCGATCTCTTCGTTGTACGCCGTGACGATCGACCACGCAGCGTCCTTATCGGCCTCAGTCGCACGGTGGATCCGGATCCCCGCGTCTCCCATGACGCTAACGGTGGCTGCTGGAGTGCACTACTTGGATATGCGGAGGTGGGCATGCCTCGACTCGTAATCTCGAGTTAGTGCTCGCTGCGCGAAGTCAGTCACGTGAACGTGGGGCTCCTCGGTCTCGGATCCGGTGAGGTGACGACACCATGTACAAAATCGGGCTCGCGCCGCACTTCCGCAACAATCACAGCTGCGACCATGTCCGCCGACGCTTACCTCGACAGCCTCGTCGGAGACCCAGGACCCAGTACCACTGCTTATAGGGAATGGGAATCCGTGCTTGCAGGCTGGGACGGCCAACTGTGAGTTTATAGCCCATCTTCAGGAGCTGACAACAGCGATGAATCGGTGCCGTTCCCGGAAAGGACCCCATGGCCCACACTGCACAGTGTTCTCAACTCGGACAAGACCGTGAACGACGTTGCCGAAAAGGTGTCTACAGTGCGCATTGTCGAGCCTGAGCCTGAACATGAGCCCGACCTCAACACCTCGGCTCTCCTCGCTCGGCTCAACAGGTGAGTAGCGATGCACGCGCAGGCTGACGGCAGGCACCTCCAACCTGGAGCTTACATCTCGCTGATGGAGCTTCTTGCCTCTCCTCGAGACGACATGGACATTCAGAGTGAACTAGTCGAGACGCTCGGTTTCGAGGGCGAGGGTCTGTCGCTCGTTGAAGAGCTTCTGCGCCCCGGCGTGCGCCAGGCTCTCATCTCCAGCTCAAAGAAGAAGGGCGCAACCCCGAGTGCGTCCGGGCAGGCGACGCCACGCAAACGCAAGGGGAAGATCGACATCACAGACGTGATTGGTACTGCAGAAGACATTGAGCGGCGCATTCAGGAGCAGCTTTCGCGCCCGAAGGCCATGTTCGTCGAGGAGAGCCAGCAACGCTCGCTGCAGCAGGCAGAGAAGCTTCCAAACGTTTTCACCAGCAACTCCACAATGCCGGCGCTCAGCTACGGCGGGAAAATCGCTCTTCCTCAGGGCACTGAGCGTGAGCAGACCGACGCATTCGAGGAGGTCACCGTCCCCCCGCCGACGATGGTGCCTCCAAAGGTGGGCGAGAAGCCGGTCATGATCAACAGCCTGTCACCGCTTGCCCAACGCTGCTTCCCGAAGTACGTCAGCCTCAACCGCATGCAGTCGGTTGTTCACCCCACCGCGATGGGCACGAATGAGAACATGCTCGTGTGCGCGCCCACCGGTGCTGGTAAGACTGATGTCGCGCTCATGTCGATTCTCCGCGTGATTGAGAGCCACCTGCTTCCAGGACCTGGATTCAAGATCGACAAGGACAAGTTCAAGATCATCTATGTCGCACCCATGAAGGCGCTCGCAGCAGAGATTACGCGCAAGTTCGGCAAGCGTCTCCAGTGGCTCGGCATTCACGTCCGCGAGCTTACTGGTGACATGCAGTTGACTCGCGCGGAGATCAACGAGACTCAAATCATCGTCACCACACCCGAGAAGTGGGACGTCGTCACGCGCAAGCCAACGGGCGAGGGGGAGCTTGCGTCCAAGGTCCGCCTACTCATCATTGACGAAGTGCACTTGCTCAACGAAGAGCGTGGTGCCGTCATCGAGACCATCGTTGCGCGTACTCTGCGCCAAGTCGAGTCGAGCCAGTCTCTGATTCGTATCGTCGGTCTGTCGGCCACTCTGCCCAACTACATTGATGTTAGCGACTTCCTGAGGTGAGCTGAGGTTGGCGCTTTGCTGACTCGCAGGGTAAACCGATACCAGGGCCTGTTCTTCTTCGACGCATCTTTCCGTCCCGTTCCACTCGAGCAGCACTTTATCGGAGTGAAAGGCAAGGCGCGGAGCCAGACGCAGATCCGCAACATGGACAACGTCGTGTTCGACAAGGTCCTCGAGATGGTGCGCGAAGGGCACCAGGTCATGGTTTTCGTGCACGCGCGCAAGGAGACGGTCAAGACCGCGCAAAAGCTTAAGGAGATGGCGACCGAGGAGGGTACTCTCGATATCTTCGATACGCGTGACCATCCGAAGTTCCAGCTCTACCGCCGAGATGTCGGTACGTCGCGCAACAAGGAGATGAAGGAGCTGTTCGACTACGGTTTCGGCATCCATCACGCTGGTATGCTTCGATCTGACCGCAACATGATGGAGCGCATGTTTGAGGACAACGCCATCAAGGTTCTCTGCTGTACCTCTACGCTTGCTTGGGGTGTGAACTTGCCCGCACATGCTGTCATTATCAAGGGCACGCAAGTCTACGACTCTACCAAGGGTTCCTTCCAGGACCTCTCAGTTCTCGACGTGCTGCAGATCTTTGGTCGTGCTGGTCGTCCCGGCTACGAGACCTCTGGAGTCGGCTACATCTGTACCACACAGGACAAGCTGGACCACTACCTCTACTCGATCATGTCCCAGCAGCCGATTGAGTCCAAGTTCATCCCTGGCATGGTTGACGCTCTGAATGCCGAGATTTCGCTTGGCACCATTGCCAACGTCCGAGAGGCCATTTCTTGGATTGGTTACACCTACCTCTTCGTGAGGATGAGGCGGGAGCCGTTCATCTATGGTGAGCTTGACCACGGATACAAGCTGACCACAGGCATGTCACATGACGAGCCCAAGGACGACCCTCAGCTTGGCAACAAGCGCAGCGACCTGGTGACCCAGGCCGCCCGTACTCTCGCGGCTGCCAAGATGGCAACTTTCGACGAGTCGAACAATGCGTTCGCGATCACGGACCTCGGACGAATCGCTGCCCGCTACTACCTGCGGCACCAGACTGTCGAGGTGTTCAACGAAAAGTTCAACCCTCGCATGAAGAACGCCGACATCTTTGCGATGCTGTCGCAGGCGACCGAGTTCTCGCAGATTCAGATCCGCGACAACGAGGTCGACGAACTGACGAACATCATGAACTCGGACAACTGCCCGATGGAGGTGAATGGCGGGGCGACCAGCGCGCAAGGCAAGGTCAACATTCTGCTCCAGGCATACATCTCCAAGGTCTTCATCGAAGACTTCGCGCTGGTGTCTGACTCGGCGTACGTCGCGCAGAATGCTGGCCGTATTATTCGCGCCCTGCTCGAGATCGCGCTCAGCCGCAACTGGGCGAACTGCGCTCTGCTGCTCATCGACCTCAGCAAGGCGATCGAAAAGCGCATGTGGCCGTACGACCACCCGCTGGGCCAGCTGAACACGCTGCAGCGTGACACGCTGTACAACCTGCGTCGCTGGGCGGATGACACAGAGATCCAGGAGCTGCGCGAGATGGAGCCCAAGGAGCTCGGCGAGCTGGTGCATCTGAACCCGATCCACGGCGCCGCACTGCGCAACGCCGCTCTCATGTTCCCCACGATCGGCGTCTCGTACGCACTGCGGCCGCTCGCGCACGATCTGCTCCAGATCAGCGTCACGGTCGAGCCGCAGTTCACGTGGAACACGAAGGTGTCGGGCTCAAGTGAGCCGTTCTACGTCTGGGTGCAAGACGAAGAGGGCTTGCACATCCTGCAGTGGCGTAGCATTCTGCTGCGACAGACGTCGACGGCGATCGACATTGACTTTGTCATCCCATGGAGCGGCGAGCACCAAAGCCTTTCGATCGTGACGGCGTCGGACCGCTGGCTCGGTAGCGACAGCCAGACAGCTGTTTCGCTCGTCAACCTCGTAATGCCGGCTGCGTTTGACGAACGTACACCCCCACTCGACCTGCCGTTCCTTAGCATCTCGGCCGTCGACGACCCGGACATCGAGAGGCAGTACCGCCCCTACATCACGATGTTCAACACGCTCCAGTCGCAGTCGTTCTGGCCCGTGTACCACACGCAGAATAATGTCTTGATCTCAGCCCCAGTCGCGAGCGGCAAGTCGCTCATGGGCGAGATGGCAATGTGGCACGCGCTCCGGCATCAGCCCGATGCCTTCATCCTCGCCATCGTGCCCGGTAACCGTTCTTCGGCCGAGGCCGCTGCGCGCCTCCGCCACGTGCTCAGCAAGCGGTCAAAGGTGATCCTCGCACGCAACTCGAAGGAGTTTGAGACGGGTGCCAACGAGTCGGGGTCCCGCGTCCTCGTCGCTACGCCCGGAGCTTTCGACGACATTGTTGGCGAGAAGTTGGCTGGGTTGGCGACTCGCCTCTCGCTCATCGTGCTGGAAGACATGCACCTCATGGACGCGTCGTACGAGCTATCCGTCATCAAGCTCCTCACCCTGGCGAAGCCGGCGCGTACTCGCATCGTGGGCTTGACGTGCTCCCTTTCGAACCCCTCCGATCTGGCCTCGTGGCTCGGCGTCGAGTACAACTACCGGTACTGCTTTACGCCGCAGGATCGGTCCTCTCCGCTCGTCGTCAGCACGCGCGTGTTCAATCTGCCACATGGGCTGGGCCTGCTCAAGTCGATGATCAAACCGACGTACGACCTCATCAAGAGCACGGGGAGCGCGATCGTGTTCACGCCAAGCGCCTCGAGCGCGCGCGCCGTCGCCGCAGACCTCGTGACGCAGAGCGGCACCGAGTTCGACCTGAACGGGTTCCTGTCCGCGCCGCGGGCGGATGTTGAGCCGCTGCTCGTCAACCTCGCGGACGCGGAGCTGCTGGAGCCGCTCCTGCACGGCGTGGGGTACGTCGTGCCGACGATGCGTGCGCGCGACCTGGCGCTGGTCCTCGAGCTGTACGCGGCTGGCATTGTGCGCGCGCTGGTCGCGCCGCGCACGCAGGCGTGGAAGCTGCCCGTGCGCGCCGAGACTGTTGTGCTCGCCGGCGCCCAGTACCTGCACTTCCGGGGCGAGGAGCGCATGCTGCGCAACTACTCGAAGCACGAGCTCGTCAAGATGCAGGGCTTCGCGGCGCAGTCGGCGTCGCCCACCTCGCCGGCCGGGCGCATGGTCGTCATGTGCCAGGCTGAGCAGGTCGTGAGCATCCGCCGCTTGCTGAACGACGGCCTCAGCCTCGAGTCCGCGCTCCCGTCCGTGCTCGACCCGGCGCTCGCGCCCCTCCTGCCCGCGCCCGTCTCCGCTAACAGCGGACGCGGGGACAGGATCGAGCACGAGCGCTCCGTGCTCGCCCGCATGCTCGTGCCCCGCCCCAAGCCGCTCATCCAGCCCCACCGCCCCCGCGACCCCGACCTCCGCGCTCGCGATCTCATGGACCTCCTCAGCTGGAGCTACCTCGTGCGCCGGATCCGGACCAACCCCTCGTTCTACGATGCTAGGGAGGGCGAGGAGCGCGAGCTCGTCAGCCGCTGGATCGATGCTTTCTTCCTCAACAGGGAGCGCGAGGAGGGCCACGCCCCGAAGCCCAAGGACAAGCCCAAGCTCGAGGACGTCGAGGGGTACGGCAAGGAGCAGAACCGCGCCGAGGACAAGACTGACGAGCACGAGGAGAAGATCCTTGTCCCACGCGTGCTTGCCGAAGAAGAGTTTGTTATCGAGGACGACGATGAGGGCGACAGCGACTAGCCGGTTTGCCCGACAGGGCTAGCCCGGGAGATCAGTAGACAGCGCAAGTTGCCGCCAGAGCCAATGCTAGATGATGCAAATTACACACTCTACAGACTGCTCTCTCCGGGACGCATGACAAGTTAGAAGCCCTTCATCTCGAGCCACGCCTTGAGCTCGGGGACCCAGCGGCCCTTGACCTCGATCTGGCGCGAGGTCGGCTTGATGATCGCGCTCGGAGGCGGCGTGATCGGGTCGATGTGTCCGGCGGCGAGGTACTCGTTCAGCTCTCCCTTGAGCGTCTGTCGTCAGCTGGGTCATGATCTGCGTCGGGAGCGGGCACCTCCGGAGCCGCAGTGCGGGAGCTGGAAAACGGACCATCGGCTACTTGCGAGTGCGCCTGATAACGCAGCACAAATCCCACCCCAGACCGCGCTTTGCAGCCAAGCAAAAGACCCGACCCCTGAAGCTATGCAGCGCGAGTAGAGCGCCAGGCTCCAGCATCATCTCGCAGGTGTAGCCGAAGGATCATCTTCCGATACCCGGTATTGACGCTGTAGCAAGGCTGCTCGACGGCAGGCCATACAACGCCTTGACGAGTCCTTCGCTTGTGATCGCAACCACCCGATCTCTGCCTGGCTGCCATAGAGCGTGAACAACGCAGAGCACCGACGAGCCCAGGCCCTTCCGGCACTTCGGGGCCCGCTCCGCCGACCCATTCCACCGCGCGTCTCCGCACCTCTGCCCTCCAAACGGTGGCATGACTCACCTCAGCGCTCCCCCGAACCCTCCGAATGATGGTGCGCACGGCGTTGCCCTTAATGTCCGAGTACACGGGCAGGGTGCC
The DNA here is from genome assembly GCA_023630055.1 of Trichosporon sp. PB005A. Classification (NCBI taxonomy): domain Eukaryota; kingdom Fungi; phylum Basidiomycota; class Tremellomycetes; order Trichosporonales; family Trichosporonaceae; genus Trichosporon; species Trichosporon sp. PB005A. Next base: position 351,992 of record JAMALZ010000017.1, read on the forward strand.
GTTCGCGGTGCGCTCGACGATGTAGGCGACGGACTGTTGCGGGGCCTCGGCCTGGGTCGAGTTGAAGCGGACGGCGCGGGCGGCGCGGGCGGTGCGCACGAAGCGGGCCGACGACGAGGCGAACGAGCGAAGCATGGCGGTGTGCAGGTCGAGAGGGTGTTGGCGACGAGCTGGGCGAACTTTTCGACATTTCCGACGGTGACGGCAGTTCAGAAGGCACGGCGGACCACGTGGCCGGCATTGCCTCCGCTTGCGGAAAGATGGCGATCTCCGCACTCTGTTCTTCAGATGAGGGTTATCTGGCGGCGCAGCATGCAGCGGTGGCGGGCGTCGAGTGCAGGTGGCGGCCGCGGCGCCCAAGCACGCGTCTTCCTCTTGATGGGCGTATACCCTGCATGCAGCCGACCGCGCGGCTCTGTACAAATGATAAACAAAAAGAGAAAAGGAAAGTACTGTTGTCTACTCCCGGTCTGTGTATCCCACAGCTTGCGCCTACGCCACGGCCGCCTCGACAACGACACCTTCCACCTGCCCCGCGCCCTCGCCGCGCTGGCGCTTGATGTGGCGCAGCTCCTCGAGCCGCGCGCGCAGCTTGGGCACCTGCAGGAGGCGGTGCTCGAGCTCCTGCTTCTCCTCCTGCAGGCGCAGGCGCTGCTCCGCGTCCAGCTCCGTGAAGACGTACCCGCCCTGCCCGTCGTACTGCAGCACGAGCTTGTGGTACTTCCACAGGCTCGGACGGTGCGAGACGGTCATGAGCGTGATGCCGAGGTCTGAGGTTAGCGTCGGTTTCGTGGGGTCACTCTGGTCCCCTCGTAGCCCGGCAACACTCACTCGTCGCATGGTCGTACATGGCCTTCTCAATCTCAAGCGTGACGGCGCTCGTGCACTCGTCGAGGATGGCGTACTTGGGCCGGTGGTAGAAGAGGCGCGCCATGGCGATACGCTGCTTGTCTCCGCCGGAGAGGGCGTCGCGCCACTCGCGTACGGCCTCCCAGCCGCCCTCGCGCGCGACGATGCCGCCGAGGTCGACGACGCGCAGCATGCGCTGCAGGTCCGCGTCGCTGACGCCCTTGGCGAGCATCTGCGCGTGGTTGTCGGGGTAGATGATCTGGTCGCGCAGCGTGCCCGTGCACAGGTACGGGCGCTGCGGGATGTAGGTGAAGTCGCGCTCGGGCGGCTTGGACACGGTGCCGCCGTACACGGGCCACAGGCCGCCGAGGATGCGGAACATGGAGCTCTTGCCGCACCCGTTCGGGCCGATCACCAACAAATGCTGCCCCGGCAGCACCTTGAAGCTCATGCTCTGCACGAGCACGTCGCCGTTCGGGCTGATCAGCGGCACAGAGTCGAACTCGACGTAGTCGGCCTCGACGACGCGCCCCCGCGTGCTCAGCATGCGCTTGTTCGCCTCGACGTCGGCAGACGACACGAGCTTCTTCTCGTACTTGCCCGCCTTGACGTCGTCCATCGCCTCGAGCAGGTCCGACACACGCGCAGTGTACCCCGCCAGCTCGGCCAGCTCCTTGTAGCTGTACATGACGCGGCCGAACGCGTCACTGCTGCTGAGCAGCAGGCGGCGGTTCGTCACGAAGCCCTCGGTACGGCTCGCGAGGTCGCCCGCGCCCATGCCCAGCGCCTGGCCCAGGAACGTCGGGATCGCGCAGATGACCAGCCCGAAGCTTCCCCACGCCCACTTGACGACGCCCTCCTCGGCCATGCCGTGCCAGAGCCGCACGCCCAGCACCTTGTTCACGTGCTTGATCAGCGCAAAGTAGCCCCGCTCGATCACGTTCTTCTCGTACTCCTCGCCGTGGTAGAAGGCGACCTCCTCCGAGTTCTCCAGCAGGCGCGAGTGCGTGAACCGCAGCTCGCCCTCCAGCGTCGCCTCGTACGCCGCGTAGTCGCCGAACGGCGGCGTGATCTTCTTCAGCAGGTACGCCGACAGCTGCACCAGCGCCGTCAGCAGCACGAGGCCCTCGGCGCCCACGTTCCGCGACAGCTGGTAGTTGTACAGGATCACGTCAAGCACCGGCTTGGCGATGTTGCTGTAGATCTCGGCCAGCTTGTTGCTGAACTGCTGGATGTCGACCGTCATATACTGGTCCGCGTTCTTGATCCGGTCGTCAAGGTTCGCGAGCTTGTAGTACAGCTTGGCGTCCTCACCGTCCGGCTCCTTCGTGTCCAGGTACTCGTCGAGCACGTAGCGCGACAGCCTGGGGTCAGCTTGGGTAACGATGGAGCAGCTTACCGTGTCCTGTACGCAAGGCCGAGCTCAGACTGGAGGTACTCGAGCATCGAGTTGGTGTACGTTGCGGGGATGGCGACGGCGCACCACCGCGCGAGGTTCATGAGGAACAGCCTAGGCTGGGCTGTAACGAGGGCGGATACGATGCTGGGTCCGTCAGCAGCTGCACGTGTCTTCGGCGCGTTCTCAGAAGCTCGCCGGCGTGGATGCGCATATGTGACCGAAGCGGCACTGCGTTGCGCCCAACATCCGCCGCATTCAATACGCGCGATGATGACTCACCGTCCGTCGAGGTCGGCGACGTAGAGACTGAGCGCGGTGCGCCCGAGGAGGAAGCACGAGTGGAGCGCGAGCATGGCGGCCTCGCGGCTCCTGATGCCGGGGATGACGATGCGGAGCAGCTTCTTGAGCCGCTGCTGGAATTGCGGGTCCGACACCGACACCTTCTTCTTGCCCTTGCCCTTGCCCTTGCCTCCTGCCTTACCGCGCCCGGCGCCGGCGCCGCCCTTCTTGCGACCCCCGCTCGTCGAGATCTTGACACCCTTGCCGCTCAGGTTCACGACCGAGCCCGCGATGCAGTACAGCACGAACCCGGCCGTCAGGAAGCGCTGCACATGCGTCCGGTTCGCAAGGTACGACTGCGTCAGCGACGAGAGCCGCGCCTGCGCCGCAGCCTTGGCCCCCGGCGGGAGTAGCTTGCTGGCGACTTGGGACATGACCGCTGGGCCGTGCCGGTGTTGTTCGTGCCGGTGTGTGTGTGTGTGTGGTGGGTGGTGACGATGGAGTCGGTGGATGGGGAGTGACTACGGCTGGTCTCGGCCAGCGGTGACAGCGGTGACAACGGTGACGATGTGTCGACTCGGCGTTTCGAAAAGAGGACGAGGAATGGGAGCGCGATGGACGGAGATGGAGGTTGATTGCAGGCTATGGTCTCGCGATGGAGCACCACCGTGGGCTGGGCGGTCGTGGGCCGGCTCGTGGGCCAAGAAGCCGGGTGCGGACACGGACACACGCGACCGCCGGCCGGAAGCAACCGGTTATGGCAGGCCACACGCCACGCGGGGCCAGTTTTCGCCACCCAGACATCAATCAAGCACATGCACACGCTGCATTGCATAGGCGATAGGCTATGTATGCGTATACCACTGCACTGTACAATCCGGAACAACTAGCATGGATACAAGGAGGAGAGCCCAGCAATACAGGGGTTGGGTAATATCAGAGGAAATGTGCAGAGCCAAGAGCTGAGCAGCGCAAGCCAGCAGCAAAACTCTAGTCGTGGATGGCACGTAAAAAACAGGCGCGCACCGTGTGCAGTGCACCGGGAATACTCGTGATGGCGAAGATTCGGAGCGAGAATCTTGTAGAGACAGATGGGAGGGCAGGCGGATGTCTATATGCACAACGTTCGGTGATGTTAGATGCTCTTGCCGAAACTCCCGGCGCTGCTGTGGTCGCTGAATTCGGTCTCGAACGGGTCGATCTGCGGCGCGGCGCCCTCGAGCAGCTCGTTGCTGCCGATCGCCTTCTCGTTCGGCTCGCGCAGCTGCGGGTCGGGATTCAGCGGCGACGGCCGGTCCGCCCGCGCATGGATCGGCAGCTTGACGTTCTTGATGTCCTTGGCCGGCCCCTCGAGGGCGTCGTTGATAGCAGACGCCATCCCGCTCGGGTTGTTTGTCGTGTCCATCGCGTCCTCCAGCGCGCTGCGCGCACTGAGGCCAAAATCGGCCCACCGGTCAACACCGATGTGAGAGATGACCTCGCGCACGTCTACAGACTCGTCGGTCGAGAGCATCTTCGCCAGGCGCTGGATCTCCGACGGGACAGGCACAACGCGGTCACCGTAGAACGCTCCGACGATAAACAGGTCTGCGATGGCGCGCGCTAAGCCGAGGCGGATGTCGACAATGTCCTTGCTGAGCCGGGGCAGAGCAGGGATGAAAAATTCCTCGAACGCTTGCCGGTTCGGAGGCGGTCGGATGAACTCGCGCAAGCAACGGACAAACGTCAGACGTTGTCGGTACTTTGCGCTGTGCGCGAGGTCCAGCAGCATACCGTGCAGCTTGTTCGCAGAGCAGGTGCTGTTCTGGAGGATCTCGTACGAGCGGGGAACGGCAAACGTCGCCGCATCTCGGACGGCAGCGAACGGATCGAGCAGGGCCAGGCGCATGACCTCGAGGACGACGCTGACCTCGTCCATCGTTCGGAACGTGGACAGGAACGACGGGATCTGCAGGGCAAGCTGCTCGCGCGCACGCCAGCCCCCAAGCGAGTCCTTCAACCATCCGTCCAGAATCCGTCGGAAGCAGCCCCACGCCATGTCCTGAGGAAGGTTGGCGAACAGAACGTCCACGTGCTCGAAGATGCGCTCTCGGATGTCGTCGGATCCCACAGCGCAGTGCTGGTAGACGGGGAGAACGTCCTCGGCGACTTGGTCTGGGGTCAAGACCTGTGCAAGCTCGTGAAGGAACGCTGTGATGGTGCGCATTACACGCTCGCCTGCTCGGTCGACGAGGCGCTTGAATAGGCCACGGAGCTCGGGCCAGCGGCTGCTGCCAAGCGTGAGACACACGCCAGGGAAGTTATAGCTGGCGAGCATGTCCCACTCGCAGTCGTTGCCCGTGGACTTGGAGTCGTCGCAGTAGGCTTCCAGGAGCTGTGTCGGCGGGCCCTGGGGATCCTCCACGAACGTGTAGATGACTTCGCCGAGGACCTCGAGAAGCGCGAACTGGACCTCCTCGGTGCTAGACATGAGGATGGCGACCGTCTCCACGGCGAAGTTGCGCCTTTCGGAGTTGTCGATGATGCGCTTGCAAAGCGCCGGTAGCGTAACGCACGCAGACTGGCGGACATTGTCATCGGTGTCGTTGACGAACAGATTGAACACCGGCAGCAGCCGAGCAATCTCCTCCGTGGCAGCGGCCTTGGAGACGTTCGACATGGCGACGGCCGCCTCTGCCCGAGTTGTCGGGTCACCGTCGTGTCCGCGAATCACTTCGTTGACAAACCCGTAGCGCGTGATCTCTTCGGGGGAATAGAGGTCCGAGACATGCGAGATGAAGGAGAGAGACAGCGCTCGTCCGAGCGTTGCTTCGTGCAACATCTGCTCGCGGTACAGCTCTTCCTCGTGAGCGCGATGCGCCGCGTAGTCAGGGTCGTTCTCGTCACCGTCGACGAACATGTTCTCGAGAAGCGCGTCGGGGATGTCCGTCGACAGCGTGCCCATCCCCAGCACGATGCCCCACAGTAGCTCCTGCTCCACGAGGTCGCGAGCAGCGTGGGTGAAGGGCATCGACACGTGGCAGTGGTGTCCAGACTGCGAGAGGTACGTCTGCGTCGACTCCTGCTCCGCTTCCTCCGCTTTGGCGCCCCAGACCTCGACTGTCGGGCTCTTCCCCCGGAGGCGGGCGATCACGGAGACGATGCCGTTGCGGACAGGGTCTGCGATGGCCGGGTTCTGGCTGAGCAGAAGAGTGCCCAGCAGCGGTCGGAAAAAGTCGACGGCAAGGGTCGGAGGGTTCACGGTCTCCACTTCGCCCATGTCCTCCAGAGGAGTATTCTGGGTAGTGCCGAGACCCTCGATCCCGCCCCAGAGTTTGGCAAGAGGAGTGTCTTCTGACGTTGTTACCGACGACACTGTCGTTCCTGGGGTGCCGGACTCAGACGGTTGTGAGCCCATCATAGTGGATAAGCCCCCCTGCGAGGAGAGGTTGTCGCTGCTGCTGCTTTCCCCCATGGACGTCGACCGAGTGCTGCTTGCCGGCTCCAGACTGCGAGATTCCGAGCTCGGGGTATCATGCTGGCGATAGTCATCGGCAGATCTAGGGATGTTGATGGCGTGGGGGCTTTCGTCCACCTGTTGGATTGGTAGCGACGGATGTGATATGACCGGGACGTCCTCGTCGTTCATCTCGTATGCGTCCTCGCCAGGCACCAGGTGGCAGGTCTGTGGGTCAGCAAGAGATTCAAGGTTGGAACTCACAGTGAAGAAGTACCACAGGATCCTGTGCAGATCGGCGGCAAAAGCCTCTTTGACAGAGTCGTCGTCGTCGAGGGAGAAGCCCGAGATAAGCGGCAAAACATACTCCACGGACTCGCACGGGTCTACATCGCCGAGAAGGTCGCCCAGCACGCGTGCAACGTAAGCACGGTGGAAGGCGTATTCGCTCCGACTGAGGAGGAAGATACGCTCCAGAGTCGTGAGACCCTCGTCGTCGAATGCGACGTCCATTTCGGCCATAACGTTGGCCTGCTGGGGCACCATGTCTCCTTCGTCGACCAGAATAGCATTCCCAGAGCCCGAGTCCCCGTGGAAGGGGAACTCGCTGGGGGCGGTAGGCTGCCCTGACGAAGGAAAGGCAACGTACGGCCCCGTGGGTGTCAGCTCCGCAGACTCTGTCCGGTTGTCGTCATCTTCGTCATCGTCTTCCTCAAAGGGAGACTCGTCGGGTATTGGCGGGGGTGAGGGTCCGGGAGGATGCGACGGCTCCGGAGGCTCCAAGTTCGCTGGTAGCGGGTTGAGACTGAATCGCGCCGTGTCCTCCATGTCCAACGGGCTAAGGGTGAGCGACTCTGTCGATGCGTGCAATTGGTCGAACGACGGAATGTCCGGTATCCGGTGGCTCGCAACTGCAGCTGCCATGGTCCCTAACCGCGTATCCTGAGCGGACTTGGAACGTCGTGATAGTGGTGGCCGTTGTGGAGCTGGTGGACCGCGGGGTCCAGCGTCTTGCTGAGGCAGTTCGTTCACCGCTGAGGCGGGCGAGTTGCGCCGAGAAGAGACATTGGGTCGGTTGATGATTGCTGTCTCCGATAGCCGTCGTGGCGGTACGCCGCTGTTCGGGGCCGCCAGCAGTAAAGAGTTCGCGCTGGGGGTTCGTGTCAAAGTGTGGGAGGTGCGTTCACCAGACAAAACTCGTGGGGTTGATGCAATCCACTCTTCCAAGTCCAGAGCGGGGCTTCCGGGTTTGGAGCGGCGGCCTGTGCTGTTGCTCGATGACGAGGGGGCTGGCGAACTTCTGGAACCATTATCGGCCGCTGAGCGGGGGATGAAGGTATGCGCAAGAGGGTGTGTGGGTCCAGCACCAATAGATGCCCTGCCCGAGGAGCTCAAGTGCAAGCGGTCCGAGTGCACAGGCTCAGAATGGGTCCGGGGCGACAGAGGACGTTCAGATGCGCCCTGTGCGGGAGGACTGGGCCTTCGTTGAACCACCAGTTGAGAGAAGGATGGCGTCACGTACGGCGAGACCGGCGCCATGGGAAGCCTCGACGCGGACGTCTCCGGCAGGTTGACATGTGGCGAGTTGGCGACGGGCCACTGCGGCTGTATCAGTCCATCGCCCAAACGTCGTCATCATGTGTCACTACTCACCACACTGTCCCAAGCATGAACCAGCTCGTCGCTTCCTGTTCGCGGTCTCGTCCATTCCTCGGCTCCAAATGACTCCATGTCCGTCCCCGGTACCTGTTCGGCAGTGTTGAGCGACGATGGGCTCGGTGATGGGGAAATGACGTTCACGTTGGGTTCGGATTCGTTTCCTGGGCTGGACGCCGTCGATGTCCGCCGACTCGAGTCTCCGCTGTCTGAGAGAATGTGGCTGACGAGCTCATCCCGACGCGCCGCCAATATTTCGCCGCTGTCAGAGCTGTGAGTGCTCGATGTTCCCGACAGGGCTCGCGACCGGCAGACGGATTCGCTCGAGAGGCGCTGGATGGCCCGGATCTGCGGCCGCTGCGGGAACGGTATCGGCGGGACCTCGGGAGGAACGGACGCGAACGTCGGTTCTGTTGGAGATGCGGAGGCCGGCGCGGAGATGGAGCTGGAGCTGATGTCCGAAGATGGTCTCGGCAGAGCATCGGCAGTGGCAAATGGGTCTGGGAGATCCGTCGGCGGCTGGATCCCGTGCAGAGGCTCGTCAAAAGATAAATCTGGTGGTGGATTGAAGTCGGAAGGTGGTGCGGGTGGATTCGATGTCGATGACGAAGCAACCGATGATTTACGGTGGGGATCAGGTCGCTCTGCCGACGAACCCTGCGAACTAGACGTCGAAGGGGACGAGGGCCCAGCTCGAGACGAAGGATTCCATCCCCCGCTGCTGTCCCTCCTGTCCTCCGACGGCATAACTCACAGGGGCGAGTCCCCAATGGTGCGGTCGAGATCGATGGAAAGGAGAAGGGAGTGATTCAACACCGACGAAGGTGCGTTTTAACAGAGTTCAAGCATTCAGGACGGACGGTGGATGGACACTGGGGAGGGTAAGATGCACTCCGCCGCTACCGTCGAGACGCGAGAGCTGATGTTGAGGCAAGGTAGCTCGCCGACGAGGTAGCGATGTCTCGGCTGGCAAAAGACAATCGGTGTGTGCAGACTCGGCTCTAAAGTTGTCTAGCGGTAAACAGAGGCGCACAAGTCGGGGTCGCGGAGCAGAGGGGCCAGGCGACTGGGTGACAACGGCCGAGACGATGGAGTCAGTGGGCGGGGCTGTATGTGTGTGTGCACAAGTCGGTCGGGCGGGAGGTGGTGGGGGGATAGTGGGATGAGGAGAGGACCAGAAGCGTAAGGGAAGTGGAACCGAAAGAAGGCCGACGACGCTGCTTAGGGACAGGTAATGCAAGCGACCGGATGATGGTGCAGCTGCGCGAAACGAGCTCCGAGGCTGGTGACAAAAGCGCGGCCGGGCAGCTCGGAATTGCTGATGGCGGATGTCGTGGGCGCGGGCGTGCGGGAGAGGGGGGGAGGACGTCGACGCTGGGGCTGGGTGGTGGGGGCGCGTCTTTGTCGAGAGTCGTGTGGTGGGATGACGGACTCTGTGTCGAGTACTCGTTGGATGATCAATGTCGGGGCTGGACCAATGGGAGGTGGTTTTGGCGGAACACGCAATTGGGCGGGGGCTGAGGTAGGCGACGGCGGGGGGGAGGTGGTGGGGACGTGGTGGGGACGTGTGGAGTGTGGATGGTGGTTTGGGGAGTGTGCAGTGGTGGGGTGGATGAGTAGTGAGTGTTGTGAGTGTGGTGTGGTGTGGGTGAGGATTTGAGTGAGTGTCGGTTCGCCATGAGCCAAGTGCTTGGACGAGCGTGATGTCGAGCGGGGCTAGGGCTAGGGCCGGGAGAGGGACGATAGAGTGACTCATGCACCGGCGTGGTACAGTGGGGTGCCTGGGTCCCGCGATCCTGCTTGCCTCCGTCATGGCCTATGGTCCAGCCAGCAGTCAGCCTGTGCGCAGTCCGACGCTGGACGTGCGGAGATTAGCCCCTCGCCCTAATCTGCCCTAATCAATTTCAAAATCATCTTTCGGAGCGTCCTAATCGCGCTCGAATACACTGACCTAGCTGGCCTGGCTGGCTCTTTCGTACTGTAATAGGCCCTAAAGTCCCGAGGATTCGCCGAACCCTTGAGGCTTGAGGGCTCAAGCTCCTGATGACGACGTGCCATCTCTAGCAATCGGCACATGCCCGCTAATGGAGTTGGTCAAGTTGTAATAACACGTGGCGGGGATAAGCAAAAGGGTAATGAGCCAGTCTGAGTGCGGAGGAGGGGTGCGGGATGAGTCGATCCAGTCTCAAACCTTAGGCGCGGCGCGGCTCGGCGCGGTTCGCTACCCATCCTGGCTCAGGCTTGGCTCGCCGCCAGACGCCAGACCTTGCTGACCTCATGGCCGCAGGGTGCACAGGGCGCAGCCCCCGGCCGGCGGCCACCACGGCCACCGCGAGCTGCGGTCGCGCACGACCCCGCGATCCCGCGACCCGCAGAGCTGACAACAATCGTCCCTCGCCCTCCCACATCTTGGACACCGCCGTGCCTGACTCCCGCCGCTCATCATACGTACCTACGCGCTCGATCGCTCTCCCCTTCCTTCCCCCGTCCTCGTCTTCCTCATCAACATCGCCTTCCCCCTCATCCCATCTCCTGTTCATTCCTCTGCCCGTTGCCCAACCGCTCCTTACCACACACAAAACACACTCCCTCCCATTTCTGCTCCTCGCCCCTCCCTTCCAACTTTCGAAACCTCCGCCGCACGCACCCCCATCATGACCCCGCTATAAAGTCTACGCGACTCCCGTCTTCACCCCAAGAGGCCCCCGCTGCTGAGCCAACGGTATCATGTACCACAACAACAACAACTACTACGACCCCCCGTCCTCGCCCAACGCGGGTCCCTCCAACCCCGCCAGCGACCGCGACCTGCACCCGGGCCGCAACAGGTCCAAAACCTTGACCACCATCCACTCCGCCGTGTCCCAATCGACCCTCACAAATAACAATTCCACTCCACCCACCCCGAACCCAGCGAACGACTCGGCTCCCTCACAACCGCCCCTCGCCACTGCACCCCAAGCCTCCGTACAGCGCAAAGTTCGCACTGTTCCTCGTACGTGCACCACACGCCCGCGTTCACAACCTGTTATTGACATGTTTAGCGTCCGCCATTCATGACCCGCCGACTCCGCCGCTGGAGAGTGGCCCCACTTTCGATGACTCTGTGCTGAGACCTCCGCGGCCGAAGAGGCGTCACCGCCATTACCTGTCGGACAGCTCGTCATGCGCGAGCGACGAGAGCAGCAGCGACGACGAGACACCATGGTGGACCTTCACCCAACGTGGAATGAACCGACTCCGCAGTGTGGCGCACCCCTCACGCAGCGGCACCCATGACGGCGAAATCGTGACTGAACCCGAATCTAGCAGAGAAGGGGGATACATCGATTGGCGCAACAGACGCAAGAAGGACCGAGGCAGCGGCACCCCTCCCACGCGACAGAACAGCGGCGGCCACACCCCGAAGAGCAGTGCCGCACGACTGTTCGACGCTCGGCACTTCCGCACCGGTCGTGTCTCGAGACACCAGTCGGTCGACGTCGGCAGCGGGCAGGACACGGGGCGTAACAAGAGCACCCCGATGCTGGATCGGATCGACACGACGATGGCTCACAAGGTCACACGCAGTAACTCTGCCCCGATCAGCCCCAGATCCAAGTCGCCCAAGGCCAAGGCAGACGGGCCGTACACCGCCGGCCCCCTCGTGCGCACCTCGTCCCCGGAGGGCCTGGATCGTCATTCCAGTGACTTCACCGACAGTATGCCAGTATCACCGCTCGCAAAGCGGCCGCGGGTGAAGCGATTCCTGACCGCCCCTATTCGCAGGCACAGCCTTGACGGGACGGAGAACTATACGGATTCTGAAGCGACGATGCTTGCGTCACCGCGTCTGCGCGCACGACAGCGCCTGTTTGGCTTGCACTCGAGTGTGTCTGGACGTGTGCCGGAAGAAGGAATCGAAACGCCCGCGTCTGCAAACTCGGCGTCGAGGATGCGGCGTCTGAACGCGCAGCACCTCAAGATCCGAATTCCTCCAGAGATGAAACAGCACCTCAAACACGGCTTCCACGCAGGCTCATGGCAGGACGCCTTACGGTACGGCACTCTCGACAGCGATGACATGCACGACAGCTACTTTGAGGCCGGGCACCGCCACCGCAACAGCGACCCGATCGCCGGGCTCGGGAAGCAGCCCAAGATGCGCGCCGCCTCGCTGGACGGCCATGCCAGCGCCCTGCACAGCGGTGTTACTCCGACGCCTGTTAGCACCAGGTCGTCGAACGGACGCTCATTGAATGGCCGGTCGTTCGCCTCACCTGGGGCGTACGAGACGCCAGAACGCCTGCAGAAGAAGGAGCGTGAGGAGCGGAAGCGGCGGAAGAAGTACAAGCGGTACCAGCCGCAGACGCTCCCACCTCCGACGCCAGGCGTGCCGGCTGCTCTGATGGTGCCGGGCGAGAAGAAGGTGCTCGGCAGGGAGAACTGGGGCACAGCGAACAACGGCCTGCCGCCGCCGGATCCGGAGACGAACCCGTTCGACCGACTGAATCCGTTCGATAGAATCGACGAGGAGGCACGGTCGTTTTCATCGCCTAACAACGCGATCCTCGAGAAGCAGTCGCCGCGCTCGTGGGCGCCGTGGTGGCTCGGGTTTTGCCGGCGACGGCGTGCGCACGCGCCCGTCGACGACCTAGACCTGCGCACGAAGCTGCGGCGCATGCTGTTCCTCGACGCGCGCATCACGATCTACATCCGTCTCGTGAACCTGGGCATGGCGGCGACGCTGCTCGGGCTCGCGATCACGATCCGCCTGATGCTGATCGACCTGGACATTGACGGCGTGATCGGGCCGAGCACGACGTTGATCATTGCGTACGCGTGCCTCACGATTGTGCACGCCTTAATGGCCATCTACAAGGAGTACTTTGGGCGGCCGATCGGGCTGTGGGGCCTGCGGTCCAAGATGCTCTGGGTGTGCCTGGACCTGCTGTTCATTGCGCTGTGGAGCAGCGCGACGACGCTCGCGATCAACGACTACATCAACACGCCGCTCGACTGCACGCCGATGACGCCGTGGTGGACGAGCGGGAGCGACTACTACAACTACCAGTACAGCTACCACCCGCAGCGACTCGCGGCGGCGGCCACCGGGACGGGCAGCAGCCCGCGCGACCTCCAGATCACGGACGAGCTGCGCGCGTCGCCCAAGGTTGCGCACATCTGCGAGCGCCAGATCGGCTGCTTCACGGTCGCGATTCTGGCGCTGCTGCTGTACTGCGGGAACATGATCCTGTCGCTGTTCAGGATTTTCGAGACGGTGCGGCGGACGGCGACGCCGGTGCGCAGCATCAGCATGTCGGTCGGGCCGTAGGGAGCCGCGAGCCCGTTCTGTGTGTCCACGCACTGCGTGCCAACGGCCACGCCTACGGTCATCCTCATCATTTTCTGACTCTTCGACTTCGATAAAGACGCCCCACTTCCCAGATCCTTCGATACGATCTCAGATTCGGTCCCGCAGGGACAACACATAGATTCACGGCGCGCCTCCGGAGGGGCGCACTACAGCGCTTTATATTGTGTACAATTTGGACTTCTGGTTATCATTCACTGCATGTTTTATGTACCTTTACCTGCTTTGTGGGTGTGGGCTGTGGGTCGTGGGGGAAGGTGAGGACAGAGGGGGCAGATTCCTGGCGATCTGAGTTCTGGGCGCCAATGTGTTCGCCAGCAGGCAGCAGAAGCCAGGCAGATCCGGCCGCGGCCAGGCCCGAAGCTGTCAGCTTGCGGCCTTAGATGCCGCGAAGCAGCGATCGGCGTGCGCGCGCCATTGTGCTCCTTGCGGGATATAAGAGCGGGTGGACCAGCAGCATCAGTGGCGCCACCGCCCTTCATCGCCATCCCCATCGCTCGAGCCATGGGCGAGCTGTACCAGCCCGTGAGTCCGCCCTCATCCCTGTGTCTTCCGTCACTGCGCAGTGCACCTTCCCCACTCCCTCGCTCCGCCCCGCTCCCTCGCTTCGCTCCGCTCGGTCGCCCGCTGACAGCAGCCACCCCCCGCCCCCCCGCCGCTGCACCTCTCCCCCCTGACACGGACGTGCCGGCGCGGCTGCTGCGCGTCCGAGGCGGAACACGTGCACCACGACGCGCCGCGCTGCCCGCGCACGAGCGCGACGACGTGGGTCACGCGCGGGCCGCCCGGCTGGTGGTGGCCCAGGAGCGTGCATGAGGTGTACTAGCGCCGAGCCCCGGAGGGGCGAGGCGCGGCGCTCAAAGGGCTAGGCCACTCGGCGAGCGCGCAGCCGCCTTGCCCGCAGATCGGGTTGTGTGCCGCACGCCGACCCCGGCTCTCGCTCAGCCGAGTTCGCACCAGGCCTATGCCCCGGCGCGGCGCGTGGCGCAGAGCAAGACGCACTGGAAGCGCGCGCAGAGAGACGTGCCCCGCAGTCGACAGCCTGTAGTAAGCCTGTTTCAGCCGAGGTGCCGCCTGCTGTGAGCTACGCAGATCTTAGAACTATGCAGTACATGGTCGTGATACAGTACAACAGACTCTTCTCGCGGCTCAGTCCACGTCCATGCCCTCTCCCACTGCTTCAGGCGGCGCGCCGAACCCGGCTCCGGTGCCAAAGCCGGCCGCGCCTATCGGCGCAGTCGGTGCAGGTATGAAGCCCGGCGCGCCGAACCCCACACCCATGGCCGCATTGCGCTCGGCCTCGCGCGCGGCCGCCTCCATCGCGGCAATCTCGGCCTCGTCCGGCTCGCCGTCGTCGGCCTCGTCGCCGAGCCCGTTCTCCCAGTCGTCGTAGCAGTACGCCTCGTACTCGCCGCACTGCTCCAGCGCGCGCATCGCGTGCTCGTGCGCGCTCGCGCTGGCTGCTGAGTACGAGCCCGGCGCGAACCCGCTCAGGCTCGCCGCACTCGTGCCGCTCAGCCGTACGCCGGGCCCTCCCATCCCGGCCGTCACGCCGAAGCCTGTCCCGTTCGCTGCGCTGGCGGGGCTCGCTCCGCTCGCGGCGCTCGCGGCCGCCGCTAGCGCCTCCACCTCGGCCGCCTCGGCCATCTCGATCTCCTGCAGCAAAGCGCGCTCCTCGCGCTCCAGCGCAGACAGGCCCTCCTCCCAGAACTCGGGCAGGAGCGGATCCGACCCGCCCGTCTCCTGCTCATACGACACGAGCGCCGCGTGCTGCGCCTTGCGCCGCTGCAGAATCATGAGCCGGCGGAATATCTGGGGTCAGCGGGGCGCTAGTGGGGAGCGGAGAGAGGGCGAGCAGCCACCACAGCTTCTGTCTCCAGAGCAAGTCTCACCGCCGCGGACCTGCGGTCCTCGGGCCCGGCTTCGCGGTCTCCGCTCCTCGGCCTGCGGCCGCGGTGCTGACTCACCTCCTCGTCCTCCTGCATCGCACGCTGCTCTGCGTCCGGGTCGTCGAGATCAGGCGGCGGCTCGGTGCCGCGTCTGCGTGCGATCTCGGCGTCGCGCGCTGTGCGCCGGCGATGGCTGTCGGCGAGGCGGCGGGCGAACTTGTCGCGCCACATCGCCGACTCGGTCGGGGTCGTGTCGCCGGCGAAGAACTCTCCGGGAGACGACGGCATGCGCCCCGCCCCCGGGCGGCGGGACGCGAGCGACGACGCCGGCGGCGTGCGGTACCGCGCCGAGAGGGGCGTGTTGCTGCGCCCAAAGGCCGGCAGCCGCGCAGGGCTCGAGTAGCCGCCCGGCGTGGGTGAGGACGGCGGCGGGGACGACGAGCGCGGGTTCAGGGGCGACGACGAGCGCACCGCGTGCGCGGAGGCGGAGAGCATGGTCGTGGCGCGGTTGGGATGTGGGAGAAATCAAAATCACAAACAAAACATGGCCCCGCGTAATGATCACGCGCTTGGGAGTGCATTAGCCCAGGGTATTAGCCACAGCCTAATGC
The DNA here is from genome assembly GCA_023630055.1 of Trichosporon sp. PB005A. NCBI lineage: Eukaryota > Fungi > Basidiomycota > Tremellomycetes > Trichosporonales > Trichosporonaceae > Trichosporon > Trichosporon sp. PB005A. Next base: position 367,464 of record JAMALZ010000017.1, read on the forward strand.
ACCCGCCCAGCCGCCGGGGTTCCATTAGCGGAACCAAACGTCTATTAGAACATGACGCGTCGGCTCCGGACGCCGCGCAGGACGCGTGAAATCAATGTCCAGGCTCAGGCGCCAGTTGACTCACCCTAGTGTTGTTGCCACTACCTTCTCAACCGTGCTCGCCATCCATCCGGACGCCGACCCCATCCGCCTTCCCGCTCCCCCGCACCTAGCCTGCCCAGAATGCCGTCCAGAACGGCCAAACTGGCCAAGCTCGACTTCAAGGAGAAGCTCATCCAGTCCGGAAAGGGCGGAGGCCAGGAGGCCCTCCTCAAGCGTCTCAAGGTAGGCCGCGTTCTACCCCGCCGCTGACACCCAGACTCTGCATCTCAAGCTCAAGGACCTCGAGCAGGACGGCACCGACCTCAAGTCGCTGGACGCAGTCCACAAGCAGCTAATCGATCGCATCATCCTCCACCACAAGGACCGCGGCGTCAAGGCATACGCTGCGTGCTGCCTCGCCGATCTGCTGCGTCTGTATGCGCCCGACGCACCCTACACTGGTGACGAGCTCCGCGACATCTTCCAGTTCTTCGTTGTCCAGATCACCCAGAACCTCAAGTACCAGCCCGGCACGAGGCCGCTTGCCCCCAGCAAGAAGAGCAACGACGCCCAGCCGTCCCAGGCGACACGCATCAACGAGATCCCGTACTACAATGAGTACTCGTATCTCCTCGACAACCTCGCGTCGATCAAGAGTGTCGTCCTCATCTGCGAGCTGCCCAGTGCCGACGACCTTATCACAACATACTTTGACAGCTTCGCCGACATTGTCCGCCCCGACATGAACAAGCTCATGGTCCGCAACATGGCCAGCATCCTTGCCGACCTTCTGAACGAGGCCGACACCGTTCCGACTGGCGTCATGGACTGCATCTTTGGCCAGTTCGAAAACTATGGAACAGTGAGCATCCGAGTCAAGCTGAAACTAACCCCAGACGCCAGACCGGCCATCGTTCCAGCTCATCGCCGACGTCTGCAACAAGTGCCCGCTCAAGCTGCAGCGTCCGACGTTCGCGCACTTCTCCGAGATCCAGCTTTCGCACGGACGCGACCCGAGTCCGAGCGACCTCAAGATCCTCACGTCATCACACCAGCTCCTCCTCACCATCTTCCGCCACGCCCCGAACCTCCTCCTGGTCACCATCCCTCTACTGGAGGAGAACCTCCAGGCAGCCGAGGAGGTGCCCCTCCGCGAACTGTCCACAAAGACACTCGGTACCATGCTCGGGGAGAGGCCGCAGATCGGTGGCGGCTACGTCGAGATGGCGCGTGCCTTCCCCTCCGCCTGGCGCCAGTGGCTCGGACGAAGAGTTGACAAGGCTCTCTCTGTTCGTCTCGCCTGGGTCGAAGCGGCCGCGATCATTCTTGCGAACCGACCTGAGCAGCGCGAGGTCATTGAAGGTAAGCTCCACAGTGACGAGGCTGACACTCAGGCCTTCTTGTCGACCGCATCCAAGATGCAGATGAGCGAGTACGCGCCGCCGTTTGCAAGATTGTCGGATCGCTTGACTATGCCACTGCGCTGAACCCCCTCAGCCACGCACTTTTGCGGGCTGTTGGTGGACGGATGAGTGATAAGAAATCGGCGGTGCGTGCCGAGGCGATCGACGCCCTGGCCAAGCTGTGGCACAATGCCTTCACGGAGATGTGAGTCTGGAAGCGCTCATGACTGACAGAGCAGACAGGACAACAGTGAGGAGGCGTCTGAGCAGTTTGGGTGGATTCCGCAGGAGATGCTCTTGACTCTGTTCCGCAAGGACGTCACGCCAGAGCTCCGAGGCCAGATCACGGTCGCGTTCAAGACAAAGATCCTTCCCCTAGCGAAGCCCGACGATGAGCAGGCCTGGGTCGACAAGTTCTTGCAGGTGACTTCGCAGCTGAACGACAATGCCTTGCGCGCCCTCGACCGCCTGACGGGTCTTGTTGGCTACAGCCGCGGGCACTCGCCTTGGAGGGCGTTCGTCGACGCATGCGAGGAGAACAACGGCGGTATCGCCGACAAGGGCGACATCGTCAAGCAGCGCATGCACTACGTCTTCAACGCCATCGCTGCCATGCTGTTCGGCGACCAGGATAAGGCGAGGAAGGACATGGAGACGTTTGCCGCCGCGAACGAGCCACGCATGTACCGCAACTTCCGTGCGATCGTCGACCCGCAGTCCGACCTCCGCACAATCGTCAAGGCGCGTGCCGAGTTGCTGCGCCGGATCCAGCAGGCGCATAGCGGCATTTACGACACGTTCACGACGATCATCGAAGCCGCGGGCTGGAACCTGATCAATCACTCGAGCATCGGTGGCTTCATCAGGCGCCTCGTGAAGCCGGAAGGAAGCAACTCCCGTGTGTCTGAGATCGCCGCTCGCTACCTCGCTCTCATCGCCAAGGAGTGCGCGCCGATGTACAAGAGCCACGTGGATCAGCTCGTCATCGCGATGAACGACAAGAAGAACGACACGCTCGTCGAGGTGGCGCTGCAGTCTCTCGCAGCCTTGTGCAAGCTGGATAAAGATGCCGGACCGAAGGACAAGAAGGTTGTCGAGCGCGCCGCCAAGCTCGCGCTTACGGGGACACCCCGCCAGGCAAAGTTTGCCTCTCGCTTCATCGCCAACTCCAACGACTCTGAAGCGGCTACTGAGCTCGTTACTGTGAGTTCATCCCGTTTCAGTACTGACGTCAGCGTCTTTGGGAGGACCTTCGCGACGGCGACGACGAGCACATTCTTCCTTTACTCCGGTCGGCGGCCGAGCTCGCGATCTCGGCGCCGGTCGCTTTCGAGACGAAGACAACCGAAATCATCGGCTTCGTCATGAACGAGGTCATGCTGCGCAAGTCGCCGTCCGAGGAGGTCGAGGACGACCGGTGGGTTGAGGAGGACCAGCTTGACAACCTGGACCGCGCCAAGCTGGAGGGCATGCGCGTCATCACGCATCGCTCACTCGGCTGGGCCCGTGACGAGCACGCGCTCGAGCTTGTGGACCCGACGTTCCGTCTCCTGACGACCATCATTAAGAATCTTGGACAAGTCAGTGACATGACAGCGGAGGGTCCGCAGGCACGTCTGCACATGCGCCTGCGCGCGACGCTGTGCCTCATCAAGCTGGCCAACGTGCGGCTGTTCGACCGGCACATGACCAAGTTCTTCCCGGACATTGCGTTCATGCTGCAGGACGAAAACTTCACGGTGCGCAACCGGCTGCTGAAGAAGCTCGCAGAGGTTCTCCCGACACAGCGCCGCCTGCCGCGCTGGAACATTCTGCCTGTGCTCGTCGCGCAGGACCCGGAGCTCGAGAACGTCGCGATCGCAAAGAACCTGATCATGGCGGACATCCGCACCTGCGCGTCGCTCAGCTCGAAGGGTGAGTCACCATTGCATTCAGAAGCTGACATGTCCCAGAGGACCGTATTGACCGCATCGAGATGCCGCTCGCGCGCCTTCTCCATTTGCTCGCGCACCACCCGGACCTGGACTGGAGCAGCGCCAGCGAAGTCAAGGACCTGACGCGGTTCATCGAGCTGTTCGTCGAGATGGTTGCGAACGGGGACAACGCGTCGCTGCTGTTCACGATTGCGAACAAGCTGAAGACGGTGCGCGACGCGGCCGAGGAGCTGGACCACGCGCAGATCCAGCGCATCATCGACAGCGGCACGTCCCGACCCCTCGGTGCTGCCAAAGAGGAGGCAGACGGAGATACGCCGATGTCCGAGGCTGACAGTGGCACCTCGCCGACACTTGTGAGTGCAATTTCTTTCAATTTTCAGTGCATTACGGAGCTTTTCTGATGTTAGAACCTGTACAAGCTAGCCGAGCTCGCGCAGATTATCATCAAGGCGCGCGCGCACCACCACGGCTGGAACATCACCACGTCCGCTGTCGCCGTCAAGCTGCCGCGCGACATCTTCCACAACCTGCCCGATCCGGCGACAGCGCGCCACGTCGCGTCGCAGACGTACCTCCCTCTTGCAATCGAAGAGTGGGCGCAGGGGCTGGGCCGGAAGCCGGTCGCGACACGCCCCGAGCGGCGGAAGCGCGAGCGGCCGGCGCGCAGCCCGAAGCCGCGGAAGCAGCGGCGCGGGGGGCGGCGCGCCGCACGCGACAGCGACTCGGAGACGGAGTCAGATTCGGACTCGGACTCTGACGAGGACGAAGAGGACGAGGAGGACGAGAGCGCGAACGAGGGTGGCAGCGAGGAGGAGGGGAATGCAGTCATGGGCCGCGGGGGCCGGCGCAGCGCCAAGGTCCGCGCGACACGCAAGGTGCAGAAGAAGAAGAGGAAGGACAGGAAGCGCGAGCGCAGCGCGTCGGCGAAGAGCGAGGCGAGCGCGGCCAGCGAGGCGAGCGAGGCGAGCGAGCTCAGTGCACTCAGCAGTTAGGTTTATATAAGCTCTCGGTATGTATTCTAGTCACGGATGTCTAACAGTCGTGGCCTGACAGAGCGGACTCACCATCATGGCTCTAAGCTATTGCGGGCCCAAGTGCGCGCCACCGGTCTTTGAGGGGTCGTCGGTGATCAGGCCAGGAACGTCCTGGGTTACACAAGCGAGCTGCGTCCTGAGAGAAAGTGGAACAATGTGATAATTATACATGGGACTATGTTACAGCGTCAAGCAAGAACTCGCCACCCGAGGCTGGAAGCCCAGACCTCGAGTGCAAGGCAGCACGCCGCAACTGCTTTCCAAAACTTGCGCAAGCGAGTTTGGGGGCAGCTGCGGCGCTGCACGAGCTCTGCTGACACCAGCAGGCATTCCGCGATGATGACGCGGAACACGCCCTCTAACTTGAGGGCAGGGATCCTGAAGTTAGCCTGGCCGAATCACAGACGATGGACTCACCTGATTGCGGCCAGGGAGATAGCCGCAATGAACAGAAGCGCGGAAACGGCATCGTATTCCGAGAGGTCTGCTATCAGCTCCTAGTTCAAAGGGAAGACCAAGTAATGTGGTAAGGGGGTACTTACTGCAGCCTCCTCTGACGACGTTCATAGCGGCCTCTGGGTCGTACGTCGCTAGGCGGCTGAGCATGGGGATTTGCGCAACCATCGCGGTGGTGGTTGTGGCCCCCGTGATGTCCTTTGCCGGGAGTACTGCTGTCAGCTCATAGCTCGAAGGGAAGACGAAGTAATGTGGTAGGGGGGTGTACCTACTGAATTATCCACGGACAAAACCAGCCGCCTCAACGTCGTAGCTAGGGTCGCAGTTGACGGAGGGAACGAGTTTATCCATGTTAGAGTGTGGGGCTTGGGATGGGAAGAAAATAACAGAACAAATCAAAAACAGAAAGAGAAACAAGATGCTCCAGTCCTTATATGCCCGTCATAACTTCCACCGGTTTGCTGGCTGCGGGCTGCGGGCTGCGGGCCTGCATCGTGGCACGTGCAACCGTCGGCATATCCACATAGAGCCTTCTTGGCACTCAATCAGCGTCAGAGGGCGTCGTTGGAGGGCGTCAGTGGCATGTTCGCGCACTGCGCACCGAAGGGCGCTGAGGCATGCACAGCCCAGGTCACTCTCAGCAACGTTCTGTCTTGGAAGACTTAAGTCTTAAGAGGCAAGTTGGCCGGCTGTGATCCGTGCCACCGGATCCTGCAGTGCATGTACGCATGTGCATGGATGGCGGAGAGCACCCCAGCGGGGGCGCTAGCCGCAGTTCCACTTCACTAGCACTTTACAACTGCCCTCCGTGCTCCGCGCGGCGCGCCCTGCCCCCCGCTTAGAAAGATACCCATTGCACTGCGAAGCAAAGGGAGTGCCGAGTGCATGTGTGTGATCTGCGACATGCAAGGTTGTTGGCTCCGCTTGACAGCCGATACTCTGGCGACCATTTGAAAGCTCCGCAGATCAGCAGATCATGTGACATCGTCCGACAGGTTTAGCCATCACGCCGTCCGTCTTCACTGTTTAGACCTTCGTCTGCTGCTGCAGTCTTCCCCGTCGTTCCTTAGTCATTCGCACACAGGTCCTTAGTCATTCGCACACAGGCAACTCGCACGTACATCGCAATGGCTTCCCCACACTCCTGGGTCATCGACCCCAACAAGGAACCAGAGCAATACGACCACTGGCCAAAGCACCCCGAGTGGCGAGGCCACTACAGCTTTCTTACCGCGACCCCTCCAGCCCTCGCTTCCACCTATCACACAAACTCGACAACCTACAGCGCCTCAGTCATTCCATTCCAGCGTTATCACTTTGAGGAGTTTCACTGGGGCAAAGACCGCTCGCAGACTACGACACGCACCGAACTCGAAGATGGCCTGCACAACGTACTCGCCCTTTACGACATCGTTGCCGACGTCTACCTCACCGGGGCTCTCATTCGCTGTGCCAACTGGTGCCACTACCCAGACGAAGACTTCAAGCAAGAGTTTGACCGGGTCTTGTTCCGCATCCACATCTATCTGCGTGTTCTCCATGCCGTCGCAGGTATGTTGAGGCTCGAATACCTCACTGAGAAAGGTCGCAGTACTAAACAGAGCAGAGCATGTTGCCACCGAAGTGCACGCCCTCTCTGGGCTTGAACGTCTACACGTCGTCACGCCCGTCTGGCTGCCCTGCGGACTCAACGTGAAGCTGTCGCCGGAGCTGCTGGATGCCACCTCCATGCCCCCGTTCCCCCGCCTCACTGACGACTACGTTTTTCGGCTGTGCGGCTTGTTCGCTGTGCGACCCTCATTCTCAGAGGCATTGGAAGAGGATCTCGCCAAGTCAAGAGAACACGCCAACATGGTAAGCGAATGGGCGATGAAGAATGCTGGCAGGCGGCAACACTTCGGAGACTATTTTGTGGGGTATAAGCAATGATGTGTATCACTGCGTTTCTGCTGACCTGGCTAACATCAGACGGTCGAACTGCATTGAGATCGCGTTTCCTCATGTCGGGAGGAACCTCCTGTTCTTTCTGGACACTCCCCTAGAATGCCAGGAAACTGTGGTAGAGTACTGGCCGTTTGCGGCGCCAGACATCAATACGTCTGGTGCATCTGGTGCTTCTGGCACGCTTGACACGCCTGGTACGGCTAACCGAGGCTGACTGCGGCTGGCGCCACTTTCAACATATCAGCTTCCCCGGTGTGCAGCCCGCATCAGTACAAGGATCTGAATGTAGCACTTAACGACGCGCGAGGAGTGCTTGCTTTCACAGCATACTGTTGCGCGTGTCGTAAGTAATGCAAGTCATCGTGCAGCAGGACGCTGTCCACCGTGCCACATTCCGGCCACATGCGTACCTTACCTGCTCCGGCGCCGCGCTGGTTACGAGCTTGGAAGCTAGGAAGCCGTTCCGACTCGCATGCGCGCGTCAGTGTGGTCATTGGTACGTGCATGCGTGCATGCATGGGGGAGGGGATTCAGAATGCAGCAGTGCTTCACCTGGCAGAACGCAGAGCATGCCACTGGTCACCGGTGCATGCCGGTTGCAGCACACTGACAGGCGCGTACGGGCGCGACGGGCTCAAGCTAGTTTGCCCGCACAGCAGCCTCTGCCGCAGCCCAGTCTCGGGCGCTCTGGCTGAACGCGGTGCCCTGCCCGCAGCGGCAGCTGGGCGCACCCCATCTGCGTTCTCGTGACCGCCGCTTACCTGCGAGCTGCGATCCCACCGGCCAACCTCGGTACTGTGTTGGCTCTGTTCAGACGGCAGCGTGCAGCGCGCAGCGCATTGCGGGCGCATACGCCCTGCCCGACGTCAGCCCTGGCTGCTCGCCCGCAGCCCACCGTTGCTGGGGTAGTACGGTTTCGGCTCCAACTTTGCATGCCGCTGGCCTCGTTCCGTGCGTTGCGTGCTGTGCCATCGCAGCCCGGCGAAGAGACGGCGCGAGGAAATCTTATCTGCCGCTGGAGTGCCAAGCCCGCCAGCAGAGTTGGCTGCACGGCGGAATGGGGCCTGCGACACGCAACATCGGAGCGTATCCGCCGGAGTGGGAATGGAGGAGTGTGCATCCCCAACGAAAGTGAGAACGTGTGCGGCCACCGCCCCAACACGAACAATTGAGCATATGAGCACATGCGCACCCAATCCGAACACGGCCGTCGTACCGAAGCTCTGAATGCATGAATGGTTCCAGTTCCTGGCTGGCAGCAGGCACGCACGGCACGCATGCTCCAGCTGCAGGATCGCAGGATCGCACAAGTACTACAGCGATTACGGCAAACCTTATTTCGATCACGCTCGCGGCGACTCTGCGGCTTGCGGCTTGGGCGTCAGGCCCAGCTGCCAGGCGCATGTGCATGCCGTCAGCTGCAGCAGCGGAGGCCCGCAGGCGATCTTGCCATGGATCCTTGTGACGCACCCTCGCGCCCACATGCTCACCCCGGCACCGATGACTGCATGGCTGGGCGTGAGTGGGCGTGGCTGAATGCGATCTCGGCGCAGAGTCATATATGCGATCTTGAACGTTTGGGCCAGCGCTGGGTGACAGATCGCATCGCTCCACCGGCCATGGTCAGACACGATTCAGTGTGTGCTTAGCGTGCCCGCTGTGGCCGGTGTGTGGCGCTGTGAACCCACCATGACCGTAATCTGATAATTCCTTGGGGACCTCGGGCCTGGGCACCCCTGCGACTCGCTGTCGCTGCACATCGTGCATATCTTGCCCGGCACACTCTTTATCGGTTCATGGTCCTCTGCACCTGCTCCATGCTCTACGGCCTGCAGCCTGAGGGCTCAGCCCCCGCGCACGTCGTACCCACAAAGGCACCCTGGGTGCTCAAGGTACACATGACCATTTCATCCACCCTTTGATTTGTTACCAGTCCTCTGTCCCCCACGCTCATGCGCTCATGCTGCTCCCCACGCTGCCGCATGCATGCCATCATACCCCCCATGCCTGACGCTGCTCTGGCTTTTGCGCAAGAATCAGGCGCAGTGCACTCAGTACTTAACGCGCTCATGCACGGGCAGCTGCCCTCTTCTCTCTTCTTCTCCTCCCCTTCCCTCTCGCGAGCTCCTCCCTCAGCAGCACGTAGCAGCTTAATAACACGCAACATTGTCCACGCACTCACTGTTCCCTGCTCACCCCTCATCGTTGCCTCAAACTCAGACATCGCGATACAAAGCACCACCACAAAGACTGAGACCGTCGAGTAGCTTTGGCCTTTGTCAAAGCATTGTACATCACGGCGGACGTAGCCTCTCACCTCTCATCCCCCCTCCTCTCCGCACCCCGTGCCCACGCCCGCGCCCGCATCCGCACCGCTCTCCGGCTTGTGCAGCAGTACCGCCCGCTCTACGCTCTACGCTCGACCTAGGCGACCTCGGACTAGTCCGACATTCCGGGATCGGCGAGCAAGGTCCGCGGCTATCTGCCTCGCTGAGCCACTGTCGACGCATGTCCCCGGCGCGCACCGCCTTCACTGCTGGGCGCTGGCTCCTGGTGTCGCTGAGCACCACGCACTGGATCACTTGATTCTGTCCATATCCCTGCGCCCACTATTCATATCGTAGTCTCAGCGCGAGTTAGAGCAGCTCGCCTGACATCGGCTGCTGCACTGCACTCGCTGCGACGACAACTCCAAGCACGAGCACAAGCATAAGCACAAGCATTGCTGTCTCGGCGCTCGAGCGCAGCACACAGCACAAAGCACAACCGCACACTAGGCGTTCGTAACGAATTCCTGGAGTGACGCCTGCCGTCTCCCGCCCGCCCAACTGCCCAGTCGGCCTCCTGCCAGCAATCCGGCGGCGAGCACGGCCCCCACTGCATTCCGCACCCCGCACCCCTCGTACCCCTCGGGCCTTGCACCTGTCACGCACCTCACGCACCAGTCACCGCCAAACACCCATCCGCGCTGCACTTGTTTTTGCCTTTTCATACTCTCTCTGCGACCTTATCGCTCCGCCTCGACTAGACCCATCGGCCCGCCGGCCGTGCAGCACGGGCACGCCGACACGCCGACACGCCTCACGCCTCGGCGAACGAAACGACAAAGCCGGACGGGCTCACGACCGGAGACGCCCGACGCCCGACGCCCATTCAACGATCGATCACGACACGCCTGCCCTGCATTCTGACGGCTGCCGCCCTGAGCTGCGTCCACGATCCACGACTCGTTCATCAATAGCAGCAGCTCGCACATCAGCATCGGCATCAGCATCAGCAATTCAGGCATTCCATCAGGCATCAGAGCATTCATCACCCCATCATAGCGCATCGCATATAGGCACTCGCAGCGCCATTCGCCATCGTCCGCGCGCCGCCGCCGACGACCCAAGACCCAAGACCCAAAACAAAAGCGCAAGCACGCAAGACACGACACACGAGACACGGCGAGACGCTAAGCTTTTCGCGCAGCCTTGGTAAGTCACCCACAGCTCCCTTCCCCTGCTCCGCCGTCATGTGCCCCCATCCATCCCCACCGCGTTGCCAGTCGCGTCGACCCCGCTGCACTCCTCGTCGTCGCCGCCGCCGCCCTCAGCACAGCACAGCAGCCAGCCACTTGCCACCGTCCACTCGACTCGACCTCCGTCACCCCCTGTACCTGCCCCCTGCCCCCGACGGCGCCTTCCCTTGTCACGCTCGCCAGCCAACTTGCCACCCACTCCCTGCCCTTGTGTCGAACGTGTCTGTGTCTGTGTCCGGGCAGCCAGTGCGCCAGAGCGCCAGTGCACGACCCCGCCAGCCAGTAGCGTGCAGAGCTGCGGCTCCGAGCAGTGCGCCGAGGACGCCGTGCCGTCGTTGCCGTGCCGTGCTTGCCGTGCATTGGCGGATCTCTAGGTCTGCATCCGGTCCGACCCGTGCCCTGGCCGGCTGCCCCGCCGAGCCCCGCGATCGCGCCGCTAGTGCCGCTCGCTTGTTGGTCCGTTGGGCCTGGCGCTCGCTTGCGGCCGCGCTCTCGTTGCGGTGGCGGCGCCGTCAGGGGCACTCGGCTCGATATCGTTCGTCCATTCATTCAGCACAAACACGCCCAAGCCGGCCGCGTGGGCGCGCGATTCAGCCCAGCAGCCAGACATCCCACCGACATTCACCACCGGTGCGATTCACCGATTCACTCATCCCTGTCGTCCTTGTCCTCCTTGCTCCTCGGCCCTGCTCTTCTCCTGCATCCCCTTCCGATCCTCGATCCACCTCGCCCCGGCGGCGAATCGCAGACCGTCCCCCTCACTCACGCCCTCACCACCACCCCGTCCTCCCTTCTTGATCTTCGGTGCGGTGTTGACATCATCCCCAGAGCTCTTCCGCGACCTCGCGCCGACTCTGTCACGACCATAACCTGACCGACACGCCTCGCACGCCAACGCCCCCCGCCTCCGTGTCTCGCCGCCTTCGACGCTTGCACGGCCGTTACGACGACCCACGACCATCGATTCACGATCCGCCCCCACGATCTTGCATCTCCCTCCCTCCCTCCTACCCAAGCACGCAACCTGAAACGAAACACCCCACCCAGCTCCCCCCTCGCATCCTCCCTACTCGCTCCTCCCCCGCATACCGCTTCGAGTGCACGCCGTTCCTCGTCCCTGTCTCCCGGTGCAAGACAAACTTTACGCTCGTCTCCGAACGGCAACCCAACTAGCGCATACACTACTCTGCGCGCCGCACACACCTAGCACCGGCTTCCGAACCTCGAAACACAGCACCTGCGCACCGACAACAACTGCGGTTGCAACAGGACGTCCGCCTGACTGCTGCTGCTGCTGCCGGCCTTGGACAGAACCGCATAGGAACAATCTCCCTGCGCACAGATACCGGGGCTGAAACGCCGCCGGTTGAGCGCTTGGGCCGCAATCACCCGCTGACCAGCTTGACGCTCGAGCCCGAGTGCAAGTCGGCAACTCGTGCAAATTCTCTTTGCTCTCCATCGACGCAGCAGACGTTAACAACAACGTTGGGCAAGCACCGCGCGTACCCTCGACACCAGTGGAAGCAGCACCGCGCCGTGACCCGCCTGCTCGCCCACCATTCCACCCACCCTGTACTAGGTCGCGAGTAGCGCTGCGATGATGGCTGTTTCCGCCCCCGTCTTGCCGCCCTCGTTCGACCACCCAAACCCGGCATCGATGCGGAGCTCCCCGGGACCGTCCAAGCCGGCGGTCGACGTCCTCGGGTCGCCGTCCCCGAGTCCGGCGTACATGTCGCGAGGCGTGCTTCTCGAGCCCGATGTACGCAAATCAGTCTTACCACCGACGCCAGACCCTTCGCCGCCAGCGCGACTGTTTCCGACAGCCATGGTCGCGCTGGCCCCACCAGCAGACGACGGCAACGACTCATCAGCGATCTACACGTCTTCCGCGATGGAGAGCTCCGCTTCGAGCTCTTCGTCTTCGCATTCGACGAACGAGAGCCGCTCGCCGGGATTGATCGACGCGAACTCGAACTCTTCAGTGCAGCTTCAGCGATCGCCGTCGCCAAGGAAGCCGGCCAGGCGCGGCATGTCCCGGTCGGAAACGGCGCCGAACCTCGCCCCAGGCAGCAACCGCGGGTCCTTCAGCCGAGTCAAGTCGTATGACACGAAGGAGCGCGAACGTGAGCAGCGCGACCGGGATCGACGGAACCTCGGACGGCGGCAGACTACGGCCGGGAACCCAGGGCCGACCTCGGTTCGAATGGTCGAGAGCCGGAGTGCCGACTCGCGAACACGCCTCCGCTCGACCGGAGGTGCCAAACTCACGCGGTACCCGACCCTGGCGACCGAGTATCCCAGCGCGCGGCTGCGGCGGACAGCGACGCACGACAACACGTCCCCGTCTACACCGCCACCGTCCGCCGCTTCCGCACGACCCCACAGCCACCACCTGACCCTCGCGGAGCCGGAGCAGCTCGACTTCGGAGGGCCGAACGGGCTTGAGGCCAAGCTCGTGTTGCTTGGGTCACAGGGTGTCGGCAAGACGTCTCTGATCCTGCGGCTCACGACTGGGTCGTTCAACGCGGAGCGCGCGTCGGCGTCGGTCGAGGGGTCCGTGTACAAGCGCAAGCTGGAGCACAACGGACATCCGATCAAGCTGCAGATCTGGGACACGGCCGGGCAGGAGCGGTTCCGCTCGATGGCTCCGATCTACTACCGGGGCGCGCACGTGTGCATCCTTGTGTACGACATCTCGGACCGCAAGAGCTTCCAGGACGTGCAGTCGTGGCTCGACGAGCTGAACCACAAGGCGTCCAAGGACATGATGATCTACGTCGTCGGTGCCAAGCTCGACCTCGGGTCGCAGCGCGCTGTGTCGCTGTCCGAGGCGAGCCGCACGATTCGGCGGTGGCTGAACCCGGCGCCCGAGCCCGAGCCCGAGCCGGAGGAGGTGCTCGCCGCCCCGCGCAGCCTGTTCCGGAGCACGTCGACGACACGCCCGCGCAGCGACTCGATGTCGCTCCCGTCTCCGCAGCGGCGGCCGCACTCGATGCACGGCCTCGCGTCGCTCATGCTCGCGGCGACCGACTTTGAGTTTGACTTGAGCGCAAGCACGGGCAGCGGGTCGCAGGCGCCGACGCTTGTCGCCCCGAGCCCTGCCCCGACAGTGCACTTCCCGCCCTCGCTCGTGACGCCGACCAGCATCCCGGGCGCTGGAACGTCTGCGTCGAGCACGGCGTCCGTCGCCGGCAGTGTCGGCTCGCCGCCGAGCGCCATGTACCGGCGGCAGCAGCGGGTCAGTTTCCACGGCCCGTCGCTCGCGGAGCCGACGAGCGCGACGACGGCCGAGACGGCAGTCGCGTCGACGGCTAACGGCTCGAAGCACCGGCTGTCGACAAGCCGCTTCTCGCTCAGCGGGATGTTAGGGCTGGCGCGCAGCCCGACGAGCGACGCGATGGCCAACTTATCGCACCTGGCCGACGCGAACCCGGTGGTGTCGCCGCGGAGCCCGCGTCCGTCGCTGTCGCCTGGGTTGCATGGCCCGCACGGCCCACGCGTGCGCACCGAGTCAAGCCCACTTCTGGACGGCAAGCGGCGGAGCGAGGACTGGAGCGCGACGGGCCCCGGCTGGGGGCGCGGGGAGGGCCCGTCGGCCGCGGACGCGCTCGAGGAGTTTGGCGCGGCGGCGGCGTCGGCCAACAGCTGGCAGAGCCAGTCTGCGCAGAGCTCGCCGTGGGCCATCTCGCCGGCGCCGAGCTCGCTGCCGGTCCCGCGCCAGCGCCTGCGCGGCGGCAGCCTCGGGCGCGACACGCGCTTATTCGACGACGAGTCGTCGGACGACGAGCCCGACAACACGTGGGGCATCGACATTGGCAGCGTCCGCGTCGGCGAGGTCTCGAGCCTGACGGGCGAGGGCGTCGAGAGCCTCCTGCGCAGCATCTCGGCCCAGCTCATCGAGCGCAAGGACAAGATTGAGCGCGAGCACACGCTCCGCAGGAAAAACAGCGTCATGCTGACCGATCCGGCAAAGGACAAGCGTCCGGCGAAGAAGGGCTTCAGCTGTTGCGCGTGAGCGAGCGAGCGAGTGAAGTGAGCTCGGCGCGGCGTAACGCAGCCGGCGTTACCTTGTCCTCCCTCCTCTCCGCAACATTCACTCTACTCGCCCTTGGCCCTGCGACACCAAGACCTCACCCACAGTACAAGCACTTACTCGACTCTTTCACGGCATTATTCCCATTCGCACCAGCAACAATTCAAGCACACGATTCATTCACGGTTCCCTCTCCGTCTCTCTGTACACATAATCCCCCGGGCGCGCCGACGCTCCTTCATTCTGACGACTATGCTACTGCCCGCACACATTCTCATTCCCATTCCCATTCTCATTCTCACTCATAATACCAATACCCCACTTCCATGCTTCAGCACATGTACACTGCCGCACCGTTTGACACGGTTGTTTCTCTCTAGCCCGTATGCATCTGTTCGCACTAGTCTACAGTTCTCAGCGCCGGCTTAGTCGTCGCCCGCGTTGGCCTTGGCCGTCAGCTGGGCCTGCTTGATGAGGGCCTCTGGCGCGTCGTCGCGCGGCATGACGAGCTCGATGAGGCGGATCTTGGTGGGCTTGGCAAACTCCTCGTCCTTGAGGAGCTTGTCGAGCTCCTCCTGCGTCGACACCTTGCAGCTCTCGGTCTGGCCGCGCAGGGGTCCGGACAGGAACGGGAGCAGGAGCTGGTGGTCGTAGCTCTGGATGTCGTTGTACTTTGCGTGCGGGCCGTGGATCTGGCGCTCGATCTCGTACCCGTCATTGTTGAGGACGAAGAGGTACGGCTTCTGGCCGCGGCGCACCATGGTGCCGATCTCCTGGACGGTGAGCTGGAGCGAGCCGTCGCCGACGAAGAGCACGGTGCGGCGCTTCTGCTGCTCTTCCTCTGAGGCGAGGACACAGCCGAGCGCGGCGCCGACACTCCACCCGATCGCGCCCCACAGAACCTGCGCGACGTATGTGACCCCCTTCGGCAGCGGCACGGACAAAAGCCCGAAGCTCGACGTGCCCGTCTCGCAGATGACAATGTCGTCCTCGCGCACCCACGACCCCACCCGGCCCCACAGCCACGCCTGCGTGATCTTCCCCTTCGGGTCTTGAGGCGAGTCGTACAGCGGCTGCACGAGCCCCGCCGCAATCTTCTCCGGCACGCTGTCCGTCTTGCTGGCCGGCTTGCCCTGCTTGTCGACGACGGCCTTGAAGGCCGGGATCAGCGCGGGCACGACGTGCCGGATGTCCGTGGTGGGATAGGACGCGTACCCGATCTCGGTCGTGTACGAGTGGAGGCGGATGGCGTAGTCCTCTGGGATCTTGACGGAGAAGGAACCCGAGTTGAAGTCGCTCTTGAGCGCGCCGACGTAGAGCACAAAGTCGGCCGACTCCACGTCCGCGATGACCGCCGGGAGCAGGTTCTGCCCCGCGTAGCACCCGCCGTACAGCGGGCTGCTCTCGTCGAGGACGCACTTGCCCATCGGCGTCGTGAAGAAGCGGATGCCGCACTCGTGCACGAGCTTCTTGAGGTGCGGGCCGACGCCGAAGCGCGCCGCGCACGCGTCGACGAGGATGATGGGCTTCTTGGCCGCCGCGAAGCGCTTCGTGATCTCGGCCACCACGGTCTTGGTCACGTCCTCGCTGGTCGCGTAGGCCGGCGCGCGCTCAGCCTGGAACAGCACGTTGGTCGGCTCCTGCGCGCCGGCCAGCGTGCGCCGCCGCAGCTGGCCGTACGGCGGCGCGTCGCTCGGCTTGGGCAGGGGCGTCTTGAGCCCCTCGTCGGAGACCTTGACGTGCAGCACGTCGAGCGGCAATTCGACGTACGCCGGCCGGCACTGCGTCAGGCACGCGCGCAGCGCGTCGTCGAACACGTCGGCGTACGTCCTGCGTGTCTCGGGCTGCACGTCGTTCAGCAGCGCCGTCGCGCACGACAGCGACTTGGACATGTCGCTGAACGTCGTGAAGCTGCCCGGCGTGTTCAGCGTGTGGTGCAGCAGCGCGTGCTCCGACTGCATCTTCGTGTTCGGCGCGCCGACAATGTGCAGCACGGGCACGCGCTCCGCCAGCGAGCCCGCCACGCCGCACAGCGCAGACAGCTCGCCCACGCCGAACGTCGTCACCAGCACAGCGAGGTTGTTCTTGATCCGCGCGTAGCCGTCCGCGGCGTAGGCCTGGGTGTCAGCGGCGATCTGGCTGAGCGGTAGCGAGGCGGAGCGAGGAAGCCACGCAGGTCGGGTGAGACTCTCCGAGACTGGCACTGAGAGGTCCAGGCGACACAGCCTAGGAGCCACACGGAGACACAGCCCCACCACTCCAGTCTGGCACAACGGACGTGGGTAGCAGTGACGACGCCCGCGTGCCACACTCCGACAGCCACCCTGCCTCAATACAGCACTGAATACAGCGTGAATAGCCATCATGCATGGCGCCATCGGCCAGCATCGTAGACGCAACGCGCATCGCACGCCGCAGGGCTATTTCCAGCCGCCGATCCCGAGATCAACGCCAATCACGCCGGACGCCTTATCGCGCCGGGGCAGCGGGGGATGCGTCGGCGCGGGGCCGGGTCCGGGGTCGGAAAGTCTGCTCTGCCTCGTGCCTCTCCCATTCTCAGGCTAGCCGCCGATCGCTTGCACAGTGCAAACTGAGGGTGGGACGGAGATCTTCCAGGAGCACAGACGGGGAGAAGGAAACCTCGTACTCACAGCGTTCAGCTCGTTCGCGTTGCCGACCCAGTTCAGCACCGGGTCGCGCTCAAAGTAGTCGAGGAACTCGAGGTTGTAGTCGCCGGGGACGCCGAAGACCTGCTGTCAGCGATGCACGGGCGCACGAGCGGCCGAAGGCCGCGAGGTCGCGAGCTCATGAATCGCATTCTCTCAAGCCTAAGGCAGCAGCCACTCACCTGCTTCACGCCAGCCTGCTTGAGGCGCTCGACGATGTACTCGGCGAGCTCGATGTCGCGTGCCATTCTGCTTCAGTTGTTTTCGTGTTGTAGTCGTGTGGGAGCAGTACCTGGGCAAGGCCGCCGACCGAGGCGTTATATAGCTGCAGACAGTGCATGCGAGCCGATGCCGGAGCCGGCACGCAGCTAGAGCGACGTCTCCCATGTTCCATCGCGATATGACGATAGCCGCGTTCGGCTGGGAATATCTGGGACGGAGTGACGTCAAACGCGGCCGCAGGCCGCATCGGCGCCCTGGCCGGGCGATCGCGACATTCCTATCGTCGGACTTGGTCCATAGATCTGATACCGCCGCGGCCCTGCGACACGTAAAATCCCACGTGGCCCACACCTCGCCGTCGCGAACATTGCGCCTGCCCACGGCAACTGCACCGGCAACAACACGCCGGACTAGCTCGATCGCCGGGCTACCACTCTCGACCCCGGCTCTCAACACTCACGTTCCTTCAGCCCACGACCTGTCCTAACGCTTCGCGCCCCGTTCGCTCCGCTCACTCGCCGCGCACTCGCCGCGCACCCCGACCACCACAGTGTCCTCCATCCGCCTCCGCCCGCTGCGCCCGTCCGCGTCCATGCCGCTCCTGCCGACCGCCGGCGCTGGGGGAGGGTACGCGTACGGCGAGGTGCCGGTCGCGCGGCGGGGCATGCCCGTGCTGCTGCGACGGCTGACAAAGTTCAAGTCGATGGTGAGTCGAGCTCGCGCTCGAGCGGAGCGCGCAGCGCGGAGCGAGGCGAGAGCGAGGGCAGCGAGCCGCTCAGCGTTGGCGCTGCATGGGGCTGTCTTGGAGCGCACTTGGCCGAGGGCTGTCACTGCCTGGCGCGTGCGGACCAGCCCACTCCAGGACTCGCGATCTGGGCGAGCAGAGTACTCTCCTTCCGGTGTCGCGAGGGGCCGTAATGGACCCAGCCTATCGCTATCGAGCCAAAGGAAGGAGAGCTCGAAGGCAAGAGACAGTGAAGAGAACAGAGCCCCCTCCCCGGGACTCGTCCCTCGCCTCCCGCTCAGACTAATACGCCAAACTCGCTGCGCTCGTTTGGCACAGCCCGCTAACAGCAGGACTTTGAGCTCGCGCTCCAGCAGCTGACGTACCTCGTCGTCGCGCCGCGGCGCGTCTCGAAGCAGGCGTACTACCACAAGCAGACGAAGAATGTGTGGGCGCGGGATGAGTGAGTGCGCGAGCGAGGGCCGGAGGGCCGCAGGCCGAGGGCCCGGCGCTCGCGGCTGCGGTCCTCCGTCGTCCTGTCCGAGGCTGCAAGATGCGCAATATTATGCTCTCAGCTCCCCGGGGCGCAGAGTGCTGCCGGCCGCCCGGGGCCGCCGCAAGCGAACGTAGCGCTGACGCCAGCCCGGCCATGCTGATCCTGATTGCGGGCTTCATCGCTGCCGCGGGCCTAGTCTGGGGCTTCATCTACGGCCTGAGCTGGGGTGGGACGTTTGTGCTGATTCTGAAGATGATTCTGCGTAAGTCGTCCTCTTCCCCAGCCCCTCCCCGACCGGACAGCGCGGCTAACACCAGGCGACTTCATCGGCATGGCGCTCCTGGCGGCCGTGGTGCTGCACCAGATCGCGAACCGGCTCCTGCTCGCGCCGGCGGGGACGGGCGTGCGCGAGCGCGTCGAGCTGAGCTACGCGTTCGACGTGGCTGTCAACGCCTTCTGGCCGCTCTTCCTCACGCTCTACCTCGGCCTGCTGCCGCTGGCGGCCCTCGTCGTGCGCCGCAACTGGGGCGCGCTCCTGCTCGGCAACTCGCTGACCCTCCTCGCTCTCGCGCAGTACACGTACGTCACGTACCTCGGGTACGCGGCGCTGCCGTTTGTGGCCCGCGCAGAGCTCTTCCTCGCCCCCCTCCTGCCCCTCGCCGTCGGGTGGGCGCTCAGCCTCCTCGGCCTCAATGTCGCGCGCTGGGCGCTCGAGACCTACTTCGGCCGCCCGTGGTAGGCACGCAAAGGGAACGGTACAGCCAGACGATGCATTACGACTATAGACACTAGGATAGTCCATTTCTGAACGAGTGGTACGACTACAACTGCTCTCCCTCACTCTGCGCTCCCATCCAGGCTGCTGAGACATCTCGCTACGCTCGCGCAGACTACGCCCGACCTCGCTTCGCTCGGTCGCTCGGTTGCGCTAGTCCTGGTGCAGCGGCGGATCCGCCGTCAGCGTGTACTCCTTGCGCGTCGTGTTGAGCGCGGCCTCGAGCCCCGAGCCCCAGTCGTCGTGCCCGTCGCTGCTGGGCACGGCTTTGGGGAGGCGGAGCACGCTGCCGTTGCCCTCCGAGCTCGGGGACGACTTGGGGGGCGAGCTGTCCAGCGCCGCCTGCTCGTCCTCGCTCAGGCGCGGCACGGGCTTGCGCCGCGACGAGATCTTGCGCTCGAGCGTCGGCGTGTCGCTCGCCGACGTCGCCGGCGTCGCGTACGCGGACGGGACGGGCGCGCCGCCTGCGATGTTGGTCGCCGCACGCTCGGGCGTCGTGGGCATGCCGGGCGCAGGCGGGAGGCGCTGCGGGCTGCCCGGGGCAGGCGGGAGGCGCTGAGGGCTGCCAGGCGCCGGCGGGAGACGCTGCGGCGCCACCGGCGCTGGCGGCAGGCGGCGCGGGCTAGACGGCGCCGGCGCCGGCGGGGCGGCCGCCTTGGTCGGCGACGACGGCACGGGTGCAACAGGGACGGGCGGCGCGTCCGAGCCGGGCACAAAGTGGCTCGCGTCCGACGCCAGCGTGCGGTTCGACGGGAAGCTGTTCAGGCGGTCCGACTGGTGGCCGAACGTCTGGATCGACCCGGGGTGCGCCTGCGTGTGCGCAGATTCGAACGTCGACGTGCCGCTCTGCGCGCTCGCGCGGTTGTTGAGGGGCACGAGGCCCACAGGCGGCGGGTACGCCAGCTCGCTCTCGGCGCTCATCGGCGCAGTGTACACGCTCGCGTTGCCCGTGGACGACTGCGGCGTGTGCGTCAGGTGCGAGCTCTGCGTGTGCTCGATGGGCGTGCTCGGCTCCGTCTCGAACGGGTTCTGCGCGGGCGCGTGCTGCGCGGGCGGCGGCGCACCGACCATGCCGCCGTACACGCCGTCGTGCCCGAAGGACGACGTCTGGTGCACGCTGTCGTGGTCGTTCGACGGCGCCATCGGCGCAAACCCGCCGCCGCGCACCTCGCGCACCGGCTCCGAGTACGGGTCGACGTAGTCGGCGTTGTCCGTGTTGCGGCGCTTCTTACGCCAGCAGAAGGCCAGCAGCGCGAGCAGACCGAGACCGGCGAGGACACCGATGACGATGCCCGCGATCGCGCCGCCCGAGATGCCGCCCGACTTGCCGTCAGAGTCAGAGTCCTGCTGCGCGCCGTCGGCACTAGCGGCGGCTCCAGCAGCCTTGCTCGAGGCCGAGGCCGAGGCAGACGACGGCGAGGCACTCGGTCCCTTCTCCTTTGCGTCCGAAGACGTGGCGGCCGATGTGGCAGAGGACGCCGCCGACGACGAGGCACTCGCCTCGGCCGCGCCGACGTCGCTGAAGTCCTTGACGCAGGTCATGTTCGTGTCCCCAACGATCTTGAGGGGATACTGGATGTCTCCACCATAGCCGTCGACGATCGCGAGGAACCCATACTCGCCGGGAGGCACATTGACGACCCAGTTGTAGGCGACGTTCGCAGGCCAGTCCTTAACAATGCGCTGCGCAATGCGCGTCCCCGACTGCCGCTTCGCAAAGTCCTCGAGGGACGCGCTCCGGCGCTGGTTGCCGTTCGGCTTGGCGAGAGTGCCGGCCGTCGCCTCGGGCGCAAAGTCGGGGTCGGCCTCGGCAGCAGCGTTGTTGTAGACATACAGCGTGATGTTCTTCTCCGTGGGGTTCGGGTGGTAGTGCCAGATGATGGGCTGCGTCTGGCACGCCGTGTACACCGACGAGGGGTTCATGTCGAACTGGAAACTCGGCGTTGTCGGCTTTGGTGTCGGCGCGGGGTTGGGCGAGTTAGCGTTCTGGTTCGGATTCGGGTTGGCTGCGGGGGCCTTGGGCGTCTCAGCCGGCTTGGCGGGGGTCGCGGCCGAGGCAGCGGCCTGCTTTGTCGCGGGGGCGCCGCCGACTGCGGCCGTGGGAGTCACCGGTGTAGCCGGTGTTGGGTTGGCAGCCGGCGGCGTGTTAGCGGCCGGCGGCGCCGCCTGCGCCGCGGCCAGCGGCAGCAAGGACGCCATGACAGCGAGGGCCAGCCTCATGGTTGTGAAAGTACTAGCGACGGAGTCGAGAGACGTCGAGAGTCAAGTGTGAAGTGGCGACTTGAGGGCGTCTGTGTCGTCCTGCGGCTACGTCGCTGGTGGTCCTAGAGATCAAAGCGAAGGGGGTGCGTGATTCTTGCGGTGTTGCGGCTGCTGCTGCGCAGTGTCTGCAGGTCACGGTCGCGGTCGGGGCGGTCGGATCGGACGGTCACAGGATGCGGATCTCAGACAGAGTCGTCGCGAATGAATCAAGGCGGTGCGGGGGGATCGGTGGGCTGCTTAATGGGAACAGAAGGAATGCGGAGATGCAGTGGTGCTGGCAGATGTAGATGATCAGATGACGAACAGCCCGCAGCGACAAGTGGGCGGCGAGGGCGATCGATGGGAAGAAAACAAGGTTGGCCAGAGGCGCAGAGGCTAGAGCAGCCACGGGTCGATGCTAGGCGATGGGAGGCGCTGCGAGTCGCACTTGCTGGCTAGAGGCTAGAAGAAGAGGTGGTGCGAAATCGAAATGGACGATAACGAGAACGGCAGGCGGGAGCCGGGTGTTGGAGCAGCGGTGCGATGCCAAGGCGACGGAGGAGCTGGCGAAGGTGTGCAGACTCCGAAGTGGAGACACAGACGAGGTTTGCGTTCGGGACCGGAAGCAAGGGCTGTGCTGTGTGGGCCGTGGGCCGGGGGAGGCTCAGTCTCGGTGCCGCGGCGTGTTGGTGCGGAGGACGAGGTGTGGGTGCACACTAGTCGCTTGGCTCGGCTTAAGCTCCGTGTGCCCTTGAGTCGTTGGTTTACGCTCAGGCTTTAGCTCTGTGCGACCTGCGACCAAGAGAATGGGAGGATGGGAGGACGAGGCCGGGGTGGGGGCAGAGCCAGAGCGGCAGCGGCAGCGGCAGCGGCAGCGGTAGGCGGTATGGCGGTATCGGCAGCGGCAGCGGGAGGGGAGGGGAGGGGGGTGTCAAGGTCAAGACCAACAACAGACAGGCTGCTATGCTTTGTCTCTAGGAACGCAATGCAGGAACGTGAAAAGTATTGTTGTTGATTACTTGCAGCGCCAGGTGGATGCTGGATGCTGGGTGCGGTGTGCAGGGCCGGCCGGCGGCGACGCAGCAGAGCAGAGGCGCAGAGGCAGTGGACAAGGCAAGGGGCAGAGGGATGCCGGCACCGAGGCCAGGCACAGGGAGACGGCGGCACGTACGCTCCAGAGCCCAGGACGCCAGGACCGCGAGCTGTCTAGTGCGAGTACCCGCCAGGGGAACGCCAGAGCAAAGTCGGCACCACGAGTCTGTCGAATGACGTTTGCTCACTCTGGGTGAGAACAGGATATTTCGTCGTCTGTCGGCCAGCAACAGAGCAGGACAGAAGGAGTGGAGTGGAGGGCAAGGAGCGGCGGGGGCGAAGGAAGGTCGGGTTACTGTCGGTGGAGAGAGAAGAAGAAGAACCGGGAACGGCTAGTGCAAGGACGTGTGCTGCTCCGAGCTGGCGCGCTGGCGCATAGCTCTACACTGGTGCCAGCGCAAAGAGGTGCCAAGAACAGCAGCGCGTGTCAGGACGTCAGGACGCGGTTCGTCTGCCCCGGCTGTCCGGGGCTCGCCAAGGCCTCGCCCAGTGTACCAGTGTGCGGCACAGACGGAGTGATGGCGAGTGATATACGGCGCTTGATGGAGGCGGCCGACGCGCCCGACTCGAAACAAGGGTCGCCCCGCCCTGAACGGGTGCCATCCGGCTGTCCATGCACCCTTGCTCCTCTCCTGTGCCGTCTTCACTAACTTGCTCGCGCTGCCCATTGCACTGGGCATGAGGCATGCACGCAAGAGCTCAAGGTTGGCCGGGTTGGAGCATGGCGCACGCGACGCGCTCTGGCTCTGTGGTGGCCTCAGCACGCGCATGAAGCAGCGGCCGCGTGACCCGGCGATCGTCATGAGCGTGGCTGAGCCGAACCCTCGTTTCGCGCCAGTGCTGTCAGATGATCAGCGCGAAGCCCATCATTAGTCCACGGACTGCGTACATCGCATCACCGGACGTACGGGACGGCGCACGCTCGGGCCTCGCCCCCTACTCTCCCAACCCCCTACTTCCTCATGCCTCGACCGTTATCACCTCAACAGACAGATCCACCGATTGAACGCAGCCATCAGCACGATCATGCAAGTTTGGGGGATCAGCGCCGAGACAATTGTCCCTGGCGAACGTGTCGCTCCCCCCGGCCCTTCCGGCGCGCCGGCGGCGCGACTGTTGCTGCCGCCCTGATTCCAGCGGGCCCCTCTTTTTTTGCTCTCTGTAGACGACTTCTTTTTCGGTGCGCGCCGTGTGGCTCTGTTGCTTTTCTTGGGATCTTTGGGTAGACACGCAGCCGCACAGCTGCGCGTGCTGCGGAACGTGCCTCACCGCCTCGTCTGGCTGACGCCCGACGCCTGACGCCTCATGCGCCAGCCTGCGCATTCAGTCATATACACTCAAGCATGAAGCACCCTCTTATCAGCCCTCCCTGTTGAGTTTCTATTCATGCATGATCTGGCGATCTTCGGGCCTTCTGGCCAGCCATGCATAGCCCCGCGACGCGACGGTGCACGCCTCCTGGGTCGCCCATTTCCGGGGTCAGAAGCATAAACATTGCTCCCTCCGGCCTCCCATTCATCGTCCCAGCCTTTGGTGACTTCTCATGGCTATGGCCGGACCAGCCTGCTATTCAGCGTCCTTATCTGCCAGCACCCAATTCAGACATGCTAATCCAAAATCTGGCCCCGCCCCGAGCCCGAACCCCGAGCCCCGAGGGTGCACCTGCGCTGCAGCCCCTCATCCGCAGCCCTGATTGTCACACCACTGAACGGCCCTCACCGCACGCGACACTTGCCTGGCCACCACCCAACACGTTCCAGAATACGCCGCCTCCACCTCGTTATAGAACAAACACACATCTCATCACTGGCGCTGCGGCGCCGCTGCAGTGACGGCTCGTGACTATGTAGGACTACTGTCTATTTCGGGATCCGACATCCTTGCTCTACACTAACTACTCGGCCGATCCCGACGCTCCCGTCAGTTTCGCCATGGGCTCCGCCTTGAGCAGGTCTGCAATGTCAGCGTACTGTTAATGGCCAAGAGTCGCGGCCACACGCTGTGAGCGCGGCCTGCCTACAAGTACTCACCCTCGGCCTGCTTGCGCTCCTCGCCCTTGAGGCCCGTGTCGTCCTCGCCGCCGTGCGCCTTGAGGAACGCCTCGACCTCGTCCATGACGCCCGCGTCGTCCTCGGGCGTCTCCTCCTCCTCGCCGTCCGAGTCGCCGATCGCGTCAATGGCAAAGTTCGGCCGGTGCATCACAGCCTCCTGCGCCGCGCGCACCATCTCGCTCTCTTCGCGGTACCTCGCTTCGACGTCAGCAAGGGTGTGTGTCTCCGTGGCCGTCGTACCAGTCGTGGCCGTCGTGGAGACCGAGTTCGTCGTCTTAGTCGACACCTGCGACGCCTGCGACGCAGAGCGCTTCCGCCGCTGCTCTTGCTGCGACGGCGTGAGCAGCGACTCGCGCGCGCGCACCTCGACCGGCGCGGGTGCGTTCGGGTCCGCCTTGGACAGTGCAGGTTTACGCCACTCCGCGTGCTTGCCGAGCGCGCTGCCAATGCCGTCGGCGAGGCGGTTAAAGCGAGACTTGTTCCTGAACGTCAGTTTCCGCTACAGACCAGCGCAACTCACTCGTCGTTAACGACCAGGTTGACCAGGCCGCCGAGCAAGCCGTCAGGCTTCGCGTGCGTCTTGTGGTAATCCTCCTCCTCAGTGTCCTCGAGCTGGAACGAGTGCGCGAGATCGGTCTCGAAGAAGCTCTCGAGCAGCTCGTCGGCGAGAACGACCATGCGGAAAG
Source organism: Trichosporon sp. PB005A (assembly GCA_023630055.1). Classification (NCBI taxonomy): domain Eukaryota; kingdom Fungi; phylum Basidiomycota; class Tremellomycetes; order Trichosporonales; family Trichosporonaceae; genus Trichosporon; species Trichosporon sp. PB005A. The sequence continues at coordinate 392,825 of JAMALZ010000017.1, forward strand.
TAGCCAGGCTGAGATACGGCAAGTTATGCGGTCCAGCTGTAGAGTTGCTCCTTTCCCTGTTCTCAGTCGCCGTCTCGTTCTCGCCGTTCGGGTTGTCAGTCAGGGCGGGAACGCTGCCCTCGGGCGCCGTCGCGTCGCCGAACTCGTACGCGTTCAGGATGAAGCGCGACACGGCTGCGAGGTAGATGTCTCCAGGCTCGTTGCGGAAGATGAACAGCAGCGACTCGGACAGGCGGATGACCTCGTCCTTCGTGAGGTAGCCGTCGCCGTCCTTGTCGTGCAGCTGGAAGAACCACTCGATCGACTCCATGAGTCCGGCAGACATGACCCGGTCGAGTCCCTCGACGACGTCCTGCAGCGACAGCGTTCCCAGCTTCTGCGTGTCCCACGAGAAAAAGAGACGGTCGATGATCTCGCCGTCGGCGACACGTCGTTCTGTGCGCTGGATAAAGGCGTTGGTGGTGACAGTCTCCTCACGCGCCCATGTGCAGACGCCAGCGAGAAGCACCTTGAAGCCACGGAGATCAATACGCGTCTCGACTCGTCCCTGGGCGTCGACAGTGATACGCGCCTGCTCGACCTCTCCCGGCGCGGGGGCAGGAACAGGCCCGATGGGGCCAGCCTCGGGCGAGCAGACAGCGCGGAAGTAGTGGTCGTAGATGACGCCGACCTGCTCCTTGTTGAAGCGACCGACGTTCTTCAGGTTTCGCACGGCCGCACGCTTGGAGAACTTCTCGATCTCGTCCGCGATGATAGCACGGAGCCTGCGGCGCTCGGTGACGATCGTGTCGTCGGTGATGACGTTGAATTCACGGAAAGCAACCACAAGCAGCTCCTGGAAGTTCGTGATCGCACGAACACGCGGGTCCGGGTGGTTCGGGTGTGCCGAGTCACCGATCGTTGAGAAGTACGTCCGCATGAGGTTGATGAACATGCCATCGTCAGTGACCTCGAGAAGGGCCTCACCGTTGATCTTGAGGATGGCGAGACCGATCTGGAAGAGCACCTTGACGCCCATGGCGAGCACACAGTCGACGATGCGGAACGCAAAGATGAGGGGGAGGGAGTTGATGTAGAGCGACAGGAACCAGGGCAGCGACGCGACCGAGATCTGCACGTCGACCGACCGGAAGTGCTCATGGATCATGGGCAGGCAGCGCTTCACGAGTGACTCGAACACACGCTGGTCCAGCAGTGTTCCCTCCATGGACGGGGAGTAGTAACCGGGCAATATCCTGTCACACAGCACCTCGAGGAGCCAGAACGCTTGCTCCTCGGACATGTAGATGAGCAGGCCGGCGACAACAATGTTCAGGGCCTGGCAGTAACCAAGTTCGGGGTTGCGGAATGAGTACGCCACAAGAACGCGGCGGAGGCGGGCCAAGCCCTCCTCGGTCTGGTACGCCTTGTACTCGGGCAAGGAACGGTTCAGGTCCTTCTCAATCTCGTCCGTCGACTGCGAGCTCTTGCCAGCGTTCTGCTCGAGCAGAAGCTGATACGTCTTGGGGTTCGCGAAGCGGAGGTAGATTGAGCCAGACATGACCTCCCAGAGCTCGCCACGAAGACGTGACGGCAGACCAACCTGGAGCAGTCGCTGGAATGGCGGGTAGCGCAGCAGCGTCATGTTGCGTCCGTGAACGGTGAAGTACTCGCGCCACAGTTTCATTTTTGACCGTTCACGCATCTTGCGCGCGTCACCAGGGAAACCGAATGTTTCACCGAGACCACGCTCATACGTGCCATGGCCTTGGCCACCTGGGCCGCGCAAGTCGCCCTCGTCCGACTGCTGGGCGTCGCCGCCGACGTCGACTAACGCCTCAGTCGCCGGGGTCGTGGCGGAGCCGGCACCGAGCAGGTACTCGGAGTACAACGAGGGCAGGAAGCCCTTCAGCGCCTTCATCTCGGCGAGTTGAGACTTGAGAGCATCACGGAGGAGAACAGCAAAGTGCTCAGCTGTCGGGAGGAGGGAAGTGAGTTGGAGGATCTGGGGTTAGCTTCAAGTCCGCCATACTCCAAGCTCACAATGCGCATGCCATGCCATGTAGCTAGCGAGAGAGCGAACACGCCTGCTCGAGAGTTAAGTCTAAAGTCAGCTACCAATTCGAGCTAGCGAGAGCTTACCTCTCGACTCTTCGAATCGTGTAGAGTGGCAAGGTGCAGCGACATGATCGGCGGTCGTTGGAGATGAAGCAGAGGAACGGCGGGAGCAGGGAGAGTTTACCGGCCTGGAAAGTCAGCTTTGTACTCAGCAGGAATGAGCAGCTGTAAAAAGCCTTTGGCTTTGACGGGTGACGGGTGAAAGACCGGGTGACAACTGCAAACGTCTGTGGCTTGGCCAGCGACAGAGGCTACTGCGCACGGAATAATGACGAGCATGACGCAGTGGCCACGAATGCACCCCGCATGCACACCGTAGTCCGCACAGTAGTCTGAACGTTCATGCACGCCAGCGCTCACGAGCAGCTGCGCTGGAGCACAGGAACGCTCGGCGTGGGCAATCTCTGGCACTTGGCTCCAGCTTGGCCATGGGCGGAGGAAGCCTCAGATCTTGGCTTGACACTCACATACACGTCCTCCTTGCCCTCGACGGAGAGCACGGCGTTGATGTCCATGCCCTGCAGCCCAGACGCGGAGCCCGAGCGCACCCGTCCAGCGGCGGGCTTGACGACGACGGGCGTCGCATTCGGCGCGGGCAGCTGCTCTGCCAGGGGCACGTTGAAGAAGTCGCGCGTCTGCTCGTCTTTCGTCTTCTCCGTGTATGCACGGAGGTGCATGGGGAGCGACATGGCGCCGGACTAAACCTGGAGAGGCGAACGGGCGGTAAGATAAGGGGGAAGTGGTGAGAGGTCGAGGGAAGTGAGGGTGCGGCGGGAAGCGGTGAAGGTGTGAAGTGACGATACGGCCGAGGCAGTCGCGGAGAGAGCCTCGTTGCAGGCGTCGTGACGGTAGTGTGGTCAGGCCGGGGCGGGAGCGGTGCGGCCGGCGGGACTGGGGTATGTGAGAGCTCTACTCTATACTGTTCGGGTCGGAGTGTGTGGTGTGCGGGGAGGGGAGTGTAGAGCAGAAGTGACAGCGACGGAAGAGCGAGGAGGGCGAACCCAGACACGGTGGACGCTGTGCTGCACCGACCGACGACGAGCGCAGAGACGGGCCCAGACGTGAATTCAGGCAAACCGGCCGCAGGGCCGCACTTGCCCTTAATCCCACGTGGCACCTCCACCGGCACACCCCCTCGACCAACTCGATGTGCTTCTCTGCGCCAGCAGCCCTTGATCCCCGCACCCCCGCATTACTCCGCCCATTCGAGCGCTGCCACTCCCTCTTCGCTCAGCCCGTCGTGTCGAGCCCTGTCTCTGGAGGATCAACTGCAATTAAGTCGCAGGAGGATGGGACCTGCAGCCTTACGTTGGCCTCTAAGCCTCGTCCCGCCTCACTGCCACTGTCAAACAATCTTGCTGTGAACTACTGAAACCCAATGCATCTATACACACCCATACCCCTCACTATGACCTATGACTACTGTGCTACCTCCGCCGCGGGCTGCGCATTCTCTTCAGACGGTCCGGGTGGACACTGACCGGCTCCTCGGGCTCGCGGCGCTTGCGGTCGACAGGAGGGCCGAGGCGGTCGCTGAGCGACTTGCCGCGCGAGTCCGGCTTGCCCTGCTGCTCACGCGGCTCACGCGGCGCCTCACGGGACTCACGAGGTGCGGCGGGGGGCCCACGTGAGTCTCTCGGAGCCTCGCGTTCACGTTGCGGCTCACCTCGGTCGCCTCCGCGGGGCTCGCGGGGCGGCGCACGAGAAGCCTCAAGAGGAGGATCGCGAGGGGTATCGCGAGGAGCATCACGAGGGCCATCACGAGCATCGCGAGGGCCATCACGAGCATCGCGAGGGCCATCACGAGCATCGCGAGGGCCGTCACGAGGAGCACCGCGAGGTGCATCACGGGGAGCATCACGAGGTGGCTCGCGAGCGTCGCGGGCGGGCTCGCGCGGGCGACGATCCCGGTCGTGGTGCGGCGGCGGGTCGCGGCGAGGTTCATCGCGACGCTCATCGCGGCGCCCACGTTCGCGCTCGCGGTCCCTCTCCCCCTCTCGGTCCCACTCCCTCTCGCGGTCGGGGCCCCTCTCTCTCGGCGGTGACCGCGCCCCGGTTGGTCGGTACATGTCCGCGCCGCCCATGCCTCGGCGTCCGTCGAACCCGTTCTCGCGCTCTCTCCGTCTCGAATCGCGCCGGCTCAGTCCAGGGCGCTCCGGGGCTGGAGGGAAGGGGCGGTTCGGAAGAGAACCCCGCGCGCCAGGGCCGTAAGCTGGCGGAGGACGGTTGTCGCTCGCTCCTGACGTAGACGCGTTGGGGTCGAAGCCATTGCCCTCGACTGGTGGACCGCGAGGCTGCCGGGCGGGAGCAGCTGAGGCTGACGCAGATGCCGATGCAGGAGCTGGCTTGGGGTCGGCAGCACCGCTGGTAACGCTCGCTCCTCCGCCTGTCCTGCTCGCGCTAGCGTGAGAGTCCGGGGCAGGCTTCGGCGGTAGGGATGAACGTTGCTCATCCGTCGGCTTCCCGGGCTTGGCACCAGCTTCGAGCTGAGCCTCTTGCTCCTTCAGCCGTCGGAGACGCTCCTGGGCCGCCTTCATCTCCTCCTCCTGCTTCCGCAGCTCCTCCTTCAGGCGCAAACGAGCCTTGAGAGTTTCCGCTTCCTCGTTGGAGGACGAGGTCGTCGGTTGCACAGGCTTCGGCGGGAGCGAGTTCGATGTCGTCTCGGCCGGGAGCTCGTCGCGCTTCGGGTCATCTCGCCGTTGTTGCTCGCGGTCTCGCTCGCGGTCTCGCTCGTCGCGCCTGTCCCGGTCTCGGCGGCCACGGGGCTCACGCGGAGGCCTGCCGTCACGTGCATCGCGGGCGTCGCGTCGATCGTCGGCAGGGGGCCTCTGGGGCCATCCCCGGTCGCGAGGTGCACGTCGGTCGTCCATTCTCGGTGCGCTGGCAGTTGCGTTGGCGGATCCAGGGCCCCAGGCGCGGGGCGGGCGGCCATCGTTCTCGGTAGCACCTGATGGGCCACGGGGTGCCTCGCGGTCTCGGCGGGCGGGGCTGCGGCTGCGGCTGCGCTTCCTAGGCGAACGCTCGCGAGACGAAGCGGGGGCATCAGACATCTTCTCCTCGTTCTTCGGACGGTCCCACGTTGTCTCGCCGGTCTCGGGGTGATGGAAGAAGTACTTCGACTGCGTGTTGCTCCACACGCGCTGCCAGCCGACCGGAAGGGGCGGCCCGCGGTCCTCGTTGCCACGGGGCTTCCTCAGCTCCTCGTGCGTGTCGGGGGGAGGTCCGCTCGGCTCTCTAGGCCGCACACGAACCGGGCCGGCAGGTAATCGTTGGTCCCTCGAGCTCCTTCTGTTGTCCACAACACCACGTGGAGGACGCTCGTGACGGCCACCACGGGGCGCAGCCGGCGGGAGACGCTCCCTGCCGTTGGGGATGGGCCTGCTGGGGTGTCCGTTGACGGGGGATGCCGATGTCGAGAGCTTCTGGGTGTCGACTGGGACAGGCTTCGGCACAGCATTGTCGTCCTTTGCCGGCTCGCCTTGTTTTGACTGCGCTTGAGTCGCCGCCTTCGGACCTGTCGGGGGCTCCTTGGCCGCCTTCGCAGACGAGACAGGCTCAGGCTGCGACTGCTCGGACGGCTTGTTGTCCTCCTTCTTATCGGCGGGCGCGGCGGTTACATCATTCGCGGTGTCGACCGCGGCAACATCTTAAACTTTGTCAGCTGTCACGCGTTCGGTTCCTCGAAAAGCTCGCGCGGACTGATGCTTACCATCGAGATCATCGCCGCCAAGGCTGAGGCAGTCGTCGGAGTAGCCGTCGCCCTCTCCCCAATCGACCTCTTCTTCCATTTTGTGGGTAAAGTGGGAAGACGAGGAAGGGTGTTTTTGGTTGAGTCATGTGTTCGCGTGCTACCGATAACTTTGCCGCCTGCCTGCCAGTACAACTTCGCCGCCAGCGGAGGCAAATTTCGCGTTCCACTGTACCAGCCAGGGACCATTACTGACGGACCAGCCCGAGATAACAATACGGGATGCACTAAGCGCAGCACGCATGGTTTAGACACTCCCATGCAGTTCATGACATGCGACCTCGCACATGAATGAGACGTGTTGATTCTGAACCTAGGCTTTGTTGATCGGTGGCTTGCACGTCTCTCTTCTTCCCAGCCGAGGACCGCCGATGGGCCTTGGCTGACATGAAGCAGAGCCTCGCCTCATAATACAGGTGTGTGCATCTTATCAGAATCTCAGCATGCTGATTGCCTAGAGCCTTGCTCTACCCTGCCTACTTCTTCTTCTGGGCCCGCTCCTCGGCCTCCATAGCCTGAGCCTCGGCAAGGAAGTCGTCGAATGCGGCATCACTGCCGCTTCCGCCGAGTAGCGAGCCAAGGTGCTCTAGGCGTTCCCGCTCGGCGTTCTGAACCGATCCTTGTCCGTCAGCTTCACGTCAGCTGCTCTGTCCCTCCAGGGCTAACTCACAGGACGAAGCAGCGCGCTCCTCAGCGTCCACCTTCTCGAGCGTCTTCAGCAGGCTCTGGCCGAGGTCTTCCGGCAGCATAAGGACACCATTCGGCGTAACCAGGCGATAGCTGTGAAGCGGCTCATACGTTGACGAAACAGCCTTGCCGTTCTCGACAAAGATCGACGCCAGCATGTCCTCTGGCTCGCCGACGCGGCCCATCGGCGGGATGTTGCGCTCGTCTGAAGTCAGCTGTACTGTGCGTCATGGCATCAAACTGAGCAACGTGTGTGGGCGCCCAGGACGCTGCCGTGCCGTAGCCAAGCGCACTTACCGGTCAGAGTCAGGTATCCATCTCCTGGCCGCGTCTCAGCGAGATATTCGACGCTCTTGGCCTCTCCGTTCTCGATGGCGCCCTTGATGCTCTGATGCAGCAGCTTCAGGAACTCCTTGTTCTCCGTGAAGTTGTTCAGGCCCACGCCCTGGACGGCGGGGAGATATCCGAGCACTGTCTTCGAGTCGGCAACTGCTGGTGCCTGCGGCAGGAAGCTCAGAGCGATTCGCGACGGGCTGGCCGGCGGCGGCGGCTGGAGGTGGTAGTGCAGGTACGGGTGTTCCCGGTCCTTGGACGAGCCGGCCGAGAGGCTGGAGTTGAAGCGAACGCCAGACACGGTCACTCCGCGCAGGTTCAGGCGGCCAAGCGGGCGCAGGCTCCGGAGTGTCGTCGTAGTAATCATAGTCGTGGTGGTGGAAGGGTTGGTGGACGAAGCCGAGAACACAGCTGAAACCCAACTTTCTATGACATACCGCGTGCCCGCCTCCACCTTCACACGCTCGTACGCCGGCCAATGACGTTCGGGCAAAACTACACAGGCGCCTCTACTCGACGTGCTGGCTGACTTCGGGCGCCCATCTCATACGCCTGGCGCGACTGCCCTTGCGCTCGGCCTCTCTCCTCCTCCTCTCCTCCACCTCTTCGTGTATCCCTTCCAAGCTCCCCAGGCTCGACTCGTCGCGCGGAGCCTGTGTCTGCTATTTGTCATGCATATGTCGCTTCGGCTTGATATAAAAACCAATCAACATCAAGTCTAAGCTTTGGTTTGGTGTGTAGGATAGGGTAGTAGTTTTGCTTTCCTCCAGCTCGCAGCTTAGAGGTTGTAGAGCTCCTCCTTGGTCTCAACGCCTGCGGTGTCAGCTACCACTTGATATAAGAAAGCGGCTCCGAAGGGCAGCGACAGGCCGAAGATATTGGCGCGCTGTGCCCGGTGCGGCGTCCTCGGCCACGAGCCTCCAAAGCTTCATCCTAACTCACCGAGCTCCTCGATGACCGGCTTAAGGTCGTTAAGGTAAGCCTCGTACTGTCCCTTGTTCTCGACCTTGGCCTTGACACCCTCAAGGATGCGGACGGCGGTGGCGTAGTCGTTGACCTTGCGCGAGGCGCGGAGGGCGGCCTCAATGACGGAGGTGGAGGGGACGAGGTCGTAGGCGAAGCAGTTGTTCAGTCCACGCTGGAGCTCGAAGAGGTCACCGACCTGCTCGAAGAAGGTGGTGTACTTGGCGTTGAACTCGTCGTAGGTCTCCTCCTTGGCGTGCGAAGACGAGAAGCGAACGGCTGTTGCGTCAGTACCCCTGTCGCTGATCTCCGTGCATGTCCAGTCCCGCTCGTGTCCAACAGCGTCGTCTGTCCTCCTTTGTCTCGCGATTTGCGCTTCTGCGATTGCGCACTAGTCCGGCGCGCTTCGGTGGGCACTGCGGCGGTTGCAGCTGATGGTCGGAACGACAGGCGCCAAATTGCCGAGGGAGAAAGTCGATGGAGGACAAAGTCTGCCGGGACCGGGGCCATACTCACCAGCGAGGGCGGCAGGACGCGAGGCCTTGAGGACGGCGGGGCGGATGGAGGCGCGGACGGCGTTGACGAGCATTTTGGGGTGGGAGGATGAGCGGTGAGTCAAAGTAGACGACGACAAAGTAGCAAGTGACTGGTTCGAGAGATGCTGGGTCTCCAATGGTGGTGCTGTACGGGTGCAACGGGTGCTGTCGGAGCCAGCAGGAGGAATACGCTTACCCGCACCCTGATTGGGTGGCAGCGTTTGATCCCATCCTCCCAGCTTCGGACAAATTCACGTAAACCTCACAGAAATATTCCCTCGGCACTCCTCCTCCTAATGTCAAGCCCCTTTACGAATCGCCATTAGCCTTTGTCCTAATGAACCCGGCACGCGCCCGAGCGCAAGCCTTCCAAGCCACCCTCCTGTTGGCATTCGCCGTACATCGTCTCCGTCGCTTACTGTCGCCAGCGCCGTCGCCGTCGCCGTCGTCATCAAGTACATCTCCGGCGTCTCCGTTCTACAATTTATGTTGATGGTGGTACAATGGATACAAGATGTCTGAATTGTATGTCTGTAGGGTAGGTCATAACTTTAGTAGCTGTAGAAGTATTAAGATGATTGAGAGGGAGATGGTAGCCGCCTCGGCGGCGTCTAGTCGGCCATGACACTGGTACGGCCAGTCGCGCGGCACAGCTCGTAGGCACCCATGAGGAAGAGCTGGCCCACAAAGTCCACGATGGCGCTGTGAATTGGGAGCGTGTAGGAACTGGGGTCAGCTTTCACTTGCAGCAACTGCAGCTGAGCCACTTACTCTGGGTCCATATCCCGAGCCCAGCAGAACAGCGTGAGGCCGTGGGCGAGGAGTAGACTGAATATGGTGGTCGCGATGTAAGCCATCCACCCCGCCCAGGCGAGATTAACGTCGGTCCACCCAGCAGCGTTCACAAAGGCGAGGAAGCAGCCCTGGACGGGGAAGCTGAGGAGGAACAGCACGCCCATGCTCTGCTTCGGCGAGAGGCCGTGGTGCTTGCTGTTGCTGAGGTTCGCATGCAACGTCGTGGATAATCGGTTCGCGTGAATGGCGCCAATGCTACCAGTCAAGCCCGTCATGGAGATGGCCAGCAGCGCGAAGCCTTTATAGTGCCCGACGCCCTTGGCGAGGACCATGCCGGTGCCAGAGCTGATCAGCATGGCCGCAATCAGCGGCAGCCAGCTGCCGCGGGCAACGTTTCGGACCCACTCGACCCGCAGAACCCGGACGGTGAACCACACGGCGGCAGCCGACATAAGCAGGACCAGAACCGAAGGCACCGGCGTGTCCATCGTGCCAACCAGGGCCGTTCCGAACAGGGCCAAAATGAAGATGGTCACCAGGTCACCGAGACATGCTGCAAGAGGAGGCGTGATGTTGTCTGCCGTCAGTTCAACTCAGCCCTATCTGGACTCACCTGGGTCGACGCCCTTCCAGCGGCATAGCACGACGAGAGAGCACATGAAGCTGCCCAGCGCGAGGGAGCTGAAGCCGGCACTTGCCATGCCGGTGGCCAAGACCATGACTAGCTGTGCGAAGCCCGGCAGAGTCCGACCCTCTCTCCACGGATCGCTTTGGGACGGGTCGCTCACGGTCCCGTTCGATGGGACGCTCGACGGAACGTCTCCCAGACGGTGGGTCGTGAAGAGACCGAGCAGGAACGACAAAATAGCCGCAAGGCAGGAGATCAACAACGCCTGCAGGCCGAGGAGTGTCAGGTTGGCGAGCAGCAGTCCACGGCGCGTCCGTCGCTGGTCGAGCTCTCCCAGAGACGCCGACGTTCCGAGGCGAGCGGAGAGGCACATCTCCCTTGGAGGTCAGCACCACCCTGCAATAAACTCAGCACGTACAAGTTACCCTTCAGATTCCCGATCATAGGCACGAGAATGAAGAGCTCGTCCACCCTGCGGAACACACGCCATCGCGCACAGTGCTCGAGCAGCTCGCCCGAAAACACGAGCCCGATAAGGCCAAGTAACAATGACGGAGTGGACTGCCGGGTCAGCTCAATTGCGTGAGAAGCACATGGGGCAGTGCATGATGCCAAGTCGCGTGCCAAGATCAGCCGCACTCACAGAGAAGAGCAGGCCCTTCAGGTCCTGCAGCTTGCCCTCCTTTGCGCTCATCGTGGTGAGCTGGGTATCGACGGACGACGCAGAGTCGACGCTATCCCGACCCGACGCGAGCAGCGGCTGCTGAGTAGCATTCGAAGGAGCGCGTTGGGAGTCGAAGCTCGACGGGCGACGGGCGGATGACGACGCGAAGGTCTGCGTATTCCGATCAGATGCGCTGAAGCTGTACTCCGACTTCGTTTCGATGCTTGACCGGGGTCGACTGTTACCGACCGCGTCGAGCTCGTACTCGTAGTCCTCATAGTCGGTTATCCCGGCGGCCGCAGCGAGGCGACGAGCTTGCCGGACCTGTTCGGCGACATCGCGCTTAAGGATAGGCGACATTCAGAGGTGTGTTGGGGCACTCTGACTCTCCGGCGAATATTCCGGCGCGAAACTTGGTAGCTGGTGGTAGTCACGGGGAGGGGGAAGTGTACAACGCGAACATCAACTGGAACGGCGGGTGGCGTTCGGACTTGATCGGAAGACGTGGTGAGTCGCAGCAAAGGGTTTCCTCTCGCGGGGCTCCGCCGGCCAAGACACTGTTACCCGAGCGGGCGTGGGACGAAGACCGCGTTGGAGGGCGCGGGTGCGTGTAAGAGCAGTCGAATCCGAGCGTCTGAGCTTGCGGGTCACAGCGAGGAGGTGTCGACGTGAGCAGAAGAAACACGCCGAGATGATGTAGACAATCGCCTATGTTCCAAAGGTCCCACACGGAGCCAAGCGACCCAGATCCAGCCAAGGTGAAACCCTCCACCCTTTAGCGCCTCCGTAAGTCCGCCCACGTGCCGCCTCTGCCTCCACCCACGCGTACTCCCGGTTCCACCCTCTTCCGCGAACCGACCGCCATCGCACCCCGATCCCTTCGTCCGTCGATTTTATGCTTCTCCTGCTGCTTCCCAAAGATGTCCCGAGCATGAAGGAGCGCATGCGCTCCCGAAGGAAATTGATAGAACCGTTTGGATTCGAGTCAATCGCGTTAACCACTCCGCCACAATGCCTTGGTGATAGAGAGGGGTGCCGATGGAATATGACCCGCTGGCAAGCGGATCCCGCGTTTGGGGCCGAGGAGCACGCTTCTGGGCACTGCATGCCGTTCTTCTGCCCCCCGTGGGCTGCCATAACCCCTCTTGGTCTTTGTTCAGAAGAAGGCGGGGTAAAAGGCTGATGGTCTCTGGTCAGCCTGGTGCCACTCGTACCCATCATATCACCTGGATCACAGTGACTAAAGCCTGTCGGCAAGCCCCCGGGCGCCTGTCGGCTTGTGTGCTCAGCTGCGGCCCAACAGTACATGTGAAATTGTGCATATCATCCCAAGAGTCCGGTCTTGGCAGAGTATAGTACAGCATTTACAAGGGGGTGAGCGAATGTGTATCGGGTATGACTGTGGTCGGGCAGTAGCCAAGAGATACAGGGTATGGCGTGCTAGCGTGCGATGCGAGGTGAATCGATGAATGAATGGGGGAACGAAGAAAAAGCCCTCACCAGCGCTCGAGTGCGGAGGGGCGTGTGTGGTCCTTGAACGACGGCGAGGTAGCAGAAGATGTGGCAGACGATGGGTTGGAGATGGAGTCATGCGGCGACGGGACACCAACCGTCATGGGGTGCCTCCACCTGGCAGGGGGAGGAACGTACTTGGGGAGTGATGCCGAGTTCTCGAACGCAGAGGTGGAATAGCCGTTCAAGTCTTCGTTGGCAGCGCGGCGAGAAGGTGCGTCGAGAACTCCAGGGCCAGTAACACGGGGGAGGGCGCTACCGTCAGTACCTCACGGACTTGTGGCGTACCCCTTGCGACTCTGGCGGCGCTGAAGCTCGGCCTGGTACATCACAATGTGCTCAAGAAGCGTCTCGTCGTCGAGCTGCGTGTGAGGCAAGTTACCAGGCGACGAGCGTGGAGTGAACGGTGGCAGACTTCCGCTCGAGCTGCCGCGACGCATGTTCGACATGCTCGAGCGGTTGCTCGACAGGGTGCCCTTCTTGAAGATCTTCTGGTTCTGCATGTCAGAGGCGACGCTATCAGGCTACCACGTACCTCTGAGTCGGCGATGCGGACCTGGAGAGGCTTGGTGCACCCCGGCATGATGACTTTGAGGTCAAGCTAGCGTCAGTGCGGCTGGGAAGAGCGGGCTTACGCTGCGAATAGCTTCTTCGGCTTGAGCGCGGCTCTGGAGTCGGACCATGGCGGTACCACGGCGGTTCCCCATGTCATCGGTGAGGAAGCGAAGTGAGGAAATGATGCCAGGGTGGAAGAGTTCACGCATTTCCTTCTGGTCAGCGCTGGCTCCGATACGGAGTGTGAGTCCAACTGACCTCATCTGTGGCATCGAGGGGGATTTCTGCCACGTAGAGGTTGCTGGAGTGAGGGTCTTCGAGGGCCTTCTGCTTGAGGTGAGGTGTCTCCTTGCCATGCTGGCAGTCGAGGCCGAGACGCTGAGCTTCACCCATAAAGCCGTCCGCAGCAACGCGTGTGTCAAACCTGGGGGTCAGAATCCGTCTTCGAGGCTGCTGGCCCACATGATGAAAGCGTACCTGTGTCACGTCAGCTGTTGGAGTACAACGTTACTCACCTGCGCGAGCAGGGGCTGCCACCATCTGGAAGCATGTCATAGGTGTCTTGAGTCAAGCAGCCGTTGTTCTCAATCTTGACCGAGACCACGCGCCCGAACTTCTGGCCCCACTGCTTCAGCTGCTCCTCCGAGACAGTCGAATGCAAGTCAGGGAGGTACACTGGATTGTCAGTCCCAGAAGTCAGTTCTAGCTCACCGTTGCGTCCTTCACCGATGTCCCCAGTGCTAAGAATGTTGGTGCCGCTGTCGGAGTGGGTGGGATAGCCGTACACGGGCACGACGGGCGGGTTCGGCTGGCCGAAGGCAGCCAGGCGCTGGGAGTTGGTCATGGGCGCGTAGGTGCGCTGTTCGGCAGTCGAGGGATAGCCGTTCCCTTCGTCGAACGGGTCGAAGTTCATTTCCTCCCTGAGACCATAGGGAACACCGTTGACTTGAGAAGAGGCAGCAAGACGCTGGAAAAGGAAAGAAAGGTCGCGGGGAGGCCGGGCACCGTTGCGGGCCTCGTCTGAAGGCAGGAGACCAGGAAGGCTAGGTGACCTGCTGCGGTGGCTGGGGACGAAGGAACGGTCGTTGTTGAGGGGGACATCGAGGTGCTTGGATGTCTTGGTGCCGGGGGTAGCAGAAACAGGGAACGTGGTCTTCCAGCCTTCACCAAGGCGTGTTGCGAGATGCTTGTTGACACCGAGCTCGACCACGTCCACTTGCTCGCCTTCGGGAGTGTTGGGAGGAACGAGAGGGTGGACCTTCATCCTGGGAGGAAAGTCCAGAAAATCGCTTTCGGTTGAAAAGGAAGACGTGGAACACTGAGACTTCGATGGCTCAGAGTCAGCGGAGCCCGAACAATTGGCACCGAGAGTAAATGTGGGGGCAGATGGGTTGAGGAGAACCATGAACGCAAAGTCTGGGCGTCAGAAGGATTGTTCATTAAACGAGGGAAGGCACATAAACGACGTGAGAACGCGTTCTGGAGTCGCAAGGTCATCCACTGGGTGACGCGGGGCCACCGGGGAAGAGTGAAGAAGGGGGAGAGGCTGAAGCTTACTTGAGTTCGGACCAACAGGGGTGGAAGGTGGAAGGGGATGTCAGGACGGGAAGAGGTGACTGGGTGGTGATCGGGAATGAAGTGAACAGGGGGAAGAGAGGGCTGGCGTGTGTCGATATATAGACGGCGGTGACGCCCAGTGCGCACCGTTGATTGATCTGCCCGCTCCCGTTCGGACTCCGAAAGGCCGGAGACAGTTGGCTGGGGAGCTGTGAGGAAGGCGAACGGGGAGAGGGCAGGTTCGTGCGGTTCTGTACACAAGATGGATCGCCGGGCGGTTTGATGGCAACTGCGACAGGGGTGAGAGTAGGGCCCGCAGAGGGTCGGAAGCATCCAGGCGCTCGTCGGAGCTTGATGCTTGAGAGCGGGCGAGTGTACTGTGTGCTGTGGTGCGGCCGGTGTGGACCGCGTACCGCGTGTAGATGCGGCGTCCGTCGACGTCAGAGGTGTCAGTCCTGTGCAACGCCCGTCCTGCCCCTCTGTGCCCCGGTGCCCTCGCCCCGATCACCCCGCAATGCCCCGGCGGGCGCCCGCCGCGCCCGGAGCGCACCCTCGCGGCCGCGGTGCATGGTCAGAGGAGCCTTGTAGGTGCGCCCTAGACATGATCGTCGCTGACTTCCTCGTGTGACCCGACGCCCTGCGCCGAGTCGTCACCGCATCACCGTCGCAGCCTGAGCACGCGTTGCCAACACCGCGGCGCAACACTTGGCTCCGTGCTCCGCTGGCGCCGCTGCGGACTGGGACATCCGTCACAGACTGCCCCGATCTTCAAGTGGTGCGAGGCGCGAAACAGATGAGCCGCGCGTCTCCACGGGCGTCTGGGCTGCGGCCTCGCATTCCGATTATCGTCGGCGTGCGACATGACGTTAGTGTCAAATTAGCTCGTCTTTCCTTGGATCCTTAGCTCGCTCCGCTTCACCACTGCGGCTCTTGCCCCCGAAGCCCATGTGATCGGAGACCATCCTATCGTCCATCGTCCGTCGTCCACTAGGAGTTGCCGTTGCCCAGGTATGACCCGCCCCCGATAGGCTCCATCCGATCCGGCGATGCGTCTGATGTTGTTCATCAATGTCTACTGTTGGGCACTTATATACACTGTGCTTCGCTCTTATGAGGAGGCCTCCTCGGTCTGGGGCTTCTTGAAGAAGTGGAGTCGTCGCTGTTCCCGCTCCTCGCGCGGCAGGTTCAGGCGGCCGTCACCAGTGAGGTTCTTAAGGCGTCAGTATTCGAGCAAGTACCAGACTTACGCTTCCGGCGGCCTCGAAGGTGCCGATGAGGGTAGCCATTCCGGCGCAAGCGCCGACGGCCATGGGGA
This sequence comes from Trichosporon sp. PB005A, assembly GCA_023630055.1. Lineage (NCBI taxonomy): Eukaryota > Fungi > Basidiomycota > Tremellomycetes > Trichosporonales > Trichosporonaceae > Trichosporon > Trichosporon sp. PB005A. Next base: position 408,215 of record JAMALZ010000017.1, read on the forward strand.
GAGAGCGGGCCTTGACACCAGCAGCGAATCCAGCAGCGCAACCACCAGCGGCACCGTTAGCCCAGTCGTCGGTCTGCGGGTCAGTACATGAGTAGAAGATTCTTATCCCACCTGGCGGGTGTTGGCGACGTAGGACTGGGTGAAGGAGTAGGCGAAGCCCATGGCAGCTGCACAGTTAGCTGAGCGCTCGGCCTCGCGTTCTGGACATACCGAAGAGGCCGATGGTGCCGCCCGTCCTGGTGAAGATACCCATCGCTCCCCGGTTGTGCCTGCAGTGTCAACATTATTCGTCCAAGCCACATCTGCCATGCTTCTGCGAGTGCGGCGCCAGCTGGAAGAGCGGTTCTCTCCGCTGTCCTTGAAGCCGCACTCGAATAGGCTATCTCACGACGACGCACTTGTCGAGGGCGTTCTGGACGGCGCTAACGAGGAGACCGACACCGGCGGACTCGAGGGTGACGCGCATGGCAGTCTGGACGGTCTCGTGGGGGTGGAAGGTGTGCGCCTCGTTGGCGGAGGGGATGAAGAACGACGACGCCGACGCGCCCTTGAGGGGCGGGAGGAGGGGGTTGGTGGCCATTTTGGAGTGGTGGTGGTGGTGAACGGAGCTCGAGTGGTGTCTACAGAGCAGCAACTGTCGACCTCGATCTCCAACTCTCGGACTCAGCGGCCTCCAGCCAATGCTCGTCCAGGCGAAGGCAAGCAGTCCGCCCTCACCGTGGGGTTATACGGCGAAGCCAGTGTGGCGGGCTGGCCGGGTGACCATGACAGGGAAGCGTAGTGCACCGTGGGATAGCTGAAGATGTCAGCCTCATACCCCACCGGTCCTCGTGCAGCTCAGGACCCTACTGACGTCGGTAGTGTGGCCCGTGGTATCTGACGAGGGCCGACTTGGTGCACGCATCGCCCTCCCGTTGTCCTATCTTCCCAACGACTTCAACTTCCACACTTCTCTCCATTGCACTACAACACCCACATCTGCCGCCTAATCTTCCTCCCCTTTCTTGCTGTCATCCGCTACTCCCTAGCTCTCCAGCTCTGCTCGGTCCAAGCCGCCGCCCATCATGATAAGTGTCCCGCCTCCGGTCCTTACCGCCGTCCCGCCGCACTGCCGGGCTCAAGTGCTGACGTTCCCTGCACAGTTCTCCCAAGAGACGCGTCGACACGGACGTTATGAAGCTGTACGTATCAGGGCAGCCCACTGAGCCCGGTGCAGCTTACAGCTGCCCCCGTTCGCCACCCGGGTCCATCGCTGACTCGTGACCAGCCTCATGTCAGACTACCAGGTCACGCTCGTCAACAATAAGATGAGCGAGTTCTACGTTAAGTTCCACGGGCCTGCCGAGAGTGAGTACGCTACGGGCCTCTTTGACAACTGGGCGGGGATCCTGCCAACGGTGCCCATACTTGGCTTCGTGTGGTTCTGGGGTGGCTCGGTTAACCTCCACTTGCCCCCGTCAATGGCGCCTCAATGGCGCCCGAGGAACCGAAGGCCCACGAGCCGTACTGACGCAATGCAGCGCCATTCGCGAACGGCGTCTGGAAGATCCACGTCGAGCTCCCGGAGCAGTTCCCCTACAAGTCGCCCAGCATCGGGTTCATGAACAAGATCTTCCACCCCAACATCGATGAACTGTGAGCACGGCTTGAATGACGTCTTCTGACCGATCGCAGGAGCGGAAGCGTTTGTCTCGATGTCATCAACCAGACCTGGTCTCCCATGTTCGGTGCGTTTGCTGACGGTGCTTCTTATGACTGACTCCTCTAGAACTCATCAACATCTTCGAGATCTTCCTTCCCCAGCTTCTGCGTTACCCCAACCCCGCCGACCCGCTGAATGGCGAGGCGGCCGCGCTTCTGATGCGCGACCCCAAGGCTTATGCGAAGAAGGTCGAGTCTTACGTGGACAAGTATGCTTCGAACGAAGATGCCGACCGGGCAGGCGAGAACGGCGACGACGACGAGCCCATGTCTCGTTCATCACGAGCGAACGGCAATGGTGCTGCCAAGGAGAAGAAGGCCGGTAGTGACGACGACGACGACGACGACGACGATGACGACGACGACCCGATGAGCGACATGGGGGAGCTGAGCGATGGGGATGAGTTCATGGGCGAGATGGACGACTGATACGTCGCACGCCGCACGCCCAAGCTTCCCACTTCTCTTGTCTTCATGTCGGACCATCTGTCATACCAGAGTACCACGCGGCTCACTGGTCTCGCGCAGCTCTGTGCTCCGCGTCGATCCACCACACGAACACACCACCTAGCGCCCGTACGTACTTCCACATCTTCATCTGTTGTATGAATGCCTTCATTGCCTGTCGATTGCTGCTCTGACGGTCATTAATTACTGACGTTCTGATCGAGCCTGCTCTGACCGCGCTGACCGCTTGACCGCCTGCGCAGCCCGTCTACTGATAGCCGCGCGATTCGCACGATCGTAGTCACCCACGCGGTGCCAGATCGGCGCGGCATGGCTCTGTCTTCTGAGATCGGCGCCGATTCATGCACGCCCCCCAAAGGATGGCGGGCGACGCTCGAGACCACGGCGTTCACGCCGGGACGGGCAACGCGCTGCGTGCTAAGCGTGCCCGCTGCATTCACAGGACGCCATCTCGCTGTCTCCAGATCTCTTCATTCGCAAACTTCTTCTCTCACCTTTGTCGCTCCTTTCCTTTCTCAATCGTTGCTGGTGACGCACACACGAACGTTCCACTCGTTCAGCGCTTTCTTCCCCTTCAACTTGTTCGGTTTTCTTCGCGCTGGTCGCCATCAGCTGTTTCGTGCCGACTACACAAAGTCGCCGACCGACACACACACACACGAAACTCGCCGATCTGGTTGTACGGAGCGCTTCGCCATGGCGCCGCTTCCGTCGGCCGCGAACGCCAACGGCGCTTCGGCCGTCTCCTCTGAAGCGTGAGTCCAGCGGCCGGCAGCGAACTGGAAGACTGCTAGGCTAACGGCAGTCTCTCGAGTGAACCTGCACAGACCTCCACCGTTGACCCGCATGCTGGTCACGACCATGGGTGAGTCATCGGCGCCGCAGCAGCCCGCCGGACCAGACCCGGGCTGACCGTGCAGAAACACCGGCGTGCCCGTCGTGGCCGTCGTCATGGTAGCTTTAGGTGCCGCCTTCATCGTGGCCGCAGTCATCTCCGCCTTCGTGCTGCGCAAAGGTCGCTTGCAGCAGTCGTCATCGCTGTCAGCGTTCTCCGAGTACATCAGCCAGAAGAGCTCCCAGCCCAACAGTCAAACCACAAGCGCGAGCAGCGGTAGTTCTTACGCCAGCTATCTTGCCGATTCCATCAAGCCTCCGGTCGTGTCGCGCCCACCCCCCATGCCGCGCCCGCCGAGACCCAAGTCCAACCCTCCTCCCGCAAAGCAACGCCGTCCGTTGCCTAGCTACGTTCCTTACCGCGGCCCCATTGAGCCCCCTTGCCTCCCTTATCCTCGACTGCCTGAGCGGCCGCTGCCAGCGACGCCCGACGAGATCGCTCGTGAGCTACAGCTCTGCTTCGGTATCCACCAAATGTACCAGCAGATGCCCGACTCTGGATCGACTGTCACGGTCCCGCTCCCCTCTGACCCTCCTCTTCCGCCCTGCCTGTCGCGGACGACCTCTGAAGAGCACCCCGAGCTGGCGATCGTCCGTGATCAGCTGCGTTCGCCTCCGGCGCGCTCCGCTCTTGAGGACCACCCCGAGTCGGCTGTCATTTTGCACCCTCGTCTGCCTCCCGCTCGACAAAACCTGCTGCAAGACCACCCCGAGTCTGCGGTGCACTTCGACGGCTACTCGACGAGGACGGAGTACATGCCGCGAAACGTGACTGCGACGCTGGACGACCTGCCGCTGCGGGTCGACGGCATCTTGAGCGAGTTCATGCACTCGCCACGGTCCGTCACGTCGTTCTTGTCGCGTTCCACGCGCTCGACGCGATCTACGCGATCCACGAGATCCAGCTCGACAGCCAACAGCTCCCACTCGCACTCGCACGGCACGCAGCATGCTGTGCCGCCCGTGCCACGCCTGCCGGAGCAGTACAGCAGTCCACGCACGCTGCTGTTCAGCGACCTCGGCAGGATGTCGCTGCGCCGTTTGTCGGTTCAGGACGCCGAGACGGACGTCGCGAGCTCGGTGCACAGCAAGTCGAGCTACGCGCGGCTGTCTGATCCGGGGGTGTCGCACTGCGAAGGCTCCTGCTGCGAGGATCACCCCACGAGCCCCACGAGCCCCCTCCGGCGCGCAGCGACAGCCAGCGCCAAGGCGGTACGCCTCCAGGCCGCGCAGGCCAAGTTCACGTCCTTGAGGGGATCGACGGGTGGGTCCGGCGGTGGGGCACCGCTGCTTCCAGACGCGTGATGGCTGGGCTGTGAGTATACTGGGGAAGGGTCGCGGAATGTCAAGCCGTGTGCAGAGTGAGACGAGCGAGACACGGACCGGGACAAGGATCAAGGATCAAGGACCAGTGCATTTGTGGATTGTGTGGCCGTGGCACGTCGTCGGTCGGCTGACCGACGACGACAACGCGCAAGCGACAGCGATCGGCCGGGTTAAGGTCTGGGTCCGCCGCTGTGGTATCGCGATTGGCGTCATAGGGCTGTCCTCGGGTCTATCCTTGGCTGTCCTTCCCTCGGGTCTCGTCCCTGGCGGACTTGGCAGCCTCACCGCTGCAGCCACTCAGGGGCGATGTGGATATAGGGTATACAGGGATTCAGTCGTGCCTGGCCTGGGCTGGGAGCCTCCACTCTGCACCGGGCACCGGGCCATGCGGGCCACCGGGCACGGGTCAGCGCACTCGGTTTTAATAGCTTATGACTTGACCTGCTTTGTAATCACCATTTACGCCAATTTGGCTCCGCGCCGCATGCCGTTCCGTGGGCGCCGGGTGGCGACACCCGTCGTGACACTTACGCGTCGTCGCACCATCCGGCACGCACCAGTACAGCCTCAGGCATCGTCGCACCACGCATCCGAGCAGGCTGCAGCCACCGTCCGCGCTGGAATCGCTGCTCTTCCTCGGGAGTTGCGCTATGCATGCCGCAAACATTCGCGGGCTGACACGTTTGCATCGCCGGGCATGGTTAGTCTGTGGACGCGGAACGGGCCTGGAAGCCGTCGACTCGAACGAGACCTTCGGCCATGCTCAGGATCGTGGGGTGCACCGCTGTGCCGTGCGCCGTGTGTCGAGATGAGCGGTGTGTCATGTATCGGGCAGCTGCAGCGTACCACCCAAGCCTGCTAGAGTACCGCGCTTGGTGGGAGCCGGCCCAGGGTCAGATCCAGCTGCAATCCTTGGAGCTTTTGCTTCCTCCCCCAGCCAGCATCCAGCAGCCAGCACACCCACCTTCCATCGTTCTTCATCTACTTTGCTGTGCTATTCCAGCCCGGCTTTCCCCTCTTGTCACTTCACCATCACATCGCTCCATCATCTCTTCATCTCACACAGCGAACAATCCCTCACCATCAGACCCACCATTCGCCAATCGCCATCGCCCATTGTCCTTCGAACCCCTCCATCTTATCGAAGCCGCCCCCACGACTCCTTATCTTTCCACCGCCGCCCGCCCATCTCTTTCATCCCGCGACGCGACGGCCAGCCGCTGACCCCCTCTTGACCCTTTGATCAGGTAAGTACCTCCTTTCTGCCCCCATCTTTGTTCCGCATCGACTGGACCGGCCATCGTAGCCCGCGTAGCCCACTCAAGGCCCTCGCTCGTAGTCGGTTATGGGCAGGCACCACGGTCGCCGGTATCAAGTAACCTTGATGAGCTCTTTAGCCTCCGTGGTGGTGTCCTCCAGCGAGAAGATTCTCTGCGGCATACCCTCTCACTGTGTGGCGGCATTCGCAGGCCATACGTATGAAGTGACGGGTCTTTGTGGTCGTCGTTCGGTGACTGCTCGGTAACAAATTCAATTTCTCATGGCCACGACCAGGTTGACCTGGCATCGACAATGTCCATTCATCTCATTCTCACACACTTCCCCTTCACTCTTTCTTTCACTACACGAACCATTCGCTCCTTTGAACACTAGCTGACCGCCTATAAAGTCTTTCCTTCTCTCCGTCCGACCCATCCAACAAGAATCTCACCATTCAGTCCACTACAGTCCAACCCACCCACCCTCAGCCTTCGTTTGCCACCATGGCTACCGAGCCTAGTCTCAACGAACTGCTGGGTCTCGACCCAGTCCCCGATCTGGTGCACCAGCCGGCCGAGTTCAGCGAGTTCCTCAACTTTGAGGACTTCTCCAACCCGCAGTCTCACACCGGAAGCTCCCCGAACACGATTTCAGTAAACCACACCCCCTCACCAAACTCCTTCGGACCGTCGCCGCCCCACTACCAGGCTGGCGACTTCACCTTCGACTTCTCCGACCAGCAGCAGAAGTTCCAACCGCAATTCGCGGGCCCCTCGACCGTTCCTCAGTACCGCGATGTGAACGTGAAGCAGGAGCCCGCCGAGTACCTGCAGCAGCGCCACCTCATGGCTGCCCAGTACCAGCAGCAGCAGATGGCTCAGGCCCAACAGCAGATGCCTCAGCAGCAGCAGCAGCAGCAGCAGCTTCCCCAGCAGCCCGCCATGCCTGCGAACAACCCGAATCTGCCGATGGCCCAGCAGGCCGCGCTCCAGCAGCTGTTGGCCAGCTTCGCCCAGTACGAGCAGCAGTTCGGCGGACAGCCCGTCGAGGACCCTGCGTCTGCCATCAACCCCTCGCTGCTCGCCGCCAACTCGCTCACGACTCCATCAACGCCCGGCACCTCGTCTCTGACGCCGGCTTCGCACGCTGCCTCGTACGCGGGACCTAGCACCGCCCAGGTGCCTCCCGCACCTGAGTCTGTGGACGAGCCCCTCAACTCGATTTCTGAGAGCGAGATGCCTCCCCGGACGGCCCGTGCGGCTTCCACAGGAAGCAACATGTCGGAGATCGACGACAAGATCGACAAGCTCGTGCCGCTGTCCGCCATCTTCAGCGCTGGTCGCGGAAAGGGTGGAAAGAAGGGCGGCGGCATGTCGTCCGTCGTTCGCGCCGAGGGCGAGGAGGTCGACGACGACGAGAGCTGGCGACCTTCGCCCGAGGAGTACAAGAAGCTGAGCAGCAAGGAGAAGCGCCAGCTTCGCAACAAGCTCAGCGCTCGTGCTTTCCGCACCCGACGAAAGGACTACATCGGCACCCTCGAGGCTCACATCAAGGACCGCGACCAGGTGATCGATGCTATCCGCGAGCAGCTCTCCCAGAGCGCCAAGGAGAACCAGGACCTCCGCCGCGAGCTCGAGATGCTGAAGGCCAGCACTCAGTGTGTCCTGCACCCGGAGTCGGCTGCCACCGTCGGACAATCCCCGGCCATGCTCACTGCCCTGTCCGAGGGAGACGGTGCTCGGTCCCGAACTCAGGCCGGTCGTCGAGCTCCGGCCGTCGGCGTCAACACTCGCAAGGATCTTGCGCCCTTCGACTCTTCCCGAGGCTTCTGGGGCGGAAGCGACCTCGCTGGTGGCAGCACCATCTGCCACACGGTCATCACCCCCGAGATCTGCCTCCCCGAGCAGCCGAACGTCAACCCTCTGCTCAATGCGCTCAACAAGAAGGCGGCCGAGGAGAAGACCTCGCCTAAGAGCGAGAAAAAGCCTCTTCCTCCTCTGCCCGAGAAGCACCTGTCCGTTCAGGACTCTGGCGACCGCAAGATCGAGGGATCGACCTTCGCCGAGTGGTCGGAGAACACGCCCTACAACGTGCGAAGCCTCGACAGCTACCGCATGCAGCTGTGGTCTCGCCTCGCCCGCGAAGCTGCCGCCGACAAGGCCAATGTTCCGGCCGAGATGCGTCCCAAGTTCCTCGTCGACCCCTCTACGCCGTCGGCCCGCCGGGAGAGCAACTCTTCTGCCCCGTCGTCGGCGGCGACATCTGTCGGCACGCTGGCTTCCGCCGCTGTGTCTGCCACCGCGACCGTCGCTTCTCGTCTGACTTCGTCATTCTGGTCAGCGTTCACGGGACCTTCCTCCAAGATCGATGGCGACAAGCTTGCCGACGTTGTCACCGGCCGCGCGCGCCTCGCCGTCGTTCCCGACGACCGCAGGAACGTCTCGAACCGTGTGGCGTCTTCCACCGACGACCTCGCCCATGCCATGGCCGGTCTGCGCGTTGCCACGGGCGGCTCGAACCCTCGCGAAAGCATCCGCCGCAACGAGGGCCCGCTGAGCTCAATGACGGGATTCCTGAAGAACCCGTCACTGTCGACTCGCGCCGCCTAAGCACCGCATTACGACCTTCATTCTGGCATCACGGTCGATCTAGACGCTCTCACGACTCAACCATTGAACGCTCCTCACCATCACGACACCACCCATCTGAGATTGTATACCATGTAGCCTTCTGTTGTGTAATACCTATAGACTTGCCCCACTCGGAGACCAGACTCTCACCTCAGTAGTCCAAAAATCTACGTAGCAAATGAAGCAAAATGCATCCTCTTCGTTAACATCTTCCTTGATCGTTCCGGCGGCTTGGCACTGAAGGTGCTGCGGAGCGCGTAGTTGCATCAAGGCTCCCATGAAGCGATTGGACCGTGCGCATTGCTAAATTATCACTCATGCCAAGCAAGAGCGAGGTCTGGCGCCGAACAGCGACGAATAACCTTCGAGCATGCTCCAGGCTGCGCTGGGCCGTAGATAGAATCTGAGGGACGGCGAGGGACGCTGAGGGTCCACGCAGGGTCTGATGATCGTAATTGCATCACCCCAGCCAGGTTAATCCACCAAGCTCAGGCGCAGGCGGTCCGGCCCCTAGATAACTGCTGCGGAGGGGTCGTGTAACGTCCTTCTGCACCGAGTGGCGACTTGTCGCGCGTTCATGCCGTGCAAGCCGTAGTCCGACATTGGGCGGGTGAGGTGCAGCTCCTGCGGTTTGCCGCCCTGTCGGCACTGCGCGGTGCGTGCCGTGCGCGCCGTGCGAGCGCGAGGTGTGAATTCCCAGTGGGCGTCAACGGCCTGGATGGCAGCGCGTTGTTGACTGCTTTTCCATCTTGCTTTTCTCACGACGACATCCCCTCGCTTTCTCACCCCTCTGACCGTCTCCAGCTCACGACGCTTCACGAGCTTCACGAGCTTCACGAGCTTCACGAGCTTCACGAGCCTCACGACTCTCCGCCAACTCAGCATCGCCCAACGTCATCGGCATCTGCCCCGGCGCAACCCTCTGCCTGAAGCACGCGTCCCCGCCTGTGTCGAGTTTCGAACCTGTTGACGCACGCGCCCACACTCGTGCGCACGAATTCTAACTCGAACCTTCCCGGCCTCGCCTGACCCACGCCCTCTCTGAGCGGACCACGGCCCTTGACGGATCTGACGGACGTCACGCGGACGACGAGCGCAAACAACGCCAGCGCTGCCGTCGTCATAATCTTCGTCGACCACGAGCTACGCATTACGCATCACGACACTGGCTACGCCAGCCAGAGTGCTCCGCTCTAGTACCTCTGGTCGCAAGCAAAACCTTACGTGTTCCGTTCGGACATCGACGAAGGCTTGGGCCAGCCAGAGCCAAGGCATTCCAGCGTCCCCGCAGCCCGCTCCCGTTACCCCTAGCGTCTAGCTGTTGATCAGCGACAAGTCCCCGATCATTCGCCCTGTCCCCGGCTGCTTTTGCCGTGCTCTCAAAATCTGCTCTGCTGCCCGGCGCATGCATTCCATGCATACAGCGCTCTCGTAACAAGCCATATAGTAAAGTTTTGCCCCCCGGTAGCAGCTCCTAGCTCCCGAGCTCCTGCCAGCTTGCCAAGCGGATCAAGCGCTAAGAATCACTCTGAGATCCACGGATCAGTCACGACCGGCGCAGCGTGCCGACCTGCTGCGGAACGGCAACGCCTGACCACCTCGCCACACGAACCACACAGACATCGCTTGCGATCCAACTCTCACTGCTACCTTTACCCATTCTCCACGTTTAACTATTCTTCGCCACCGTATTCCTCGCCCCGCATCCTTCTCGCCAGTGCTGCCTCTCTTGCTCTCTCGCTCGACTGCCCACCACCTTCCCGCACCTGAAACACATCTCGTTCACTCGCTCATTCTGAACTCCCGATGTGCGACCTCAGTGAGTGCTCGTTGCTTTGCCCGCACATGCTTCCAGCGCACCAGCTGACACACCCAGCCCCCTTACCCTTGCACTCCATGTCGGCCTCCGAGAAACGCAGCCAGCACGACCAGCACCTCCGGATACTCGAGAAGCGGATAGAGGTCCCCGGCATCGTTCTGAGTGAGTACCGGCTGCTAGAGGCGATTCGAACACCAGCTAATCAAGCAGCCGAAGCCGACGACGACTATGACATCTCCTGCTCCCCGACACCGACAGGCCGCAAGCAGGTCGTGCTGCTGAACCCGTGCACAGTGTACGGCCCGCGCGTCCGTCCGACAGCCCCGACAGCACGCTCGCTCGTCATTTTAATCCTGGTCGTGCTCGCCGCCTACCACCTCTACACGCATCTGGACCTGCTGCACGTCCAGGTCCCCCAGGCCGCTGTACCCATCTAAGGAAGCGGTACGTGGGTCGAACAAAATCGATCGCGGCCTCGAGCTCGGACGCCGTCTCTGCTCTGGTCTCGACCGTGGCCTTGCCGGGTCCCCACGGCAACCCCTAGCATTGACCACCGCCTCCGCCCGCTTCGTGTTGCGACCCGCTCACCCACGCCTTCCGTGTTCTACTACTCTGCAACCTCACTTGTTCGACTACCTGCATTTAAACAACCCAAAAGTCCGCCACCACGTTTGCATTCTCCACCCTCTGTTGCCCCCTCCCCCGGACCATGTTTTGGACGCTACCACCCACGAACACATGCCCATATACCGTCCTTTCTGCCTTTACCCGCCCCGTGCTGTTGCGCGGCTTGTATGATTTTGTATCAGCTAGTAATCACCTTGGGAATTATGCAACTTGCTCTCTCATGAGGTCCTGCGATCGTGTGAATCATGAGAAGCCAAACATTGGGACAGGCCCCGATCGCATGGTCGTGATTGTCACATTGTCAGCCAATATCCAGGATATAGTTCAAGCTGTTATGAGTGCATAATACAGGGGGATATCCATCGTCTGCCATCTAAAGAACCAAGAGAAACTGCGTCGACTTAGGCGTAGTTGTCGATGAGGGAGTCGCGCATGTCGTTGATGATGGCGGCCTGGTTCTGTCCCTGGAGCTTGAAGGTGGCCTCGATGACGGAGACCTCGGTGGCGGTGGTGTCGAGGCCGCAGAAGGCGGTCCAGTCGTTGACGACCATGCCGGCGCCGATGACGTCGGATCCACGGTTGACCGTTCCGGCGACGAGGGGGACCTGGAGGAGGGAGGAGAGCTCGTCGAGCTCGCTGCGCGTCGTCTTGGGGTGGACGAGGCCGCCCTGGTTGGAGAGGGCGCAGTACGAGCCGACGAGGACGTTGCTGGCGATGGTCTGGCGGAAGACCTCGACCTTGAGCGTGTCGGCGATGATCTCCTCGGTCTCGCGGTCAATGTCGGGGTGCACGAGCGCGACGTAGTCGTTGCACGCGATCACGTTGCCGAGCGCAGACAGGCGCTCCTCGACACGCTGGATCGCGACGCTCGGCGGAAGCGAGTTGCGCAGATGCTGCAGCTCCTGGTCCGTCGTCGTTGACGGCACCAGCAGTCCGTGCCGGTTGCCGGCCGTCAGGCGGCCGACGATGCGCGTTCCCGCGATCGTCGTGTGGATGACGGGCACAACGTCCTGCAGCTCGGCCTCGAATACCGAGTAGAAGTTGGACGACGACGCAAGCGCAGTCAGGCAGTACGAGTTGGTGAGCTTGGCGAAGACGCCAATGTCGGTAGAGTTCTCAAACTGGCAACCTGGGCTGTTAGCTTCATGGCGTGCCATTCCCAGCTGGTTACTCACGGGTAGCCATGGTGGAGCGGTGTTTCGGGTGTAGAAGCGCGGGGTAAAAGGGGAAGAGTTCGTAAAGGTGGTCTAAGTCGTCTAGAGCGCTGAGGGCGTGGTATGCTGTGTTCGTGTGGTTCTGGTCGAGACGAACGGCGGCTAGAAGATTTTATACGGTGACAGGCGATCAACAATCCACGAGCACCGAGAAGCGTTGCGTCAACTTTTGGACTCAAGCTTCCACACGGTTGCAAGGTGTTCGGATCCGGGTCAGGCGCACGCGAGAATTTCAGGCTAATCGGAGGGACTGGATAAGTCGTTGTCCAGTGGACGAAGCCGTGCCTGGGTGGCTGCTCGGCATGCAGTCGGCGACCACAGGACGCGCTCCTGCCGATGCGTCGCGCCGCGGTTAACCAGATCGTGTGCACCAGGGAGAAAGAGCAGAGGGCGTCGTGCTGGCTTGAAGTCAGCCCCATGCCCCGAGGCAATATGTGTGATCGTTGTTGGTCTGCCACCGCTTGCGGTGAGGGATGTCCAGGGGGTGGCAGGCCCTCTGCAGATCACTTTAGGCCAGTGCATGCGTGGTCACCTCGATCACCTCACTTCTGCAGCGACGAAGGATACCTCGGATGGGTTTTGAACGTGGGAATAACTCCCTGCTCTCGCTGCCGAACGTGAATAGACCGAGTCGCCAGCACAAGTGATTCCAGCAGGCGCTGACGGAGCCGGGCGTCTCGGGACAGTCTGGCTGGTCTGTTTCATGCACGGCTCTGCGCTCTGCTGCACTATCGCACTGACCCCCTGCGGCGGGCCTCCACCCTGTGCGCCCTCACCACAGCTCACACAAACTTGGCTCTGTCTGCACCACCTCTCGCGCATCATTCACCACCCCCAGTGTGTTGCGCCCTTCGCAGTCGCCTCCTTTGAGATTCCCCCGCCCTCCCTGTGCTATGTGCTAGTCCAGTCAGCCCCATTCCAGCACAACACGGTACATAACCTGGTACGTCCTCCGCCTCTTCCCCCGTCTCCCCACACCACCACTCCTTCCCACCAGTCAGCAGCTCATAACGACTACCTTCCTTTCCGCTCCCACTCACTTCCTTCCTGTACCGAACTTGTCAGTGAAGACTCCCCGTCGTGCGCCGCTGTTGCACAAGCTGACGCTGGCAGACTTTCATCAAGCTAGCCCGCCATCATGCCTCCCAAGGCTTCAAAGGTGAGCCCCCGCGCGCCTTCCCTCACCGCGCCATCGGCTCCCCCATCACGCGGTGGTTTATCTGCACTACATGGCGGGTTACTGTGGGCCCGATAAGAGTGGAGTACGCGCGGTCGATGAGGAGGGCGCCGGTTTGTGGAGTGCCTTCCTCCACGATCAGTGGCGAGCCACACTGTTGCACAACCCCTCGTGCACCCTGCCACCGGCACATAGCCTTTCTTGTCCACTTTGGCGTGACTATATGATGCCCTCCGTCGACTTTCCCTCGTACTGATGCCTTGTGTGTACTAACACTACAGGGTTCCCCGGCTAAGCAGCCTCCTCCTTCCAAGGCCCCCGCGGCCGACGTGAACGAGTTGGAGTCCATCATGCAGAACATGGCCATTCGCCAGGACTTCGTTCTGGCTGGTGAGTAGCTTGGATTGCTGCGCTTGCTGCATGCTGACTTGACAGACGCGCACCCCCGTCCCGGTAAGCCTCGCACTTGCTGCGTTGGCTTTGCAGAAGGCTAACAGCAGGCTATGGCAAGATGGGTCAGCCTGTGACCGTCGCCGCCAACATGTTCCCCCTTCGCTTCAACAAGCCTAACCTTTCCATTTAGTGAGGTCAACTGCTCCTACTCAACGTGTTCAATCTGACCTTCCTTAGCCACTACGACGTGGAGATCATCCCCGTCGTCAAGGTCCGGAACCAGAAGTATGTACTGCAGCGGTGGCGCCTGAACAGCTCTGACGGTCCAGGATGCCCAAGAACCTGGCAAGCATGGTCTGGAAGCAGGCCTGTATTGACGGCATGTCGCGTCCCGACAAGCTCGCCTTTACGAATGCTGTGTTTGACAACCAGAAGAACGTGTACACCATCGACAAGTTCGCCCTCGGCGAGACTGGCAAGCTCGAGATGGTTGTCGCTGTTCCGGAGCCTGACAAGACTGAGGTCGATGACCGGCGCCGATTCAAGCTTTGCGTTCAGCCCGCCGAGGACCGCTCGGGCAACCCCAAGGTTGTCACCGTGCAGGAGATCACCAAGTTCTGCGGCAGGCAGGGCGAGGTCCTGTCCAACATGGAGGGAGTCTTGACGGCCATGCAGGCCATCAACATCCTCCTGCGCGACGACCCGATGACCAAGTTCACCCCGATTGGTGCTCGTGGCCGTTTCTTCGGTCTGCAGGACCAGTCTCCCATCAGCGGTGGCGGCGTCGTCGGCAAGGGCTTCACTCAATCGTTCCGTCCCACCTCCAAGAACGGCCTCGGCGCCGTGCAGCTCGACACGGCCTTCACCGCGTTCTACCAGTCTGGCAACCTGGTGAATCTCGCCACTGAGATTCTCGGACTTGGGTCTGGAGGTGGTGGCGGCGGCCGTGGTGGCCGTGGTGGTCGTGGCGGTCCTCGTGGCGGTCGCGGTGGCCGCGGCGGCCCCCCTCAGCAGGGCGGGGGCGGCCCTGCTTCGCTGCAGGAGATCACCGCTCAGCAGGGCCGTCGCCTTTCGAAGCTGCTGTACGGCAAGAAGTTCACGCTTCCTTATCGGTGAGTCGCAGGGAGCGTCCAGCACTGACATTGTAGCAAGTCGACCCGGCAGTTCTCCATCAAGCGCATCTCGTCTGCTGCCGCCGCCGACATCAAGTTCCTCATGAACGGCAAGGATGGCGCTGCTGACCGCAACATCGGCGTTATCCAGTACTTCAAGGAGCAGTACAACATCACTATCACCAAGCCTCGTCTCCCCTGTGTCGTCTATGGCAAGAACTTCATGGTGCCGTGAGTCTCCCTTACGCTTCTAGCTTGCGATGCTGACATCGCAAGGATGGAGCTCGTTCACATGTCTGACTTCAACACCATCAACTTCTCCGACCTGACTCCCGATCAGGCCGCCGACATGATCCGTGTCGCCGCTCAGAAGCCCGCTGCGCGCCTTGAGGCTAGTGAGTAAAGCTGGCCTCTTCTTTGAGTGCCACTGACGTGTTCAGTCAAGCGCTGGTTTGCTACTCTCGACTACAACAATGTGCCGAAGATCAAGGCCTGGGGCGTTGAGGTGAACCACTTGCCCATGAATGTCGTCTCGCGTGTTCTGCCCTCACCTAAGGTCACCTACGGCCAGAACAAGTCCACCCCCACCAACTTTGGCGCTTGGAACCTCAAGAACGTCAAGTTTGCCGAGCCCGGCAACACGCTCAAGTCGTGGGCCATCCTCTCACTGGACCGCTACTGTGGGAACCAGGAGATGGAGAACTTCAAGCGTCAGCTCGTGCAGACGATGAAGACGTACGGCATTGCTCTTGCCAACGACAACCCGCCCTGCGTCAGTGCCCGGCACCAGACCCTGAAGGACAACTTCTCCGAGGCGTGCAAGGAGGCGTACATGAAGGGAGGCAAGCAGGACCCTCAGCTCATCATCGTCATTATGCCTCGGCGCGATGTCGAGCTTTACAAGAACATCAAGACGGTCGCGTCCATGAGTCTGAAGTCCTGGGTCCCAACCCAGTGCCTCCAGTGGCTGAAGATCCGCAACCCGAAGGGCCAGGACCAGTACTTCGGCAACGTTTCGCTCAAGATTCAGAGCAAGCTCGGCGGTGTGACCCACGACGTGAAGCTTGCCCTGGAGAAGGACACGATGATCGTTGGAGCCGACGTTACGCACCCACCTCCCACGCGTGGCCTCATCCAGCCGTCGATTGCTGCTTCGGTGGCCGGCATGAACTCGAACAACAACAAGTTCGAGTCAAGCATCCGCCTGCAAGAGGGCCGACTGTGAGTTGCGCTGCATGCGCGGTGGCTGTACTAACGCTTTCAGCGAGATTATCGGTCGTCTGCAGGAGATGATGGAGGAGCACCTGAGGACGTTCCAGAAGCACAACCGCGAGCCTCCCAAGCGGATCATCTTCTTCCGCGACGGTGTCGACGAGGGCCAGTACAAGAAGGTCTGCGAGCAGGAGTTCGCTTCTGTCAAGGCCGCCGCCAAGGCCTGCGGCGGCCCCAAGTACAACCCCACCATCACTTTCGTTGTCTGCGCGAAGAGGGTGAGTCTACTACTACCACGTAACACGAGCGGGCGCCGACATCAGCACCACATGCGTTTCTTCCCCCTCCGCGAGGCCGACCAGGACCGCTCGGGCAACCTGAAGGCCGGCACCGTCGTCGACACCGACGTCACCCACCCCTTCGCGTTCGACTTCTACCTGCAGGCGCATGCTGGTCTGCAGGGCACTGCTCGGCCCACGCACTACGTTGTGCTCCGCGACGAGAACAACTTCAACGCCGACTCCATGCAGAGGCTCTGCAACGACCTCAGCTACACCTACCTCCGCGCCACGCGCGCCGTCTCCATCGTTCCTGTCGTCTACTATGCCAACATCGTCTGCGCGCAGTCCCGCAACATGACCTACAACGAGGACGACATCTCCGACACCGCGACGTCGTACTCGGGCAGTGGCATCAAGCAGCCCAAGGATGCCGCGTTCGACCCGAACCTCATTTCAAAGCGTCTTGACAAGTCGCCGGTCAAGGAGGTCGCGTGGTTCATGTGAGAGAACCATTGCTCGTTCGGTGTGCTCCAGTAGCGCTTAGTGCTTTATCACCAGCTAGTGGTATTGTGGCATGTCATTTATACCGAACACCTCTGCAGTGCATTGTTGACTACGATAGTTGCATAGCTGAGGCACAGTCAGATCAACGCGAGCACTGCTCAGTACTCAGGGCGAGCGCAATCCTGACATCTACGCCCAGCAGCTTGAGCGCTTCAGAGTTAGCGTCACGCAGGTACAGTGCTGGCACAAAGGGATGGTTCACATTGCCTGAGGCGTCTGTTCATTGCCCCACAGTTGCTACGGTCGCAGGCCCTTGGGTGCCCTTGATCGATCAGTGTCTTGGGGGAGCCTTGAGACACCCTTGCTAATGAGCTTTCTGAGATCGCCATTGACACTTCCGAGAATCGACGGCCTGTTGGGCCATCATGTAGAACCTTGCCTGCAAGTATGCCCACGATAAAGCTTGCATTGACGTGCGGGGTCCGGCTGCGAGTAAGTCAGGTGTAAGTTTGCCACCCAGATGAAGGGCGGTATGATACGGCGCTGGCCTCTCAGGGGCAGGTTCGCGGTCGGCCGATAGTGGGAATCGGTCACTGGCTCGGGTTCCGAATCGCGTGGCCTGGACATATTGATCGATGCGGAACAGAACTGAGAAGACTAGGCGCGTATGGTTCGCGCTTCTAAGAACACATAAACATATGCATAGATGTCGAGGAACTGGCTGGCCGGCTTGGCTGGGAGCCGGAGGACGTGCTGGGTACGGGAGGTGATGTGACCGTGTGGGTCCCCGGGTGAGGTACGGGAAGGCGCGGCGCGGCACAGGATCGCAGTCCGCAGCGCGCGTCGCTGGGTGCCGCCTCAGTCGCTGGGTTCCCACGTGAGGCGAGTCCAGTCAGAGAGCAGTCAGTCAGGTCCCGCGGTGGACCCTGGCTGTCGGCTGGCTGCGAGTCACAAACGTCATCGCTCCCCCCACATTGCAGTCAGTGCATTGCGCCAGTGTGCGCCAGTGTGCCGGGCCATGGCATCTCGCGCGCCCATTGCCGTTCTTGGTCTTATCGTGCCAACCCACCCCCATTCACCCCCATTCGCTTATAACCTCCGCCGCACTCAGCCCCTGCCCTTTCTCCCCATCTCTCTCTTCGCTCTTGGCCCATCCATCGACAAGAGTATCTCAGAGAGTCGTCCCCCCCACACACTCCGTACACACTCCCTCTCACCTCAGTACCCCTTTCTTGTGCTACCCACAGTGCCCAGCATGCGTCTCGCCGTCTTGTTCACCCTGCTCCCGGCCATCCTCGCCACCCCCATCTCGCAGCTCGCGCCTCTTAGCTCGAACGGCAATGTCATTGAGGACCAGTACATTGTCGTCTTCAAGAAGGGCGTCAACCCCGCCAACATCGCCCTTCACCTCGACTCGATCGCCGAGTCCTCGCTCACCCACGTAAGTGTTTGCCCCCCACGTCCCGACGTCACCACCCCCGTTTTCGGTTACCTCCGGTCACACCCATCAATACCCCGATCGGACTCCCGCTAGCTGTACATGCAGCGGGGAGCCTCTGGATGGTGCCCACATTGTTGGCGGCGACGATGCGCCCGTGCATCGGCGGTGCCGGTGGCTGGTCGGGTGGCGACTCGGTGGCAACAAACATGGGCTCTCGTGCTAACTTGACACAGCCCCTTCAGGGCGATGAGGCCGGTATCACCAACGTCTTCCAGCCTGAGGCCATCGACTATGCTGGTTATGGTGAGTAGCTGGATCGGCTACGTGCACAGGAAGCTGACGAGACAGCTGGTCGCTTCTCCAAGGAGACTCTTGAGCTGATCCGATCGTCGCCTGACGTCGCTTACGTCGACCACGACCAGATCATGACCACCACTGAGGTTCCCCAGGGTGTTGACGACGCCTTCTCTGGCGACGACGAGCTCAAGACTGAGATCGGTGCCCCTTGGGGTCTCGCCCGCATCTCGCACCGCAAGGAGCTCCGCCTCGGCACTTTCAACAAGTACACCTACGACGGATCCGGAGGTGACGGTGTCACTGCCTACGTGATCGACACTGGTATCAACATCAACCACGTCGAGTTCCAGGGCCGCGCCCGCTGGGGCAAGACCATCCCCCGCAACGATGTCGACAAGGACGGCAACGGACACGGCACCCACTGCGCTGGTACCGTTGCCTCGCGCAAGTACGGTGTCGCCAAGGGCGCCGAGGTCGTCGCCGTCAAGGTTCTTGGCTCCAACGGTTCCGGAACCATGTCCGACGTCATCGACGGTGTCCTCTGGGCTGCCCAGGACGCTGCCAAGCTCCGCGCCGAGGCTGAGCGCGAGCTCGCCCTGACTGGCAAGACCAAGCACAAGGGCTCCGTCGCCAACATGTCGCTCGGGGGCGGCAAGGCTCCCTCCCTGGACGAGGCCGTCGACGCTGCTGTCGACCACGGCCTCCACTTCGCCGTCGCCGCGGGCAACGACGACGCTGATGCGTGCAAGTACTCGCCTGCCGCTGCCAAGGGTGCCATCACTGTCGGCGCCTCCACCATTGGTGACGACCGCGCCTACTTCTCCAACTGGGGCAAGTGCGTCGACGTCTTCGCCCCTGGCCTCAACATTCTCTCGACCTGGAACACTGGCCCCGAGTCGACCAACACCATCTCTGGTACCTCGATGGCGTCGCCCCACATCTGTGGTCTGCTCGCCTACCTGCTCTCGATTGAGGGCCACCCCACGTTCACGATCAACTCCGACTCTGTCGAGCTCGTCGAGCAGGAGCCTTCGATCTACTCGCAGGCGTACGAGATGGTGCCCAGCTGGATGAAGCTCGTCCTGCCCAAGCCCGACGAGACTGTCGAGCTCCAGCGTGTCGGCGACAAGAAGATCACGACCGCGCAGCTCAAGAAGGCGCTTCTCGCGCTCGCCACCCCCGGCCAGCTCAAGGACGTCGGCAAGGGCTCGCCCAACCTCCTCGCCTACAACAACGCGACCTCGACCAAGTAAGCCATCCATGCGCATCAAGTGTTGTTTCACTCTGAAGTCTTTTTGAAGTTATGTACAAGTAATGCAGAAATGAAGCCAAGCAGGCAGAGCAGCGAGGGCAAGCGTAGTTGAGGCCGTCGAGCAGCAATGGGCGGCGGACGATAGCGACGGCGAGCTGCCCCATCAACTGCTGAATGGCAGCAAGTAGGACCGGGGCGATCGTTGACAGCCGTGCAGCGCAGCCGGCCGGCCCGCGCCAGCCACAGTGACTGCAGTGACCTCCCGCGGGTGAAGCGTGACGCGTAACATGTGGGCAGCGCGGCAGCGCTGGCAGAGCCGGTGGTATTGAGCCGTTGTTCCGGTCATCCGGATTCGCCACCCAGCGTACGTTGCGGGCGCGTTCGGGTGGTTCCATTCCTTCCCGGTCCCAGCTAAGTGTAACTCGCTAGACAGTGGAGCGCCGGCGCGCCGCTGCTGGCCGTACCGAGGCTGTCTCTACGCGATGCTCCCCATCGCCGGCGTCGAGGGCGCAGCTAGCTGAGATACAGAACAGGGCGAGCTATAGGTGGTGGCGGGAGCCCACCGCGCGGCGTGACGTGGCACCTGCGCTCGAGATGCACCTGCGTCAGTGGCGCAAGTGCGGCAAGCCGGGAGTACTTAGGTCTAAGTGTCTCATGCATGTGGTACCGAACTCTAAACTAGGGTGCTGGCACAGGGTGCGATGCTCGCAGCGCTGGCGGTAGTGGCTGCGCTCTCGGCGGTCTCGACAGTCGCTGCGCTGCCTATGCTCTCGGCGTTGGTCAACTTCGCTGTGCCCACTGCGCTCGCTGGGTTCGCAGTACCCACTACGCTCACTGAGTTTGCTGCGCTCGCTTCGCTCGCACTGCTCACGCCGCTCACGCCATCATGGAGATGCTCTGCTCGAACTGCTCCTCCTTTGCCTGCTTGCGCTCCCAGAAGCGCCGGACCTCGTGGGCGGCAAAGCTGGTGCCTGCGATGGCGAGGAGGGCGAAGAGGTCGGAGAAGGCGAGGGCCTCGGTCTGGAACACGTGCTGGAGGAGGGGGACGTAGATGAGGGCGAGCTGGCACAGGAAGGACACGGAGACGGTGACGAAGAGCATGCGGTTGCGGGCGAGCGGGGTGGTGACGCCGCGGTTCTGGATGGCGCTGACGAGGTCGAGGAACACGAAGCCCGTGAAGGTCATGGTCTGGTCGCGGCGCGACATGGACCCGTCGCTGATCTCGTACGCGTAGATGAAGAGCGTGCCGAGGATGATGCACGCGGCGCTGAAGAGCACGCGCACGTGGATGTTGCGGCTCAGCACGCTGCTGTCCTTGCGGCGCGGGCGCAGCGACATGACCTCGCGCCGCGACGGGTCGACGCCGAGCGCCTGCGCCGGCGGGCCGTCCATCAGGATGTTGATGAAGAGGATCTGCATCGCGTTGAGCGGGTTCGCGAGCCGGAACATGGTGCTGAGCGTGATGAGCGACAGCGCCGCGACGGCAGTCGACAGCTGGAAGCTGAGGAAGTTCTGGATGTTGTAGAAGATCGACCGGCCCTCCTCGACCGCGGGCAGGATCGAGCCAAAGTCGTCGTCGACGAGGATCACGTCCGCCGCCTCCTTGGCCACGTCAGTGCCGCTGCGGCCCATGCTGACGCCGATGTCCGCCATCTTCAGCGCCGGCGCGTCGTTCACGCCGTCGCCCGTCATCGCCACGATCGCGCCCCGCATCTGCCACGCCTTGACGATCGCCATTTTGTGCCGCGGCGTCGTGCGCGCAAACACCGTCACGGACGGCACGCGCTCGACGAGCTCGCGCTCGCTCAGCTGGTCCACCTGCGAGCCCAGCATGCAGCTCGAGTTCGCACCCGCGTCGCTCGGTGTCACCTTCATGCCGAGCTCGCGTGCGATCGCCAGCGCTGTCGGCTCCGCGTCGCCCGTGATCATCACGACCTGCACGCCCGCGCCGTGCAGCGCCGTGATCGCGTGCCCGACGCCGCGCCGCGGCGGGTCCATCATCGCCTCGAAGCCCGTGAACACCAGGTTGTCCTCCTCGCCAAGGCCGCCCTTGCCCGCAAAGCCGTACGCGCACGCAATGACGCGCAGGCCGCGCTTGCTGACCTCCATCGCGCGGTCGAGAATCTTTTCCTTCGTCGCCTGGTCCAGTGCCGGTGTGCTCGTGTCGGAAACGTAGTAGAACTTGCAGCGCGCGAGCACAGCCTCGATCGCACCCTTCAGGTACACCAGGTCGGCGCCCCCGTGGTGCGCGCCGTACACAAACATGGTCTTGGACTCGGACGTGAACGGCACCTCCTCGCGGCGCTCAAAGTTTTTCCGCTCGTCGTCGAGGCGCAGGATCGGCAGCACGTTCAGCAGCGCCACTTCGGTCGCGTTGCCGACATTGATGCCCTGTTCGTTCTTGAACGCGTTGTTGCAGATGTTCGCGACCAGCGCTGTCTTTGCGACAGCCGGCGACGGAGAGAAAGCAGCAGTGTCCGGGTGCGTAGGGCCCAGTGTTGCAGCCGCGGCCAGCTGGGGGTTCAGGTCGACCAGGTCGTCAAAGGCGTACATGTGCGTCACCGTCATCTCGTTCTTCGTCAGCGTGCCCGTCTTGTCCGAGCAGATGACGCTGACGCTGCCGAGCGCCTCGACGCTGGGCAGCTTCTTGACGATTGCCTTGCGCTTCGACATGCGGAGCACACCAAGTGCGAGAGTGACGGTCGTGACAATGGGCAGACCCTCGGGGATGGCGGCGACGGCGAGCGAGACACCGATTGTGAACATCTCGAGCCACGAGCGATGCTGGATCACGCCGATGAGCACGATAATGCCAATGATGCCGAACGACAGAATTGAGAGCTGCTTCGCGAGCTCGTCCATCGAGATCTGCAGCGGCGTCCGCTTCTCCTCGACGTCCTGCATCATGGAGAAGACGACTCCGAACTCCGAGTCCTTGCCCGTTCCAACGACGATGCCGGTACCGTGGCCTGAGAGTTAAAACCACCTTTGGATGCCCAACTTACCACTGCGCACAAGCGTGCCCATGAACGCCATGCAGTGCCGCTCGCCGAGTGCCTTGCCGCCGCCCTCGCCGTGCGTGTCCTCGCCCTCGCCGCGGTCGCACATCTCCGTGTTCTTGCGGGCAGGACGGGTTTCACCGGTGAGAGCCGACTCGTCAATCTCAAGCTGGACGGCCTTGATGAGACGGATGTCGGCCGGGATGCGGTCGCCGACCGAGAACGTCACCAGGTCTCCGGGGATGAGGGTGTTGGCAAGCGGGGTATGCGGGCGGCCGTCGCGGATGAGGTTGCAGTAGTGAGGGACAAGCTTGTTCAGCGCCTCGAGCGACTTTTCTGATCGCTGCTCCTGGACGAATCCAACTGTCTGTTAGCTATGCCAAAGGATTCCCTAGCTACGCACCAGTGAGGACGATGAGGACGGCAATAACGACGCATCCGGCGTCTTCATAGTTACCCATCAGGGCCGAAACAACACTGCTACCCAACAGCAGGAGGACCAGGGGGTTCTCGTAGACCTGCTTCGCGAACTTGATTGCCAGCGGCTCTTCGGGCGGGAGCTCAAACTCGTTCGGCCCGTATCGAGCGAGCAGGGCGGGGATGACAGAAGACGACAGGCCGTCGGTGGCCGAGGTTTCAAAGTCCTTGACGGTTTCCTGGAAAGAGTCAATCGAGGCACTGGGCGGATGTCGAGTTACTAACCTCAACGCTCTTGTGCGCGTAGATCGCACTGGGGGTCTCGCGCTGTCGCCGATCTTGCCTCTCCCGAGCCTCCTCCTGGAGCTCCTCTGGGTCGCGCTTGCCGGTGATGCGGTGGACGACGTCGAGCGCCTTGTCGAGCAGACTCGGCTCCGGCTCCCAGGGCGTGAACGTTTGTCCGTTGGGAACAGCGACATCATAGGGGTTGGCCATGTCATGCCCTCCACTTCCGGCGCGGGAGCGGGAGATGGATCGCCTCGAGCGCTGAGGGGAGCTCTGCCGCCTCAGCGTCGTCGAGTACGCGTACCCGGCCGATGGGGTGGGGATGCCGCTGTCATCGGAGTCGGACTCGAACACTCGGCCGCGTCTTGAGGAGACGCCTGAGGGGTCGCCCATCGGGGAGCCGCGCGACGAGGGGGGCGGGGAGCGACGCTTGACGGGGCCAGAGCGCAGAGAGGGGTCCATTGGCGCACTCTGGACGCTTCAGCAGGTCGCAGTTACGGGCGATGGAGTCGTAACTATTCTCAGCCGAAGAGCGGGTGCCAAGAAGAGCGTGGTGGGGGTATGGGGCTAATCACAAGAATGGAGAGACGGTCAGTTGCTGGTAGAGAAACCGGTTCCAGCGTGATGCTCGGCCTCCATGTTCGTCGTTGGCTACGCGGGCTGGAAATCCGAAATCTGGTCCCGCTCCATGCCGGTCTTGACCGTCCGTCATGTCAGCATGCGGTCGCCGCACTCGCGAGGCGGTCTCGCAGCGCCATCAGCCGCTCGACAAGAGCAAAGGCACCGACATCCTGCATGCATGCCCTGTTGGGATGTGTGACTTTCTGACACGGCCGCGTCGACGGCGCGAAGTTTGAAAGATAGCAGGACACGTTGCGCACCCGCCCGCCACAGGCCGGTCAGGCACGAGGTGGAGGCCCGCGTTTCGAAACCTGTCACCGATGTCCAGGTCCAAGTCATGACCGCGGTCGACAGGCGATCTTCCCATTCGACACTCATTCAACTCATCCGACATGCCGCCGAAGAAGGCCGCTAAGAGGCAAGCCAAGGCTTCACCAAAGAAGAGGGCGACGATAGAGAGCGCCGAGGAGGTCGTCATCGAGCAGCCAACCCGGTATGTGGATCTCACCGTCGGCAACGTGCTCAGCGATCCTGTCGCTGTCGCCAAGTCTGTATTGAACGACCGGAGATACTACTGGCTTGTGGCCGGTTTGCTTGCGCTTTTCCAGCTCGCTCTCGGGGTAGCCATTATCCTCAAGGTTCCTTGTAGGTGCCCGTTTCGAATCCATACCTGACTCCAGACACCAAGATCGACTGGGACGCGTACATGCAGCAGGTGGACATGTTCTTGTCGGGCGAGCGGGACTACTCGAAGATTGAGGGAGAGACTGGCCCTCTGGTGTAAGTCATTGCATCCTCTTCGTTGCTGATGACAGGTACCCCGCGGGGCACCTTTATATCTACACCGCCTTCCACAAGCTGCTCCCTGCTCATGGACGCGAGCGCCCGGCGCAGTTCATCTTCCTCGGTGTTGAGACCGTGACCTTCCTCCTCGCTGCGCAAATCTACTACCTCGCTGGAAGAACGAAGCACGTGCCTCAGTGGACTCTAATTCCCCTTGTGCTCAGCAAGCGCTCGCACTCGATCTACCTGCTCCGCCTGTTCAACGATCCGCTGGCGATGGTGCTGCTCTACTCCGCTGTCGTGCTCTTTCAGAACGATTGGTGGAAGGTCGGCTGCTTTGTTTACAGGTGAGCTCTCTACTTCGGGTACAGCTGACTGACAGTCTCGCGCTCGGCGTGAAGATGAACATTCTGCTGTTCCTCCCTGGCCTCCTCGTGCTGCTCTTCCAGTGCACAGGCTTCTTCGAGACTTTCAAGGCGGTCGTCATCATCGTCTTCGTGCAGCTTGGCTTGCCGTCTATGCACTTCCTCGACGACCTGCCCATGATCCGCGCGTACTTCACTTCCGCGTTCGATTTCTCCCGCCAGTTCCTCTTCAAGTGGACCGTTAACTGGCACCTGCTCGGCGAGGAGCGCTTCCTGTCCCCGACGTTCGCGAAGACGCTGCTTGCACTTCACGTTATTACACTTATCGCGTTTGGCTGGTGCCGCTGGAACCCTGTGCCCGGTGGAACGCCGGCGGTTCTCAAGCGCGGCCTCATCACGCTTCGCAGCATGTTCAAACCTGCTGTCCTCCCCGGCCAGCTTACAAGCCACCGTGAGTTACCGTACAATGGGCTGGCGAACTGACATCAGACGTTCCTTTAGTTCTGTTCAGCTCGAACCTGATCGGTGTCGCGTTCGCGCGCTCGCTGCACTACCAGTTCCACGCATGGTACTTTCACCAACTGCCGTTCCTTCTCTACTTCGGAGGCTCGTGGGGCCAGCTCCCTGTCTTGTAAGCTGGCAGATGGTGATGATAAGCTAATAATCAGCGTCGGACTTCTCGCAGTCCTCGAGAAGGCGTGGGACACGTACCCTGCCACGGGCAAGAGCTCCCTCATGCTGAACGTTGCGCACGCCGTCATGCTCGCCGGCCTGTGGTACATGAACGCCCCCAGTCGGCAGTCGGCGCAGACGCAGCAGAAGAAGATCAAGTAGAAGACAGCTCCAATGCATCACCTAGAATCTCAACGCGCCAGAGAAATCATCGGTCAGTCTCGGGGTCTGGGCAGTCAGGTGTCGCAACGGGACGGTCGCGCCTGCTTTCTCAGGGCGATGTCCTGTGCAATCCGTACGAGCTCCGTGTCTCCGCGAGCGGGCGGTGTAGCACGTTCAGACAGCCCGAGATCGCGCGAGGCAGGCCACTAGCATTGTCAGCTGAGCTAGCTGAGAGCCACTAGTCTGCGAAACGGCTCCAAGGCGCTAAGGAAGACATTCCAAGCTCCACTGTTAGAGGCTTGTTTGGTTCGAGGTGAGATGCGAGGTCGATCGACTTTAGTATTGAGGTGGGATGATGCAATGCCGGGATGTCGCAACCCTAATTGGCTTGGTTCGAGGGGAGGTGCGTAAAGGGAGGCCACGTGGTCGGTAGGTCGTAGGCGCGCAAGGGCTGAGGGACGGTTTGTGAGGGCGAGATCGCGTACCAGGGCGGGCGCGCGTCGTGACCCTGGGGTGGGTGCCGGGTGGCCACTGAGCGCGCACGGTGAGGGTGCGTGAGGGTGCGTAAGGGGCCGGCCTGGCGAAAACAAGCCTGAGCTTGAGTCCCTAGGCCGCCGGACGCCAGTGAGTGGTGAGCCTCGCGACGCGAGTGAGCATGAGCGTGAGCTGAGCGTGCCAGCGCCTGCGGGCCGGATTGTCCACTGTCTCCTCTCTCCGCTTGCCTTGCCTTGCCGTGCTTGCCTTGCCTCGCCTTGCTCCTTTGCCGCCGCCTACCCTCCGTACCCTCCGTCCCACTCCAACCACACACACTCATGAGCAGGATACCAGTCCCCAACGGCGGCCTCCATCACGTTTCCTCTTCTCCCACACACTCCCCCATGTCTTCTCAGAACAACACCCCCGCTGCCGCCGCCGACACCCGCAGGAAGCAGTCCCGCCGCGACGAGGTGAGTCCCAGTCCCTCTCCTTCCACGCCGCCCAGCCCTCCCTCTTTTTTCTGCACCAGAACCACATCCTCCCCCTCCCTGTTTGCCGTGTTTGGCAAGCACCAGGTCCCATGACCTCGCCGTTGCTCTAGCCTCAGAGCCGCTATATTACGCGCACCCACTCTCGTCTTGCCTTGCAACTCGCATCCCCCCACCTTCCCTCCCCAGTCTCCCAGCTTCCGTTCATTCCCGGCCTGGAGCGATCCGGGGGTCCTTGCAGGTGCCCGCCATCGATTCGTCCCCAATCCCACTGTCCGAAACTTGCCGCGCCGCTCAGCGCTCGAAGCGTGCACGGCACCCTCTTCGTGCATGAGCAGCTGCCGGAACCGCGCATCGCACAGGCCGCACACCTCGGAAGCCGCACGTCGCTTGCGCTTGCTTGCGACTCCCTCGTTTCGAAAACTACAGCCGCCGCTAGTCACCACCACGAGGCCGGCCTCATCCCACATCCCCTCGTGGTAGCGGTACCTGGGCAGACTTCCCGGTTGTTTACTTCTCGTGATCAACAACAACAGACTCTTTGCCTCCTTCCGTCCCTCACTCCTTGCTTCTGTTCCCTCTTTCAGCCCCGAATCCACAATGTCGAATGCTTACGCTGCTCCCCGCTCGACGCACAACGCTGCATCCAACTACGAAAACAATAACAAACGCAATTATTTGGCGCCACCACCCACCACCACCCGCCCGCTAACCCCTCCCGACTCGGACACTGCTTTATCGCCTCGCATCAACAAATCTGACATCCCTCCCGTGTCGCCTAAACGCTCCAAACAACGTCCGCTTCCCGCCGGCGTTGCTTTCCCCGCGAACGGCGATGACTATACCCCGCCGGACCCGGAAATCTCGCCCCGCCAACGCTATCGCTCTACTGTATCTGTCGGGCAACCTTCGCCATCGCAGTCACTGCGCAAGAAGATCGAGAATGAGCTCTCCCGGAAGCGTCCCGGCGGTGGCCGCGGACCTAGCGAACCCCAGCACCGTCAGGAGTCGAGCTTCCTGAAGCGCCCGTCCAGGCGCCACCAGAAGGGCACCGTCGCCGGCCTCCGACCCAGCCCGGCGCTCACCGTCCCCGAGGGCATGAGCATCGCGGACGCCTCGCAGCTCTGTGCCGCCAAGCGCACCGACTGTGTGCTCGTTGTCGACGACGAGGAAGGCCTCAGCGGTATCTTCACCGCCAAGGACCTCGCCTTCCGTGTTACCGCGGACGGCCTCGACCCCCGTACCACCACTGTCGCCCAGATCATGACGAGGAACCCCATGGTTACGCGTGACACAACCTCTGCTACTGAGGCTCTCCAGGTCATGGTCTCTCGCCACTTCCGTCACCTTGTGAGTTGGATAGTTCCGTGACGTAACTGATAACAGCCCGTTTGTAACGACGACGGTGACGTTGTGGGTCTTCTGGACATCACCAAGGTGTTCCACGACGCCCTTGCCAAGGTCGAGCGCAGCTCATCGGCTACCAGCCAGCTGTCCATGGCGCTCGCCGGCGTCCAGACTGAGCTCGGCCCGAACCTGACGGCCAACCCCCAGGCCGCCGCCATGATGGCTTACGTCGATGCCCTCCGTGACCGCATGGCGCAGCCGGACCTGACCTCTGTCCTTGACACGAGCCTTCCTCCCCCGACTGTCACCCCTCGTACCTCGGTCCGGGAGGCTGCGCGCCTCATGAAGGAGCGCCGCACCACTGCCGTCTGTGTTCTGGAGCCCAACGGGACCAGCGTCATGTCGGGCGTCAGCAACAACGGTGTTCCCCCGAAGATCGCTGGTATCTTCACCTCGAAGGACATTGTCCTGCGTGTCATCGCTGCCGGCCTCGACTCGTCGCGCTGCAGCGTCGTCCGCGTCATGACCCCTCACCCCGACACTGCTCCTCCTGACATGACGGTCCAGGACGCGCTCAAGAAGATGCACACTGGACACTACCTGAACCTGCCCGTCGTTGAGTCTGACGGCCGCCTGCTCGGCATCGTCGACGTCCTGAAGCTCACGTACGCCACGCTCGAGCAGATCGACACGATGAACGACGACCGGAGTGACGCTGGACCGATGTGGAGCAAGTTCTTCGACACGCTCAACACTGCCGGCGGTGACGACGAGTCGCACTCTGCGATCTCGGGTGCGATCCCGGACACGCCGTCCAAGGTCGGCCACCAGCGCGCTCTCTCGAACGCGACCTCGCCGATGTCCGAGGTCATGCCTGGCGACTCTGCCTCTGTCGTGAACGAGGTCAACAACGACGCCATTTCCGACCTCGGCACGAAGGGTGCCACGTCCTCCCTTGCCCCTGCGCTCCCCGTCGACGACGGCACGTACGTGTTCAAGTTCAAGACGCCGTCAGGCCGTGTCCACCGCTTCCAGGCGCGGCACGACAGCTACGACCTGCTGCGCGACATCATCCACGGCAAGCTGCAGAGCGACCCCTTCTTCGATGCTCCGGAGGACGCGTCGCGCCCGCAGGCCGACAGCTCGGTCTTCACGATCGCGTACACGGACGACGAGGGCGACCTCGTGCAGATCACGGCGGACGGCGACGTGCTCGACGCTGTGAACACGGCGCGAGGCCAGAAGACGGACCGGGTCACGCTGCTGATCAACGGTGGCAAGAACTGGGAGGAGGCCGCGCGGTCAGCCGGCGGCGAGGACGCGGTCGAGAAGCTCAAGGTCGCCGAGACGGTGCCGGCCGAGAAGGGCGAGAGCCACCTGTTGGACCCCGAGGCGGACCCGGCGCACGGTGCGGCGTACGGCGCCAAGGGCGTGCACGCGCACAAGAACCCGCAGCCGGACGACCTGATCGCCGGCGTCCTGCCCAAGGACCTCGCGCTCCCCGCCGCCATTGGCTTCCTCGGCGTCGTCATCCTCGGCGTCTTCATCGCGTCCCGCAAGAGCAACTAATTGTACTGTAATACCCGGCTGGAAGCCTTTACGCCTTAGACGAGCATGTATATGCGAATGGATCGAGCGTTGCTTACGAGCGAAGCGAGCATGTGGACGCATAGTAGCTGAGGGGAATTGTGTCTGCGGTGGTGAACCAGAGGCCGAGCTTGCTTGGCGGGGACTTTGAGCCTGCGATCATGATCAGCCCGCTCTCACAGCCGTCAACATGAGGTGTCAGCAGTCTGCAGAGCTCAGCGGCGTAATGATGGGTGCATGCTAAATGGTCTTGGTCTACTGAGTATCGGGCGCCTACTGCATCCCGAGCATCCGGAGGATCTGCGACGGCGGGCTCGGGACGGGCGCGTTGCCAGTGGCACTCGGGGCGGACCTGGCGTTAGCTTGATCGTCCACCGCGGTAAGCTGGCTGGGGAGGAGGGCAAAAGGAGTCGCTGGCTGTGCGGTGTACAGCAAGCACACAGCTGCTCGGCGCGAGAGAAGCCTCCCGCCGTCGCTGCGGCCGTCTCTGCGCTGCGTCGGCGTCGACGGCCCCGCGCCCAGCCCCTGTCTCAGCTTCCGCCTCGGCCTGCAGCCTCGGCATAGGGACACTCACGAGAACGCCCTGCGGTTGAGCCTGTTGAGCCTCCTGGCCGTGAAGCGGTTAGTGCGCGTGCCCTGGCCGCGGACGGGCAGGCCCATGGAGTGCCTGCGACCGCGGTACGTGCCAATGTTGGCGAGGTGGTTGATGTCGTCGCGGCGCGCGCGGCGCAGGTCGCTCTCGATCTGGAGCGCGTCCATGGGGTCGGGGCCCTTCTTCTTCGCATCGTCCAGCGCGGCCTTGACCTGCTGCTCCGTCGCGCGCGGCGGCGCGACCGGCGTCGCGCCCGGGCGCTGCGAACTGGAAGGGCCGGACAGGTACGACGACAGCGCCGTCACCTGCTCCTCGGTCAGAGAGGAGACGAGCGCCTTCTCGGGGATCGAGAGGCGCGCAAGCAGGCGAGAGGAGGTGTGGTGCGACAGGCCCAGGAAGGAGCGCAGCGCAAACTTGAGCACCTTGTGGTCCGCCAGGTTGTGGCCGAGGAGATGCATGGCGGCTGGGGGCGGGCGGGCGCGGGGTCGGGTCGGCGGTCGAAGCGGGCGGAACGGGGTAGTCGGGAGGGAGAGAAGAGCAAGCCGGCGAGCGAGCGGCAGCGAGCAACCGAGATGTGGTTCGACGAGCGGGCGAGCAGGCAAACAGCGACGACGGCGCACGATCGAGCAGCTTGCTCGCTGCGACAGAGACAAGCAAGCAAAAGTCGGGAGGTGCCGTGCCTGGCCGCAGACGGTGCCACACGTGAAAACTCCGGCCGAGTGGCTCCGCCAGCCTGCCTGCCGCCCAGCGCTGGCTGGCCCAGCAGAGGCGAGATTTCGAGCCTGGCCGGTCCACCGACTTTTCTGGCCAGCGGCGAGCACTAGCACGGCGAGCACTGCACACACCTCCGTCTACTTGACTCCGGCGCCGACACCGCCGACACCGCTGACACCGCGCGCGCCTCACTCGCCTCACCTTTCTCCCCACTTTCCCCTCCCCGCTCGCCCCCCGGCTCACGCCTGAACTATGCCGCCACGACCAGTCTCGCTGCGGTTCGGGCAGAACCCCCCGCCGACGGGCGCCGCGTTCGCCCTCGTCCGCCAGCTGCTGCAGGAGCGCCCCCGCCACTTCCAGGAGCTGCTGCACGACGGCATCAAGGCGCTTGGCGGGCCCACGGAGCGCTCGTCCACCGACGTCCCCGCCGCCGGAGAGGCCGCCAACAAGGCCAACAAGAAGAAGAAGAGCAAGGACGTCGAGGCCGTCGAGAACCCGGTGCCCGAGGGACACCCCTTTGTTTCCGGAGCGTGAGTGTCGGCGGGCTGGCCGGAGGCCTGGCCGCGTCTCTTTGCAAGGCTCGGGGCAATGCTGGCGGAACAACTGCCGGCGGCCAGCTGGGCGTGAACGCCTGCGTTGCTGGGCTTGGAACGCACTGCTCAAGTTCTACGACGCTGGCCTTGAACGCAGTGCTCGAGGTCCCAGCAAGCAAAGCTCTTGAAGTCAACGTCAGCTGACAGCAGGTTCCTCAAGTCGCGCATCCTCCCTGTCCTCCGGTCGCAGGATCTGATCAAGCGCAAGTGGTCCGCGCCGCTGGAGGGCACGCGCCTGGCGTCTGAGCGCAACGGGCAGCAGACGATCATGTGGGAGCTGGACACGTCGGACTGGCGGGCGGAGAAGTGGGACAACCTGGTGCGCCCCGACCTGACCGAGGCGGACCTGGCCGCGCAGGGCGGCGCGGTCAAGGCGCTGCGCGCCGAGCTGCAGCAGGCCGCGCGCGAGGCCGAGTTCGCCGCCGGCACCGCCGAGCGGACACAGCGCGAGGCCATCACCTGGCCCCAACGGCCCAAGGGCATCACGTACCCGCTCGAGCGCGTGCACATGAACCGCCGCCGCGCCAGGAATCGCACCGCCAAGGAGGAGCGCGCGGCCGCCGACGCCGACATGCGCAGGCAGGCTGAGGAGGTCGCGAGGAAGGTCCTCGCAGGCGAGAACTAGGAGAGAGCGTAAGTTGCATTTTTAGTCGCATGCATTACTCAATAGCATTTTCAACGGCGACGGTGGAGCGAAGCGTGAAGGGAGGCACCCAAGGTCACACTCACGGCAGGAGACAGAGTACGGCGATGGTCGGAAGGGCGACACGGGCGATACAACGGCACGGCGACCCGGGCATGACTTTGTTCACGCACTCAACCCCGCGGCAGAACAGCGCAGGTGGAACACGAGGGTCTCTCCTATCGCCGCCGCACAATGCCATGCGCGCATGCGGACAGGCGCAGGCGGGCGCACACCTGCGCATCTGCGCGCACATGGAGACGGCCGTGGCGATCTGGAAACTCACACATATTAATGGTAGCGCGCTGCGCAGGCGGCGCGGCTGTGGTCCAGTCAGCTCCCCCTCACGCCCCCGATCAGCTCGCTCCTACCGTCCTAACACGATCGCCACCGTCGCCTCTCTGGCCACGCACAACACACAACACCGCGCTTGACGTTTCCCACTTACCCCGTCAGCCCGCCAGCCCGTCAGCCCACCAGCCCGTCAACCCGACAGCCCGCCAGCCCGCCAGTCGAGCACCCGCGATGGCCATGAACCTCTTGTGCGAGGTTGAGTCGACCTGGGCCCCCTCGGTCTCCGATGCCGATGCCAGCTCGCAGTTCTCGTCCGACGAAGGGAACAGCTTCGCCCTCCCCAGCTTCGCCTACGAGATCCCCGATGACGCGTGTGCTCCGGCTCCATGGGAGAGGCAGGTCCAGGTCCAACACTCCAAGCCCGACGAGTCACAGGCCGCTCTTGTCCAACCCGTCGCCGACGTCTTCAAGGAAGACCCCGGGGAAGACCTCGCAACGCTCATGGATGCGGCCCCTGTGACGGACCTCGACAGGACCGATTCGTCGGCGTCGACCGTGCCTTCCTCCGCCCCTAACGGCCAACACTCCCGGCCTGCTCCCGGAGTCAAGCCTAAGCCAACCCCCGAGCTCGATCTGCTCACCAAGCTCATGATGCAAGATCTGCCTGGACTGTCCTCCTCCTCCTCACCTCCAACGCCACGTCGCGCGCAGCAGCAGCAGATGACTCAACGTCCTCCGTCTCCACCCGTCCCCGCCCCCTCTGCAAGTCATGTTGACGCCTTGTCTTTCATGTCTCGTCGGCCTCTGCAGGATCATCAGCGGCCTCAACAGCCTCAGCAATCGTTCGCAGCGCCTCAACAGCAGCAACCAGCCATGAACAACCCCCCTGTCCAGCCGCAGCCGTCGCGGGACCTCCCTCCTCATATGAAGGACCTCGCAGAGATCAACGTGGACCCGCCCCAGCCTCACGCTCAGCCCCAGCAATCAACAAAGTCAAGCGCAGCCGGAGTCGGTGGTGCACTGCTGGACCTCGAGTGTCTCATGAGCGTCCCCGCCCCTGCACCTGAACCTGCCCGTCAAACGCGGACTGCGCTGGCCCCGCTGCACCTTCCTTCACGATCGCCGGTCGCGAATCCGTATCAGGATGTGCAGTCGATTCAATCGCCGCCGTCTTCCTCCACTGTGACCCTATTCGAGCCCGATCTCTTGGGCGACATGGGCGACCTGGACGGCCTCCCTTCCTCGCCTGGCATACGCTTGTGCCCCTCGCCCGAAGTACACCTGTCGTCCCCACCTGTACCCTGCGCCCCTTCCCCCTTGTCTCCACAGCGTGCTGGCACCTATGGCGCTGAGCACATCACCAGCTTGTATCTTCCAACCTCGCCGCACCCTCCACAGCCGCAAGCCGAGTCGTCCGAGTACCCTTCGACATTCTCCTCGTATCAAGACTCTACGCCCAGCTCCCCCTCAGACCTTCCCCGCTCTGCTCGGAGCCCCCGCCCGCCTCCATCGAACCGTTCGAACCCCGCCGAAGACCACATGTGTCAACCCAACATGCTGGACCCCGACAAGCTCACCTTCGAATACCTGAAGAACCTTCTCAGAAGGGGCGATGTCTTTGTGCGCGTCGAAGGACCAAAGAACAATCAGCTGCACTGGACCGG
The DNA here is from genome assembly GCA_023630055.1 of Trichosporon sp. PB005A. Taxonomy (NCBI): domain Eukaryota; kingdom Fungi; phylum Basidiomycota; class Tremellomycetes; order Trichosporonales; family Trichosporonaceae; genus Trichosporon; species Trichosporon sp. PB005A. The sequence goes on from JAMALZ010000017.1 coordinate 442,565, forward strand.
CGACTCGGCGACCTCGGGCTACTTTGGCCGTCAGGAGGCATTCAAAGGGCTCGGCCCAGAGGCGTATGAGCACGCAGCAAGAGCGGCCGGTCTTGACAGGCCGAACTGGGAGTCGCAGGGCTACCTCTGGCGCTCTATGGACGATCATCGCTGGCCCGACCAAGGCTGCGTCCCCGCGGACTCGCCTTGGATCTCGGCCACTTCCAACCTCGAGTGGGCGATCTGGAGGACCGCCAACATTCTCACCTCATCCAGTACCGTGTACATGACCTTCATCAAACCTACATCTGAGCGCTACAGTCTCCCCAAGCCTCCCCGCTTCAACACGAAGGGCGCGCGCTCCCTGAAGAACCTTAACAAGGGCAACAGCGAGGTTCTTTTCTATGGGAGAATCTTTGCCGAGTCCATTGTCGCTAGGGTGAAATGGAGTCGTACCGTGAGCTTCATTGCGTCTTTTCCACGTAAAGCTGATTCCAGTCTCTTCCCTTCTCGCTGCCCGCAAGGTTCTGGGGCGCCCCTAGCATTCGAGCGCGCAAGCTGCCGTCGTGGGTCTACTATCTCCGCTGGGAGGCGAAGAAGCACAGCTGGACCAAGGCCAAAGCGTTGATGCTTGAGCACAACAAGCTGCTTAACTGGCCTGGCCAGCCAGTTAAGGCCTCTCACGCCTTTGCGTGGCCGCCCAGCGCGGACGAGGACCTCACCTCGCCGCCTTCCAGCTCCGTCGGGCCGCGTACTCCAGAGCCCGAGCATCAGCTGCGCGCGTCGCGCCAGCCGCAGCTGCAGGCGCACAATAACCCGGCGCCGCCCAATCTGGGCGACCTCATCGACTTGGGCCCTGCTGACAACTTTGCGGCTGGCGACTCGGACGACGGCCTCCCTCCGCCCCTCCAGCCCGACACGAAAGAGGTCAACCTTGTGAGCTATGTTATTGACCAATAGCTGACGACAGCTTTGGTTTTGAATAACGCTTTCGTAGGCACACGCACAACTGTAGATGTTGGGCACTATGCGAAAAGTTTGGCAGGCCGTGAACAGCTGAAGGAAGGGGGCGTCGGTTGACTGTGTCGATCGGAACCGTGATCGGGGTCGGAAGGATGCCGGGTCCGGCCAGATCCAGGCACGGAATGTTATGACCATGACGACAGTCCGAAAGGGATCCCTCCGAAGCCGGCGGTGACTACCACCACATCAGCTCCATCGCATCCGCCGCATCCGTCCACGATGCCGCATCGCCCATGTCCCGCCCACCGTTCAAGCACCACGAGTCGTCGGAGCGGAGCGAGCGCGCGCTCGAGTCGGAAGCAGACGAGGCGGGTGCGCTCCCGCCGCTGCTGGCCGAGGTGAGGCTGTTCGTCGTGCCAGGCAAGCTGGACCTGCGCGAGGTGTACGAGCGCATCGACGCGCTGGGCGGCGAGCGCGTGCTCGAGCCGGACGACGCGCGCGTCGTCGTCACGGGGCTGCGCGGCGTGCCGCGCCTGGAGCGCGCGCTGGGGCCGAACTTGGTGAGTCGGCGAGCGGGCGAGCGAAGCGAGCCCAGTGATCGCCGAGCGGAGCGAGCCGTGGTGCTCTTGATCGGCGCGAGCCGCACGGGCGCTGAGCAGATAAGGCTGGGCGGGGAGAAGGACAACGGGAGCTGTTGACGTGCCGGAAGCTGACAGCAGCACGAGCGCCAGATCGTGACGGCCAGCTACGTCGACGCGGTGTACGCGGCCGCGCAGGAGGCGGGGCGCGACTGGGCCGACGGCGACGTGCCCCCGCTGCCTGACTGGGGGCCGTTCCTGCTCCGGTTTAAGAGGCCGAGTGTCGAGGTCGTCTCCCCCCCATCTGCCCCTCGGGCGAGTCCCCCGCCGCAAGAGGGACCCCCGGCCAAGCGCCCGAGGCGGGGTTCGCCGGCCGCTGGCTCCGAGCCGAGAAGTCGAGAGGGTGGAGGTCGGGCGGGCATGTCGAGGCCGGATGAGGACGAGGCGGGAGAAGACGAGGAAGAGGTCGAAGAAAGGCCGCAGACAGCCGACGAGAGGGACGAGGCGGCGCTAGTCGGCCTCCGCGTCGGCGACGCGGACGACGTCGCGCCGTACCCCGCCGACATCGACTTCGGGTCCATCCCGCGGATGGCGGTGCTGCGTCCGAGTCCGCTCGTATGCGTGAACCAGGACATTGTGAGTCCCCATCCCCTTGCCCCTTGGCTTCCATCCCTTCTGTGCTCTCTAGGATGGGGCACTAACGCGACCCAGATCGACGCGATCAAGCCCATCTACACGGAGCGCGAGTACGGCGAGGGCCAGCAGATCAACTCGAACGTGCTCAGCTACCGGCGCAGCATGGCGATTCTGAAGAGCGTGCCGCGGCGCATCACGAGCGGGCGCGAGGCGCAGACGCTCGTCGACGTGGGCGGCAAGGTTGCCAATCGTGTGAGTCTCTGCGGCCGACGGGCCCGGCGTTGAGATCGGGGTCTGGGGTCGAGGTTGAGGGCTGTCGAGTGTCACGGCTCGGCAGCTAGCGACGTCAGAGCTGACCCCAGATCGACGAGTACCTCGCAACCGGGCAGATCGCCGAGGCGGACGCGATAACGGCCTCGGAGCGCTACCGGGCGCTGCGCCTGTTCTCGTCCGTGTTCACGATCGGCGCGCAGACGGCCGTGCAGCTGTGGGACGCGGGGTGCCGCACGCTCGCAGACGTGCTGGCGCACTACGAGTGGAGCCCGCCCGCGACGCCGCGCGACGAGCGCAGGGCGCGCAAGCGCCGCATGGAGGGGACCATGACGCGCCCCGAGATCGTGCACGCGTGGGTGCGGCTGAGGGACGAGCTGGATGAGCCGTGAGTCCCCCTCCCTCCCCTACTTCCCGTCCCAAGGACGGAGCGATAAGCAGCCCACTCGCTTCGCTCGCAGCGCTGACGCCAGCATCTCTAGGAAAGACGTGGCCGCCATCTCGTCCCTCGTGCGCGCGCACCTCGCCGCGCTGCGCGGCGACACGCAGCAGGTCGTCGCCGGCGGCTTCCGGCGCGGCAAGCAGGACACGTCCGACGTCGACGTCATCTTCACTGCGGGGCCGTATCCTGCGGGGCCGTCGCCGCAGACGACCGAGTCCGACTCGGCCGACGGGCTCCTCTTCCGGCTCGTGCGCCGGCTGTGCCGCCTCGGTATCGTCACGCACGTCCTCCAGCTGACGCAGCGCGCGCGCGCCAGCCCGCTGCACGCGTCCGGCGCCAACTTTGACAACCTCGACAAGGCGTTTGTCATCTTGAAGATTAAGGGCAGGCACCGCCGCGTGGACCTCATCTACGCCCCGCGGACAAGGTACGCCGCCGCCGTGCTCAGCTGGAGCGGGAGCATGATGTTCGAGCGCGACTTGAGGCGGTACGCCGAGGACCGGTGAGTACGAGCCTGCCGTCAGGGTGTGTGGACCGGGGGGAGGGTAGATAGGAGGAACCCCAACAGGCCCACCATCTCGCTGCGCTCGCCCTCGCTGACGCTCACAGCGGCCTCAAATTCCGCGCCGGCCTGATCGACCCCCACACGCAAAGAGAGATCAACTTTGCGACGGAGCGCGAGCTCTTCGCACACCTCGAGCTGCCGTACGTGCCGCCGCGGCTGCGCAACGCAGACGGATGACGAGGAATGTATGCACATTTACAACTGATACATCGTCGCACTATGGCCTGGAAACCAGACCGGGCCGCCGGCCGGCCGGCTGGCTGGCTGCGCTGCACAGCCTAGCGTGCGGTCTGGGGTTGTGGCGGGGACGCCTGGGACGGCTCGGACTGCGGCGGCTTAGACGGGCTCGATGCCTGCGTCTGCTGCGGCTGCGACTCCGAGTTCAGAGGTGAAGGCACGCTCGGGGAAGAGTTGTTCTGCGCCTGCATCCCGGGCGCCGGCGGGGCTAGGCCCTGCGAGCGTACGGCCCGCGGGGTCGACTGCATGGGCGCCTCAGCATCGGCGTCCGCGTCGCTGACCCAGTCCGAGTCCTCGGCCTTCTCCGTTTTGACAGTCACATCGTCGTCCGCTTCGTTCGGGAAGCCGGCCGCCTGAGGGAAGCCAAAGCCGCGCGGGGTGTCGCCGGCCTCCCACAAAAACGGCTTGCCCTCTAACGAGACGACGCGAGCCGACTGGGGTGGCGGTGGGAGCAGACCAACGCGCACCTTTGTCTCGTCCACCCAGGCGCGCAGCCCAGACAGGATCCCGTCGATGGCGGCAGCATCTTGGGTCTGCTCGAGGATGTGGTGGAGGAGTCGGAAACCGAGAAAGACGCAGAGGAGGAAGACGAGCAGCAGGCCAGAGAGTGCCAGCGTCGCACCTAGGATCGGGAGGAGAATCGCCACTGGAGTCAGTTCGGTTACGTCCAGCGAACTTACGTCCGAAGAGCACGACACCAGTAATGGACGCGCACGCGAGGAAGACGGCGGTGCTGATGATACAGAAGGAGAGCACGAGGACGAATCCGCTGCATGTCAGTTGAAGTCCAGTGGCCATCGAACTTACACAAAGATTAGGACTGGGATCGCGCTGAGGAGGGTGAAGGTGGCAAGGAACGTCTGCATGGTCAGCTTGCATATGGCCCTCCGGTAGCTCACGAATAGAACGGGGTTCAAGTCTGCAAACTCTTTCAGTTGTTCAGCAACAGGCATGAGCGCCCGCTGGAAGCTGAGCATGTCAGCGAGCTGTCAAGGCATTTGGCGGTGTGAACGTTCTGCCAAAGCCTGCCAGGCGTGAAGGAACGTGTCTCTGGCAGGGGCGCGCCGGACGACAGTCCAGGCCGGGCATGACGTGTTGAGGGCTGCGAGAGCGCCCTCTAGGGGCCAGGGTGCGCTGATCCGAGTGAACTCACCGATCGCTCTGCTCTCTGACTCTCCTGGAGATCTCGTCGAGTTTGAGAGCGTGCGCCTGCTGGGGGGTCGGGAGGGAGTGTGATGTCGGAGTGTGCGGGGTGTGCGGTGTCGGAACGCGCGAGTGGTGTGAGCTGAAGCTGCTATTGTCCATTTTCTTGGGTGAGGAAGAGTGTGAGTGAGAGACGGATCGCCGCCCAAGGTGCGCGTGTTGGCCGCCGTACGGGACTGGCATCTCGTCAGCAGCGTCGTGTCGCGGTTGGACGTAGGGCGTGGACGTGTGCGTTGTAGGCGCTTTTGGACTGGCGGCGCGTCAGAGGCGTGCAGAGGCGTGCAGGCTTGCGCAGCAACAGCTCAGACTCAGGCTCTGGACTCTGGGCTCAGCTGACTCGAAAGCAGCGGGCGGGTGCTGGGGCACAGCGAAGGCGTGCAGCCACGGAGGGAAGGGCCCGGACGGAGGAAGGAGCTCGAGCGCGCGGGCTTCCTGGTTCGCAGAGCAACAAGAGCGGATCGAGGGGGATCCGGGGGAGACTGAAAATCGAGCTCGGCGAATTCAGGTGACACAAGAAGTCAAGAAGGGTGAGACGTTCGAGTATGTGGACTCTGCTTGACCAGCTTGTATGCTTGCAAACTTGGGCACTCTTGAAAGACACTCGGGCAGGGGTTTGTCGACGACAGGCGGGGTGGAGGGGCGGGGCGCACTCGCCTGTGCTCGTCGACGGGGAGGGAGAGGGAGGGAAGGCGAAGCGGTCGAAAGTAGTGAGAGAGATGGAGACTGATGAAATACAGAGCAGGCGTTGAGCGTTGAGCGTCGAGCGTCACCGGCACGCCATGGACGCCATGAATGCAAGCCCGACAGGCCTGACATGGCTGTGATCGCGCCTCGGCCCTTGCGTCTGCCGCCGGCCGCCCACCTGCGACCACCGCTGCCAGGCATGCCAGGGCGCGTGCTCCAGACGCGCCAAGTGAGGCATGACGTTCCGGCTGATCGGGTCCGTCCCTTATCGTATCCGACCCGCCCCTTTACCACCACTGCTGGCCCAGCGCTAGGCCCAGGCACCCGCCGTAACGATCCGCACACGCGATTGACTTTCCCACATGCGCCCTCTAGCGTCCCAGCCGGCAGTGGCACTTGGTGCTCTCTGCACACTCTCACCGCTGACATCCACTCCTTTCAAGACCTGGCGACAACTTCCCAGTGCACCTGGAGCGCAGAACACGAAAAAGGAAGCCTCGTATGGGGCTCGAACCCATGACTGTGTGATCAATCGGCTTGTTTGCGTAAGAGTCACACTATCTACCGACTGATATAACGAGGCGATGCTCGCAAGCTGTTGTACGCGGCAGGGACCGCACCCACACCTTCGGAACGCACTTCAGTCGACGCGCCTGTGTCTTCGGTGTGCGCTGGAAGTCGAAGATTGCACCCAAGTGGATTGACGGCAGAGATATGGGCCGCCGAAGTTGACCGGTCAGGTGGGGTTACAGTAAGCACAATGATTGGTCCGAAGACGCCGGTCCCCTGGTGCGTTGTCGAAGCTCATCTACGACGTCCGCCGGCGAGCAATCAGACGTAACCTGGCCCTACCTGTCTCTGTCTGACTCTCAAGCACCGCTCCTCCAGGCGGGGAGCGCCAGCCTGATCCAGTCCTCTGACGCTCGACGGCCTGCTCCTCTTCAAACCCTATCTTCTCCCCAATCGGTAGAGAAAAAGGGTCGCTTCCTCGGGATCTCTCCCAAGCTCGACGCTGCCTTCTACCCGAATCGAACGGGTGACCGTTCCATAGCAAATCAAGGATGAGTTGACACTACTAGTGGAAAATTCTAGCCACTGAACTAAGAAGGCCGCTCTGGCTGCTTCTCCGAAGGACGGGGACGAGCGTGCGCGGCATCGGCGCGGCTGAACCCGGCGCTGCACGGTCTCGAGGACGTCAAGTGAGGTGCGTGGCGAGAAGAGCATGCGACAGCTAAGAGGGGAAGATGAGTGAAGAAGGATGAGCATTCTGAGATGAGCAGTTGTGACTCTCGATAGAGATACTGCCCACAGTGCGCCCACTGTGGCACAGAGAGCTCATCGGTGTACAGCCCATTCGGCCTGGTCAACCTCTAGACGTGCTGCTCTGTCATGTCTCCCTTCGGAGCTTATCCACTGCACGCGTAGCAGTGCCAGCGGCGAAGCCCGAGGACCGTGCCGACGACACCAACCGCGGGCGTCAGCGGCGTCACTCGGGCCAATCAATTCCGCAAAAATTTGATAATTCTCCGTCATCCCCCTTGCCTGTCTCCTCCCTTCGTTCAGTTCGCCCATCCCGTTCTTTCGCCTCGTCTATGCAGTCCAGGGTACAGAAGACGCCCTACGTGCCTGCGTCTCGCACCGGCGCGCCACCGGGGGTCTTCCAGCGAAGGGGAGAGATACCATAGGTCGCGTGGCCCAATGGCAAGGCGTCTGACTACGACTTCCATTCTGAGATCATCTCGGAGCTTGAGTACATCAGGAGATTGCGGGTTCGATCCCCGTCGTGACCTTTTTGGGCTTCTTTGCATGCTTTTGGGAGTGCGGGAGGTGTTGGAGGGACGGAGGATTGAAGAGAAGAGGGTGGGGAAGGTGGAGCGGTGGTGTGGCCGGCTGGTGGAGGGGTGTGGCCGGCTGGTGGAGGGGTGTGGCAGCGCTGAAACCATCTGCAGATGTACAGCGATGGAACAGACGGTAGTTGGGCTCTCTGGGAACCGCTTTTGTCAGTTTGAGACTGATAGAGCTTGCGCAGAAGTCAGAACGTTCGCAAGGATACACACCTCGCCTCGTTGACGTCCCTCCAGAGCTGTGGACACTCGGGCCAGCCTGTGGACCCTTGTATATACTGCGATCTTGTCGGAGGTTCCCGGAGCACGGTATCCTTCTCCCGGCGCATCTGTGTGTTGATGGCCAAGTCCATGCGCAGAGGCCGGGTCTCGGCTGTCTACCGGCCCTATTTTCCGCGTGTCACAATCCTCTTCTGCATCTTCGGAAACGTTCGTTCCAAGTTTGTGGGTGCCATGAAGCACCCCGTCGGGCACTACGTATCGGGGGCCTATTAGACAGAGCTTTGCTGGAGTGACGTCTGGAACAAGAAAGGAGGGAGCTCACTCAAGTCTGGCCACTGCAGGCGGATTCTCGCGGCCCGGCCGAGCGAGTATACTCATCTTCTGCGCCGTCTCGACGCAAGGGAGGAGGAGAAGAAGCCCCTGAGACTATGTTTGGGGCTGATGTGGTCACAGCGAGTGCTGATGAAGTTGACCCGGCACCAGGTGGCATAAGGGAAGACTTGCGGTCTTGTCGACCACGGCAGTGGATGATGTGATCATGGTGTACCGGCTCCTTTACGCCTTAAGGTGTCGGGCGCCGACTTCTGGCACACAACCGGCGCCGGGGCGGCGACGGGGAAGGCATGGCGCAAGAGGTGACTGGACTGCCGGCGCCGATCGTGTCTCACCCCGCGACACTGCACGTCCTCTACCTCCTTCCGCCACCGCGACGTTCACACACGCTGCCCCGTCGACACACACTGATGCTGTCACGACGTTCGCTCTCCTTCCTTTGCACTCCATCCACTCGCCGCCCTCCCCTCCACCTCCTGAACCCCCATCCACCCGACCCGGCGCTTCACGACATGACACTCGCGACCGACCCGCCTCCCGCTGGACCGCCACATGCGGCTGCCGCGCCGAAGCCGTCGTACAAGCAGCTGTGCGCCGAGGCCTCGCGCGCCGAGATCGTGTTCCGCGTGCACTCGCAGATGTCCGCGTCGCCGCTGCACTGGACGGGGCGGACCGAGACGTCGGGCTTCTGCAGCCCGAACCCGCACCTGGCTTTGCTGACGCCGGGGGCGTACGCTGCGTCGCTGGAGTCCATCCCGCTGGCGGTGCAGCCGCTGGACCCGGCGCACGCGCAGCCGCCGCAGGCCGCGCCGACGCCGCCGCCGGTGCTCATCCCGCTCGACGACGAGATGGCCGGCGTGCCCTCGACGGAGAGCGCGGCGAAGAGCGCTGCCGCCGGAGGCGGCGCAGACGTCCTCGGCGTGCCGTGGGTCGCGTTCGAGAGCGACCCGAGCATCCGCCAGGGCCTCGTCGACCACTGCACGCGGCGCACGCGCCCGTCGCACAACTGGGACTGGAGCGGGCCCGACATGGCCGCAGACGACTGGAGCTCCTGGGTCAGCTGCACGGGCAGCCTCGCGTGGGCCGTGTGGGAGGCTGCGCACCGGCTCGTGCACGCGGGCGAGCCGCAGGTCGACGTCGCCGTCATCGCCGTCGTTGCCGACGCCGGCGCCAGCGACCCCGCCCCCGCTCCCGGCGCCCAGGGCCAGGGCCAGGGCGGATACAGGAAGCGGCCAGCGTACCAGCGCATCCGCGCCGGCGCGTCAGGCGAGGTCACGCTCGCGCCGCTCCTCCCGCTCCGAGACCACCAGCGCCACGGGCGCGGCACGGGCGACCGCGCACGCATGACCAACAGCGAGAAGGAGGCGGTCCAGAACGCAATCTACATGGCCAGCTCGAGCGAGGAGGTCCTCTTCTACGGGCGCATATTCACCAGCAGCGTGCGCGCCAACCTGACGTTTACGAGGGAGGTGAGTTGCGAGCGGGGCGAGCGCGACTGGAGCGAGAGCGAGGGCGAGAGCGAGGAATGAGCAACCAGAGGCGCCAGGTCACGGCCACGGCACACAGCTGGTCGCTTCTTCCCGCACCACAGCTGACAGCAGCACCTGCCCCTGACGCTGCCGCGCGAGTTCTTCACGTCCTCCTCGTCCGCGTGGGTCGACGACCTGGCGTGGGACCCCCTCCGGGACTCGTTCGACACGGCGCGGCAGAAGATCAAGGCGAACGCGGCGAGCGCGAGCGCCGGTGCCTCCAACTCCGCGTCCGGCGCGCGCAGCACGCTGTCCGGCTCGAGCGGGCCGACCACCACTGCCGCCGCGACAGAGGGGTGGGGCGCGCCGCCTGCCGCTCACGCCTCTGCTCGGCCACGAGCAGACGCCGACACCGCGAACGGGTGGGGCGCGCCGCCATACGCCCAGCCCGCGCAGCACCCGCAACAGGCCGCAGAGGCGTGGCCCAAGCCGGCAGCTGAAGGAGGCGCCGCTAGTGCCGAGCCCGCTCAGCGGACTTACGCCTCGGCGGCACGCCCAGCAAATCACTACACGACGGCCGGCGGCAGCGTGCCCCCCTCGTTCCTCAGTAGCACGAACGCGGTGCCCCTCGGCCGGCGCACACGGACCCACTGGTAGCCCTCCGTGCTCCGCTCCTGTTCCGCCTGAGCCTCTTGGCGTGCTCCGCCTTCGCTCAGCCGCTTGCTTCGCCTCGCCGCGCCCGCAGGCCCGCTGCCAAGTCACTTATGCATTCCACCGGCCATTTACGATCTACCGTTCTCGTATCTGTACATATTAACATGCATGAGCGCTATTACTCTGCCTCGCCGAGGCCTTGCGGTACTGTATTGCTGTTGCTTTTTGCTGTGCGGTTCGTTGCTTGCGAATGCTTGCAGTGCGGAGTGCGGGTGCGGGGGTGCGGTGCGGAAATGTGCGTGGTGGATGTGGTGGGTGGAAGTGAAGTGGGGCCATTATATGAGTCTGTAATATCCTAACCTGGTAACCTCGTCTCCCGATTGAGAACAAATCGAATCCAAAATGAAGAAAGAAGAGAAAAAAGAATGAAGGAGAGCGTAATGTCGAATTGATTAGATCATCAATGGAGAGAGTAGGAGATCTCAAGAAATGAACAAAACTCGTCTATCCAGTCTATCGTGCTGGCTCACTGCGTTCCCTTCGCAGTGCCCTTCGGCGGCGGTGATCCGCTAACGAGTCCGACGAGGTTCGTGCTCGAGTTCTGCACACTGTTCGCCCGCGAGAACGAGTTCGATCGGCTCATGCTCGTCGCCGCGAGCGGGCGCAGGTCGTTGGCTGATGGCCGCCGCGACCCGGCACGCGAGTTGGACCGCGACATGAGGCCGAGCAGGCTCGCGACGCTGTTGTTTCGCACAGGCGTCGGTTCTCCGAGGATGGGGGCCGTGGCCGGGATCGGGCTGCCGGGCGCGACGGCGATCGTGCTGCGGCTCGCAACGTCGGGCGCACCGGGCTGGTTGTACATCCAGGTCGCAAGCAGGACGATCGCAGCTCCGACAATGAAGGTCGAGGTAATCGGGTAGGCGAAAAGAACAACAGAGGCGAGGAACGAGATAATGATGGACAGCGACGTCGCGAATCCCTTCATGATGTTGTCGCTGTAGCGGATGACGATCGCAGTGATGAGACCACCAAAGGTCTGGGTCAGGACAGTGCCGATCGCCCAGCCGTTGAAGTGGGCAAACTTGGAGGCGACGTTCTGGACCCACGACATTCCAGCGTTGTGTCCGGTGAACAGGATGGGCACGAGGGCGGGAATAAGCGAGAAAAGCGAAAGCTGGGTGTTGCGCACCCAGAGGTCCGAGTTGCCGCCAGAGCCAGTCTTGAGAATGAGCTCAAAGTAGACGCCGGCGAGACCGCTGGTGAGACAGGCGAGCGTGACAGCCATGAAGCCCTTGAACGGGTGCATCGCCATGTCCTCGAGAAGGGGCTTGTCGCTCGACAGGGGAACGTCCTCGGTGACGTCGGGCGAGATGTCACGGAGCGCCTTGTCCGACGTAGAGGCCGACTCGACCGCAGCGGCCGCAGCGTGCGCGGGCGCAGAGGTCGTCTGGAGCTGCACGACACCGACACCAATAGCAAGAAGGACGAGGGCGATCCACTTGGAGCGGTTCAGACGCTTGCGAAGCATGAGGACCGAGAAGAAGGCGGTCGTCAGGATCTTCATCTGGTAGGTGACCTGGAAGGTGGCGACGTCGAGGTTCGAGGCAGCGACATACTGCAGGTTGTTCTGGATGACGTAGAGAATGGCGGGAACGGCGAGCTTGTAGCAGTCGGGCGAGAAGACGGAGCGGCGCAGAGCGTTTAGCCGGGAGAGCGCGAACATGCTGCAGCCCTTCCGGACGGCACGGGCAGGCTGGGAAGCAGGCTTTTCAGCGCCCATGAGATCCCGCTCAGGCCAGTTGGACTGCGACGAGCTGGTCCACGAGTCGTCGATGCGCTTGAGCGCGATAAGAACCGAGATAGAGCCCTTCAGCAGCTCGTTCATGAGGACAGCTGCCGCGGCCGAGTATGTCCGGTTGGGGGGCGTCAATATTCTCGAGTAGTGCATGATAATGGTGAGGAACGCGTTCTGCAGGGCCAACGTGACCAGCCTGCAATGTCAGCCGCTGCCCATCACTGGCTCGCGCGCGCGGATCACTCACGAGAGCCACTTGAGCTCGATTCCGAAGAGCTTGGGCGGGGACTGGTCGCGGTCCTTCGCGGGCATCATCGTGGTCGGCTGGAACCCGGGGTGCGACTTGGAGTCGTTGAAGCTCGTGATGATGGGCGGCGTCCGCATGTACGGGGTGGACGTTCCCGAGGCGGTACCGGGCTGACCGAGGCCAAGGCGAGCGGCGGGGGCGCGGGACGTCGGGCTGCCGCCCTTGTTCTGAGATCCAGAGCTGCTGTCCGAGGTGTTGATCGCCGCGAGGGGCGGGGAGCCTGGTGGGGAGGAGGATGAGGCCGACATGGTTCTGCAAGAGGCCGGATCGTGCGCGCGAGTTACGGGGAAAACAAGGAAACGGTGTCAGCACAATTACTAGAAGGCGGGGAGCCCGGTCGGACACAAGCGCGAGCAGATGGGAGGAGAAAGATTGCGATCGGAGGGAAGGGAGGGGAGATAAAGAGCAGCGAAAGAGGGAGGAGGCGGTCGCTTTCGGCAAGCGCGTCGCCTTGGGCTCGCGAGGACCAGAGGAGAGCAGGATGGCAGGGTGGTGGGTGCTAGTCGGTGCCGCGAAAGCAGCCGTGTGGACCAGTGTGCGTCGGCCCCTAGAAATCGCAGTCGGGTGGCGGAGGCCAAAGCTCTAAAGAGTCCTGCCCCGTCTGTGCACACCCGTCGCAATCTGCCGGATGGCCCGGAGCTCCTGACGCTTCAACCGCCTGACCGCGACCGGGCACCTGAGCACCTGGCACGCTCGCGGACACTCTAGCCATCCCAGGCCCGGGGCGCTGGCGCTGGGCGTCCGACCCACCCAGGCCGCCAGCCAGCCAGTCGGCCAGCCAGCCGGACGCCCTGCCTGATCCCTTCTTATGTCGACGCCCGAGTTCCTTGCTGTTCTCTCCAGCGCTGTCTTTGTCCTGTTGTATCTCCGGGGCGATGTCTGAGCGACTTACCTGGACAGCCTGCGCTTGGGACGGGTGACTCCGACTTCAAAGGTGGTCTTGCCCGGGACGTCGCGGGACTCGCGGGCGGACGAGTTGGCGGTGGGAGTGTTGTAGGGGTTGTAGACGCTGGGCGAGGTGGGGGACGGTAGGACGTGGTTGTCTTGGGCGGGGAGTTGTTGTTTGCGGTGGTGAGAAACAGAGGTGCGGCGCATCGCCAAGACGGCCAGCGGTTTTAATAAGTGAATGCAAAGATGACGAGTGTGTTGGGTGGTCGAAGAAAGCTAAAGGCTAGGCGGCTGCGCAGCAGTTTGCTGTTGATAGCGAAAGGAGAGAGGGGGCAGGGCTGGCAGGGCTGGCAGGGCTACGGGGCTACGGGGCTACGGGCGGGGCTAAGGGCACGTGAAGGGAGGAGGTGTGTGAGCGGCGATGGAGGGTCCGATGGTAGTGTCGCAGTCGCAGTCGCGGGCAGTGTACGGGGTCACGGGGTGCGGGCGGGGTGCTGGGCAGAGTCTGGGGCCTAGTTGCAACCTAGAGCCAAGGCAGAGTTTCAGACGACAGACGGCGGTGCGTGTGCTGTACCTCAGCGAATGAATGCCGATAAGCGGTGTTGCGTGGTGGTGGCCGTGGGCCGTGGTGGGTGACAGGCTGCGCGCGAGCAATTCCTAGACAGGTGTGGGCGTAAGCGGGCCAAGCTGGACCGGACCCAGGGAGCAGGGAGACGCAAGGGGGCAGGGCAGAGGAAGCCAAAGATGCAGGAGCTGGAGCTGGAGCAGGCGCTGGAGCTGGCTGGGGCTGTGGGCGGTGGGCAGTGGGCAGGGCGGTGGGGACAACGATGCGATCAAGATGTTGCGCGCGCAGTCTAGGCCAAGCCGGCGTGCAGAGGCGAGCGCGAGCTGCTGGCTGCTGGTGAAGCTTTGAGCTCGTCGTGCGCTCGCTGGCTGCCGTGTAGCGTCAGCGTTCGGGACGCCTGGGTGGGGGCTGAGGCTGATGGGCGCAGAGCCAGAGGGCGACCGGATCCAGGATCCAGGACAACGCACGCGGTGGAGAGCGTCAGTGTTCCTCCGGCCAGTCAGACAGAAGACATTAGGGATCTGCTAAGGGCTCAATAGGGCCGGCCAGGGTGCCCAATAGGGTGTGATTAGGGACGACCCTTGGCCTGCCTGCCTGTGTCATTGTGTGCCCGGGTTGCCCATTGGGGGAATGTGCCCGGGCCAGAGACCAGAGGCGCTGCAGCGTTGTTCCTGCTTACCGGCTACCGGGCATCTCTGCCCTCCTCGTCTACCGAGCTTAAAGGCCCCTTATGCCCTTGCTCGTCCACCGTACAGGTCACAAATAGAAAGATAACGTCCTTGGCTTAGCCTGAGTCCCAGCTGACGCTGACATCGGCCCGCACCGCGCCGTTCCAACTCATGCTGTCCGTGACATGGTCCGCGGTCACTGCGCCCGGGCGCAGCCGGCCCATGTCCGACTACTGGCTAGCCGCCGACGCGCGACGCACGGCGCAGGTGGTTAGTAGCTGTGCATGGCCAGTGCCAAGGCGTCGGGCGAATGGGCAAATGGCCGTTGCTGTACGCTGCTGCGCGGCATGCGATACGCTGCGGTGGACGCTACGCCAAATGTGCAATGTCGAGCGAAGCGCGTGGAACGGCAGGGGCGCAGCCGCCAGCTCATGCATCACACATCAATGTAGAGCAGAGGAAAAAACCCGCAAGGCGGACGACGAGCGACTGCGCATTTGTCAGGTCCCAAAATGCGCAGTCGATCCCCTTGCCCTCCACCTCAACTTTGTCCCTGGCTGCTGGCCGTTCTTCCCCTCAAACGGAGCCGCTGATAACCATCCCCCGGCTAGTACGTACGAGCTATTGCTGATGCGCTGGTGTTCGGTTCTCAGTTTGAATTGTAACCTTTGGCTGGGCACGGTCGCCATGCACGCTATGCGCGCTATGCATATGAAGTACGCAATGACGCTCCACTGCAGTCATGTTTACGCCAGCAGCAAGCTCAAAGCTCATGCATACGCACCCCCTCAGCCATTGCATATCTCTAACCATGTGTCTTTTGCTTTCCTGGAAATTGCCTCATGCCGTAAATGCAAACTATACTCCGCGAGCGACAGAGCCTTCCTTGCCCCGACGGATCTGTGGCTGTCCCCTCAGCACCGACATGGCAGTGCCTAGGGGTCAGCTACCCAGCTTCGACCAACTCCGGGGCGGAAGACAGCGCAGCAGCGTGGCTGCAGGCCACCTGCTGCGTGCGGTGTGCGCTGCTATGGCGCTATGGCCAGTTCCGCTGGACATGAACATGAGCCAGGAACAAAGGAACAGAGGAACGAGCAGGCAGACGAGCAGCTGCGGCCACAGGAGCCGCCAACGGAGCCAAAGGAGGACAGGGCACAAGGGGATCAGGGACGCACCAAACATTGCGAAGGATTTGTGCCGAAGGCAGCCCGTTTGTGCCGACGCGGTGCTGGATGCTGGGTCGGGTGAATCAAGTCTGCAATGCACGGTGGTGGCAGCCCGCCCCTGTGCCAGAAGCTCGGCCAGCAGAACGACGCACACGCACAGCTTCTGCAGTGATGCCAGCATGCCAGCACCTCAGCACAGCAAGCCAGAGCACCTTCCAGATCCATGTCCGGATGAAAATCTTCTGTATTTCCAGCGCCCACAGCAGGCAGCGTTGCAGCGAACCGCCCTTGCTCATTGCCCAGCACCGGGCGCAGCTGGCGCACAGCGGCGCGTGGCGCATGGCGCAGCGTGCGCTCATCCATTCCGCAGTCGCCCAAGCCTTTGAGAGATTGTCTTAGCGTGCCTGGCCGAATGCGCAGTCGACCTCGCTTGCCCAATCGTGTGCCTCTTGTCTCGGCGCGAGCCCGATCCCGACCTAGCAGTGCTGCAAGCTGCCGCCTGCAGGCTGCAGGCCCGCACCACGCACCTGGATGGCGTTCATTACTCGCAATGTCTGTGGCGCCGGCGCCTTGCGCGCCTGCTCGCTGCTCGCGCGCTCGCGCCGGGCGCTGGCCGGTCGTCTGACCATTGCGCCCCCGCTGACTGGCCGCAAATGTGAAACGGTGCTGGTGCCTTCGACGCCGTGTGCCGTGTGGCGACGCCTGAGCCTGAACAAGGGAAGCTGCAGAACCTGGCTGTCCTGACGTCCTGATCGAAACTGTGACCTGGATCGGTCCCCACTCCTCGAGCAAGTGAGCACAAGACACGCGAGCAAGCGAGCTGGACCCAGCCTGGAGCCGGGCTCGAGCCTGGAATCGCCCGGGGCGCACGGGGCGCGCTGGGCGGCGGATCCCACTCTCCGCCCTTATCGCCGGACACGCGACAATAACGCGGCACGCAGGTCAACGAGCAGCCCCGTCGCCAACCTCGCCGGCCCGCGCGGGCTCCCCACCCTTCTCGCGGTCCTGCAGGACGCTCGCCGCACAAAAGAGGACGGGTGCAAGCGCGCCCAATCGCGACGTCCAGGCCACTGGTCGGGGTAGCCATGCACATTTTATGTGTTCGCCAAGGCGTGGCACACACGCGCGCCGCATGCAGCACGGATATCCACGGAACGAGCACTCTCCAGGTGATAGACAGGCAGGCCTGAGGCGAGGCGAGGAGTGCCAGACGAAGATCCGAGATATGATCCGGCTTGCGGTCAGGTCGCATAGACAAACACGTGAAGCACCGCCGCGCCGTTATCTATATGAATGCGAGTGCCAGGGGTGTCCTCGGCCTGCTTGGAAATACCCGCACATCGTGATCGCCGGATCCGTTTGGAGAAGTCACAGAAGTTCGCTGCAACACTCTCCGCCATGGACCTCATCACGCGATCACGCTTCACCTCCACTCACACCATGGCCACGCGACGCAGCCTAGGCTGTGTGTTGTGTGGTGGAGGTTGATTCCGATGCGGCGTGGGCGGTTCGGAATCGCAGCGAGCACCGCGAGATGGCGACATAGGCATGCGGAAACTTCATTGGCCGGCGCGAATGGGCCTCTGCGCAAATCCCGGTCGGTCGAAGCGCTTGCTAGCCCGTCTGCACCACGCAGCTAGTCGCCGTCAGGCGCTACGGCTAGTGCGTGCATTACGGTCTGCAGACGAAGACACAAGGCGCTCAGACAGTGAGAACGGCAAGGAGGACTTGCCCCAGAAGGCAGGCAGAGGGGCATGCACACAGCGCAGCAGCAGATCCTCCACGCAGCGTCCAGGGAGGGCGGAAGAGGCCCCAGACCGCCCTGCCGCCACTGATACGATTGAGCGCGAGGCCCCGGGGCGAGGTGCGGGTGGACGGAATCCACGGGGGCAAATACGCCCTCCACGTGGGGCGCCTGCGCCCAGGCGTGAGTCGATGGCCACTCAGAGCGGCCGACGGGGCGGACGAGTTGACCGTATCGGCTCAACCGGCGACTTATTCTCCACCGCTGCTGCTGCTCACTGCTTGACTCGGACTGGCATCGTCGGAAAATCGACCCGGGCACCGTCGCTATTGTCTCTGCTCACTCTCTCACCACCGTCTCTCAAAATCGTCAGCCCTCGCCTCTGACGACCCGAGCTACGCGCTACCCAGAGCGACGACTAGATACCTCCCCGTCGACGCTACCCCCGAGCGCACGCAAGTAGACGAACAAACGAACGAATAGACGAGCTCGTCACCCACACACGTTCTATTCCTCCGGTCGCACCACTCTCCACAACCTGACCACCGCGCACTGAACAACACAAACGAACATGAAGATCACTGACAAGCTCGCCAAGGCCGAGCGCGAGGGCCGCCCCTTCTGGAGCTTCGAGTACTTCCCCCCTCGCACTGCGCAGGTGAGTGACCAGCTGCCGCTCTGGTGAGGGTCCATCGTCAGATGTCTGGTGTTGTGTAACGTGGCGCAGCTTGCGCTTCTTTCGGCGCTGCTTTTGTCCACGTTTGCCGCCACGCTCAGAAGCTTCGACGCTTCTGCCGGAGCCTCTCAGCGCCGCTGGAACTGTTCGGGACGGCACCGCTGACTCCTCCGCAGGGTCTGCAGAACCTGTACGACCGTATCGAGCGCATGCGCAACCTGGGCCCCGAGTTCATCGACATCACCTGGGGCGCGGGCGGCAAGAACGCCGACCTGACCTCGTCGCTGGTGCAGGTGTGCCAGGAGACGATCGGCATCGAGACGTGCATGCACCTGACGTGCACGGAGATGCCGAAGGAGAAGGTCGAATGGGCGCTCGCGCAGGCCAAGCAGTTCGGATGCCAGAACATCCTCGCGCTGCGCGGCGACCCGCCCGCGGGCTCGTCGACCTGGAAGCCGACGCCGGGCGGCTTTGTCCACGCCGTCGACCTCGTCAAGTACATCCACAAGGAGTACCCGGGCGACTTCTGCGTCGCCGTCGCGGGCTTCCCGGACGGGCACCCCGAGACGCCCGACACGCCCGAGGGCCACCACCAGGAGATGCTCTGGCTCAAGGAGAAGGTGGACGCGGGCGCCGACTTTATCTTCACGCAGATGTTCTACGACGTCGACATCCTCTTCAAGTGGGTCAAGGAGGTGCGCAGCTACGGCATCACGGTCCCGATCGTGCCCGGCATCATGCCGATCCAGAACTGGCAGAAGTTCCAGACCTGGGTCCAGCGCGAGAACATCAAGGTTCCCGAGCACTGGTACGACGCGCTGAACCCTGTCAAGGGCGACGACGAGCAGGTGCGTGCCGTCGGCACCAAGCTCGTCGGCGAGATGTGTCGCGCGATCCTCGCCAACGAGGAGTGCGGCATCAAGGGCCTGCACGTGTACACGCTCAACCTGGAGAAGGGTGCGCGCATGCTGCTCGAGGAGCTGGGCATGAACCCGAACCGAGAGCAGGTCGCGCCCCTGCCGTGGCGTCCGTCGCTGGCTGCGAACAGGCGGCAGGAGAGCATCCGGCCGATCTTCTGGGCGAACCGCGTCGAGTCGTACCTGTCGCGCACGAGCGACTGGGACGAGTTCCCGAACGGACGTTGGGGCGACTCGCGCTCGCCCGCCTACGGCGACCTGGACGGCTATCCCGTCGCGATCAACGTGCAGCGCGCGGACGCCGAGGCGCTGTGGGGCCAGCCGACGAGCGAGGCGGACGTGCGCGAGCTGTTTGCGCGCTTCTGCCGCGGCGAGCTCAAGAAGCTGCCGTGGAGCTCGCAGCCGCCCGCGAGCGAGACCAACATCATCTCGGAGAACCTCATCAAGATGAACGAGCGCGGGTACCTGACCATCAACTCGCAGCCGGCCGTCGACGGCGCGCCGTCCGACGACAAGGTCCACGGCTGGGGCCCCGCCGGCGGGTACGTGTACCAGAAGGCGTACCTCGAGTTCTTTGTGCGGCCCGAGCTGCTCACGCCGCTCATCAAGCGCATCGAGCGCGACCCCCGCATCACCTACTACGCCGTCAACAGGCAGGGCGACCTGCGCACCAACACGCACTCCGAGGGCCCTAACGCAGTCACCTGGGGCGTGTTCCCCGGCAAGGAGATTGTGCAGCCCACCATTGTCGAGGCCGTCTCCTTCATCGCCTGGAAGGACGAGGCCTTCGAGCTCGGCAACCAGTGGGCAAACCTCTACCCCGAGGGCTCGGAGAGCAACAAGCTCATCCACAAGATCATGGACGAGAGCTACCTCGTCAACATTGTCGCAAACGACTTCAAGGACGGCCTCGCCATCTTCGAGCCCTTCCTCCTCGACCAGCCCGTCGACGCCTAAGCGCCCGAGCTCGAGCCGCAGGCGAGAGCGCGGGCGCGCGGGCCGGTGAGTGCCGGCGTACACCCACTCACCTCGCCCATCCTCCCACACCCTCTCTCACCTCACGACTCAGCCCCGCCCCGCGACGACACCCCCTAAAAACGTAAGGCCCCCAACGGCCAGGCTCAACCCATACCACTTCCCGGCATACCCACCACTCCATCAACGACCGATACCCACACTCAACGTCCCGAATTGCAATACTTGTCCAACCAAATTGTAGGCCTTATCAACTACCGGCCACCTGAAATCTTAGCACGAAGTAAAATCATTGTTCCACAAGAGAGGTTCAACTCCTCCGCACAACAACGTATCAATAGAAATCATCATGCATGCAGTATCAACTAGCGCTGGGTTGGGGTTCTGAGCGAGGCGAGGGCGTGCCGCGGGGCGCGAAGAAGGGAGAGGGTGGGTGTGCCGAGCGCGAGCGTGGGGGAGGCCGTGGGGACAGCCTGGTTGCTATTTTGGGAGCTCGGGCTGAGTTGCGGCGCCGAGGCGCAGCACACCAGCTCTTCGCCCACTCGGGCGCCGCCGAACTCGGCGACGCGCTCGCCCTGCCGATCGGCGGCGTGCGCCCCGTGCTCGCTCCCTCCGCTCGCACCTCCACCCTCCACCCTACACCCTCCACCCTCTCGCCCCCGCTCCGCCCAATCAGCCCCGCCGTCTCCGACGCCGCCGTTCTCGCCCAATACTGCTCCAATCGGCACGAAACCGGGCGCGTTCGCAAGCCCCGCCGCCGCCGAGGCGGACACGCACCCAGCGAGGTCGCCTCGTTATATCAGTCGGTAGATAGTGTGACTCTTACGCAGTGAGCCGATTGATCACACAGTCATGGGTTCGAGCCCCATACGAGGCTTTCTTTTGGCTCCTGGGGGCTGCTGGGAATGTAGAGGAGGTTGCCAAGGGAGGTCGACGTGTAGATGAGGCCGCGATGGGGGTTGGAGATGGGGGACGGGTGGTTGAAGACTGCCGGAGGGGCAGAGAGCCGGGGGGCACGTAGCGCCGGAGCTCAGGCTCAGCAATACGCGCATGCACAATGCCAGAGGATCTGAAAATAGCGCAGGACGCCTTGGCGCAGCGTTCACCTGATGCATGCTGTCGGTAAGATGGTGCACAGAAAAATGAGGGATATCGAGGTAGGCTCGGTCCGAAACAGGAGGCGCGACTGAGTGATTTTGGCAGCCTGCGGAGGGGACTTGCGGGATTTACATGAGTGGACGGCCGATGGAGAGAACGGGAACAATGATACAGTGTCGAGGCGTGTGTGGACAGCCCGGAGGCGTCGAGAGCGAGAACAGAACAGGAAGAGAAGACAACCCTTGTGTACGAGAACAATCAACAGTGGAAGCCGGAATGGTCGGAGCGTCTAAAAAGAGGGAAAGATCGTGAGAACAGTCGTGAGAGCGAAGGTGGGGAGGGAGTCGTGAGCAGCTTGGCTAGTGGCGCTTCTTCGACTTGGACTTGGAGGACTTGTGCTTCGACTTGGACGACGATCCCTTTTTCTTCTTCTTCTGCTTGAACTCGGGTGGGTCTTTCGCCACCTCGTGCACGACGGCGACGAGGACGGCGGCGACGGTTGACGCGACTGACGTCAGCCAAGTTGTTTCAGCCGTTGCATGAACTCACTGGCTTTCGGGACGTGGAATCCCATCGTGTCGTGGGCAGGAAAAGAGGAAGGAAGAGAGATGGGGGATGAAGAATCCACCCGAGTGAGAGGTGAGTTAAAAAGCACTAGAGGTGTTCAGTGATGGGCTCATGAGCGGCGTACATGACATGAGCGAATATGGACCTGGCGGGCGGAGCCAGGCGTGACTTGCGTGACCAGCCTTCTTGGCGCCGATCGTGCGCTAGCTCGTGACGGACCCAGCTAACGGCGGAAGACAATACCCTGGTCACGACGACCTTGCTGACTGCTTGGGCCCGTCCGAGAAGACCGTTGGGTGTCCCTTCGTCCTGCCCCATTAACAGGCATAGAGAATTCTGTGCATAGACACCCAGACAGGGGGCGCGATTTCATGACCTTCGGACCGGTTATCAGCGGAGTTGACCGATCTCCGATCGGGACCGGTCGGCAACTTGGCCCGCGTGGGGCTTCACGGTCCACTCCCATGATCAGTCATCTCGCCAGCTTGCATCTTTCGCTCGCTTCGCCGTCCAGCGGCTCGCATCCACATGGGAACAATGGTGAATATAATCCCTCATGCCTTGTGCGCTGACTAAAGACGCACTCTTACCGGAACCCGACCCGATACGTTCTCGCGAACGAGTTCCTCGTCGCTGAGGTCATGCAATACTGTGACCGGCCGACCCTGGCGACCTGCCTGCGGGTGAACAATGTGTTCTTCGCCGAGGCCGGCAAGCGCCTGTACAAGATCACCCCGATCATTGACGACTCGAAGCTCGGCTCATTCTTTCTCGGCGCCCTGAACGGATACTTGCCGTCGATCGAAGACGGGTTGACGTGCTCGAGGAACTCATGCCCCTTCGAGCGGCGGTTCCGATGGGGCAACATCGACTGCGGGCGTTTGGCCAACACAGATATCAAGACGTCAAAACTTAACGCGAGTTACCTCTCCATGCTCACCAGGGAGGATCTAAGCCGCGTCAACTTCAAGGTGCAGCTCCTCTCATACGTGAAGGTCCTCACCGTTGGATCACACCACCACTGCTATTGCAGAGTGTACGGAGATTATGCTGGCGGACTCTTGCCGAACATGCACACACTCCGAGTGTCTCCTGCTCCAACTGGCAAGGTGCTGGTGGACGACCTCGACAGCAATATCGTGCGTGAGCCGCTGGAGATGCTCTGCGATGGCAACCGGCATTGCCCGCTCATGTGCGACCTTGTCTTCCATTGCTCCAAGCTCGTCTTCCGCAATCTTGACGGGCGAGGTATCACCTATTTCGATACCCTGTATCCGGACCCGTCCAACTTACAGGAGGTTGTCTTCTTCATACCGCCGTGCCGGAAGAGAGTGGAGACTCCGGACGACGCTCGTACGACAGGCACTGACGAGGGCCCTTCCGCGGACATCTGGAACATTGCTTGCTGCTTCACCAGCACCCCGACCGTCAAGATTGTTCTGTGGTACGACTGGGAGGTGCTTGAGCCCGAGACAATCGATCCAGTTCGGTGGCCCTCCGTCAGCCCGAACGAGATTGTCAGCATCCCCTTCCGGGTTTTCAGGTCTTACCAAGGACCCAGGGATCGCCGCTACATTCTGGTTGGATTGGACGACGTTCTCTGGAGGCCCACCGACGGACTGGTATGGGACTGGAGAGAACGGATCGGGGACTACTATCCTAATAGCATCCTAATTGATCCGGAGACGCCGTGGGTCAAAGACGAGGAGGGTCGTAAGCGGCACGAGCCGAGAATAGCTTGGCAGAACGCGAAGCTTCTCCATCTCGCTAAGACGGAGATCGAAGAAGGGTTCCCGTTCCTCATATCAGATGAGGAAAACCCCGAAGAAGATCGAGAGGAGCTACAGTGGACCATAATTGAGCAGGTTGGCGTCGCCCAGTACCTCGCCAACGTGAAGGACAGGAGGGCAGAGCTCAGCGCCGACCACTGATCGCGCCATGCTCCCAGTCAGGTGCAGGCAGATCTAGCAACCTAGCCTATAGCCGCAAGTTCCTGTAACTATTAAGCGCCCTTCACCGCCAACTCCGCCTGAGTGTTACCCCTCGAAAGTTGCTCGCATGCATGGACAATGCCTGGTCATGAGCGCTGGCTAAATCGCGCATGCGCCGGAATATGCGCGCATACAGTGGTGGTCTGTCGGGGACTGCGCGCCACACGCCGGGACGATCGGGCTTATGCGTGGGGGTGCTGAGATTTCCTCCGATTGCCCTTGGTGGAGGGTCGGGAGGAGAGAGGATTCGCTGCGCCCTCGCGAGCGAGATTTCGATTTCAAGTCACGTCCTTCGGACTCTCGTCTGTGTAAACCTCTCTCCCAAAAACACCAAAACGATGCTCCGCTCCCGTATCCAGACCGGCCTCGTCGCCGCCGCCCGCGACGCCCGCGCCGTCCGCGCCGTCCCCTCGGTCGCCCGCGTCGCCCAGGTCGCCCGCATCAACACCGCTGCCCGCGCCCCCCGTGCCGCCGCTGCCGCCATGGTCCCCTCGAGTAAGTATCGGGATGCCATTCAGCTGCGGACCTCTGAAGCAGTCGTGCGATGACGAGGAAAACGCAAGAGGACGCAGCGGATACCCACTGCATGCGTTTGCGTGTTTTCTTGTTGCAGACTCGAGGCAATTCATGATGCCGGTGGAGGTCATGGACGGCGAACTCTGGAAAACCTAAAAAAGTCTGGGAACCCCGTTGCTGACGTCCGCAGCCCTCGGTGCCATCCGTGGCTACGCCGCTGAGGCCGGTGGCCGCTTCTCCCGCACCAAGCCCCACTTCAACATTGGTACCATTGGCCACGTCGACCACGGCAAGACCACCCTGACCGCTGCCATCACCAAGCACCTCGCCGAGCAGGGTGGTGGTAAGTTCATGGACTACTCCCAGATCGACAAGGCCCCCGAGGAGAAGGCCCGTGGTATTACCATCTCGACCGCCCACGTCGAGTACGAGACCCCCAAGCGCCACTACGCCCACATTGACTGCCCGGGTCACGCCGATTACATCAAGAACATGATCACTGGTGCTGCCCAGCTCGACGGTGCCATCATCGTCGTCTCGGCCACCGACGGTCAGATGCCCCAGACCCGTGAGCACCTGCTCCTCGCCCGCCAGGTCGGTATCAAGAAGCTCCTTGTCTTCATCAACAAGGTCGACCAGGTCGACGACGCCGAGATGCTCGAGCTCGTCGAGATGGAGATGCGTGAGCTCCTTTCGGAGTACGGCTTCGACGGTGACAACACCCCCATCGTCATGGGCACTGCCCTCGGAGCTCTTGAGGGCAAGGACCCCGAGCGCGGCACCGCCAAGATCCAGGAGCTCATGGACGCCGCCGACAACTGGCTCGACGTCCCCGAGCGTGACCTCGACAAGCCCTTCCTGATGTACGTCGAGGACGTCTTCTCCATCTCTGGCCGTGGAACCGTCGCCACCGGCAAGGTCGAGCGTGGTACCATCAACAAGGGTGCTGAGGTCGAGATCGTCGGTCTCGGCAACCCCCTCAAGACCACCGTCACCGGTATCGAGATGTTCCACAAGGAGCTTGAGCGTGGTGAGGCTGGTGACAACATGGGTGCCCTCCTCCGTGGTCTCAAGCGTGACCAGATCAAGCGTGGCCAGGTCATCGTCGCCCCCGGCTCGATCAAGTCGCACAAGAAGTTCTCCGCCAACCTCTACATTCTCTCCAAGGAGGAGGGTGGCCGTACCACCCCCTTCATGAACAACTACCGCCCCCAGATGTTCCTCCGCACGACCGACGTCACCTGCTCCCTCACCTTCCCCGAGGGCACCGCCGACGTCCACGAGAAGATGGTCATGCCCGGAGACTCGATCGAGATGGTTGCCGAGCTCATCCACGACATCGCCCTCGAGGAGGGATCCCGTTTCACCCTCCGTGAGGGTGGCCGCACTGTCGGCACCGGTATCGTCTCCAAGCTCCTCGACTAAGTATCTTCACACCTTGTAGTTCTTTTACCACTACTGTTAAAAGTCTGTGGCGACTAGCGGAGCATCACCACGCATAGTCCGCAGACGTATCATCTATGTACCATCATATGCATCAACCACTCAGGCAGACAGCCGAGGGCACTCAAACGTGGCACAGGTCTAGAAGTCTACGTTGATCGACACTGGGGGTCACAATCTACAGAGCGTCCCTCAGCTCGGACATGCCGAACGTGCTCTCCTCCCACGCCTTCGTCGTCTCGTCCAGCTTCTCGCCCCATTTCCGGAGGCTATCGAGCGCCTTCTTCCTGTCCTCGTTCTCCGGCTCGACCCTGATGCGCTCCGTGATCTCGACACAGACCTTCCGCGCCTTGGCGCCGAGGTCGCCCATCGCCTCCTTGATGTCAGCGACGTCCTGCCCCGTGCTGAGCGCTCCGACCGCCTCGTCAAACGCGTTCACGAAGTCAGACCCGGCGGCCAGAATCGTAGAGCTCGGCAGGGCCTTCGTGATCGTCCCCAGCGGGATGTACCGCGGCACGGTCGCGTGGAGGATCTGGTGCAGGCCGAGGAGCGGCTTCGACTGTTTGTCAGTTGCCGAGCCAACTTGGAGAACTCACAGCTTCAGCCCGTCTCCGCTCCTCTGGGGTCATGCTTCCTCCCAGCGTCGCCTCGAGTTCGGCAAAGTCGTCGTCTCCGAAACCCTCGTCGCCGAACGGGTTCTCGCCGTCCTCGCCGTCCTCCTCGAGACTCTCCTTGAACTCCTCCCAGGCGTCCTTCACGAGCCCGCCATCGCGCTTCCAGCGCTGCACGAGCGCGTCCGCCTCTGTCCGCGGCAGGTCCGCGAGCGCATCGATGCCCTCCCACACCAGCCCCGTCTGGGCGAGGTAGGCGTCGTTGCCACCCTGGATCTTCTTGACGATCGCCTCCATGAGGCGCGCGAGCTCGCCGCCGAGCGCCGACACACGCTCGGCCCACACTGCCGTAATCAGGGAGCGCAGTGGCGGGGAAGAGGTGTCGTAGGGGCTCGCACCGGCCAGCAGTCGCGTGCATCCGACGAGCTCCTGCTGCGCGGCCAGGATCTTGCCCGTCAGCGTCGTGATCGTGCTCGTCTTCGCAGGCGAAACGGACAGAGACAGCGCGGTCACGTCCTGTCGCATCTGCGCCGCCGAGCGGGCCACAAGCGTCAACAGGTCCGGCGTCGTCTTCCCCGGCTCAGTCGCGGGCTCAGACACGAGCTGCGGCTCCAGCGCCTTAACAGCCGAGGTCAGCTGCTGGCCGATCTCGGAGAGCTGCTTCACACACGCGTCTGTCGTCAGCTAACGGAAGTCTTTGCCAGCTCACCGTTCTCAGCCATCGTTGACCTTTTCGTCGTGCAAGTAGTAGTAAAGCGAGAGAGCAGCAATGTGCCTGCGCTGGCAAAATCTCTAGTCATGTCACGGCCCGGGTCCGGGTGGCCACTGCTAGAGTCGGTGGAGGTCAACGGGACCGTCCAAAATTCTCGTTACGTAAGACTCGCGTCCTCGTCATGTTTAGTCTTGCCTCACGCGCCAGGCGAGAGGCGGCCGTCGAGCACGCGCCTGATCTCCACCTCGCGACATCGCCGCGACCCTCCCATTTATTCCACCGAAACCGCCCATGCCTCCGTCATGATGCAGGCAACACAGGAGACAGGTAAGCTCAGAGTCTGTGTGCCATAGCTTACGCGCAGCGCTCTCCTGCGACATCGACGGGCTGCTCGATGGCCTGGGCGAGGACGACTTCAACCTCGACTGTGAGTTGTGCGATTCTTGTGGAGAACTGACATCAGCCGACCCGCCCGTGCCGTCGTCACAACCCCACCCCCCATCTGACAATGACCCGTTCGACGAGTTCCTCTCCCCGACCCCTGTGCCCGCCGTCATCCCCGCCACCGTGTCCTTCGGCACCGCTGGCGGCAAACGCCTGAAGGGCCCTAGCGCGGCCGCACTCCAGCGCGCGCAGAAGCTCATGCGCGAGGCAGAGCGCGAGGTCGAAGAGCAGGAGGCGAAGCGGAGGAAGACTGAGGAGGAGCGTGACCAGAAAGCTGCAGACGTCCTCAGGGAGTTCCCGCCGCCAGCTCCTGACGTGAGCTCGCCAGATGCACGAGACGAGCAGGTCGCCCGCTCATCCCCCAGCCGACCACCGCTATCAGCAGAGGCTGTATCGTCACCGTCATCCGGGTTTGCTCTGGGAACGGGAGGGAGTGCGCCACGACCCAGTGCGGAGCGGCTCGCTGCAGCCAGGGCGCTGCTTGATCAGCCGACTGCACCCTCGCCACCACGAACCGACTCCTCACCGTCTCGCGGGCCAACTCCCCAGCCCTCTGGATTTAGCTTAGGAACGGGGCGATCGGCACCAGCACCTTCCGCCGCGAGCTTGGCTGCCGCGACGGCGCTCCTCGATGAGCCCACGCCTGGGTCACCAAAACCGCCACCGACCGCGGGCTTCCTACTGGGCACTGGGCGTAGCGCTCCCCAGCCCAGCCCCGCGAACCTCGCGCGAGCCCGGGCACTCCTCGACGACGAGCCTCTCTCATCTCCCGTACGGCATAGTACGCCGTCCCGAGCGCCGCTGCGCTCGACGACCAACACCTTCGACTCTCCTATCGCCACCCCCATCAAGGCGAAGCTCGGATCACTAGGCTCACCAGCAACTCCGAGGCGGATAGGACTAGGAAGCCCAGCACGCGGACGGCGGAAGCCGTTTTCGTCGCCCTTCAAGGCTCCCGGAGCGGCGCGTCCTCTCCCCGGCTCAGGACTGCGGGCGCCAGCCCTTGTGCCGCCGAAGGTGGAGAAGATCTGGAAGCCAGTCTTTGATCTGGCACCGCCTCCAGAACGTCAGAGCATGCGCGCCGCCGGCCTCGAACCTGGACGGTACTCCGTCAGCAATTTAAAGGAGCAGGGAATGTAGGTACAGTTCGCACGAAGGTTACCTAACAGCAGACCGAATGAGATTTGGCAGCTGGACGTGGACAACGCTGCCGACTACGAGTTCTACGAGGCTAGAGATGACACGCGGCTCGGTGTGCGTCAGGCGTTCGATGTTCTTAAGACAGACGGGTGCGACCTCGCGACCGAGCGCTGGGTTGCGAACCACTGGGGCTTGATTCTGTGGAAACTGGCTGCACAGGTGCGCGCGAAGCCGGCGCTCATGGACGACAAGTTCACGTGGACCGAGACGATTCGCCAACTCAAGTACCGGTAAGCTTTATCAGCCCCGCTTAGCTGACATCAGGTACGAGCGCGAGTACGGGCAGGCGCAGCGACCGATTGTACGCCGGATACAGGAGCAGGACTCGTCAGCGGGGCTGCCGATGGTGCTGTGCGTGTCGCGCATACACCGCCCAGAGCCGGAGCGCAACGAGCAGGGCCAGCTCGTGCCACAGCAGCCGTACCTCACCCTCACGGACGGGTGGTACCACATCAAGGCGTTCGGGGATGACTACATGTGCCGTGCTATCGTGAAGGGTCGCATCACGGTAGGCATGAAGCTCGGAGTCGCCGGAGCCCAGGTGAGCTGGATGAATTTGAGTTGCAGCTAACATCAGCTGCAAGCTGGAAACGATGGCACGGAGGTGCTGGATGCGTACGGCAAGTCGTACCTCTCGATCTCGGGGAACTCGACGCATCCGGCACCCTGGGACGCGCGGCTCGGCGTGCAGCGTGAGCCGTTCGCGTGCGGCTTGTCGAGCCTGGCTATCGATGGTGGGGTCGTTGCCCTGCTCGACGTCGTTGTCTCGTTCGTGCACCCCATCGGCTTTCAGAACAAGAACGATCTGCGCGACACATGGAACGAGGCTGAGGAAGAGGTCCGCGCGCGGGAGTACAAGGTGAGCATGCTCTCTCCAGCTTCCTAGGAATGTCCAAGCTGACCAGCAGGACAGGTACGAGTCTGAGTGGAACCGGCTGCAGGATGACATGCGCCGGAACCTCGAGCGAGCGGAGGAGCTCGCTTCTCTGCTGCGTGACTACGCCGAGGACGTCGACTACGTTGCGGGGTCGCAACCTCCTGACGACCTGGACGGGCACTACGACGAGCTGCTCGAGTCTCCGAACCCCTCGCGGGTTCTGCGCACACTTTCGGGCGCCGTTGTGGTGCACCTGGCGGGCTACGCCGCGCTCCGCTATAACGAGGCGGTGCAGGAGGAGCGCTGCGTCATAGAGTCAACGCTGCGCGAGCGCTGCCCGCCGCGCGCCGTGCGCAACTTCCGCATCATCCGCGTCGAGGACGCGCGACCCCAGACCCGGCCCCAGCGCCGGACGTGCCAGATCACCATCCCCGACGCTGTCACCTGCGGCCTCGACCTGAGCGTCGGCAAGCGGTACCAGATCAGCAACCTCGTCCCGAACCGCAGGGGCGACTGGAAGTGGCCTGTCCGCACTGACCGCGCGGACGGTATGGCCGAGATTGCCCTGCACGCGCGCAGGAACACGCGGTGGAGGCTTATCGAGCCCGCCGAGCCCAAGCCCGGCCCCAGCGGCACACACTAGATGTAGATACTGTGATGTTGTAACATGCATTTGTGTACAAGTATAAGATACAACGCTTCCTCCGTCCGAGTTCTAGTCCGAGTCCGAGTCTGAGCCGTAAGCGGCCAGCCCACCGAGCCCAAGCGCGCTCTTCTTCTGCTCTGGCGGCTCCTTCGGCGGCGGCGTCTTCGCTCTCTTCAGGCGTATCCGCGGCGTGTGCGTCTCGAACGCGTCCATCTTGCGTGCCGTGTTGTTCCTGACGCGTTTCGCGAGCGCCTCCTTGCCCGCCGCCTCCTTGCTCCATCCGGGCCCCTGTGCCTTCACGACCTCCTTGTACAGGTCGCCGTCGCCCTCCCTCGTGGGTCCGAGGTGGACGTCGTCGTTCAGGCCGAAGCGCTCCCTCGTCGCGTCGTCAGCCGCCTGGCCGCGGAGCATCTCGGCCTTTTCAGCCCTGAGCTTCTTGCGCAAGCGGGCGTTGACCTCGTAGGGGTCGCCGGCGATGCGGTCGCTCGCGTCCTCGAGCTCGTCGAGGCGCGCCTGGCGCGAGACCTGCTCGTCGCGCTGCGTCTCGCCCTTCTCGAGCGCCGCGAACGCGTCGCCGTCCACCGTCGCGCGCAGCCCGGCCTGCTCGTCCAGACCGCCGCGGTCCTTGTTCAGCGCGTCCGTGTCGAACACGCCCCACCCGCCCGCCTCGGCGCTGTCCCACTCCTCGGCCTTGCGCGTCAGGCCAAAGTTGATCACGTACGCCGCGTTCTGCGGGTCCGTCGCGATCTCGAACTCGTGCGAGCACAGGTGGCACTTGCACAGGAAGGCGAAGATGGGCGTGCTGTAGTAGTTTCCCGTCTTGCGCTTCTGCGCGTTGTAGCGCACGCCGGCGCCGATGTGATTCTGCCGTCAGCTGTCGATCAAAGAAGATGCAGCTTGCACACAGCCCTTGCACTCCTAGGCGGTGCACTGAGCAGCAGCTCCTGGGGCAGATGTGGAGGAGAACTGGACCTACCTTGCACCCGTCACACCACACATTGAACGGCATCTCGAAGCGCACGGTCAGCACGCCTTGATCGATGTTCCGCGCACGCTTCCCGAGAGCATGCTTCTTTCCCGCCGCCGCATTCAGCGTCGAGTGCTTCCGGGGGTCATAGTCCGGCGGGATATATCTGTAGCGTCAGCTTAGCAACAAGGGTAGCGGAGCAGGGGCAACGAACGCGCGCGGGCCAGCCGCCGCTGAGCTCAAGATCTCCAGCGGAGCAGAGTAAAGGGGCTGCAGCAAACAGCGTCACTTACCGGTTGAAGCCCTGCATCTTGCCTGAACCCGGAGAGGGATGCGACGGAGGCGACAGTCGAGGATGCGGTTGGGCTGAGATTTCGTGGTGGAGGGTTCGTCGATGTTGGGTGGCGAATCGCTTATCATATCTGGTTCCGTCGGTGGCGGCCGGAGTGGCGATGGCACGGGGAGCTTCTGAGAGCTATGCGCTGCTCGTTCGGGAGAGTTGGTGTGCAATGGCCATGTCCTTCCTAGCATCAAGGAATGTGTGACCTGGCTCGCAATTGGAAGTACTCCGTAGAAGATTCTGTTACAGTTGACGGATCGTTTGCCAAGGATCAAATTGGGGTTGAACTCTGCGCCGTGACACAAACCTCCGTAACTACGTCCTTGATGCGTCTCGCGAACTCCCAAGCCTCAGGGGTGATAAGAGGATTCTCCTAATGACTGAAATGGTCACGACATTCCAGCCCGAAGCCAGGAACTGCGGCAAGCTCAAAACTAAGTCGTGCTCGTTCGGCAAAGCCTGCAGCGCGGTCCTTCTCTAGCAACAGAGTGTCGTTGCAGCTATCATGTAGTATACTGCTATCAAACGCACACGGGCACAGGGTATATTCTTCGTGTAACCTCACATCGCACTCCCAATGGTGCCCGTACCCTCTGGCCTGCCTCACAAACCTAAGCGTGGACGAGTTCTCAACTACTCTGCACCAACACACATATCGCGGTAGTTCTCTCGCTGTTCCCACTCTCTAGAAGCCGAGCGACTCTCTCGCGCTCTTCCTGCGCCGCCACTGCCGGCTTCCACAGCCCCTCGGGTTCCTGCGAGGACACAGCGGCGCGTCAGCGTCGATTAACAACCCGGTGTTGTGGCGGAGTGGTTAACGCGATTGACTAGAACTTGAACAGTTCGATCAATTTCCTTCGGGAGCACATGTTCGAATCATGTCAACATCGTTTTTGCTCTCCTGCGAGCGCTGCGCTGCTCTTTTATGCATCCCGAACGCCGAGGACGCCGGATGGTTGGCCAGAGGCGCGGGAAGACCCTCGACGAAGGTTTGCCCCTGCCGCCACAAGTCCCCGGTGGAGGTGCGCCACCGTGGGAAACTGGACGCTCACCTCCACTCCGCCTGTCCTCAGATTTCCGCGACAACAATCCCAAACGACCAGTGACGTACCTACACATCAACAACATGGCACGGAAAACGAAGGCCCCCAAGGCCAAGGAGCCAGAGTTAGACGACGACATCCTCGATGACGACTCGGAGGTGGACGAGTTCGAGAACTACAAGCCCGGCATGGCCGAGGAGGTGTACTCAGGCGAAGACGACGAGGAAGGCGAGTTCGACTCCGAGGCCGAGTTCGACTCTGAGGAGGAGGGCGACGGTGTCGGTGTGTACGAACCGGACGACTGGGATGACAACGCGTCTGCCTCAGACTCTGGATCGGACGACGACGACGAGGGAGCCAGCATGGTAAGCTGTCGGACTCTTGAGTCGTAGCTGACAACCAGCGCCAGTTGCAGAAGGGTCTGCAAGACATTCCGCTTGACACGCTGCGCAAGGCCCAGAAGGCGCTGAAGGGAAAGGGGAAGGCTGAGGCCGAGGACGAGTATGACGGCCTGACGGCAAAGGAGCGCAAGCTGAAGGAGGCGAAGGCGAAGCTCGCCAGCATGCAGCGCGCGAAGGGCAAGGCCGGTGCCGTCGAGTCGGGCTCGGAATCGGACGCCGACGGGGAACGGGACGAGAAGCGAGACGGCCGGGCACAGAAGCGCGACAACAAGCATGCGTGAGTTTCCCTTTTTCCAGACGTGAACTGAAACGCAGGCCGGTCGCGATGTCGACGAAGAAGCAGGTGAGCCGGTTCCGCAACGTGGTTGATGTGCCGCGCGTGGACCGGCGCGACCCGCGCTTCTCCTCTCTGAGTGCGGGCCAGGTGAACGCTGAGCTGCACTCGAAGGGGTACGCCTTCCTCCCCGAAATGCTCGAGAAGGAGCGGGCTCAGCTCAAGGACGAGGTGAAGCGCCTGTCGAAGCTCGAGCGGACATGCAAGCTCGTCGAGAAGCCGGGCGTCACGGCGCAGCGCGAGGAGAAGGAGCTCCAGCTGTCCAAGGTCCTGAACCGCCTTACCTCCCTCCGTCGCGAACAGGCCGAGCGCGAGGTGCTGTCCAAGGTGAAGCGGGAAGAGCGCGAGAAGCGCGAGCAGGGCAAGGGCGCCTGGTTCATGAAGAAGTGTGAGTACTGGATCAAGCTGGCGTCTCAGCGCGCGTAGCTAATGGGTGCAGCGGAGAAGAAGGACCTCCTCCTGAAGGCCCGCTTCGAGCAGATCGAGCAGACGGGCGGCAAGAAGGCCGTCAACAAGGCGATCGAGAAGAAGAGGAAGAAGGTTGCCGGCAAGGAGAAGAAGTCGCGCCGTATCATCGAGAACAGCAGCCGGGGAGACAACGGGAAGCGGAGACGCGTGGTTTAGACAATCAATATGTTCTGGTCATGTATTGTTATATTGTAGATTCACATCGTTGTTGCACCGATCTGACTAATGGCGTCCCATTACCGATATCAAATCTGACAGCTTGAGGCAGCGGCATCTCGTACTCTTCGCAGAAAGGAGCAGTCGTATGGCGCTCTCAAAGACGAGCCTCTGAAGGGGGCACATCGCCATAAGCTCACGAACCCGTCAGTCTCCTCCCTTCCGTCAACATGATCTGCAACTGCCTCGAAGATAGCTCGGTAAGTGCAAACCAGTACATGGATGCGTGGCCATATCCTACAAGTCGTCCACCATGATTGCAAAGGAAATAACCAAACACCTCTTCAAAGTCTCTACAATAAAACTTTAGAAGAAGCTTTTAGCGACCACCCTTGCCACCCTTGGCGGCCTGCTTGGAGACCTTGGGGACGTTGGCACCACCCTGGGGGCGGGCGGCCTTCTTGGCGGTCTCCTTCTCGCGCTTCTGGGTCTTGGCCTTGGTGATGGCGGCCTGGCGGGCAGCGGCACGAACCTCGGGCTTGGCGGCACGCTTAGCCATGATGGAGGCAAGGTCGGCACCGACAACACCACGCTGGGAAAAAGTCAGCTACTGCCTCGTGACAGCGTGCGGCCATGACAGGCTCGCAGAAAGCGACTGTCTACTCACCTGAACCTTCACGTTCTTCCTGCTGCGCTTCTTGGCGACCTCCTCAGTGATACCCTTCTTGTGCATGCGACGGTAGACCTGGGTCCAGGCAATCTTGCGGGGGTTCTTGCGCTGGAGGAAGAGGGACTCGGTCTTGGAGCCCGAGAAGCGGAAGGTCTGGACGTTAGCTTGAGCCAAAGCGCGGTTCCAGCTCCGGGACGGTGGCTTCAATCTCGACATTCCGTCGGTCACGGGCAGAGCGTCCAGCAGAGCGTCCGGCAGGGAGCAGGCAGCGGCAACGGGCTACTCGGGTCAAGACGACTCGCACTCGTCGAACATTTGTTCGCCGTCCGGCATAGCACGTCGTCCTCTCTTCGCTTCGTGGCCCGGTCGTTCCCAGTTCTTTGCCTGCCTGCCGTTCGCTCCCTATCTCCTGCCTCTGCCGTTCTCTCCGTGCCCATTCCCGAATGTCGACAATCCTAAGTCCACCAGTCCTTTCGCTCGTGATCGATTCGCACCTTGGAGTCACCACGGACGTAGACCTTACCCCTGGAGGGGTAAACCTTGAAGCCGGACCAGTCGCAACGATCGACACGCATTCTGAGGTATTAGCGACGTTTGGTCGTCATTCGAGCTCGAGTCCGAGATCATGCCGGTACACCAGACGCCAGTAACGCGAGTCCCATTCCATCCTCCAACATCATCCCTTCCACAGCTCTCGCAGCGTCCGTTCGGCGCAGACAGTCGGTCTGGTGTCGTAGTCGACCTCGGCGTCGTCGGTCCAGCATGATCTCTTGTCGCGGCGACTCACGTTGGGTAGTTCTAGTGCTGCAAGTCAGTTGAGAAGACGACTCAGGCTTGGCTAGCAACGACTTCGTCGCGGCTGCCCGGGCGAACTCTCCGCTGGCGGAAGCAATTGGTGCGCCGAAACTTCAGGTCACGTGGTGCGTCGGCGATAAAGCACGCGGACTAGGCCCGACAACTGCGACGTATGGAGCGCATGGGCCGGGACCTCCACCTCAGATCTCCGCTTCCGAGGATTACCCGGCGGACATGGCCTGGAAATTCTGACTCATGCGACCAGCCATGACGCTCACCAGGCGAAGATTGTTGATACGCCACCGAACTCTCCCCCACGCATGCAATGCATGCTTAGACTTGCATCCACTCGACCACCCCGACTCGCGCGCTGCATCAGCATGACGACGACCACGCCGGCGCCGACGCCGATCCTGCCGTGCCCCCTCGCCGGGCTCAGCTACGCGCGCTCGACCAGCCCGCAGCTCAGCATCCCGGAGGCGCTGAAGCCGGCCCTGTCCGCTGCCGCGGAGCATCTGCGCGCTGGGCGCACCGTCGCCTTCCCGACCGAGACGGTGTACGGCCTGGGCGCGCACTCGCTGGACCCCGACGCCGTGAAGCGCGTGTACGCAATCAAGCGCCGGCCGGCCGACAACCCGCTCATCATCCACGTCGGCGGCATGGCCATGCTGCGCCGCCTCGTGCCCGCCGACTACGAGCTGAGCGAGCTGTACACCGCGCTCACCAACGCCTTCTGGCCGGGCCCCCTCACCCTCCTCTTCCCCAGCACGAACCCGCCGCCGCCGCCCGCGCCGCAGACGAACGCGATCCGCATGCCCGCTCACCCGCTCGCCCTCGCGCTCATCCAGACCGCCGACCTCCCCGTCTCGGCGCCGAGCGCCAACTCCTCCGGCCGACCCAGTCCTACCCAGGCGCAGCACGTCAAGAACGACCTCGACGGCAGCGAAGGCCTCGGCTGCATCCTCGACGGCGGGGCATGCGGGGTTGGCGTCGAGAGCACTGTCGTAAACGGGCTCGAGTGGCGGAAGGGCGGGGGCGGTAGCGTCAACGTCCTGCGTCCCGGCGGCTTGGGAGTTGAGGATGTCGCGCGTGTTGTTCGCTCCGTCGACGAGAAGTACGGCGGGCAGACCCAGATCCTGCTGCACGGCCGGCCGTGGGTCCCCAACGCGAACGCCGCTGAGCCGGCCCCGAAGCCGAAGGACGACGCGCCGCCCTCGACGCCGGGGATGAAGTACCGCCACTACTCGCCGCGGATACCTGTGTTCCTACTGCTTCCATCGAACGTATTCACGCAGCGGCCGCGCATCTCTCCTGCGGACTCGAGTGCTGCCTCCGTCGTCGCTGCCATCCGTGCAAAGAATCCCCGCCTCGGCTTCCTCGGCTTTGACGGCTCGCCGCTCTCGCGTGCTCTCGAGGGGGATGCGGTCGCCGTTAGGCACTCACTGGGCAAGGACGCTGCGAGCGCTGCTCAGCAGCTCTTCGGAGGCATGCTCGCCCTTGAGCAGGAGGGCGTGGACGCGATTCTGATCGAGGGGTGCAGTGACGACGGACTCGGCCTCGCCGTCATGGAGCGCGCGGGCAAGGCCGTCGGCGGAGGGGGCGTGTCCGGCGCCCTCGGACAAGGCGAGGGAGCCAGCGCCTCAGGGCGACTCTGGGTCGAGGTGTAGATGAGGGAGCTATCTTACATATCTTGTTGTACATGCTACTTAATGCTATAGATGTCTAGGTCTTGAGAGTGCGAGCTTGAGAAAGCTAGGCAGTAAAGAGTCACCAGAGTGCGGCCGAACCGAAAGCTTCGGAGAGGGAGCCGTCCTAGAGCTCCCGCTCGAAGTCTTTCAGGAACTCCTCGGCGCGCTCGGCTTGTCGCTGAGCACGAAGCGCAGCGACCTTGTCCGCTCCGCCGAGAAGCTTCGCGCGCTTAGCCTCCACGAGGGCTCGGCGCTCATCGAGCCGGCGTTTCCGAGCCTCCTGAGCTGGTGTCATACCACGCGCTGCTGTCTTTCCTCGTGCTTGCTCCGTTGCGCGACGCTCGGCGTCGAGGCTCGCCATCTGCTTCGCGCGCTCCTCGTCGTCCAGGCTAAACTGGTACGCACCGGCGCCTCTTGTGCGCACTGATGTCAGCTCTTGGCGCTGTGTAGCCAAGCTCACCTTCTTTTGTCGAGTCGTAGTGATGCTGTCGCGCCTCACGCTCCGTCTCGAGGTACTTCTGCCGCAGCGCCTCGTGGTCTGGCTGGTATACGGGAAAGTGGTGCTGGTCGCCGTGGATGAGTTGTGACTTCCTGCTTATCAGCTGTGGTCAGGATGGCGGCTTACATGACCTCGGCATATGACGACTCGCCGATGAGCGGCTTCTCATCCCGTGACGGTCCAGCCTCGCCCTTTGCGAGCTCAGCCGCGATGGCCTCTTTCCTCGTCCCGACTCGCGTTCGTCCGAGCTCATCGACATATTCGACTTGGTCGTTGCCGTCAAGAGTATCGAACTCGTCGGGTCCACGGGCTTCCAGCGCGGACTCGTCGACATCACTTGAGTGGTCACTCCATTCGTCCCGCTTTCGGTCGAACTGGCCGTTAGCTCCGTCTCCAAAAGGCTTGGCTCACGTCTATTGTCGCCTCTGCGAGCTCGCGTTCGCTGAGGCCCTCTCCGCCTTGAGCGAGCTGCTCATAACGCCGGGCCTTCGCTTCGAGGATTGCACGGCGCTGGTCTTCGCTGGGTCCGTCGGGGTCGTCGGCGAAGTGCCGTCGCTTGGCGTCGTTCCGGGCCTCGCGCGCCAGACGTTTCACGAGGCCAGGGCTCGGACGCTCGAAGGGGTCGCGAGGAACCTTTTCGGGACGGTCCTTGCGGGCACCCTTGACGGCGGTACGGCCCTCCTTCTTGAAGCGGTCCGCGTGCTCGGCGGTGAGGGCCTTGAGGCCGAGAAGCGAAGCTTGTGAGACGCCGCTGCCGGACATGGAAAGATGGCGAGGACGATTGTTGTTGTGACGTAAGAATGGGGACCTGATGGTCAACAGTGGCAAATCGCCACATGGACGGAGATAGGCTGGGGTGAGGGACGCCAGCTGCGGTGAGTCGGTCACGGGTCACGGGGTCGCGCCCTGGCGCGGGCGGGGTGCTGCGAGCCACGATCCACCGCCGCGACTCGTCACTCGTTGGTCTTGCTCTTCTTGCTCCCCATTGCATCCTTGCATCCATCTCCTCCATCCATCTCCATCTCCAACACAATGTCCGCTGCTAAGGTTTACGTCGGTATGTCTCTCTCCAATGCTCACGACCCCCGACCCTGCCGCGCCCCTGCGCGGGTCCGCCGTCACCGCTCAGCGCACGGACACAACCCGAGCAGACGTCATCTCACCAACCGTTTGTCACGCGTACGGCTGGGCCATAGGGTTCCTCCTTGCACCTCTGCATCTACCTCTTACCGCCCGGCGTCTGTTGCACTGCATCCTTGCGTCCAAGCAGCAATGCACTGGCATCAGCTTCGTGTCTCGTCTTAGCTTGGTCTTTCTTTGTTGCTGTGGGGCTCTCGCTTGGCTTGTGTTTGTGACTGTGTCCGGCTGCGCTCGCAGCTCCCCATCCATTCTTCCCAACCGCCTTGTTGTGCATACAGATCGCTTACTCTACTAGGCAACCTCTCGTGGAACACCACGGATGAGGTTCTTCACCAGGTCTGCATTACTTCTGGTCTTCGTGTTAGAGATGCTCATACTATTGGTTTTGATTCAACTTCGTCCTCTACTACATCGTGTCGTCTCGGGTTCTCGCTCTGTTCGCTGCTCCGCTGTTCGCTATTATTCGCACTCGTCTCTTGTTCTGGCTTGCCGTCTTGGTTGTGGTCCTGGGTCTTGGTTTGTGCTTCTCTTTGTTCACTAACGTCATTTCTCAATTGGCCGTCTTTGTCTCGTCTGTCCGTCTGTTCGTCTGCCCGTGTGCCCCTACTCATCACCCGGTATGGTCTACCGCCGGCTCTTGCACACTCTGCATGTTTGTGCTCTGTGTTCCTGAATACTGTCCGTGCAATATGATCAATTCAAAACAACAGACTTTCGCCGCCTACGGCCAGGTCCTCGACTACATCGTCATGAAGGACCGCGAGACGGGCCGCAGCCGTGGCTTCGGCTTCGTCACCTACGGCAACCAGGCCGAGGCTGAGGCCGCCATCAACGCCATGAACGAGCAGGAGCTTGACGGCCGTCGCGTCCGCGTCAACATGGCCAACTCCAAGCCCGCTGGTGGTGGCTACGGAGGCGGCTACGGCTCGGGCTGTAAGTTCGCCAGCCCGAAAGCTAACTAACGTCAGACGGTGGCATGTACGGCGGCGGCTACGGTGGTGGCTACGGCGGTGGCTACGGCGGCCAGGGTGGCTTCGGTGGCCAGCAGGGCGGCTTCCAGCAGGGAGGCTACCAGCAGGGAGGTTACCAGCAGGGCGGCTTCGGCGGTCAGCAGGGTGGCTTCCAGGGTGGCTTCAACGGCCAGGGCGGCTACGGCGGCCCCGGTGGCTACGGTGGCCAGCAGGGAGGATTCGGTGGTTGTAAGTCAATTGTATGACAATGATTAACTAACAGCAGACGGCGGTCAGCAGGGCGGCTTCCAGCAGGGCGGCTTCGAGGGCCAGCAGGGTGGTGAGTGGACTGTTCTTGTGGCGTGTGACTCGGTCTGATACGTGCTCTTTTCTCTCGTATCGTCTCGTTTTGTGTTCGATTTCTCGGTTCCGTTTCCTCCGTTCTCGTCGTTCGTCGTTTCTCTCAATTCTCGAACGCTTGCTTCGGTATTTCTCGTCTCTCGTATCTAGGCTACGGCGGTGCTCCCCCTCAACAGGGCGGCTACCAGGGTGGCAACTTCGGTGGTGGTGCATACACAGTTGTGTATCAGATGGCTGACAATCGCAGGTGCCCAGCAGGGTGGTCAGGGTGGCTTCGGTGGACCCGGCCAGGGCTACTAAGTGATACCGGTTACGCTGCTTTCTTTCGTTAACTTAATTTCTGTTCGACTCCGCATACGCTTCTATCGCAATGTACCAACAGCCGAGCTCTGATTATTTGTCTGAATTGAAGTCCCGTCTCCGTTAGCGCTTCCGTCCTTTCTCTTTCCCCACTGTTCCCTCCTTTGCTTTTCTCCAACTTCACCTTGTTCCCTTTCCCTCCCGAAGACTCCTCTCGTTCGAAGATTGTCCGATATATCCTCGCTATCTGTGTGCAACGATTAAACAGTCCCCATGCTCTCTTCTTCTCTCTTCTCCGACCGCCCGCTCTGTTCCGTTTCCGCGTTTCGTCAACAAAACATCCTTGGCTCGGCCCCCAACTGCTGCTGGTTTGTTCCGTGAAATAAGAATCATTTTGTATCTTAGATGGCTATTCTCGGCTACGTGGTCTCGGCTTCTCTACCAATCTTCTATTCCCTATCAGATCAATGCATCCAGATGTGAGAATGAACAGGCTATGGGGTGTCCGCGCTGTGGGCCAGCCACTGCGGTGTGTGGAAACGGACTTGAGGCAGCAGCAAACCTCGGCGCCATCCTTTTGGGGTGACTATCGGTAAGCGCAGGAAGTCCATCGCGAGTTGTGTAGGTTGGCGGGGGACCTGAAGCTCTGCACGAGCCTCAAACGTCCAGTTGATCAGCCTCTCACTCGCACTCTCATGCAGTTCTTTCGTCTGCGGCAGCTGGTCTGTCAAGGGTGATTTTCGAACGTTTTCGCCGTGTTTTCCGGAATTCTTCTTCAGGTGCCCGAAGGCGTCCGTCACTTGCGTTTCTCGACCGTTTCGGGGTATTCAAGCTTCGGGATGCGGCAACGGGGTATATGTGTCCGAGGGTTGCGCCTCCCCGCCCCTTGTCGCCACTACCCACCGCTGCCGGCAGGTTGGCGGCTTGGACGGACCTACTCCTCCCCGCGAACCCAGCGTCGCCAGAGGGCAGAAGGTGACTCGTCGTACGGGAAGTACAACGACATGAGCGGAATGCACATGACCGTGAGGCCCATGAAGACGACCCACGCGCGCTCGTTCG
This sequence comes from Trichosporon sp. PB005A, assembly GCA_023630055.1. Taxonomy (NCBI): domain Eukaryota; kingdom Fungi; phylum Basidiomycota; class Tremellomycetes; order Trichosporonales; family Trichosporonaceae; genus Trichosporon; species Trichosporon sp. PB005A. The sequence continues at coordinate 483,623 of JAMALZ010000017.1, forward strand.
GCGAGCCCTCCTCAATGCGGAACTCGAGGAACGCGCTCCACGACGCGGACAGCTGCGCGTGGAGCATGCGGCCGAAGTCGGCGGCCAGATCCAGCGCCGAGTTCGGCAAGAGGCCGGCACCTCGCACCTCGAAGGTTGTGGGGGGAGGGAGCACAGCCTCGAAGGTGTCAGCGGCAGTGGCGGCAGCTTGGGCGGCACGGACTGCGCGGGCAGCCTCGCGCGCCGCAGTACGGAGTGAAGCGGCGTCCTCGTGGCGGAGGGCAAGAGCGGCGTCGTTGCTGGAGGTGGTGGTGGGCTCCGACTCGGCAGCAGTGGCAGGGACAAAGGCGGAGGCGGTGAACTCGGCGGACGAGGGAGGAGCGAAGTCGAGGGCGCGGCTGACATCGGCGATCTCGACGGTCTCATCGGCCATGTCGCCCATGTCGGCGTCCTGGTAGGTGACGGGGATGGGCGCGAAGGGGTCAAGCTCGTCAACGGTGAAGCTGACCACATTCAATTCCTCGCTCTCGTCGCCTGTGTTGCTGAGGTCGATGGGAGGACCAAACTGCACCGTAGTAGAGTCAATCTCGGTGGCAGTTGGAGCGGGCGAATCGACCCCCGTGGCGCCCTCCTCAACGAAGGGCGAGTCGGGGAGCTCGAAGAAGCGAGTGGCACGAGACTCAGTCTCCTGGTTGTTGTCCCAGTGCGACGTGTGGAGGTCATCGGGGCCGAGCTCGAGAACGCGCATGCGAGGGAGCGGGGTGAACTCGTGAGCATTCGAGGGGCGAGGGCGGCGAGGAGAGCGGGGCACAAACGCAGGACGGGTCAGAGGGCTCTCAGCAGGAGGGGCCGAGCCACTGGGAGGGTCCGTCACCTGCGATCCCTGCCACGTGAGAACGGTAACGGGCGGCGAGTGCGACAGCGACGGCAGGTCCGACTCACTGCTCCCACCGGAGTCGCGGGGAGCGAAGGCCTGTGGTGCACCGCACGGAAAGGAGAGGCAGTCACACACGTTGCTGGCGGAGTCAGAGGGGGCGAGAGCGTCGGAGGCCGAGTCGGGGTAAGGAGAAGAAGTTCGAGTGGCAGGGCCAGAAGCGAGGGCAGAACCAGAGGGAGGCACCGAAGCGGAAGGAGGACCGGAGACAAACGAAGAAGCAGGAACAGAAGGGGACACGACAGAGGTGGCGGCCGGGTCGGTGGACTCTCCCGTAGTCTGGGGCTGTTGCTCCGACACCTGAGGAACCGTAAGGAGGCTCGAGGCACTATCAGGGGGCGAAGCTGTCTGGGCAGTCTCGACAGTCTCGCTGTCGACGGCGTCTGGAGTGGCGGCGGCATGTCCATCCTCGGAGATACTGTAATCCGTATCGGCAAGGCGGACGAGAGAAGAAGCAACAGAACGTGCGTCACTGGTGCGGCGAGTGAACTCGCCATAGGCGGCGGCAGAAGAAACTGAAGGGGTCCCATGGCTACTGGTGCCGGAGGATTCCCCCAGCTTCGTCGTAGCCGAAGAGCTGACACGAGAGTCCATCAGCGCGCGCTCGAGCTCGTCCTGCATGAACGGATCACCGCAATCATAAGCCATGGATGAGCTCAAGGAGTTGCTGTCACAAGTATCGTCGTCGACGAAAGCGGCCTTGGCCTTGCCCTTTTCCATACGCTTAGACGTGCCGTTGCCTTCCGGATCGTTGATGCCACCGGGACTTGGGGAGTCGGGCTGAGCAGACTGGTTGCTGAAGGGGATTTCACCGTTCGAGGTAGACTTGTCGATCGCAGAGGCCGAAGACTTGGGGTCCGCTTCCAGAGCAAGCTCCTTCTGCTTACCGCTGTTGTCCATTGTCATGGTGGAGCTGTTCTGCCAACGCACAGCGGGTGAACGAGGCAACAGCAGGGCGAAATTCAGCGCTTGTCAACAAAGAGTGTCGTGTTCAGAGAGTGTCGTGTTCAGAGAGTGTCGTGTTCAGAGAGTGTCGTGTTCAGAGATGTAACAGAGTGAATGTACGACCGGAAGCACAGAGAGTAGAGGGTGTTGGTGAAGAGGAATTGGGGTGAAGAGAAATGGACAGGAGGGAAAGAGACGAGTGTGGAATCTTGCACAGGAGCGAGGAAAGGGGAGGTAGGGGAGGGGAGGGGGGTGACGATGCAAGTTGCAAGAAGGGCGAAAGGCATGCTCATATAGTGCTTCCGAGTTTAGTTACGCACCACATCCTGTGTGTACGTGTGTGCTGTTGCGCGTCTGAGTCCATCACTTCACTTCCTGGGCCGGAGCATCCACTCTTCAGGTCCGAACTCGATGGGATGTGCCTCGAGGGCGGTAGGACAATAGCTGGTACACTTCACTCTCGTTGTCGATCAGCGATAGACATCCCCTAACGGATAATGTGGCTGCTGTAGTGGAGAGACTGAACAGCATGGGTAAACTTGCAGTGGTTTGGTCGGGAGGGAGAGTGTCGTGCCGCCACACATGCCGCATCAGCTCCCGTCGCAGGCGGCGGGCCTGAGCGTCTTTCATCCGCATGTGTTTGAATAGAGCCTCCTCATCGGAGCAAGGCTCGAGTGACCGATGGGAGCACTCCTTCCGGACGTAGTGACGGACTGTCAACGCTGCCTGTGCGATTTTGAGCCACGAACGGCCACGTTCTGGGTCGCCTTCCGCGCCACTGTCGTCATGCCGGCTTCGATTGATTCTGATGTTCATCACAGAGTTGATCGTCTGTTCCTTACCACCCCCGGCGGCACTGACAATGCGCCTCGCACCAGCTTACCCGCACCATGGAATGCGCGAATGCATGCAGCAACTTCCGCGGGGAGTCGATCGCACCACACGTGCGACTGCTGCGCGCTGCGCGGCTATCGGCGGAAGCAAATGGATAAAGCACTGCCGGTCCGATCGCTTGTTGACACGACGCCGGTCCGTTGATAACAGCAAAGTCAGACCCCTCCACAACTTTATCCCGAGACCGCTTCGGCCTACCTCTTCCGTCCTTCAGCCGACCTATCCACACTCCTTTCACCCCTCTTGCTCCATCATTCATGGAGACAATACGCGCAATCGCAGAGAGCGGCGCGGGCGAGTGGGCTGCGATCCTCTCCCTCGTCTTCGGCGGGTGCTGCTCGTGAGTTGCTTCGGCCAATATCGAACTGATCAGCAGAAACGTCTGGGCACTCGAGGCCGTGCTTAAATCATATCCTGCCAGTGGTAAGTTCCTCACTCCTGGCCGCACTCTCGCGGTCTGATCCGGTAGACTGTTGAAGCTGACTGCAGGCACGTTCCTCACGTTCGCGCAGTTCCTGTACGTCACGGTGCAGACGATATCGTCACAGATAGAATGGGACGGCTGGGTACCGAGGCGGCGTCGCCATGTTGTTCCTCTCTCCCGCTGGATGGTGCAGGTCGTGCTTTTTGTTGCCGTCTCCCTCAGTAAGTTGCTGCAACAGTCGATACTAACTCTCAGTGAATAATTACGCCTTCGGTCTCAAGGTGCGCCGGGCCTGTCTCTTCGGTCCCCTTCAACGTCAAGCTGACATCAGATCCCTGTCACTGTGCACATCATCTTCAGGAGTGGCGGTGAGTGAATGAGCTGCGCCTCTTTCGATGGAGCTAAAGGCAGGACTGTGTGTCTCGATGCTCGTCGGATACTTCATGGCCGGCAAGCGATACGCCCTGGGCCAGATCGTCGCTGGTGTCGTGATCACGGTTGGCATCGTACTCGCGACGATATCGGCACCGAGACCGCCTAAGTCCTCCTCCGCATCGTCTTCTCCGTCCTCTGCCGCTAGCGACGAGCGCCTGCCGGAAACTGTACAGTACATCGTTGGCATCGGTATGCTGTCTGCGGCGCTGTTCCTGTCGGCATGGCTTGGCCTGTGGCAGGAGAAGACGTATCGCCGGTACGGGAACCAGTGGCGCGAGGCTCTGTTCTTCACAGTGAGCTTTGAGCGAGAGACATCGAAGCTGACTGCAGCACTTCCTTAGCCTGCCATTCTTCCTCCCGTTCGCGCCCGGGCTCTTGAGCACGTTCAAGGCTTATGCATCGACGCCCCCGGTGAAGCTGCTGGCCTTCCCTATGCCCTCGATTAAGCCCAATGACGGCTTCAAGTGGGCTGAGCTCGCGGTCCCGAGCGCGCTTCTCGCCCTCGCCGTTAACGTCGTAACCCAGGGCCTTTGCATCCGGGGCGTGAACCGGCTCACATCGGTAAGTCTGTGCAGGTGTTGCGTTAGCTAACAGCAGCGCGTGTCAAGCACGACGGTAAACCTGATCTTAACGGTGCGCAAGGCGGTTTCGCTCGCGATCTCGGTGTGGTATTACGGGTCCGGTGCCAGTGCTGGGCTCATCATTGGCGGCGCGATGGTGCTGGGCGGCACGATGATCTACTCCATGGCAAGTCCGCCGCGTGTCGTGTCCGACAAGAAGTACGACGACAAGGAGGACGAGAAGAAGAGCAAGCAGGCAAAGCGGATCAGCGGAGAGGTAGAGAGCACTCGGAACGGGGATGCCGCTGAGCACAGTGCCAGGCCAGGACAATCACAAGAACAGACTCGGGCTTCTTCGACATCTGTTAAGACCAACGGCGGTCTGCGTCAGCGATAGAGCGTTGCCAAAGACAGTTACCCCGAGTATACCCACGAATCCCGGTCCCATCTATAGAGTGTAGAGTGTTCAGTAATGCAGTTATCGTACTTCCCACGAGCTAGCAGCGGTGGTCGATGGCAAGCGTGCCGGGTGTAGAAGAGTGCATGCAAATGGGTGGAGAATTATGACTTTTAGGCGCCTATCAGGCGAGACACGCTTAGGTGCGCGACTTCTCGGCGCGGCGGGGGCGCTCCTGGATGACGGCCTTGTTGCCGTCCTTGTCGCGGGGGCGGCGGGTACGCTTGCCCTGGAGGACACCCTTGGCCGAGCGCGGGTGCTTGCCACCCTTGCTCTTACCACGACCACCACCGTGCGGGTGGTCGCACGCGTTCATCGCAATACCACGGACCTTCGGGCGCTTGCCGAGCCAGCGGTTGCGGCCGGCCTTTCCGAGGACCTCGAGGTGGTGCTCCTTGCTGGGAATGTTAGCTGGGGGACATCGACAAATGTATCGGCTCAAGAGCAGGGCACGCGGGGCGGCGCGCTTCCATATACTCACTTGGAGACCATGCCGATGGTGGCGACGCACTCGGGGTCGAGGCGGCGGACCTCTCCCGACGAGAGACGGACGATGGCGTTACCGTTCTTCTTGACGCGCTTTCCGTCGGCGCCGATACCTCCTCCGAGGGTAAGGACCTCGGCACCACCGACGGCCTCGCCGTTGTCGAACTGGTGGGAGATGAGCTGGGCGTAGGTGCCGGCGGAGCGGCAGAGGGCCATGCGCCCGTCGGGGTTGATGGTGAGGTTGTGGATGATGGTACCGGCGGGGATGAGGGAGAGGGGGAGGACGTTTCCGGGGCGGACGGCGACGGAACGGAAGACACCGAGCGCACGCTGCGCAGTCGAGTACTGGCCGAAGCCGCCGACGATCTCGGACGTGTGCGGGTTGACCCAGCCCTCGACGAAGCCGTCGGGGACGCCGCCGCGGAAGCTCTCGACCGTGTCACCGGCGCGCAGTCCGTCCGGCGCCAGGATGTACGACCAGCCGCCCTTGACCTCGTTGCGCAGGATGCGCTTCTCGGTCGAGCCGCCGGGGAGCTCGGAGCTCGCCTCCGCGAGCGCGGCGCCCTCCTCGGGCGAGACGTCGGCGCCGCCGCGGCGCTTGATCAGCGCAATGTGTCCACTGCGTCCCGGGTCGTACTCGATGCGCACAACGTCGTGCACGCCGTGCTCGAGGCGGTAGAAGTCGACGATACGGATACGCTGCTTGTGTCCTCCTCCGACACCACGGTTGACAACTCGTCCAGAGCTGTTACGTCCTCCCTTCTTGCGCTTCGGGAGTGTAAGCGCGCGCAGCGGCTTGCCGTCGAACAGGTGCGGGTGCTGGACGTGCACGCGGTGGCGGAGCGACTGGACATTAGCAACGGCGCGGCAGCGCCTCCGGGCGCGCAAGGCAACAGGCGCAACTCACGGGGATCATAGGGAAGCCTGGGCCGCGGTACCTCTTGATGATGGCGGTCGACTCCTCCTCAACGAACCGCGGGCCGAGGAGGTCCTCGACGCCCTCGCCGGCAACACCGCGCGGCGTGATCGCCGGCTCGGCGGCAGACCCGGTCGGCTCGGCGGGCGTCGCGAGGAAACGGACGTGGGCGGCCGCACGCGGCATGGCGACAGGCGCCCGCGGCACAGCGGCCAGTCGTGTTCGGAGGGCGGCGCGGAACATCGGAGTGGCGGCGCCGTACACTGGTCACTGGGTGTGGGAGGTCGTGAGTCGTATGTCTAGCGAGACTGCTCTGCTGCTCGACGGAGGATCTCATCCGAAATCTCGAAGTCCGGCGAGAAAAGTGGACGGAGGCAATTTCGTACGCGACGTGAGGCACGCGAGTCTCACGTGAAAGCCATGCATCCGCAATAGAGTTCGAAACATGCCTCTCCTCGACATTGCGGACGGCGTTCTCCCCTTACAACGCATGCATGACACCCGTCACACGTCTGTAGCACATCTCCCTACCATGTTCCGTGTTAAAGGTGCAGACGGGGACCCCCTCTGGTGCTGTCAGCTTTATGGCGCCCGTTGATGAGGGGCTCATGACTCTGCACGTGATGTACGCCCTGGGACGCGGAGATTTCGTGCCGCCCCGCGCCCGCTGTCTGGCTGAGCTCAGTGCTCAGTGACGCCCGGCCCCACGCACGCTGCACAGGCAAGTTCAGGCACATCGTACACGCTCGATCTCGAACATCTTTCCTCTCCCAACCCTCTATCACTCCTTTCCCCAACAAACTATGGTCCAGGTCACCGTCCAGCTCAAGGGCGCCAAGCCCGTAGTCCTCAACCTCGACGGCACCGTCCATCAGGTCACCGTCGCCGACGTCAAGCGCGGCGTCCAGAAGCAGGTCTCTAAGGTCAGTGAGGTCATAGCCGGTGAGCCGGGCGCGACCTCGACTTTCGTCGTCGGCCGTCCTCGCTCTGGCTCCTGCTTTCAACGCCACGTTTGTTGTTCTCAGCTGACGTTCAGTTTGTGCCCAACCGCCAGCGTCTCACTCTCGTTCCCTCCGGCAAGGAGAAGCCCGCTGCTCTCACCGAGGACAACAAGAGCCTCGCTGACTACGGCCTCTCCGGCAGCTCCGTCACTATCCGTCTCAAGGACCTCGGATACCAGGTCGCTTACCGCGCTCTTTACCTTTGGGAATACGTGAGCTGGTGTCCCCATTCCGACAGCTGACAACAGTTCGGTCCCATCTTCCTCAACCCTCTTTTCCTCACCCTCTCGCAGAAGATCTACGGCCCGTATGAGCCCTCGACTCTGCAGATGTGAGTTGACGAGTGTCTTTGGTAACTGACATCAGCACCATCCGCAACCTCCTGGTTGCGCACTTCATCAAGCGCGAGCTTGAGTCCATGTTCGTGCACTCGTTCTCGCGCCCCTCCGTGCCCCTTTCCTTCGTGTTCCGCAAGTGAGTTGACCGCGGCGAGGCTATAAGCTGACATGCAGCTGCGCGTACTACTGGGGCATCACCGGCGGCCTCATCGGCCTCACGCTGTACCGCCCGGCGTACGGCGCCAAGGCGCTGAAGGGCACTCTCCTCGACAACCCCAAGTGGATCGGTTTCTGGACCGCGTTCATTATTGTGAGCTGCGGAGTTCACTTCGAAGCTAACGCCAGGTCAACGAGCTCCTGAACCTGAACACGCACCTGCACCAGGCGTCTATCCGTACGCCTCCCGGTGTCAAGCGCAAGTACCCCACCGGCTTCGGCTTCCAGTGGATCGTATGCGCCAACTACTTCTTCGAGACCATGGGCGTCCTCGGCATGGTCATCATGACCGGCGGCGATATCGGCAGCATCGTCTACCTCTCGATCGCGTCGTACTTCATGGGCACCTGGGCCGCCGGCAAGTACAGGCGCTACAAGAAGGAGCAGGACCCCAAGGTCTTCCCCGGCCGCCGCTGGGTGTACATCCCCTTCCTGTTCTAAGCGAGAACAGCCACAGCTGTGTGAGAAAGTTATCCAACCTCGTGCATAATAACTCTACCCTAGATTACAGTATGCAGCCTCTGCTGCTGTCTCCACTGATTTTAGACGAACTGATGTCATCTCCTGCTGTATGCCGTACAGAGCACTAATGTCGCTGATGACTCTACTCGCAGAGACCAGTCGAGTCGATCAAACGCAGCCGAATCGGCACTCCGCGGAAGAGCGAGGGTGCAGGCTAGCACTGAGGGTCCTCCTACGCCCACGGCGATCCATCATGCACTATCTCTCGCTGGACCAGCATCACGGCCAGCCCGTTCATGGCCGCCGCAACAAGCGCGTTGAAAGCGTACGTCAGGGCTAGGAGGACCATCCTCCAGACCCGGTCGCACCTGCGTGACCTGGGGCTGTACTGGTACACATAGTCCGGCAGCCAGGAGCCGCTCGGCGGGCAGACCGGGACGTCTGGGCGCCTCACGCTCCACGGCTGCACAAGCAGCGTCCACACGATGTCGAAGAAGGCGAGTAGCGAGAGGCCAGTCAGGACGACGAGCGCGCCTTCGAGCCACCACGCGATGTGCTGGTGCAGCGGCCGCTGCGCGGGCGGTCCCGCCGGCCGCGGCATCGGAGTCTGTCCGTGCCGGTCGATCGCTTCCCCTCTGGCGTTCAAGCCGGCGTCGCGCCGCGCCCACGGAAGAGACAGCGTCACGCCAGCATCGCGCGCCTTCCGGAGCAGCACCAAGACGAGCCCCGAGAATCCCGCCGCCAGCAGCGTCCACATCATGGGTTGTGCTGCGTCGGCGACGAGCGCGACGTCAGCCATGCAGCCGAGGGCGATCTCGTCGACCCATACCGAGTATCCCTTCGGGCAGTCTGGGATCTTCGGGCGTGCGCCGCCGCCTTGCTGCTCGAGGTAGCGCAGGAGGTCGCGGACCTCGGCTGCCCGGGAGCGCCGGAAGAGCTTCGGGGACAGGCTCAGGCTCGAGTACACGCAGTAGGTGACTAGCCCGATGAGCTGCTTCTCGGCCCAGACGCCGAGGGGAAACCACAAGAGGTAGGGCTCTGGCGCTCGTGGTCTCGTTGGGACCGGCATGGTGCGTCGGGTGTTTGTGAGGATTAGAGCGATCCGCGGACAAGATGGACAAAATTAAACCTCGCAGAGCAAGTTCCCTCCACTCCACTTGAGGGTGGAGGCGTGTCACATGGCGGGAACCAAGCAGCCTTCATTAATTATGCAAGAGTGCTGGAGCAAACACGGCCGCAAACGTCGCGAGCGGAACTGAGGTACGCGAGGTCAACTTGTGGTGGAGCTTGTTTGGTGTGACATATGACGGCGGAGTGTGAGGGCTCCCCTGAACCGAAAGAAGCAATCAACCCGGCGATGACGTGAGCCGCTGTGTCGGGCTTATCGACCAAGGCACCTCGTCCTCCAGCCGTTGCTCCGAGCCAAACGCACCAAATGCAATGCATGCAGCACGACTAGTCAGGCTACCAGGTGAACCCGTCGATCTCGATCTCCCTTCGCAGCAAGAACCAAGCCAGGACGTTCAAACCGACAGCGACCAGTGCGTTGAAGGCCAGTAGAACTGCCTTGGCGACAATCTTCCAGCTTGTTACGCAACCATAGGCGGCCGCGCTCCAATAGTGCAGCCACTGCGGCTGCCACCACTGGACCGTCTCGCAGACTGGCAGCTCCCATTTCTCCGGCAGGTGTCGGGGATGCGCCAGAATCCTCCACAGGAGATGGAGCATGACGAAGAGCGAGAGACCGATGTGCGCCACGAGCGACGTCTCGACCCAGCGGTGAATGCCCTGGTGCAGCGGCCGGACGAGGGGCGGATGGGGGCGGACGAGCTGCCAAAGCCGGGCGCGCGACGTCGGGGTGTTGTTGAAGGCTTGCAGATTGGGACGCTGCGCATCCCAAGGCAGCGTCAGCGTCACCCCGGCATCCCTCGCCTTGCGGACGAGCACGAACACGAGGCCCGCTGATCCCGCAATCAACAGACTGTAGATTGTCGGTTCCGCTGCGTCTATGGCGAGTGAGATGTCAGCCTTGCATCCTGGCACGGGGTTGAAGCGCTCGGCCCACGCGGAGTATCCCCTCGGACAGGTTACTTGCTGCAAAGCCTCCTCGGACAGGCGGCTGCTTAGCAGGTATTGGACGTCTGCAAAGCGCAAGTGTCGGAAGAGATCGGAAGCGTGCAAGACGCTCGCGTAGACCATGTAGGTGACCATGCCAGCGAGAAACTTCTCAACCCATACCCCGAGGGGGTATCGGTGGAGCAAAGGTTCTTGTGGCGACGTGTTAGGCATCGCGGCAGGTAGTGGAGCGAGTGGGTGAGAGAAAAGCGGAGACGGGGAGTCGCTCGCGAAGGCGGTTCTTATGGCACTGCCGGTATGTGCCATGACGGCGCTACTGGTGCTAGTGAGCTGCGTGATGTGACAAGGGCAGGAACGGGAGCAGCTGATAGGACGACAGCATCGAGCTAGCTGCATGTTCCGTTCTCTCTCCTCAAAGATTTGCTAAGAAGAACACCCGCTGCAGACAGCCATGGGCCGCAAGCTGGTGCGTTTGACGAGCTGGACGCTTAGAGTGGATACCGCGCGGTATAGGAAGATCATCGTCTGCTCGGAACGGTCAGCTGATTCGCCCTGGCTCCAGCACTTGGGTACCGAGTGTCGGCTCAGGTTGTACAGGAATGCAACGGTTTCTCGTACAGTACCAATCGTTACCGCGGCTGTATGCGATCGTAGATTTCTCGAAGACCCACGTCCGCTCTGCCCACTCCCAGCCGTTCTCCCTCCGCTTTTGCAGGGTAGCTCGCAGAACCACTGCAGTATTCGCAGAGTAATCCTCCCCCTTTGGCTCAGCCCCCGGAACTCAGAATGAATTGTCGGGCGAGAGCTTGCGGCCGGATCGCAAGGCCTGACAGCTCCACATGCCTGCGAAATGACCGAGATCGCCGGGGGCACTCGGTGATTATTCCAGATATCGATCCTGCCGAACCGGGTGTCGTGCAGCCCGGCAGCAGGAACATGTTGAACAGGTCATGCATGCAACAGCGTCAGCCCTGATGAGGTGCTCTGAAGATGCGAAGATCGTTGTGAAGGTGCCGCAGGGAGTGCAGAATCGAGTGCCCTCACTCTTGACTCTCGGACAAGTGCGGACTGGTTGCCGGCAGCGTCACCTGACCCACGATTGCCAGAGGTGTCAATCCCGCTTCAGCAGGACTCTCACCGTCTCGCGTGGGTATTTGCCGTCAAACGTAGGCGTTCGCGTGTATCTGCTTCGGTCTCATTTTCTCTGTGCCAGGCTCAAGACTGTTCATCGCCTCCGTTAGTCGTCCACATTTTCCGAAATGGAAGGGTGTGAGGAGCGATGCGGGGTTCATCACTGACGTCGGACGTCGGCCCACATAAACCCGATCTCGCTCAGGAAGACGCCGCATGATGCCGCACTTGCTCGTTGCGTCGTGTCCAGGTCCACTCACTGACAAGTCTCACATGGGGCATACGCCGGACAGGGCGGGCTCTGGACCAGCTGGCCCCCACTCGCGAGCCGGATATCGGGGACCGTATCGTGTTGGCCCCGCATGCCGCACCCCACTCTGACAGAGAGGCCAGCTGAAATGCGGCGTTCCTGCCTGCTCATCGCTGGCGCGCTGCGGTTAGCGGTCCGAAATCTCACTGGAATCTGGGCGTGTGGCCGGGTAATCTGGAGAAGGGTGACTGACGTCATGCCAGCCTCAGTTATCTGATCTGGCCCTGCCCACCTCAGTCCCGTCCCGCTGGCCGCGCTGGTTGCGCCGTGTCAACGCCCAGTCCACCTTGCACTCGCGATAACCCTGTCAGAATCTGACCTAGCGACAAGCGACAAGCGACAGCCGGTCACGTCCGTCTGCGGCGATCTTCAGAGACCCTATATCCGATGTGGGGTTCGTGTTCGGGTCTACGTTCCACGACCTCCCCGATATCCCTGCGCATACCGCTGCTGATCGCCAAGCCATGCCAAAGTCTTCGGCACACCGGGACGCCACGTCCCTCTCCCTGCACACCGCTGACATCCGGTGACTGCCACCATGCAGTCTGGCACGTCAGTACGGTCCGTGTGAACCGCGTCGGTTACACCCTCTAGGCTGACCGTCGAGTCTCGACTCCGCCGGAGCAGCGCATCGCTGAGAACCTGACGATGGACCAGGTCGAACGTTAGCTGCTCCGAGACAGGCGCTGACTCCTCCGCTCGGTTCTCGGAACGGAGGTTCAGTCAAGGTGAGACAAATGATTGCGGAAGCGCCGAGCTCTCATAATTCACACCCACCTTGCCCACCTGCCGCTCGCGTCGATATCGATGCCAGACGCTAGGCGCTTACGCGCCTGCCGCAGATCGGGAGATCTCTGCTGCGCAACTTCACTACCAGGGCACACCTCGCGCGCCCAGGGAGCAGCGTGCTTAGCCGAGGCACCGCATGTTCACGAGGCTGACCCCGCAGTCCCCACGAGATGCAGCTGATCGATACGACGCAGTAGTGAGGGCATAACGGCACCCGGCGACGGCGGTCACCTGATCGGGACTCGGTTACTGCCCACCGGCAGAACATGTTGGGCCGGGGGATGACCATATAACGCTGTGCGCACCGCATGCATCGGGGAGCCCCATACACCCCCTCACTTTACTTCTCACACTCAGATCACTATGCCCGACGGAAAGGCTCTCGCGAAGGAGGCGATCGCTGCGCGCGACGCTACGATCCCGAAGGAGTACGCTCTGCCCGAGTCGCTGTTCCCGCTGCCGAAGGACCGCCGCGACCTGCTGCAGCGTTCGGGGCTGCTGGACAAGAAGGAGCTCGAGATCGTGAACACGTCTGTGATTCCGCTCGCCAAGGCCATCGCCGACAAGAAGTACTCGGCCGTTGAGGTCACGAAGGCGTACTGCAAGGCGGCTGCCATTGCTCAGCAGGTGCGTGACACGCCCTTACCTCTACCTCCACCTCGCGCTGACGGACCAGGCCACGAACTGCGTGCTCGAGCTGTTCCAGGACGAGGCGCTGCAGCGTGCGAAGGAGCTGGATGACTATCAGGCAAAGAACGGCAAGACGGTCGGCCCGCTGCACGGCGTGCCGATCAGCATCAAGGACCACATCCGGCAGAAGGGCCACGCGGCGCCGTGTGGCTTCCTGTACGCCGTGGACCAGATCGCCAAGGAGGACTCGCACCTGTTCGCGATCCTGCGCGAGGCTGGCGCTGTCGCCTACTGCCGCACCATCAACTGCCAGGCGGTCATGCACCTCGAGTGCCGCAGTGCGTGGGGCGCGACGCTGAACCCGATCAATTCGGACCTCGTCCCCGGCGGCTCGACCGGCGGTGAGGGCGCGCTGCTCGCGATGCACGGCTCGCCGCTCGGCATCGGCTCCGACATCGGCGGCTCGGTGCGCTCGCCGGCCGCCGCATGCGGCATCTTCTCCTTCAAGCCCAGCATCGGGCGCGTGCCCAACACCGGCGCCGAGACGCTCTCCGCCGCGCCCGGGTACGAGGGCATCATCTCGACGCTCGGCCCCATGGGCCACAGCGTCGAGGACCTCGAGCTCATCATGCGCATCGTCGCCGACGCCAAGCCCTGGAACTACGACCCCTCGCTCCAGGTCAAGCCCTGGCGCAAGGTTGAGCAGAAGAGCAAGCTCCGCGTCGGTGTTCTCCGCGATGACGGCGTCGTCCGCCCCGTTGGCTCGATCCAGCGCGCCCTCGACTACGCCGTCGACAAGCTCAAGAAGAACCCCAACTTTGAGGTCGTCGAGTACAAGCCGTACAAGTCGGAGCGCTCGTGGGAGCTCATCGTGAGTACAGGGCCGGCTTCGCCAGCACCCTGGAGGGGCTGCAGGAAACCGCGCTAGCTACATGTGGCCTGCCAGCTGACACCCAGACCCACCTGTACTTCCCCGACGGCGGCAAGCTCGTCTATGACTCGCTGAAGAAGGCCGACGAGCCGGCCGACCCGATGACGGACTGGATCGTGGGCCAGGGCCGCGCGCTCGACCGCGACGAGATCATCAACCTCGTTGCCGAGCGCGACGCGTACCGCATGGAGGTTGCGCACCACTGGCAGAAGGCGGGCATTGACGTCCTGCTCTCGCCCGTCGGCCCGACCCCCGCCCCGCAGCCCTTCACCGCCAAGTACTGGAACTACACCTCGTACTGGAACCTGGCCAACTACCCCGCCGGCGTGTTCCCGACGGGTCTCAGCGTCGACGAGCAGGACAAGAAGGACAAGCAGAACGTGCCGCAGCCCCGCAACGAGCACGAGAAGGAGATCTACTCCACCTACGACCCCGAGGTCGCCCAGGGCGCGCCGCTCTGTCTCCAGGTCGTCGGCTACGTCGGCCACGAGGAGGAGACCCTCGACGCCATGAAGAAGATCGTCGACGCCGTTACCAAGTGAGCAGGAGGTGACGGCGGCAAAAAAGGGCGATGGCTGTAGGAAGTGATATGCCATCTCGGTCAGCAGTACAGGAAGGGCGACGAATCGAACTCGGGACAGGGGCCAGACTTAGCTGGAAGGAAGACTGACGCACTGACCCAATGTTGTTGTGGATCTTCTCACGCGAGAAGAGGCCTTGCCCTTGCTATGCGCTCGTGCTGATGAACAGGCCGGAGGGCGACGTCGGGCTACAGCATACAAGCAGACGACTTGACCAAACGTGTGCGTCATGCTCACAGATGAACCCCGCGACGACGCCACCTCCAGGATCCGCGCTGATGTGCTCAGCCATCTCCACCTCGCACCCGCCGCAGCAAATGGCGTCCGCGCGACCATCCAGCACTCACAGCGGCCCCGCGAGCAGCAAAAGAGGCAGCTACTGGGATTTGAACCCAGGACCACTTCCAAGGATGATTCATCCGGATCGTGAGAACCCGAAGGAAGTATGATAGCGACTACACCACAGCTGCGGTCGAACATTGCCCTGGTGTGCAGCGCGGAGCGCGCAGGATGAGCAGCACCCTCAGAAGTGGATTGTCGACGGAGAGGACGCTGACGCGAGCAGGTGCCACACACGGATGATGTGAGACACGCCGGCGATCGGCGGGCGATCTGGACAGGACTGCGCAGACTACGCCGGTGCTGCTGCTGGCGTGCTTTTATACCGGGCGGCGGGGGAACAGGCACGGGGGAGGTGGCGAGAGGCCCAGCTGTTGTGGTCACACGGGGAAGGGGGGTGACGGGAGCACCGAGGCACCGCGAAACGCATACTCTCAAGCTCGAGCAGCTCTCGTCAGCACTGCACGAGAGTTTCGCCTGTTTCAACGCGGCCTCTGCTCTGGATTGACATGCCCACGGCGTAGCTTTGCGGCCAACACTGTGCGAACCTACGGGCGAGCCGGGTGACTGGCTGTGAGCGGCGTGCTCCTCTGCGCCCTCGTTTGCCTTTGCTGGATTCCGAGAACGTTGCAGTCCCAAAGATCCGGGACTCGCGAGCTCCTGGCTGCTGGCATTGCCATCAGAGTCGGTGTCCCGGAACGCGTACGCAGCTCTTCAACTGTCGAAACACCCAAGACGCTTGGCGATCGTCAGTGTTGGCGAGGTCAGATGAGAACAAGACAGAACAGACACATCGCACGGTTCTCCAAGGTTCTCACGAGCTCGTTACTGCTGGTGACTCCCAAGATAGAACACTGATCCCGCCGCCTGCACACATCGCCGCGCCCATGTCTGTGATGTCCGCCCCGGCCGTCCGGCACCCACAGCACACCGCGCCGTCCGGCGGCCGTGATTCTCGTCGCAAACCCGGCACATGCGACTGGCCGCCTTGCACGCCGCGGATAACGCGGGAGATGCTATCGGAGGGCCGCGTTCAGCAACTGGGGTGCGAGGAACCGGTTCTAGAACGGCATCCGGGTGGAGAGCTCAAGTGGGTTGGGACTGGGTTAGCAGTTCTCGTCACCGTGTCAATGTGCTTTGTTGCGGGCCCGGGAACCTGGTCAGTGTCAGACTGGGCGGACGCGTGCCTCCTGCGTTCTGTCAGAGGGGCCCGTCGGTTGCGCTGGCAGTGGGAGGGGGTCTTAGCGCGGCTCAAAGGTAGAGAGATAGGTTGGTAACTGGCAGCACGCCGGTGATACTTCTGAGCATGAAGTAAGCGTCTCGTAACACGGAGGCAAGTTGGCCACAGGGGAAGGTAAAATGAGCACCTGGGCACCCCGAACCCCGTCGCATGACTTGCCTGCCTGCCACGCGGCGCTAGTAGGGATCGCGGGCAGCTCTCAGAGAGTGGTGTTCTGGGGCACCTCGAGCATGTGGATCATCGGCGTCCCGACGGGCCGGAGGGTGGGTGGTGGGAGGGGGATGGTGGGGTCCGAGGGCGCCGTGCCTGCTCGCTGGCGGCGCCCGGGGCCTCGGGGTCCAACGAGGAGCCAGTGAGGTACAGCAAGCTCGCAAAGCGACGAGGACGACAAGGTCGAAGATCGCCGTGCCGGCTGGCCGAGGGCCGCGGAGGCCGTGCCGCAGTCGTCGCCAGGCACGTCGTCGCGACCGCCGACAGGTGCCATTCGCCCCAGGCTCCGACGCCGTTTCAGTTGCTGGGCGAGATCAAGCATCAAGCTCTGGCAGGCTCCGAATCCGTGCAGTTTCAGCGCTTGTTGCCTCCCAGCGATTCGGAAGCAGTCCAGTGTGCACAACGCAAATGCTCATCAGGTCATTGACGGGCTGGATCCGGCGCACGGCCGGCAGCAACGGGCCAGCGGACGCGATTTCGAGACTGATCGAGACTCATCTGGAAACCGAGGCGGGAGCAGAGGCTGGCCTCCTTGCCTGGTCTCGCCTCGAGCTGTCTGCCGCTGACGAGAATGCCACACCTGCGACACTGACGCCGACATGACGCGACGCTGGCAGGTGGTTCGCACGCGGGAGTCGCGATTGGAACCTTGGCACGGCCTGGCGCCTGGCCCATCCTCCAAATCCGATTTCCCGGGGGCCGGCGGGCAGCTTGGCCGGCTGCGTTGGGTCTGCGGGTCTGGCTCCCACAAAAACGTGGCCGCGGGACGCTGAACTGGGCGTTCCAAAGCCGGACCAAAGTGGGCTAACGCTCTTTCGGGGCTGCAGCGGCTTCGCACTACCTTACGATGAGTAACACAAGAGTCCGCACAGCACTTCGTCGCACAATGTCGTAGGTCTTACCCGCCGGCGCCCGTTGATGCACATTTGGACATTCACTTGCTCACGCGTTCTCGCCACTAGCGCGGGAGGCTGGCGTCATCGAGGCGAGCCGAGGGAGCATGCTTAAGCGCACGACACAAACGGCGGCAAGCATAAGTCGATGAGACACGATTAAGTCACACCACTCATCATGTTGCAATATGAAGCACAGTGCAGTCACTGTCACGCACACTTGGGCAGCCAACGGGCATCGGTCAGCATACGCTGGTAGGGGCGAGGGGCCGAGGGGGGTGAGAGGGGTCGAGACGAGAAGGGCGGAGGTGGAGGCCAGGGGGTAGATGACACGCGAGCTGTTACAGGCTCGGAATGAGGCTGGCTGGCCCTGCGGTTCGGAGGCCCGAGAGGTGTGCGGTCTGGGCTGGGCTGGGTCCGAGATGGGACGGAGCGATGTTGTGTCCGTGCCTTGCGCCGAACGTAAAAGCCGTAAACGAGACACAGAGAGAGGAGGCGGCTAACGGCGGCGAAGGCAAGGAGGCCCGATGATGTCAGCGAGATGGGGGCGATAAGATTTGTGTCAGTGATAGGAGATGAGAGATCTTAGCGCTCCCGGGGGAGCAGCGTGGTGGGTCCAGATCTGAGCTGGTTGCCCGCGGGAAGGCGAGGGATGGCGAGGGACGCACGCTCGATGCTGGCATGAGCGAGGGTCGAGGACAGATCCCAATGTTGTGGGACGCTCGTCCCGCGATCCGAAGCTTCGAACTCTGGGCGGTCCCTACGCGTGTCTCGGCCGCGTCCGTCTCACCGCTCCACTCGCGTTCGGCGCGCCTGCTTCTCCTGTCTCGCACCCGTCACGTGACGTATTTTTCCACCCTCCTCGGTTTCTCCTTCGATCACTTGATCATTGCGACGGAGCCGAACTGCGCGCCTCCTCCGAGCTGTCTGATACGCACGATCCGCCCACAGACCAGCCCCTACACCGCGGAGATGGGGGAAGCCGTCTTTCCCTGTCGCAGAACAATCCGAAGCACTGCAGGCGACCAGACTGAATTGGGGTCGCTTCCAGTGGCAGCGGAAAATGTAATGAAATCATCGAAACCGGTGAAACGACCGAGCGGAAGCAAAGCCGAACGCTGCTCTGACGGCAGCCGCCTGGCTGACACGAGCGCCAGCTCTGACATCTGGGCATGCTCAACTCTCAAACGTCCAAACCTTATCATCTTGCGACGCTTCCCCGCAACGCCTCTCGCCTTACTCCAGACCGTGGTTTTTCCGCTTGCCCACCGCAATGGCGCTTTCATTGTCGACCTGAGATGGCGGCTTCCGGTTCCAAGTGATCTCATCTTCCTCCAGTAGCGTGAAACGTGCTGGGCAGCGTGGTTCTTGGCCCCACCGTATTCGGATCTCAATCGAAGCGCCGGTTCCAGTGCGGTCTCGTGGTCTGCTCGCCCGCAAGATCTCCACCGCTACGTCGCCTTGGATACTCTGGTTCGAAGGTTGACCACTGACAGTCGAGTTTCCAAGTTTCATGTTGCTAAAGCAGTTGAAACATATTAACCTACAACTGCAAAAGTCTAAAACGACAGTGTTCTCACGTCGGTCGGTGCTGTCAACGAGCTGGTTCAGCATGCAGCGTGCCTTGTCGCCCCCATCAGCTTTGGCTTCGTCAGCAACCCAAGGCATGGCGGTTGTAGTCGAGACGAAAGCGCTGGACGCATGCTCCGGCAATGACCACGCGCCGGGTCCTCCAAGGTTGGGTTCCTGTGCGGCCGCTCTGCTCGGCTGCCTCTGCCTAACACATGTCAGCCGCAATCGATACCAAACGCACTAGATGCACTGGGCCCGCCAAGACAATGCACTGGTACCCAACAGACGACATTCTATTACGGTACTGGCTCCAAGAAAGTTAGGTTCCATGGGTTCCTGGGCGCTTTACACACGCAGCCTTTCGCCTCCCTCTCTCTCGTCGCCCCTCATCACGGTGTCAGCTGGCGTCCTCTGCGATCTCGGCGGGACCTCGCTGTCAGTCACCAGTGCTGCAATCGCATGCAGCGTGTTTGACACACAAGTCGACGGGACCTCCCTTGCCCCAACCTTGACCTTGACCGTTGTGCTGAGCGTCGCCGCCATCCCAACCCCATTACGCTTCAGCGTGCTTGACCCCCGTGTCTGCGGCGTCGACGTTACAGCTTGTCCCGAGTCTCAAGGCTGCAACACGCGTTCACTGAGCACGGGGGTCAATAACCGTGTTGTTCTCGAGCAGCACCACTGTCAGAACGAGACGCAACCATATATAAAGAGGACGGCGCAACGATTGCTGTGCTTCTCGTCAACCAACGGACTCTAGCAACTCGACAACCAACTTACCGAGTTTCCGGCTTCGCCTTCGCCTTCGCCTCTCTTTTCCATCTTCACCTTCCTTTATCCCTTCATCACGTCGACGTCATGAAGGTCTCCGCGTTCATCGTCGGCGCTGCCACCGCCGTCACCATGATGCCCAGTGTGTCGGCCTACCCCTGGATGGACCCCGATCTCTCTGAGCACGACCGTCGTCAGCTCCTGTCTGGTCTCACCAGCATGCTCGGCGGCGGTGGCGGCGGCCAGCAGGGTGGTGGTGGCGGCGGCGGTGGCCTGCTCGGCGGCCTCCTTGGAGGAGGCAGCAACGCCGGCGGAGGCTCCAACGCCAACTTCCTCACTGGTCTCTTCTCCGAGGGCAACTCGGCCGGTGGCCAGGGCAAGGTCGGTCTCGGTGACCTGATGAACGCCTTCAAGGGTCTCACCAAGACCTGGAACCCGGCGGACATCGAGCGCCTTACCCAGGCCTTCCAGGAGGGTACCGCCGAGGTCAAGCGCCGCGCCGAGTCCAACCCCAACTTCCCCGGCTGGCCTAAGAACCCGTACATGCAGAAGACCGCCGCCGACCTTACCCCCGAAATGGTCTACGACGCTTACGGCCTGTGGCGCGGCGACTCTTGCGGTGACCTCCGTCCTTGGGGCCGCAACATCTCCGGCACCGCCGACTTCTCGACCCGCAAGACTCCCTTCCGTGAGGACCTCTCGCTCGAGAACTGCGACTGGGGAATCTGGGGTCCCGCTGAGAACGACGAGCACCCGTACCAGCCCGCGCCCGAGGGTGCCATGCGTGGTCCCTGCCCGGGACTCAACACGATCGCCAACTACGGCTACATCCCCCGCAACGGTGTCGCTTCCGTTCAGGAGCTCTTCGTCGGTGTCTGGGAGGGTCTCTCGATCGCTCCGGACCTTGCTTCCCTCCTCATCATGGCCGGTATCATCTTCAAGGGCGACATGAAGACCCTGACTGTCTCCATCGGTGGTGCTGTCCAGAACGCCGGTGTCGGTATCCGCGAGCACGGTATCCTCGAGGGCGATGCTTCAGTCACTCGTCAGGACCTCAAGCTCGGTAACAACTGGGCTGTCGACGAGGGCCTCCTCGAGCAGTACAAGCAGGAGATCATCCAGTACGGCAACGGTGACGTTACCCCCAAGGTTCAGGCCCAGTCGCGTCTCCGCGCCTACACCAACTCCAAGCAGAACAACAACGGCTTCGACTTCAACCCCCTCCGCGCTATCGTGGCTTATGCTGAGTCCGGTTTCGCCATGGAGGTCTTCCGTGGCCAGAACTCGCTCCAGACGCCCCAGGACATCGACCACTGGTTCCGCCAGGACAAGTTCCCGCCCTACTGGTCGCGCCGCTCTGTCCCCATGACCGCTGCTGAGATCATCACCTGGGGTATGCTCTTCTACAAGGAGGCCCCGACCAACCCCGGCATGAACTTTGGCTTCGGCTTCACCAACTTCCCCGAGAGCTTCAACTGGCTCGGCACCGGCACCGTCGCCGAGAACGGATGCAACTTCCAGGGCTTCATCCAGACCCTCCTCCCCAACGGCTTCAAGGCCGTCATGGGCTCGTTCGCCACCTCGGGTCTCGACGAGTTCAAGTGCCAGTAAGCGTTGCGCCTGCTCGCGCCGCCCGCCAGTGATCTGGTCATCACCGGCGGACCCCAATATTAAGTGATTAAACACGCGGTGGGCAGTAAACAGACCCCCGCTCTAAACAGTAATATCTAGTTCTATTACTACCTCTCTACCACTCAGTACCTTCAAATGCACGTACGTTCTTTGTTTCGTTACCCCACTGTCATGTTTGCGCTGCGTGCTTGCCCGCTCAATCACGGCGAGACAAATTGGAGGTGGAGGAACAAGCTTTGGTCCCTGTTTCGAACATCAGTAATTAAGGTGGTTTCTGCGGAAATTAAGTCTTCCCCGGTTCCCCAGGCTCAACCCGATCCCCTTCCCCAGGCCCCCCAGGTCCCCATGTGTCACCGCTGGAAACCCCTGGAATGCCCCTGGGCCAGTGCGCGCACAACGCGTGGTGCCGTGTCCCACCAAGTCGCACTTCGTGGTGCGCGTGGCCGCACGTACGCAAGGGGATACGCGCTCCTCTGTGCGACCCGGCTTCGAGCACGAGAGCGAATGGGCTCTCGTCCCAGGCACTGGGTGCAGAGCGCCCCCTTGCCAGTGCCCTGCCATGGCCCTGCCGATGCCGGCAGCCACCAGCTGCGGGCAGCGCCGCGCCGTTCTGTTGCACGCTGCTTGCTCGCATGCTCAGACGCAGCTGGGGTCGGCGGGGCCGGGACAACCTGAAACCCTCCAACCCAGATCCAACTGGATTTGTCTGGACGTCAGAGACGTCAGAGCGTGCACTGGCCAATCCCGTGCCCTCCTTTCGTGCTGCTCACCTCGGCAGCGCGGCCAGCGCGGCGCACAGTTCCAACGGCGTCGTCGCGGCGTTCCACCGAAAACATGCATGCCGGCATCGCTGGTCGCACAGTTGTCACCGGCGGTCGCTGCCCCGCCGTCGTCGCTGCGGTCACGCGGCGGACGCCGTGAGCCCCGCCAACGACACATCGGCACACCGAGGACGAGCGCGCAGCACCACGCCGCAGTGCCCGCCCCCGGGCCAGGCCAAGGAAAGTGCGGGGTCCTTACGTTGTTGCGGGGGGCTGTTTCCCCTCCGCGCTCGCCGAGAGGGTCCCGGACGCTCCCAAGTGTGCTCAGGACGTCACCACTACCCCACCTACGGGAGCCAGGAAGCTCCGGGACGTTACCGCCGAAGCAACGCACCACAGCAACGGGCTGCGCCCTGTCTGCCGTCACCGACGTGCCCACTAACGACAAGAAGAACAGGCCGCGGCTCGGCGGCTGCCAGCCATTAGTGCCACCGGTGCACAGACTGGCTGTCATCTCTCGGACGTGCGCTCTGCAGTGCACGGATACTCCTGCTGTCCTCCGCGCTAGCGATCCCCTTCGTTCCGCCACTAGTCTAACCTTTGCTTACTACCACGAAGCCCGGCAGATCTGACCGCGAATTGAGAGAAGTTCTTGCATGCCCCGTTGCCTCGGCCATCATCAGCTGACGTACGGAAGTTGCTGAGCACTAGATCGTACCGCAGCACCGTCCTCCGCAGTCAGTAGCACTTAGGGACCCTGGGACGACGGCGCCAAGACGATTCTCACCGGCAGTACCCATTTCCCTCTGTCATGTCGACTCAAGGACCTGGGATCGACGCTTTGCCGCTTTGCCGCTCTGCAATACATTACACCTCATGTCCTGCTCAATGGCCGCTACAGACCGCCGTGTCGAAGTGCGGGTGCCGCGGTGTCGCGGCTGGCTGCTAGGTGGCTGAATTGCTGAAGCAAGCCAGTACGGCACCATGATGCTGATCTGCCGAGGCCTGTACAGAGCTCAGCTAGCTCAGCCACTTCCGCCAAAGCATCGGAGAACGCACTACATCAACGAGGGCGAAGGTGGTGAGGCTTTCCCATCACAAAAATCATCAGCAACAACATCTTCGAGCATGCCCGTTCGGAGCGATAACCTGCGGTACGACCTGCGTGGCTGGGATACGATGTGGGATGAGTTCCCCGACTGGCGCGGGACGTATGGTTTCGCAGTGCGCCGCTCGCCATACACGGGCCCGAGTAAACTGCACGTCGACCGCAATACTGGTGGCGCGGCCCGCGGTGTGGTTCGCTACCAGTCTGGGCCGGAGCCTCCTCCTCCCTTGCCTCCACAGAGGGGCGTCAGAGGGCTCTTGTCCCGGCTGCTCCGATGGCGTTCGCCGCGCCCGCACCCAGTGTACTTCACCAGCTTTCTGTGGTACGACAGACAGGGCTGCACACACGAGTGCACGCGCGAGGAGTTGTGCACGGCGTTCCGGCGCCTCGTCGCCGACTGGCAGGAGCTGTTCACGCTCGCCTGCGCGGTGTGGTCGGCGTGGGGAGCGGCGTTTCTGGACGCGGAGAAGCAGCCGCTGGCCTGCGGCAGTGACGAGGCGCTCCGGCGAGAGAACGAACTGTATTCGCGCATCGAGCCCTCAATCCAACGGTGGAGCAAGTTCGGGACAAGACTGTGGTACGAGGCCGACCTGTTCGCTCAGCATCTCAGCGATTTCACGTGGCTGGAGTGGGAAAAAACGGCGCCGCGGGCGTTCAGTCACTACCCTGGCACAATTGGGCACGACCTCGGGCAGCACTTCTCAGACAAGGTTCGTATGTGGCATCTCAACCGCCAGACCGACGACTGGGTTCTCCGCTATGCGCAGCTCATCAATCGACACGAGGCTGGCGAATGGGCTCGCCTCCACGGCATCAACACCATGAAGGAGTTGCTGGTCCAACTGCGCACCGATGTCCTCAACGCCAAAGGTTATGCAGGGGAGAAGGAGGGCGAACGGCATCTCGATGCTGTTACTGGTCGCCGACATCCATTCCCCAAACAGGGGTAGGTCTTACGGACATCATGGACAAACCGCTGACAGCGAAAGCATCGAGATCTGGGATCTCCACTGCAAACTGCTTCCTCCGAATGGTCTGCCCAAATCTGAGAGATACATGTGTTATGACCCAGCGTACACCTCCACCGGGAAGCCTCGGCATCAACGCTCATCCCAAAAGGCCATCCCTACCGGCCCGAGCCTACCCGTGACTGGGCGAACAGTCGAAGCCGGCCGGGAAGCGAACGAGGCGTCCCCTCCCCCCTATGAGATTCCAGACACCTCGGCGAAATAAGCAGAAAGCACGGCGCACTTTCCGTTTCGCCTGCATGCATACTTCACCGGATTGTCCTAGTTTCGGGTCTCGAAGACGATGCACTCGCATGTCACGATGGTTGCAGTTGCGCAGTCGACGGCAGGCCGCGACACCGCAGCAAAGTCTCACATGGGCTGACCACGTGACGAAGCGCGCTAGCTTGAGCGCAAACATCATCGCGAGATGGCTCTCGCCTGAGAACACAACAACAACTACACCAAATGTCTACCTTTCCTCTCGAGAACCGACTCGCCCGCCCCCGTACGCCCACGAACCTCTCCGTGGCTGAGGCAGCCGAGGAAGCGCCGAGGCGGGCCGAGGCTCCCCGGCCCCCGCCGGTGAGGCCAGCCTCGGCGCGGACCTTTGCGGTCCTCTGCGGTGGGTGCTGGCCAGCTCACAATACGGATTTCTGACGTCAGCGATCGGCTGGACCCTCTAGTGCGGGGGTCTCGTCATCAGCAGCGGAGTGTTGAGCGAACTGAGCAACGGGAAGAAGGCGTGAGTCCAGTCTACGCATGCCATCCTGACTTCAGGTCGCTGTTGGTCGTTGGATTGGTGGTCAACCGCATGGGCGGTTCCTTCTTTCGCTTCAGGAGAGACCGCACCCGATCCGTTGCCGCCCGTCACGACTACCCCGGTGGCAACGGATCGTGAGGTCGTCGCCGCCAACGATAACCCCTCGGCGGCGGCCTCGGGCACCTCGGGCGCTTCGGGGACCCACGAACCCCCCGAAGCGCCAACGACCCCGGAGGAGGAGCTGGAGTGACCTGTTGTACGTGCATGCATGCTCTGCACTTCTTGGTATCAGCGAGCTTCGCTCTGTATGCTTTGTCGACCAAAGGTGAAGCGGATGAGTCAACGTCTGTCAACATGCACAGTCACCCGCGGCGAAGTACGCTCACAGTTTGATTCCGGCCCCAGCAGTTGTCTCTGCGTCTCGTTTGACCGAACTGAGCTCAAGCTCCGAGCTCCTACATATCCTCGATTAGCTGTCCTCTTTCCCCAGTCATTGGTTCACCGGCCACTGGGTTGTGCCATCCCGCGTCTTGCGTGTTGCTTATCGCGACGCTTGCTTCGGTCAACCAATTGATGAGCGCAGCCAATGGCGGCCACGGACGGCCGGCACCTTTTCGACGAACCCTCTTTTGAGCCCGCCCATCCGACACTTGACCGAGTCAACTTTCTTTTCCCTTTTTCTTCTCCCACCCGTACGCCCACCATGGCCCCCCCCCGCCGCTCCAGCCGACATGGAGCAGATCCACGCCCTCCGCCACTTCAACCGCTACTACACGCAGCGCATTTCCGTTCTTAGCCCCGTCCACGATGCGGACATGACGCTGGCCGACAACCGTGTGCTGTACGAGGTCGCGAATCCGCAAGGGGACAGCACCGCGTCCGCCATCGGGAAGCGCCTGGGCCTGGACGCAGGCTATCTGTCGCGTATTCTGCGCAAACTCGAGACCAAGGGATACGTCCGCCGCGACCCGAGTCCGAGGGATGCGCGCGCAACGCTGCTCTCGATGACAGACGAGGGCTGGCACGAGTACCGGGCCCTCGAGGCGCTGACAAACGCCGAGATCGGCGGCCTGCTCGCCCCTCTGACGCCCGAGAAGAGGGAGGAGCTCATGCGCGCCATGGCTACGGTGGAGAGCATTCTCGACCCTGCACCCGTCTCGAAGCCGCCGGCCGTATCGCCCGCATCGCCAGCATCCGAGCCGCCGGCGAAAAGAGTGAAGCGCTCGGCTGGCGAATCAGAGCCGGCCGTGCAGCTGCGCGACCTGCAGACCGGCGCCGGCGACCTGGGCTGGATCCTGAGCGCCCACTCGGAGCTGTACTGGGCCGAGAAGGGGTGGAACGAGGAGTTCGAGCGCCTCGTGGCCGGCATCCTGGCCGAGTTCCGACCCACGGAGCGCGAGCGGGCGTGGATCGCGGAGGTCGATGGCGAGCGTGCCGGCTGCATCTTTCTCGTCAAGTCGCCAAACGGCAGCCGAGACTTTGCAAAGATTCGCGTCCTCATCGTCATGCCCAAGGCAAGGGGGTGCGGCCTGGCCAGCCGGCTTGTGGATGCGTGCATCGCGTTCGCAAGGGAGAAGGGGTACATGGGGATAGAGCTGGAGACGGAGGGCAGCCTGGCGCCGGCGAGAAGGCTGTACGCCTCGAGAGGGTTTGTGAAGGTTAGCGAGAAGAAGTCGGCTGGGTTTGGCGTGGATGAGTTCGTCTCAGAGAGCTGGGAGCTGGTATTCTAGATGCATCACTGCGAGGAGCGGAAGTCATCACACACTATGTCCTGGGCACTGTCACCAGCGGGCGCTGCATGCATAGTCGGATGCAGCGTAACCGTAGTCTTCCCATCTTGCTGAAGGCCATTCCGGCGTGTCTGAGATCTTGCGGGCTCTGAACGGGACACCTTGACCCACACAGACCATATCGGCTTTTGCGGTCAAGACGGTGAAGTCGGCGTTCGCCGTGGCTGTCCCGAGATCGGGAATGGGGTTGATCTCGCCTGACCTATCACGCGAGCGCATGCACAGGTGTAGCTTGATAGGCGCCGAAGAGCCGCTTGAGTCGCTTTCAATCTTGGCCTCCTTGAGTGGGAGTTCGTGGTAAGTCTTGCGTTTAGGCCCCGCTGGGGGAAGCACCTTCTGCGCCTCCTTGTCGACCTTGATGTCGCTTCCAACTTCGGAGGCAGACCCGGCATCAACGGTTCCGGTGTTCGAAGCCGAGAGCTTCTTCTCGCTGAAGTAGCTAAGCATGTACTCATCCGCACTCAACATCATGACGCCCTCGAGGATGCCGAAGTCGAACGTCGCCTGGTAGATGCCCGGCAGGGGCGTGCTCGTGATGGAGAGCCCGAGATCATCGGTGTTGTGGTAGTCCCTCTCGATTTCCTCGCAGTCGACAATGTACGTCCCAACAATTGACGGCGATGCGCGCGAGGGACGGGATAGGTACTCAGCGTGCGCCGCCGCACGCAGTCGTTCGAGGGTCACCTCCGGGTGCTCCTCGTCCGATTCCGGGTAGAAGCCAACGTGGTCCTCGCCAGCGTCCTCGGGTGCCCAGTGGCCAGTCCACGCGTTGAGCATTGTAATAAACTGGCTGGATAAAGGTGGTAATGGCGCAGGAGATGTGGAAAGAAGTCGTGGCCTGTGTTTGGATGACAGATTACAATAGCCGGGAGGAGGAACCGTTGAGGGCGCTTTTATAGCCGGGCCAGAGCACGATCGCACGAACGGGGCCGGTTGAAGTCGTTTTGGCGCCGCTTCCAAGAGTCAAATGAGCGGGAACAAGCGTATACTGTTAGTGCCCGAGGATGGAGTGACAGTCTATAGTTTCTCATAACAGACCAGCGCAAGCGCCCGGGCAGCAATTGCGTACGCAGAACACATCTTTGCGACGCAGAGCTTCTGAGCAGACAGGCCCAGGAACGATCGCGGGGCCCCTACCGAGATAACATGCATGTGACGAGCCGCAATCGATGACTACTCCTTACAGTCGCTATGAATGTACAACGGATGCAGGAAGTACAGCTACTCGCACTGGCGGGCGAAGGCGTAGTTGCAGTTCTCCCACGGGAAGTGCGCCCCTGGCCGGCCGCAGATCTTGCGTCCGCTGAAGTCGACCAGCTCGCCGCCGTCCCGCAGCACGGTAGTGCCCTTGAAGGCCGAGAGGCGCATGTCGCTGAACACAACCGTCCCCCTCTGGGGGACGTGCATGACCTGGCCGGTCTTCTCGCAGAACGAGCGGGTGACGATGTGAAACGTGAGCGGATCCGTCGGGGGAGCCCTCCTGGGGCGCGCCGGACTGCCCTGTCCGCTTTCGCGGTCGTGCATGTCGTGTTCGTCGTCGTCCGCCGCGCCGTTGTCCTCGCAGGAGTACACGTCCTTCCCGCAGAAGTATGCAAGCACTTCGGCGTCGGCGCTCATCATCATCGGCCCCTCGACGTCGCCGAGTCGGTAGCTCGCCTGGAACACGCCCGGCAGCGACGTCGTGCGGATGGACAGGATGGGCTGGTTCGGCCAGCACGCGCCCGCCGCGGCGCAGTCCACGAGGTACGTTCCCACAATGGAGGGTGGGCTGCGCGCCGTAGCCGCCAGCAGCAGGTACTCGGCGTGCAGCGCCGCGCGCATCTCCTCCTGCAGCGCGGGGCGGGGGCGCTTGCGCACCGCGTCCGGCACGCCCGTTGCCGGCGGCCGCGGCTCGTAGATGTACCCGAGCGCAATCCAGCGGTGCTTCTGGAGGTCGTAGGCGATGTCGGACCCCGGGAGGAAGCGCATGGTGGTGTTGCGGTGGGAGAGGCAAGTTAATACAGTAGATGGTGCTCTCGGACTGTGTTCCCAGTCTTCGGATGTGCATCGCTGCGCGAACCACCGCGGTTGCCCCGTTCGCGCTCCGGGAGCGCAGGCTTACCGTGGCATGCGGCGGCGGGTTGTGGACGGCTGCTATTGCGCTAGCTCCAGTTCGATTCACATCAGGCGGTGGTTGCAACTATGTACGTAGCTCGTGGCCACCGCAGCGGGTGGACCATGGCGTCCATTGATACGCAGCCCTAGGGACGATGGCGGAGCCCCGGCAAAGATAACGGCTGACCGGCCACGGACGATCTCTTCCAGCATGCACGACACGGACGTCGACAGGCTCCTCTGCGGCTTGCACTCACACTCAGTTCCTTGAGCGGGCTGGTGTAGTTAAGTCTCTGCACAACGTCGACGATCGCCCAGCTGGGTGGCGTCAGCGTATCACCACCGGAGACTTGTCCGGCATCGCTTACGCACACGCCGCCCAGCCGTCCCTTCCTGGCGTGCGCCGCTTGTTTCGGGCTTGCCCGTGCCTTTATGCCTTTGACGCTTCACATAGACACAAGTTTGTGTGCGTGAGGCGGATAGGTGTTCCCATGTAAATGCAGTGATATCGGCGCCAAAACTCGACCACTGGGACAACCTGGAAGACAAAGTCTACATGTCGTCACATCCTGCTCCGAGCGAGTGGTTCGGACAGCACACGGATCCGAACTGACGGGTTGCAGTGGATGAGGCGATGAGGCGAGCACTCACATAGCTCCAGTCAGGGCTATCAAGGGTGGAACCGAACATGGTCCTCACCCATGGTCCAGATCTTCAACGCCGACCAGCTGAATGCATGCCGCGACGCACTCTGCTCATCGGGCCCGGCCATGCACTCTGCTCCGTCTATGTTGAATGCTATCTCTGGAATGGATCTGACCAGCAGCGGGTCTTTTCGGCGGTTCTGTGTACATAAGGCTCTCTGACGAGATGGTGAGCGCCTCTTCGCCTGGCCCTGATACGCCACCCCTCCTCATGCTTGCTATCTTTGTACTCGCCTTAGCCGTCGCCGTCACTGGCTCGGTCGGCCAGGAAGCAAAGCGCCGCGACTGCGGGCCGCTCGTTCCGTGGCAGTTCTGCAGCCCCTACACGCCCCCGCAGTTCACGGGCCAGTACACGCTGCGTCCGGTGCTGAACCAGGAGCTGGCGGTGACGTCGCCGTACGCCGCCGGCTCGATGTGGTCGACGCTCGTGCTGCGCAAGCCGGCGCTGACGAACCAGTCCTTCTGGCTCGACGGGACGGGCAAGCCGACCAAGATCCAGTACAAGAACTACGACCCGCCCAGCCCGCCACCCCCTGGCACGCCCCTGTGCATTGGCTCTGGGCTTTGTAAGGCCCTCGGGCTCTGAGACGCTGACTACAGCCCGCGGCCACCAGCAGCAGTACATCCCCTCGAACGGGTTCTACGTCCAGCTGTACCCGTGCGACTCGCCTGCGGGTATTACTTGGACCTGGGACGCGTGCACGCGACAGTTCAAGTCGACCGAGTCCAGTAAGCCAATTCTATCTTAGACTCGTCTGCGCTGACGGAAGACTTCTGCCTGGACGTGACCGACGGGCGGGCAGTCGCCGAGAACAACCTGCAGATCTGGGACTGCCACGGGCCCGACCACCCGAACTTCAGGAACCAGCAGTTCAACCTCTGGTGGGACCCGTACAACACGCAGCCGGTGCCCGAGTGCTTGATCTGGATGGGATGCGAGGGCTTCTAGATCGACGGCTGGTATGTCTAACGGAGCGCGCAGGTCATTCCGACATGGACGCTGGACAGCGGGTGGATTCGGATCTGTAGGGACACTGCGATATGCGACCGCAATGACTAAGGCCGTGGTACGGCCTGACGCGGCTTAGCAATGTTGCCCGCTGCCCGCTGGGCCCCCGGGCTGGGGCTGGCTTGCTAACGTGCTAACGTCTCCCTACCCCGTACAAGGATGCGATTGGCCTGGCCGTGAGGGCGCCGCATCGATGCGGCGCCGCTTAGATCCTGGTGCAGGGCTGGCGGCGGCATGAGGCGGGGACCCCGGCATTCGGCCATTTCCGAGCCGGGTCGGACGAGCCTAGTCGCGCCAGTCGCGCGCGCGCAGTTGACGTCCGGCGTCCGGGGCCCGGCGATTCAGAGCCAGCGCTGCACAACACCAATGACAACCCCACAGCATCGTCCGTAGTCTCCGCCCGCGGTCCTATTTAGGCTGGTCCCAGGTCTTGGCAGGCAACCACTCCCATTCCCCCAGTTCCTCACCCCGCATCCAGCTTGCCCACAACACACGATGACTGTCGCCGACAAGCTTGACTGGACCGTGAGCGCGCACTTCCGGACCCCACTGACAGCGCAGACGTACAGCAACATTATCGACGGCAAGCCTGCCTCGACTGCCAAGACCCGCCACGGCATCAACCCCGCTACCGAGGAGGCGCTCCCCGAGGTGCCGGTCGCGACGCAGGAGGATGTCGACAAGGCCGTTGCAGCTGCGCGCGCCGCCTTCCCCGCGTGGTCCAAGACGTCGTGGGACGAGCGCGAGAAGCTGCTGAACAAGCTCGCGGACGCGGTCGAGGCGAACGCGGACGGGTTCAAGGACATGCTTGTGAAGGAGACAGGCAAGGCGATCTCGACGGTCGAGATGGAGTACGCGGGCACGCCGCGCTTCATGCGCGCGCTCGCGGCGCTGCGCGTCAAGGAGCAGGTGCTCGTCGACGACGACGAGCACACGGCAACGCTGCGGCACATGCCGCTCGGGGTCGGGGCGGCGATTGTGCCGTGGAACTGGCCGCTGCTGCTTGCGACGACCAAGCTGGCCTCGGGCCTGATCACGGGCAACTGCGTCATCGTCAAGCCGTCGCCGTTCACGCCATACAGCAACCTCAAGCTCGTCGAGCTGGCCGCGACCATCTTCCCGCCCGGCGTCGTGCAGGTGCTCTCAGGCGGGGACGACCTCGGTCCCATGCTCACCGAGCACGCCGGCATCGACAAGGTGTCCTTCACCGGCTCGTCGTTTACGGGCAAGAAAGTGATGGAGTCGTGCGCGCGCACGCTCAAGCGCGTCACGCTCGAGCTTGGGGGCAACGACGTCGCGATCGTGTGCGAGGACGCCGACCTGGCCACGACCGTCCCCGTCGTCGGCACGATGTGCTTCCTGGGCTCGGGCCAGATCTGCATGGACGTGAAGCGCGTGTACGTGCACGAGAGCATCTACGACAAGTTCAAGGCGGCGCTCGTCGAGTTCTCGAAGCACGTCAAGATGGGCGACCCCGCCGACGCGGGTACGACCGTCGGCCCGATCCAGAACGCGATGCAGTACGACAAAGTGCGCAACATGTACGAGGCGATCAAGGCCGAGGGGTGGACTGCCGTCGTCGGCGGCGCGACCGACGCGCGCGAGCAGTTCCCCAAGGGCTTCTTCATGCAGCCCACCATCATCGACAACCCGCCCGAGGACTCGCGCATCGTGCAGGAGGAGCCGTTCGGCCCCATCGTCCCCATGCTCAAGTGGAGCGACGAGGCTGACGTCCTCAAACGCGCCAACGCTGGTAAGATGGGCCTCGGCGGCAGCGTCTGGACAAAGGACCTCGAGCGCGGCAAGCGCCTCGCGGCCCAGCTCGAGGCCGGCTCGTCCTGGGTCAACTGCCACTTCAAGCTCGATCCCCGCGTCCCCTTCGGCGGCGCCAAGTGGAGCGGCATGGGGCGCGAGCTCGGCACCACGGGCCTCGAGGGCTGGCTCGAGCCCCAGAGCCTGTGGGTCAGCAAGCTGTAGTCAGGAGAAGCTAGGGGGCGAGTTGATGCGGATAAAGAACGTTGTATGTGAAGTCATTTGAATCTCCCTCAAAGAGACATCTGCTGCTTTGCCGGCTACGAGGGCCCTCCAGAAACCCAGCTGCTCGCATACTACTGTGCTCACTGGTCTTCCTGCTCCGCGTCGACATCAAAGTAGCTACATCGACCAGTGTCAGAGCCACCCGTGGTCCCGCTGAATCGGCAAGAACTGTTTTGATGCTGCTGATGCTGTGCCTCGGTGAGGGCTCCGACGGAAACCCCCCTTGTCCCTCAGGTTGCACCGCCGAGCCGCTAGCTGAGTCCAGTCCAGTCAGGAGAATTGGGCGCGATAAGCATACGCACCACCCCGAATCGCGTCGACTCCCTAACGGCGGCCCTCAGCATTCAACCCCTTCTGTACCGAGGGAATAATAGGCTTTCGGAACTCGGCGCATGCTGCACCGACCGACGGCGCCGTCGCCCTCAACGTCATGCAGTGCGCTCTGGCGCCACGCTAACCAGGAACGCGCCAGTTCAGGCCAGCGACGAACGTCCACCCATCGGTCGAGCAGCATTAGGCTTCGAGAAGCCCGCCCGCAGCCAGGGCTGCTCGCTGTCATCAGCACCGTCAGCATCGATCAGCGCAAAGCTGTTCCTCGCCCGACGCTCTTGACATCCGCTGGAGCTCGGCATCGGCACTCGGGCGTCCGGCGCACGGCTCACGGCATGGACCTCAGTCACGTTCAGTATGCTTGTTGGGTCCTGAACACCTAATCTCGCGCGCCCGTTCCCACAACGTGGCCCCAGCGCTGGGCGCTGCTGATCGCGACGGACATGTGTGCCTGCTCTCGGCATCGGATCCAACATGCCATCAGCGGCGGCACACCATGCCACGCCCCCAGTCACATGTGCCGAGTCCAATGACCCCCAACGTCATGCGTTCGGCGCCGAGCTTCGGCGTGGACAGCTCCGTCCCCCGAATGGCACCACTCCTATACGCAGCTCGCGGCGTGCCTTCATCCTTCCATCGGAACGGTCAATGTTGCCGTCACTTCATGTGCTGTCGGAGACCTGGCCGACATTGCCCTTTCGATGCTGTTTTTTGTCCACCTCTGCGGAGCCCTCGCTGTTGAGCTCCGCTCTTGACTGGATGGGACAAGGCCACGGGGCGAACATCGGAGTGTGAAGAAATGTGCTAAACCCAATCCGCTATCGTATGTTCACGTGGATGTCTGCCTCCGTCAATCGTCTTCGTCCTGAGAGCTGTGACCGAAGGATGCGACGTTCTCCAACGGAAGACGCCCTCTCGCCCTGCTTCCAACATGAACTGGAGAACATGCATTGTTTGACACGTTCATTGTGTGGGCGTACGATGCGGAGCGCGACGTTGGGGCCGCATGGCGATCAGGCATCGCATCGCACCGCCCTCCGCCTGGACCAGGGGCAGCCCGCGGGGTCATGGTGCGGACCCCGCGCTGAAACGCCGAGCACCGAGATCGCGCCAGCACTGAGATCGCGACTGGCGAAGCTCTGCTCATCCACCGGCAACTGGCTGGAATCCCATCCAGACACACGCGTCGCACGTTCGGAGCTGGGGCACACACGGCCGCACAGGTGCGCCGCTGCGTGCCTCCGGCGCCATGTCCGGCATCTACGTTGCGCCGCCGCAGCGCCTCCGCAGCGCCTCCGGCTCCGGCTCTGCAGTCTCGATCTCGCCCAGCTATATAAGGACTAGCAGGAGGAAGGCTGGACACCATCGACAACAGTCACTCCCCTCGCATCAACGACAGCACCGCTACCACCAACAGCCACGACCATGTACGCCTCGCTCCTCACTATGCTCCTCGCTGCCAGCCTCGGCTCGGCGCGCACGATCACGGTCAAGAACAACTGCAAGGACACGATCTGGCCTGCCATGTTCACGCAGGACCCTGCACAGGCGCCGAACCACCCGACCGGGTGGGTGCAGGCGCCGGGCCAGGTGGTGTCGTTCGCGGTGCCGGACGTGTGGAAGGCGGCGCGGATCTGGGCGCGCACGGGCTGCCAGGCGGACGGGACGGGGTGCCGGTCTGGCGAGTGCGGAGGGCTCGAGTGTCCTCCGGGCGCGACGGGCAAGCCGCCCGCGTCGCTGGCCGAGTTCACGCTGCAGACCACAGAGGGCCCGGACAACTACGACATCTCGCTCGTCGACGGGTTCAACCTGCCCGTCAGCATCACGCCGAGCCGCGCCGACTGCCCGCGCCCGAGCTGCAACCAGGACCTGAACGCCGGCTGCCCCGCGGAGCTGCGCCCGCGCGACGGCGACGGCTGCCTGTCCCAGTGCCAGGTCGACGCGCTGAACGGCAACGCAGACAACAACCCCAACTGCTGCTCCGGCTCCCACGACACGCCCGCGACCTGCCCCAAGAGCGGCGTCAAGCACTACGAGTACTTCAAGAACGGATGCCCGAACGCGTACGCGTACGCGTACGACGAGGCAAGCGAGAGCGCCCTCTGGACGTGCGACAGCAACAACGGCGGCATGAGCGACTACACCGTCGAGTTCTGCCCCTCGTAGGCGACCCGGCGTACCCAGCACGCCTGGGTCTGGGGGGCAACTCGCACCGACTCTGCGCCTCCAGTCCTATTCTCGGACAGTCTTTGTAATCAGCAGTAGCAAGCAGACCAATCATGACGAAGTCTGCGAATGATGTAACAAGTGTGAATAACCGGCGCATGCATGAGACAGATCTCGTGCTCCACGTGCTTGCATGCTCGCGTGGAGCAGGGCTGATGGAATTTCAGCGAACACGGCGATCAGCTCACATCAGCGTCACCGAAAAAGTCGAGGATCAGCCGTTGACGTCACAGCTCTCCAGCGCCGACCCGCGGCGAGCGACCCCCAGACCTTAGCTAAGCCTGGGAGGCCTTCGGCCTGCATCCTAAAGCATGTGGAGGCGTGATGGGCCGGGAGCCAACCACGGTTCGCTGTGAGTTGCTTTTCCCGCCGGCAGAGTGGAGGCTGAGCTGCAGTCCGGTGGAGGCCTCGGGTGGAGAGTGGTTGATCCGGGGGGTTATATAGTCGCCCGTTCCCAAGCGCCCACGTACACTCCTGCACACCACACACAGACAGAACACGCACACACACAATGAGCACACAGAAGATTGGAGCCTGGGTCGGCCGCGACGCCAAGGACGCGAGCGAGGGCAAGCTCGAGTTCGCCCAGGTCGACTCGAAGAAGTGGGAGGAGACGGATGTCGATGGTGAGTCACCGCCTGGCGCAGCTAGCGCCCGTGCATCCGCCCGGAGCCGAGCCGCCCGGATCGCAACTACCCCCCACACCAGAACGCGGCGCTAACGGCCAGTCAAGGTGCTGTACTGCGGCATCTGCGCGACGGACATCGGCGGGCTGCAGGGGCACTACGGGGCGTTCTCGGCGGCTGACCCGGCGGTGTGCGGGCACGAGATCGTGGGCGAGGTCGTCAAGGCGGGGTCGGAGAGCGGGCGCAAGGTCGGCGAGCTCGTCGGCATCGGGTACCAGAGCGACAGCTGCGGGGCGTGCGGGATGTGCTCGAGCGCGCACCCGGACTGCTGCTCGCAGCTGGTGAACACGATCGTCGGGCCGTACAAGCGCGAGCCGGTCAAGGGGCAGCGCGCGTACGGCGGGTTCGCCAAGGCGTGGCGCGGGCCGGGGCGCTTCGCCGTGCCGCTTCCCTCTGGCATCGACGCCGCGTCCGCCGGGCCCCTGTTCTGCGGCGGCATCACCGTCTTCACGCCGCTGCGCAAGTGGGGCGCGGGCGGCGAGCGCAAGCGCGTCGGCGTCGTCGGCATCGGCGGGCTGGGCCACATGGCGCTGCAGTTCGCGGCCGCCATGGGCGCCGAGGTCACGGCCATCTCGCGCTCGGACCGCAAGAAGGCCGACGCGGAGAAGCTCGGCGCCAAGCACTTCATCGCGACCGGCAACGACACCGGCGCAGCCTGCAAGGAGAAGCAGGCCTCCCTCGACCTCATCATCTGCACTATCAACCCCGCCCAGCTCCCCGTGCAGGAGTACCTGCAGCTGCTCGCGCCCGAGGGCGTCTTCGTCATCGTCGGCATCCCCGAGCAGAACCTCAACTTCTCCGGCCTCCCGCTCGTGATCAAGAACGCCGCCGTCGCCGGCTCGCACATCGGCTCGCCCGACCAGATCACCGACATGCTCAACTTTGCCGTCAAGCACGACATCAAGCCCTGGACCCAGAAGTACAACATGGACGACATCAACAAGGCCCTGCAGGACTTTAACGCCGGCAAGCCCGAGTTCCGCTTTGTGCTTGTCAACACGGACAACGGCGGCAAGCTCTAGGCCGTCCCCACTAAAACGTAACTTGCAGTATGCAGCCATAGACTTGACCGCGCGTGGCTGCCATTGGCGTGGCGTCGCCGAGGCCCTCGATATTTCCCGTTGATCTACTAACCTCGTCGCCCCCGCCGCTGACCAGCCTGACCCTCCGCGTAGCTGCCCTGCGCTGCCCGATCGCCTGTCCAACACATCTCGGCTGCGGCGGCCGGGCGGATATTCCCCCAAATCCGAAATTCACCCTGAAATCACCCCTCCGTCTTCCTCCAACACTCCAACCCGTTTTTCTTCCTTTTCCCAGTCCTTGCAGCCTCCCTCGACCCGTTTCCATGCCCATCCTTTCTCCGCGCACGTCAGGTTCCTGTTTCAGCGTCAGATAACATGTCCGGCGTTGTGGCGGAGTGGTTAACGCGGTTGACTCGAACGGTCTCCTAGGAGAGGTTCAGGAATCAACTTCCTTCGGGAGCGCATGTTCGAATCATGTCAACGTCGATGTGTTTTTGCGTCTCTTCGTGCTCGTTTTGAGCTGAAAAGCTTAGAAAACGGGCGAGTTGTGTCGAGAAGAGGAAGACGCGGTCGGATGGGTGTGGCGGTGGTTGGTGGGGAGGGGCGCAGGTGGAGGTGCCACATACGCACGAGGGGCGCAGGCACGCGCAGTCGACGCCGTGTCCGGGGAAGACACAGGCATGCGCTGGTAGAGGCTGCGTATGCATGAGCGTCTGCTGCCAGCGGCTCTCCATGCACCCCGAGCGCGACGTTGCCCGGCGCCAGCGCGCGGTGTCGGCCTAAGTCCGTGCTGTCGCGTCTGGCCCCCGACCCGCACATGGCCCAGCGTGTCTACCTGCGCCGGCCTCGGCCTCAGCAGCGTGCAGCAGTGTCCTCGGCGGCGCGTCAGTCTGCGCCGTGTATCGCCCTCTTCCGCGCCTTTCTTGCAGTTAGTTCATGACATGGCCGGCCCGGTCGGGGGCGCGCTGCACGCGACTCAGGCTGCATGCGACGGGACGGGGCCGGGGCCATGCCGTGGTCCTCCGCACCCCGTGAACTCCAAGGTCCTCCAGAGGTCCTGCGAGGGAGAACCAACCGGAGGCATCGCATAGCGACCTGCCACCAGCGCTCGGGCCGGGCCCGCTGTCATTACTCGGCCCATCTTCCGCGCGAGACACGGCGAGAGCTAGACGCTGCCTCAGCCGGGCTCGCCGCTCGCCATCCGCCCGCCGCCCACCGCCCGCCGCCCGCCCGCCGTGCTCGTCTGCGGAGCGCGCACCAGATCAGCCAAAGGACGGCCCTGTCATGGCCGCCTGCCCTCCGGTCCATGGCCGGCCGCGGCGGCCGGCACACCGCACTCGCTCCGCCCTCGCGGGTCGCCGGTGGCAGGCGACGACGCAACCGGCTGTCACTCGGCAGCTCCCTCTGAGTGGTGGCACACAGGGCGGAGCCGCAAGGCTGGATCACGGCGGCCGCGGGCAGCGCGGCGGGGAGATGGCCTCGCTCGCCCGGGTCGGCGGACGGTGGGCCCTGCGCGGCCGCACAGACTCACCGCGCACGAGCACCAACACAAGTACTATCCGAACGGCGTCTCTTGACTCTCCGTGCGCGGCGCGAGCTGGCGAGCTGGTGAGCTGGAGCGCGGCGCCGGTGCCCAGCCCGTGCTGTCGCATCTGGCGCGGCCCAGCGTGCCTGCATGCGCCTGCCTCAGCAATAGCAGCGGCCTCGGCGGCGTCAGTCTGCACCATGTATTGCTCTTCCGCGCGTGCAGTTCATATGGGGTCGGCCCGGTCGCGGGCGCGGGCGTGCTGCGCGACTCAGCAGGCGACGGGACGGGACGGGGCCGGGGCCATGCCGTCCACCGCCCCGTCAACGGGGGCCCAAGGTCCTGCGAAGAGCGGAGAGCCGAGGCCGCCGACAGCGACGTGGGCCCGGCGCGCGCCGTCACTCGGTCCCTCACGAAACACGGCGAGAGACAGGCGCCGCCGCTGCCTCGAGCCGGGCTCGCCCCGTCCGCCGCCCTCGTCTGCAGAACCCCGAGCGCAGAGCGTCCAGATCAGCCAAGGCCGGCCCTGCGTGGCTCGGCGCCGCTGACCACCGGTCGCCCGCCGGTCGCCCGTCGGTCGCTCATTCGACGCCGCAGTCCATCACGCCCGGGTCCCCGGTAGCAGGCAACCACGCGCAACCGTCCGTCACGGAGCATCCCTCCTGGTGGCACAGCCGTCCTGCGAGGGAGAGGCCCCTCGGCGACGCATGTTTGGGTAACGGCATGGCCGCCAGCATGCCCGAGAGATGACCGCGCCTCGCCCGGGTCCGCCAGATGCTCCGGCCGCACTGACCCGCGCACAAGCATAGCACAAGCACAGCACAAGCACGAGCACGATCAGAGCGGCGTCTCTTGGCTTTTCCCGCACCGACTCACCGCAGCTATCACCTATCTCTGCTGATAAGGCCTTATCTCCGGACCGCACTTGCCCTCGTCTTCGTTTGGACCCGCGTCAACAAGCCTCCAGCCCTCCCCCACTCGGCTCTACCCCCACCCCTTACTAGCCGAGACACGTGCGCGCTTCGCAAAGTCGTCACAATTCATAAACATAGTAGTACAGAGAATACCGGAACACCTGAAGAATCTGCTGTGGCTAGAGCATGCCTAGAGCACGCCGACGGCTGCCAGAATCGCATCGGGCGCCCGCGCCGGGTCGCACTCGGCGCCGAGGTAGTAGTGCGCCCACGCGTCTGCGTCGGCGGGCGAGAGCGTGCGGATCTGGCTCGCGGACGTCAGGGCCTGCAGCTCGTCAGCGAATTCCACACTTTGCCGAAGGGCGTCGGGGTTCGGCGCGGGTCGGGCGCGCGCGGGATGGAGCTGGCCCGCTCGCTGTTCCTTCCGAGCTCGCCGAGCGCAGCCGCTTGCGTTGCGAGCCCGCGGAAATGCCATGTACTCACCACGAGAGGCGGCGCGGGCAGCGCCGGCAGCACGGGCAGGAGCGGGATGCCGGCGGCGTGGCGGGCGCGGTTCATGTGCCTGTTTGTTGTCAGCGATGCCACGGGGGGCAGACTTACGCAGCCATGAGCGCGTCGACCATGACGTCGCGGGGCGACTTGTCGGCGTCGAGCTTGGCCGCGCGCGCCCGCTCGAGCTCGGCGCGCTCGCGCTCCTCGCGCTCCTCGCGCTCGCGCTGCTCGCGGTCGCGCGCGCGCTGCGCCAGCTTGCGCGCCATACCGGGGTCGACCTCTGGCGCGCACGAGAGCGGGATGAAGCCGCCGAGCGAGCTCTGGGTCGCGCGCGGGCCGAGCTCGAGCACGGGGATCGCCGGCGACATGCTCATGCTCGCTGTGCCGCTGGCCGGCTCGGAGCCGTAGTCGTCCATCTCGAAGCGCGACGCAAAGTACCCGCTCGCGTCGGCGAGGTGCGAGTGGTCGAACTCGCCCTGGCGCGCCGACGGCGGCGGCGTGTGCGACAGGTGCGCCGGCACGCGCGGGTGCGGGTGCTCGCTCAGGTCCAGGTCGTCCTCGAGGTCGAAGTGCACGCTGCGCACCGGCGACGCCTGCGCCTGCGCTGTCGGCGACGGCAGCGGCGGCAGCACCGTCGGCTTGAGGATCGGCGCCGGCGGGCGCACAGGCGAGAAGCCCACGCCCACGCCGCCCATGACCAGCGGCGACAGTGCGCCCTTGGGCACGCCGGCAGAGTGCGGCGGCACCGTCGTCACGGGCGCCACGGACACGGGGAGCGGCGTGGCCGGCGGCGTGGCGGCGGGCGAGGCCGGGGAAGGCGCAGCGGACGCAGGCGCCATGGTCGTGACGGGCGCGACCGGGGTCACAGCAGCGACGGGCGGCATGGTCGTGACGGGGTTGAGGGAGAAGGCGGCCATGGGCTTGATGAGCGGCTCGGGGGCGGCGGCGCTGAGGCCGAGCACGGCGCTCTTCCACTCCTCGAGCTCGCTGCGGCCGAGGGGCCCGGCGCTGGCGCACAGCTTGAGCACCTCGACGACGGCGCTGTGCGACAGCGGCAGCGGCAGCCCGCCGTGCAGCTGGTGCAGGATCGGCAGCTCGCTGCACGTCGAGAACTGCGGCGACTCGAGGATCTGGTCCGGGACGGGGACGACGGTGAGCATGGCGCGGGGGTTGAGGTCTAGGGTGTCTAGTCGGTCTAGGTCGGGGTCCGGGGGCGGGGGCGTTGGCGGCGGCGGTGACGAGGTCGAGGACGATGGGGAGGGGCAAGGTGCGGGGGGGACGGACGGGGGCCGGTCTGGGCGGTGCAAGCCCGCGAGCCGGAGGAGGATGCGTTCGAGGGTGCTAGCTGCGAGGTGCGCTGTTCTTGAAACGGATGCAGGCTGCCTGGCGAGGGAGGGGAGCGGGGAGAGTCGAGGGATGCGGGGGGGATATATGCTGAGAATGGAGTCTGCGGGGGTATCGAGAGTGAGGATGTGTGCTATAAGAAGCGGGTGATGGGAAGCAGACGCGGGTCGACGGGGGCGGGGGCGGGGGCAGGGGATCGATCAGAAATGTGTGGTGGGTGATGGATTGTGTGCGATAGCGGGGGCGGGGCGTGACGGGTGCGCGTGCTTGGAAGAGGATGTTGCCGCGGACCGGGGCAGCATCAGGTGACCGCCGGCTTCACCGGATCGACGATTGTTGCAGCGGCGCGCAGGCAGCAGTGTGCAGAAAAATACATCCACCGAGAGCACATCGTTGGCCACCCGGCGGCCAGGGCTCCCAGGGGCAGCGCGAGTTGCGCCATCGACGCCACCCGGTATCTTCGCCCCTCTGCTCAACACCGGCGCACCGCACCGCACCGACGCGGGCGACGCGGCTCCCCCTGTGCGCCATGGGGCCCAAGCACGGTGCACTGGCCATGCTCTGTGCATTGCATGGAGCACTGCCGGCGCGGGGGGGCGAGGGCGGTGCTCGCCAAAGCAAAGGTCAAGGTCGCGGGCGGTTCCAAAACACGGCTCGCGGCTCGCGGCACGGGGCACGGGTGCATCTGCAGTTGCCGCCGGCGCGTGCGGTAGCCGTGCCGCCGGCTCGGGCGAACGATAAGCGGTGACGCGCCCGTGGGCCGTGGGCCAGCGACGGCCATTTTCGGAAATCTCCAGCCTGCCGCCGCTGCCGTCGTCACGATCCACGCTGTCCACGCTGTCCACCCGACAAGCCGGCATCCGATGCCGGCTGGCCTGATCCAGATCCATGCAGCTCTGCAATCTGCAAGGGCACGGCACGCGTGGGCCGTCGCCGCGCCGCGCCGGTCCTGGCGCCGGTCCTGGCGCTGGCGCTGCTCAAGCGAGCCAGCTTGCGCCGAAGGGCATCCGGCTCCCTAAGCATAGGTGCAAGCGGAGCATCTCTGGCGCCGAAACGTGCCTGTGCCTTGCCTTTGTTTCTGCGAAATGCTCAAC
This sequence comes from Trichosporon sp. PB005A, assembly GCA_023630055.1. Lineage (NCBI taxonomy): Eukaryota > Fungi > Basidiomycota > Tremellomycetes > Trichosporonales > Trichosporonaceae > Trichosporon > Trichosporon sp. PB005A. Next base: position 525,681 of record JAMALZ010000017.1, read on the forward strand.
TTACCGAGCCCCGGAATCAAATCTGCCGCGATACCGAGCTACCTCTGTCCATGTCGGAAAGTGGCAGGCGAGTTCGGCGACTCGGCGCCCCGCGTGGCGTGCCCGTGGCGCTGGCGCTGGCCGGCGCTTAGGGCGTCCCTGCTCGCACCCTTCCTCGGCCGGTACTTGCAGATCTCGTCTGTCACGTGACCTTGCTGTCTCCCGGGCTGGCGGACGGAGTGGGAGGGTATGTCCGCGCCCCGTTCCATCGGCCACGTTCCAACGGACATGGGACTAGGTCACTCTATAGCACGATGAGGTCAGCGCCATGACTAGCGCTCCTAGCGCCGTTTCCGCTACGCGCTAGCTCGCGCGCTTGCGCCAAACCGCCCGACCCGACGCCGACAATACGTAAACACAAAGTTCAAGTTGTCAGGCGCGTCAGGCCTACTGGCATTCACGTCATGCGCACCGCTGCTCGCATGCTCGTGACTGCTATCGCCCAGCATCACCCCCCGGCCACGGACTCATGCTCCCATCTCCTCCTCCCTTGGCACCCATTCACCCATTCACTCATGCTCATGCTCTCGCCGTCTCCGTTACCTCCGACCTCCGAACTCACGCATTCACTCACACCCCATCTGGCTCAAGGTTTGCCCTCCCCCCTCACCCTGCAAGCCCTGTCTAAATCACGCAAACGCCGGACAGGGGCTGCGCTACCACTCTTTCTGACCGTCCTGCCACCCTATTCACTGTTACAAACTCAAATACATGTGATGGCGAGCCCATGGCTCGGTTGCTGCTGCTAGCTGCTACGACATTATTGTAAACCGGCGACCGTGTACACTCGAGTTGTGACGTGTATCCGTGTCACAGTCTATATGCTGCGTGCGGTGTAGTGTCTCCTCCCCCCTCGTTCCTCTTGATGCGTGTGTGTGCGTGTATGGATGTTGACTGTTGCTGGTTGACAAGAATAGAGAGAGAGAAAAAGAAATCGACATTAGACATTGTTTTTGTTAGGCTCGTAATCCCCCGTTCCGTTGATAAAGTTGGCGTAAGCTTGATCGTCGAAGAACTCGCTGCAGTCCCCAGCAGTCTGCGTGTATTGCTGCTGTTGTTGCGGTCGGTGCTCCGGCAGCGGCTCCGGGAGGTTCGGGTGGTCGTGGTTCGGGAAAGGGAAGTGGTGGTTCGGAATCTGTGATGGCGGGGGCATCATCCGAGACGGCGAGTCCGTGTCGTTCGACGCCGCAGACGAGTAGCTGCTGTCGGGCGCGGGAATGTACGGGCCTCCGCCCATGCCGCCGTTCGGCTGCTGCTGGTGCTGGGGCGGCAATTCGTAGTTGACGCTGTCCAGCCCACCCGGCTGATACTGGGCCGCAGCGAGCGGCGATGGCCGCGTCAGGTGGGAGGCTGATGACACACCGCTCGGATGCGAAATGCCGAGCATGCCAATGTTCTTCAGCAGATCGGCCGGGGCAGACGCGCGGCGGATGTCCGGGTCGAATCCATCAGGCGTGTACTGCCACGGCTCGAGGTCGCTTCCGCCCTCCGTCGTGCCCTCCGTGACAGTCGAGGCAACACTAGTGACACTGTTGACACTGGCGATCGATCCTAATCGGCCGCGCTGCAGAGCCATGAAGATTGACTGCGGGTCGTCGCCGACGGGCGTCGAGGAAGCCGACGTCGGCACCGAGTCGGAGGACGGCGTAGTACCAAACGAGAAGGACGGGTTCGGCAGAGGCGAGTTCGGCGCGAACGGCATGCCAGGGTTGAGGTACGAGTCGTTCGGCACATGCAGGTACGAGTCGGTGGGCGGCGTAACGAACGTGACAGGAACGTCCTGGGATTCCTGGTCCTTGATGGGCGTGAGCGTCGAGGCAGTTGTGGACGAGTTCGTCTCGGAGAAGGTAACGTTGCCGACACGGGGCGGGGCAAAGACGGTCGTTGACATGAGCTGGGCGCCTCCTGGCATGGAGGCGCGACGAAGAGTGTTGTTCCTCATGGCAGTGAACAGTAACGCCGGAGGCATCCGAATATTATTCGGAGAGACCTTGGGACTCGCCAGTGGCCGGGTAGCACCGAGACCCTCCTCGTGCTGCGTAATGATCTGCGTCGGGTACGGCTGGCTGTTTCGTCGGGCGGCAGCGGCCATGCCGAGAGGCGAGTTGTGACCGCCAGGGCTGTGGGGCGACGTCGCCGAGAAGCGCTTCGCCTGTAACGCGACAGCATTCGCAGACTCTCCTCCCGCCAGAGACACGCGTCGTCCCATGTTCAGCTTGTCCGGCGACGGCAGCAACGTCGGAGGCTGCACCTGAGGCTGCTGCTGCGGTGACGGCTGGGGCTGCTGAGCCTGTTGAGGCTGCTGGGACTGTTGAGGCTGTTGCTGCTGCTGTTGTTGCTGTTGCTGCTGCTGCTGCTGCTGCTGCTGGACCTGGGGCGCCTGGGGCGGCGGCATCTGCTGCGGCTGAGCCTGAGCCTGAGCATGAGTCTGGGTCTTTTCTGGTCGGTCGTTCGGCTCGTTGACCTGGGGCACGGGCGGCGAGGGAGGCTTCGACTCGGACTTGGACTTGTCTTCCTCGTCCGACTTGGCCGTCTCGGTCGATGTCGTGGTCGCGGCCTCCGCTTTGGCCGCCGCCTCCTTCTCAGCGGCTTCGCGAGCCTTCTCCTGGTTTTTGATCTTTGCGCGACTGTGGGGTCAGTTCCGTAAGGCAGGCACACACGTACCGGTTCTGGAACCAAACCTGGACATTACGTTTGGTGATCCCTAGCTGACCGGCCAGCCATTCTCGGACTTGGTTGTCTGGCCTCGGGTTAATGTTGAACCAGTGCTCGAGAACTCGGAGCTGCTCCGGCGTTGTCCGTCGTCGATGCTTGACTTCAAGGTTACCGTACAGCACGGCTCCTCCAGTTTCATCAAAGTCTTCCTCCCATTCACCTCCCATTGGCGCTCCGAACCGGTAATTGGCAACGTGTGTAACCATCTGCGGGAATCCAGGCTGAGGCCCCATCGCAGGATAGTAGGTCGGGTAGGCTTGAGCGGGGACCGTGTACTGGGCAGCGGGCATGAAGCTCTGCGGCATTTGGGCAGCCATCGGCATCGCCGGCTGCTGCTGGAAGTGCACCTGGGGTATGCCCTCGACCGACTCGCGCATTGTCGGCTCGCCTCCGTATCCGTTGACCTGCATGGGCATCTGCATTTGGGGTGGTTGCTGGGGCTGCTGCTGAGGCGGGATCCCCGGCTGGCCCATGGTCGCGTACGCGACCTGCTGTCGGCCGTCTGGGGTGAACCCGACTTGCTGCATGGGGGGAGGCGGCTGAACGGACAGTATCGTGACAGGCTCTCGCTGCAGTCGTCGTCGGAAGGGGAGAAGAAGAGGTCGGGAACCGGGGCGCACACAGGGGGATGCGCGGACGAGGACCCGGTCGAGGAATGAGTAGCGAAAAGGTAAAACCGTCCGGTGACGCGCGAAGGGGGAATCGCTTGGGGATCAGTTGCACCGGCCGGGATGGGGAGGTGGAGATCCTTGAGGATGCGTGTGTGGCTTGGATGCGGCTGAGGGCGAAAAAATGGCTTTCGGAACGCGGCGCGCCAGGATGTCAAGCCAGGTGCGTCCAAGTGGGCAGGGTCAGACGGCGATGGAGGTCGGGCGAGTCCTAGTCGAGGTCAGTCGTGCGTGGTGACGCGAAGCCCGAGCGAGAGGTCAGCAACGGCGAGGCGAAGGCTACGCGGGTCGATGGCAAGCGACGGAGTCGGAGTGAGGGAGGGAGGGAGAGAGAGAGAGACGGAGACGGGGACGGGGTGGAGGGACGGGTGGATGGGCTAGGCGATGGTTGACATGGGGCGAGGAAGATGGTTAGGCAATGTGGGTTGGGTTTCGAGATGGACTTTTGTTTCGGAGGAAGAAGAAGGGTGGGTAGTCGTAATGTCTTGTCGGGGTGTGGGATTGGTCGAGGGCACGAGAGGAACGGCGCGCTGTCACCCGAGTTGAGACGGTGGGGCGGGGTGAGTCAAGAGGACCAGAGGATCAGCGGACCGAGGACTTGAGGACGAGCGACGAGACGGGGATGGGAGTTGGAGACTTGGTGACAGAGCAAGGAATGATGAGGAGGAGGTGGTGGTGAGGGCGGGCGTGGGGACAGAGAGCAGAGGGCAAGGCAGAAGCAGGGAGGAGAGGAAGGGGGAGGGAGATGGACGGTGCGCGAGCGAGGGAGGGATAGCGGGGTCGAGGAGGGAGCGAGGGAGGTGGTTGGAGGAAGGCAGCGGCGAGGGGACGGCAGCTCGGCACCACGGCACGCGGCGGCACGGCGGCGGACGAGTCGAGGCGCTGAGGGTGAGTGAGGGTGAGCGAGGGGTAAGGCGCAAGGGCCGCGAGGTGATACCGTGGTCAAGCCAGCGAGCGAGCGAGCGTCGAGCGTGCATGCATGCATGCGTGCGTGCCAGCGACAGCCAGCGAGTAAGCCAGCAGGGCCAGCAGGGCGAGGTCAGGCAGCGCAGCGGTGCAGGGCCATGCATGACCAGGGGGTAGGTGCAGGGGCCGAGCTAAGGACGCAGGGTCGCCCAGCCCAGGACCCACACCCCCGGATGTAGGCGGCAGCCCAGAGGCCAGAGCCCAGAGGATGCTCTGCTACGCCCGGCAACAGGGCCAGGGGCCAGGGGCCAGGGGCCACAGGCTAAACGCTAGTGTTCGAGCTCGAGCGCGCAAAAAACTGCCGCTGCCGTCCGAGCCTTCACCCAGCTGGCCCATGGCCCATGGCCCAGCTGGCAGCCAGTAGGGTTCAGCGCCCCTCAGGGCCGTCGCAGGGTATCCTCGACATGGCCACAGAAGGCGCACACGTCCCCGACACGACACCGACACCCAAGTACCCAAAGACCGCAAGGAGCCCAGGGCCGCCCAGGAATGGACAGGAATCACAGGGTCCACAGGGCCACAGGGCCCGGACACTGTCTCCTCGAGCCCACAGCGTCCCCTCATCCCTCACTCACTCACCTCCGGCATCGCATCGCTGCTGGTCCTCCCTCGACTGCTCCTGCCCTCGAGCATAGGGCCGGCTCCATGCATGCTGCGCGCGCACCACATGCTCCAACTCCAACGCTCCGGTATGCACACCGACCAGCACCCTCCGCCGAGCGCGGACCGCGCAGCCAACAGCCTCTCGCACACTAAGCCGATCCCGCGATATCCGTCTCTGGCTATTCCATCGGCTCTCTCTCCGTAGCTCCGTCCCTCTCAACCTTATCCTTGCTCATCGCGCTGGTTCTGCCAAAGCCTCCGCATGGGTTCTTCCTTTGACGCTGCTGCCTCTGCTCCGACTATAATACGGCCCCGTGCGCCTCGCCTCGCCGCCTGCGCCTGCGCCTGCGCCGCGCCGTACCTGCCACGCCCCGGCTTGCCCGGCTTGTGCCTCGTGCATATTCTACATCCTCCCTCACGCCAGTCTCCCAGGCGCAGCGCGCAGAGCAAGACCCGAACACTTTCTGCCGTCCCGTCAAATCACGCCCGGCCCGTCTTTCTCACCGCCTCGCGCAGCCAATCCGCGCCCGCTCCCAGCGCACGCCGTCACCGACGCACGCTGATAACGTCTATCTGATTACTACCCGTGCTGTCGTGCTCTGCAGACCTGCGCCGCCAGCTGCCAGGTCCCCGCCGCCACAGGGCTGCAGCTGCTGCGCGCCCAAGCGAGCCAGCGAGCCAGCGAGCCTGCAAGCCTGCAAGCCAGCCAGAGGAAACACACGTGTGGCACCCCGCATGCCTCACTGGCCATGCGGCCATGCGGCCACGCTGGCCATGCAGTTCATGTCGCAGATCCGCTGAATCCGCCGCCGGCACCCTGTCAAGCAGCACGAGGTGCACTGCTACTGTGCAGCGTGGAGTCCTCCGCGCCACGAGGTGCACGAGGCCCGCTTGGTTCTCCCGGGCCTAGCATCGGCTGCAGCGCAAATGCCGTAGCGCCATGCTGCAGCGCTGCAGCCGACAGCGCTAGTCCCAGCCGTGCAGCCGGCAGCTGCGCCTGACCCACTGTTGTTCCGCGCATTCCGCCGACGAGCCTAGTATAGCTCTGGCTCTGGCTCTGGCTCTGGCTCGCGTGGGTGTCGTGCTTCGGTTCTGGCGAGCCGGTCCGCCGTACTGTGCTGGGTACTCCGCGCCGTCCCCGGCGCACAGACACAGAGCGCTAGCTGCGCCGAGCGGAACGCAGCCTTGCCCGAACCTGTGTTTTGCAGCTCTGCAGCACGCCAGACGCGGCCCGCACATGCTCCATCGCCTCATGCAGCGTGCAGCGAGCAGCGTGCAGGGCCGCAATGAGGACCCAGCCGGTCCGCCAGCGCCAGCGCCAGCGCAGCCGCGCGCCCCGTTCTTCCCCCTGCAGCGAATTGGCCGCGAGCGCGCCTCAGGCGTCGCTCCGGCGTATCTCAGGACTGAGCCAGGACTCGGCCAGGACTCGGCCAGGACTCGGCCAGGACACGCTCAGGACATCGGGCGCCACGGGCGTGTGGCTCGACCGAAACTTTGGACTGGCAGCTCTGCGATCTGTAAGGCAGCAAGGCAGGCGTCAGCCAGCCAGCAGCCAGCGTCGCTCGTCGCTCGGGACGTCTGCAGCGGGGTCTCCCACCGTTCATCCTCATGATACGCCAACCAGTGACAGCCCGCGAACCCCGTTTCTGGAATCGGTGTCGCTACCCCGTGGCGGCGGCGTTCGCGGGCTTGCTGGCTTGCGGGCTTGCTGGCTGGCTGGCCGCTGCGCTGCGCGCTGCGCCGCGCGCCGCCAATTCAGGCGGGGCATGCGGCCCACCCGTTCCTCAGCCAGCCCCGCCAGTTCTGCCTCACCGCCTGCCGCCTGCCGCCTGCCGCCTGGCCGCCTGGCCGTCTCGCGGTCGCAGGCAAGTGTCACCGCATAAGCCGCAGCACGCGTCCGCGAACCACACCCCGTCGCCCGAGTGGCCGAGTGGCCGGGTGGCCGAGTGGGGCCGCAGCCGCACATAAAGGCATGAATCATGAATGGGCAGCCCTGTGGGTCCGTGGCGGTCTGTGTCAGCATGTCAGCTACAGCGGGGTGAGGGCCGCACGTACGCTGCAATTGGCCAGCCCCGGCGTCCTTGCTCGAGTCGTTGCCAGCAGATCGTATGTCACCGGGGACACCGATGTCGCATTCGCCGGCCCGGGCTCCGGCCCCGGACAGGGGTGCCGGCCGCCCCGGCCGGCGAGCCGCGTGCAGATTTGCTGAGCGGCAGCGCGGCAGATCTGCGTGCAGCCAACCACACCTCGCCCGGGAGACCGGCGAACGGGAAGCCTGCGATAAGCCCAAGGGCGGCCCAGGGGTGCGGAGCCTGGCGGTGGAGATAACGGTGGAGATTTTCACGTCTCTCCGCGCTCCCCGCGCTCCGCGCTGCTCGTGTGCGACCCTCCCTTCCCTCTTGGACACGGCGAGTCAGGACGCCAGGAGCCTCCCACACCGCCGGGCCAGAGGAGCACGTACACCATGGAAACGGCAGTGTGTGATTCCAGGCGTTCCTTGATCGCCGCTTGCCAGAGTCTTGGGCTCCTCGAGCCTGAGTGAGTCCCCGAGGAGAGGGATCGAGGGAAAAGAGGGAGACGACAGCGGTCCCCGCCGCGCGCTGCTACTCGGCGATCTCACGTCGATCATCACATCCTGTCGGGCGGGCAGGCGGAGACCCTAGGCCACCCCCGTACTTCTGGCTCGCTGGCTCTGGCTCTGGCTCTCCGACTCTCTGGCTCCCAGCCAGACCAAGGACCAGGCCGGAGTGCAGTGTGCGGTGTGCGGTGTGCGGTGTGCGGTGTGCGGTGTGCGGTGTGCGGTGTGCCTCGCAAGCTTCGCAGGGTCATCAGCGAGCGTGCGTCTGACGTCTCGTCTGCGCATGCCCGCTGCGCTTCTGCGCTTCTGCGCTTCCATTGACGAGAGCTTGGACGCTTCCATGGGCAAAGCTTGCGGGCGGCAAGCTTGGCTGTGGCAAGGGTGCGTCGCATATGCATAGTACGACTCGCCTGACGTGTGACGTGACGTGGGCTCGTGGGTGGGAGCGCTCTATGCCCCGCTGGGTGAGATGCAGTGACGCTGCGGACGAGACTTGCCCCGTGCGTCTGCCTGGTGCTCACGGCCTGGTACTGGACGCGGCACAGGGTCTGGAGCTCTGGAGATCTGGCTGTCGCGCTGCTGCCTGCGTGATGATGCTTGTGTTTTCGGGTGAGGCTGGGGAGCAGCTGGGGGAAGAGCGGGCCTAGGAGGGCAGGTCACGTGCGGGGGAGTGTTCCGCGGGGGACGGTGCGTCCCGCGCTGTGTCCCGCCAGGATCCATAACCAGAGTCCAGAACGGAGCAAGAGTCATGTATGACGTACTGCGCACTGCACACACAGTCACAGCGCTACCCACGCTCTGCCAGTACACACCCCGGACACATCCGTCATCGACCATCGACCATCGTCCATCTCGCACGCAGCGTTCCTGGTGCCAGTCCTGTGACGAAACCACCACCGCTGCATGCATGCGACCGTCTCTCTCTACCGTGCCACTCACTCGTCCGTCGCATCCGTCACTGCTCCTCACCCCGCACAGCTTCCACAGATCCGCTGCATCGGAACCCCCCTTCCACCCACCACCTCGCTTCCCCTCTTCGCGTCCGCACGTCCGGGGCACTGCTCGCATTCCGCCCCCCGCTCTCACGCATACAACGCCCACCGACCTCGCTCGCCGAGAACATAAGAGCCGCGCCTATTCCCCAGAGAGCCCCGGACCCCAGTCCTCGACTCCTTCACCAGCACACGACAACACTCGAGCACACGGACACACGCCATGGACGCCCCCCGCCTCGCCTCGCCGCGCATGCCGCGGCACAACGCGCTCTCGCCGCTGCAGGCCTTCAGCCCGCTGCGCGAGGAGGCGGCGCTGCCGCCCGTGCCCCGGCGCCCGCCGGCCAAGACGAGCGCCGCGCCGCCCGCCGCCGCCGCCGCGCGCAGCCGCAGCGTCAGCACCGCCGACCTGCCCAGCGACCGCGGGCGCCTCCGGCGCTCGCTGACGGGGCGCGAGCGCGCATTCTCGTTCGCGAAGAGCCGGGGCGCGCACGGCCACGCGCACGCGCGGCACGACGCAGCAGCAGGCATCACGACGCGGCTGCTGCTCGTCAAGGCGCCGAACAACGACGGGCTGCACAGGTGAGTCACTACGGCCGTGGGACGGCCGGTCCGTGCGGCGTGGGCTGACAGCAGACGGTCTCAGTCCGCGACCTCGCTCAGCAACGCCGACACGTCGCCGCGGCGCTCGTCGTTCGCGGCGTCCTTCGCGAGCAGCTCGGCGACGTCGCTCCCGTCGCTGGCCTCGTCGCCGCCCAGCCCCACGACGCCGAAACACGAGCGCCAGTCGTCGCTCGGGCACGGGAAACCCCCGGCACGCGCGCTCGAGCCGCAGCAGGTCGTCGAGCTCGCGCGCGGCCTGCTGACGCCGGTGTGTGCCGCAGACGTGCCGGCGACGGGGCCGCAGCGCGCGCGGCGCAAGTCGGCCGCGGGCTACGACGTCGCGCACCCCACGCCCGAGAGCGAGGCGCTCGCGCTCGAGCCGGTCGAGTACCGCGAGCTGCCGGCGGGGGCGCTGCTGCCGTTCCTCGACCGGCCGGCGGAGGTGCGCGAGCTGGTCTTCGAGCGCAACCCGCAGCTCGCCGAGAGCCTGCGCTCGGCGCTGCCCTCCGGCGAGCCGCGCCACGGCTGGGCCGACATCGACGCGGCGCGCTTCAACTTTGCCGAGCTGCGCGCGCTCATGACCGAAATCGGGCGAGAGCAGGTCGCCGACTATCCCTGGGTCGGGCTCGTGCGCGCGGCCGTGCGCGCGCGCTCCGCCGCGCTCTGGGAGACGCTGGGCGAGTGCCTGGGCTGCGACGCCGAGCTGATGGTGGCGGGCGAACCAGAGCCGGCCGACAGCGCCGAGAGCACGCCGAGCCGCGTGTTTGTGCGCGGGCTGCCGAGCGTCGGGCCCGAGGAGCGGCGCGACGCCGAGGCGGCGGAGCGCGCCGCGCGTGCGAGAGAGAACGAGTTCGGCGACGCCGACGACGTGACCCAGGCGTGGAGCATGGGCACCATCGGCGAGGACGACGCCACGCCGACGCGCGAGCACCCCCCGCGCACGCGCTCCTTCGTCGGGATCCAGATCCTGACGAGCGAGCTGGCCGAGTCGCCCGCGAGCAGCCCCGTCTCCCCCGCGAGCCCCGCGTTCGCGGCCAGCCCCCTGCCCGCAAGCCCCATGCCCCCCTCGCCCGGCTGGGCGCGCAGCCCCACCAGCCCCCGCCTCCGCGCCGAGGAACTCTACGACCGCAGCCCGGGCAACCCCCTCTTCCCGTCCAGCTTCAGCACGCTCAGCGTCCAGCCCACGCTCGGGCCGGGCAAGCCCCGCCCCCCCGCAGCGTACGTCCCCGACACGCGCCGCCGCAGCCAGGACTGGGGCGCGATCCGCGCACGCCTCTCGGGCACGGGGCTCAGCGAGAGCGCCGTCACGTTTGTGAGCGATAGCAGTTTGGAGGTGTAGCGAGGCGCGGCGAGGCGAGGCCGAAGGCCGAGCCGAGCCGGCCGAGCCGCGCCAATACTGGTTGAAAGCAGAGCAAGTGCAGCGTGGTATGGATCAGAAGAGCAGGATGAATTGTACACTACGAGCCATGTATCGCGTCATGTTACAACAGTGGTAGGCTACCACTCGTCCTCCTCTGTAATGTCGGGCGGCGCGTCGCCCATGTCGACTGCTCTTGGCCGCGCGCGCTCCATCCCCATCGCGGCCTCGGCCTCGGCCTCCGCCTCCGCCTCGGCCAGCGCCGCGAGCTCGTCCTCGTCTTCCCCATCAGCGCCAGGCGCGAACAGCGGCTCGCGGATCGAGCCCAGGCCCGGCTGCTGCGCGACGACGCCCGACTCGAGCGCCGCAATGTCCTCGGGCAACTCGCCGCCGCCGCCGAGCTCGCCGCCGAGGTCGAGGTCGCCCTCATCCGGCACGTCCGGCGTCGCGGAGCGGTTGCGCCCGTAGAACGTGTCCTTCATGCCCGCGATCGAGTTCTGGGGTCAGCTCATGTCGGACTCACAGCTCAACGGGCCGAGCGCCTCTGCTGTATTGGAGATCTGGAGGCTTATTGCGGCTCGCTGCGCTCGCCATGCGCGCCGCACTCACAATCATCCGGTTCGTCCTGCACACCGCCTCGACGCGCCCGATCGTGTATTTGAAGTCGCCCTTGGGGAACATGCCGTGCGCCCAGACGGTGTACATGTCGATCAGCAGTCCCAGATCCTCCTTCTCGCGCCCTTTGCCCTTCACCTTCCACGCTTTCGCAATCTTCATGAGGCGCGGCAGGCCCTGTGGTGCGAGCAGCCGCTCGTGGTCGACCTTGGCCATCTTGCGGCGTTTCTTGGCCGGCTCCTCCCCCTCCCCTTCGCCGAAGTTTAGCGGGTCGTTGTCGTCCGGCAGCGCCGAGAAGGCGCCGTGCGTCAGCGGGCCCGGACCCAGGGGATCTTGGGCTGCGAACGGGTCGTCCGTGATGTCGAGCTCGCGCCCGTCGACGTCGGCGCGGAGCGTGCCGTACCCGTGCCGGTTCGAGAGGGGGTCGAGGTGTGCGTCGACCGAGCCTGCGCGTGTCCGTGAGCGTGAGCGAGAACGCGAGCGGCGGCGAATGCGCGAATGAGAAGGAGAAGTAGGCGACGCAGAGCGCACGCTGCGCTGCGACGCGCGCGGCGTCGCGCCGGGGGAGAAGAAGAGCGACTCCTCGTGCGCGCGCGGCGGGGGCGAGGGCGAGTTGGCGCTGAAGAGGTCTGTCAGCGACATGGCTTGGGGTTGTTTTTGTTGTGAGAGCGAGGTCAGGCGCGTTCGAAGGGTGGCGTAATGTTGGGCGGGGCACGCGTGGGAAGGCTGGGACGCGTCGCGGGAGCATACCGTCGCCACCGGAGTGCTGGATCGCTGGAACGGGCGTCGTCAGCTCTCGTCACTGCACGCGTCAGACACCATGCACACGATCGCAATGTTCATGTCGACGCTGGCCCGGGGACGGCTTCGGGTCACGCTTGCCTGTATCGTGTCGTGTCGTCTCGTGTCGTCTCGGATGCACCTTGTTGTCACCCATCGCGCGCTGTAGCCGCTTCGGGCGGACGCGCAGAGCGAGGAGCGACGCACTCCAGCACCGGGGACGCAGTCAATTCATGTCGGCCAGCCCAGGGACACGTCCCCTGCACACCCGGCTCCCAAACGCACGACTCCTCACGAACGCGCTGCCATTGACCCATGTACAGTCGCCATGCCGGCACACATCCGCAATGCATCTCGTGTCATGAACGCCATGCACCCGCGGGCAAGGGCAACCGAGCAACCTATGCAGCGCCCAGCGCCAGCCCCGCCCAGCGCACAGGCGCGCGCCCGGCGGCCAGAGCGGCCAGTGCGGGCGCCACGGCGAGGACAGTGACAGCGACACCCAGGGATCGGTCCCGGCACCGTGCCGTGCCATCGACAGACTAGCCTCATCCTTCCCTGCCCGACATCTCGACTCCCTTCTCACTGCTGCATCATTCTCTCAGCCCGTCCTTTGTATTCTTGCGACCTCTCTCTCTTCCACACACGACACGAACGAACGACCCAACGACCATCACCCACACCCTCGCTTACCTCCAATTCACCGCCACCACCCCTGCCTGCCCAGCCAGCACCCCCCTCGCCAGCCCGGCCAAGCCCGGCCCACGCCAAACTCTATCGCACTTTGACTTCCTTTCATGGCCCTAGTCGACCAACCCCCAGGTCCTCCGGCGCGTCCTGGCAACCGCCTCTCGGGCCTCCCAGGTCCCATCCATCCCATGCCTCCCAAGGGCGCGGGCCACCCTCCCCCGCCCGGCCCGGTCGGCCTGGGCGGAATCGCAGCAGGCGAGCCCGTCGCCACCGTCGTGCCCATCCCCGCCAGCGTCTTACGGCAGGCCAACCGGCGCGCCGTCCACCTGCTCCCGTCCCTCCAGCGCCAGTTTGGGGGCGTGCCTCTCCCCCTCCGGTCCAACCACTACGACGCCGTCGCGACTCTCGTCGCAAAGCTCGACACGGAGAACAGCCCTGTTAAATCCGCCGCATCCGCCTTTCTCAACGACCTCGTCGACGCAGACGACGCACAGGTCACCGCCGAACGTGAAGCCGCCGCCGCCGCAGCAGCAGCAGCGCAGAGAGCACGCGTCACGAGCCCGACCCGAGTAATGTCCCCCGTCGAGCGCGTGCTCAGCCCGACGTCACCCCGCTCCCCCCGCCGCTCCCTCGACCGGCCCCTGCGCTCAGAGACGCCCAGCGGCCTCCCCGTCCCCCGCCTCACGACGCCGACGTTCGGCACGTCTGCGCCCTCGCCCACCGTGTCCGGCCGCTTCCCCCGTCCGTCCCCTCTCGGCTCCGGCCACGCGCGCACCGGAAGCGCGACGCACAGCGGCCTCCCGCAGCTCAAGCCTGTCCCGCTCACGAAGCGCCGCCCGTCGTCTGACCCGCCCCAGCCTCTGCAGGAGATGCAACCGAACGCGCCGTTAACACCGCAGCGTGCCCCGCCCCGCCGCAAGGTCGGCGCGCACCACGCGGCCTATGCGCGCCTCATCGAGCAGCAGGAGCAGCAGGCGCACCAGCAGAAGGCATACACGCCGAGCCGGATCCAGCGCCCGGCCTCGATCGCCTACCCGTCGTCGTACAACGCGCCGTCGCACATCCCGACGCGGCCCGCGAGCCAGCTTGACCACAGCCCGTCGCACCTCCCGCGGCCCAGCAGCCAGCTCGACAGCCACGGGCCGCACACGCCGCGGCGGCCTGCGTCCGCGTTCGTCTCGCCCGCGCCACCGCCACGGGACCCGGCGCCGGTGCGGCCGGCGTTCGAGCCGGCGTCCTCGACGTCGAGCGTCGCCAGCGCCGCCAGCGCGGCGAGTGCAAGCGGCAGCGACTACAGCGGGCACAGTCGGACGCGGAGCGGGCTGGCGGCGATCGGCGAGAGCGCGGTGCCGGAGCGCTGGGCGCACCTGCCCGACCCGGCGACGCACCTGCTGCTGCCCGAGCGGCCGACGGCTGCGGCACGCGCGCGCATGATCGAGCTCGGCGCGATCCTGAGCCACTTCGAGGTCGTCCGTGCGCGCATGGAGTCGTACCGGGACGAGCTGGAGGGTGTGCGCGTGCAGCTGCGCCCGGCGCTCGATGCGCTCGGCTCGAGCACCTCGGGCTCGGGTTCTGGTTCTGGGAGCAGCAGCTACGCGACGCCGACGGCGACACCGGGCATCGGCACAGGGTACGCGACCCCCGCGGCGTACTCGCGCCGCACGAGCATGGACTACGACACGCCGACGCGCCCGTCGACGAGCGCCAGCGCAGGACGCGAGCGCACCTGGATCTAGACCTTCTTGTACTTGTTTAATGGCACTTATGACTTGCAGTGTACTGCAAAGCGGTTGATGGCGGGAGACGCTCACGGCAGGGTATGGCGCGCTCGGCTGACTTGACTCAGAACGCTGGCAGAGATCGGCCAGAAGGGATAGAAGGACGGCAGAAGGACCTCGCATTGCAAGCTGGCGGGGCGGGGTGGTTAGGCTGTTCGGCCAGGCAGAGCGCTTCCACCGCCCGAGCAGCTTGGGCCGGGCAGGGAGCCCGATGCCGGGGGCGAAGGCGAAGTGCATCTTGGCGCGCGGGCTAGAGTGGCCCCGCCCGCGGATCGTTCACACGCGCCAGAGCCTTCGGCGGCCATGTGGAGCCCGTGGTGGACGTGTGGACCCGTGGGTGCAGCGGGGCGACCTCCGGCTTGGCACAACACAGCCAGAGTGCAGCGAGAGTGGCAGAACAGCCTTCCTTGGGTGTTTGAAGCTGTTGCTCTGTCGGCGGCCTGCAGCCCCCCGCGGCCGGTCAGATGACGGCGCGCCAAGGCGCTAGGCTGCGCGCGCCGGGGGCGGGCCCGCCGCGGAGGCCGCTGCTCGGCGGTGTGGGCGCCTGGCCTCGCTGGCGGCGCGAGGGCATATAAGCGGCCCTCTGTGGCCTCTGGGACGGCCATTCTCTTATCCAAACACACGCCACGCCGACTTAACCACCTACCGCCGCGCTTCTCGACCACCATGCTCTTCTCGCTGCCGCTCTCCGCCGCCCTCGGCCTCGGCCTCGGCCTCGGCCTCGCCGGCCGCGCCGCCGCCTGCGTCACGGCGCACACGTATATGCAGAACTGCATCTTGAGCGGAGACACAATGAGCGTGCAGGTGTGGGACGACGGGCGGCTCGTGTGCGACCTCGGCAAGACGCAGCACATGGCGAGCGCGGACAGCGTGTTCGAGTGGGACGAGAATTCCGGCTGCGAGGCCGGGTGGAAGGTCAGCGCGACGCGCAACGGCGTGTCCGTCTCGATCACGGCCGCAAACGGGTACGCCGCCACGCTCAGGGCAACAGACCACCACTCCATGGCGTACAACTGCGGATACCTCACCGGCGGCGTCGGGCACGAAAGGCCCCTCAAGGGAACGCAGTACGAGGCGTGCCTCACCGACGACAACGGGTGCGACGGGCAGGAGGGATGCAGCCTCTGCGACTACAGGGCCAAGTGCTAGTCCTTGATATGCGGCACGAGCTGTGGCCGTACTGTAGTTATAATGTAGTGGAAGCCGGACTGCTCGGTCCGACGCTGCAATGAAGACCGTAGGCCGAGTCTTAGAGCGCCGGTGGACCGGTCTGCGGTAGAGTCTGTTGCATACGGCAGCCCCCTGGACAGTATTTCCACGGGCGCCGCCTTCTCCCGCGGTTCTCGAAAACTAGGTGTACCTTGTAGTCGCAGAGACGGCACTCGTCGCCGCTGCACCCGTTCCCGTCCGAGACGCACGCCTCGACCTGTGTGCGAGGGGCGTGTCGTGCACGGCGCAGTGCCGCAGCGGTAGCGCTTCTGATCCGCCGTCCCGCGCAGGCGCTGTACCCATTCGCGCCCGTGATGTGGGCCCAGCGCCCGTACAGTATTGTTCGTTGCAGACCTGAACCTCACATGCCGCTGGCGGTTCAACACCCTCAGGAGGCTCCAGTTTTGGTATTGCTACACCATAAGAACAGCCCCGAAACGTGTGCTGCAGGATGCCGCGTGCTGCGCCTCTGCGAGCACATCTGCCACACTCCAACCGCCAAGCCAGCCGCCAACGCTCGGCGTCAGATGACGGGCGCGCGGGCTCCACATGCCCGCCACTCGCACGAGGCACATGGGTCCACACGGCATCTTCTGCGCCGAGCCTGTCGCCCCTGTCTCTGCTAGATACGACGGCACCTGAATGCGTCATCTGACCGATCTGACCGATTGCCAAGCTTATCCGTTGTGGGCCGCAGGGCCACTGTGGCACGAAAAGGCGTGGTTGTTGCCGATCAGCAGCCCGAGTCGGTCCGGCGGCGGGCATTTCCAACGACTGAGGGCGGTTCGGACGCCGAGCGAGCCGCTACACGGCGACCACATTCCAGCGGACCGCGCCAAGCCGGCGTCAATCGCTCGGCGGCACGTGAAGCTGGACGCAGACGGGCTCCGCATGCCCGCCAGTCACACGAAAGCACATGCCCACACGCCAGACGCTCCGAGACATGCGCCTCTGGGTACATGCACGGCGCAGACGGACCGATGGCTCGTGTTGCCCACGGTCCGCCGTTCGCGCTTGGCAGGGCCACAGTCCGGTCAACTGACCCCAGCGGGCCGATCATGGGCCGCGATCGACCCGAATCGAGCGGCTGGGAGGCATGTGGCTACGTGCTCTGGTGGCCTTTACAGCTGACACGGATATTGGGGGGGGGGGGGGAGGGGGGTCAAGTGACGCCGGGTGACGTTAACCACAGCCATCGGCCCATCAGCGCCCAGAGCATAGTGCCACAAGGGATACTGTCTTCTGCATTCACCCAACTACAAGTCCCGAGGCTAGTCGCAGTACGTCATGTAGTCGCAGAGCCTGCACGGATCGTTGTCGCACGCGTTCCCGTCCGAGAGGCACGTCTCGATCTGGAGCCCGCGGATGGGGACCTCGTTGGCGATGCCGGCGACGGCCGTGCCGCACTTGGGGTTGGACTGCTGGTTGGCCGTGACGCGCAGGTTGGCGCTGTACCCGTTCGGCGCGGTGACGGAGACCTCGCGCCCGTTGCTCGTCGCGTGCACGCGGTACCCGGGCTCGCAGCCCGAGTTCTCGTCCCAGTCGAACGTCGTCTCGTCGCTCGCAAAGTACTTGCCCTGGCCCAGGAAGCAGACCTGACGCCCGTCGTCCCACACCTGCACCGCTAGGTTGTCCCCGCCCAACAGGCAGTTGCTCATGAACGCGTGCGCAGAGATGCACGCCTTGGTGGCCGGGGCCAGCGAGAGCGCGGCGGTGAGGACTAGGGCGGGGCGGGACAGCATGGCGTATGTGTATACTTCGAGATCAGTTGGAGTTGTCTGTGTCTATGTTGAGAGGGAGGTGTCAGAGTGAGGTCAAGACACGAACATCGCGACCTGGGTCTTATGTATCGTCCAGAGGCCATCGCTCTCCAGCAACGCATCTGCCGCGCCGCCACTCCGACGCCGGCTGCCGCCTCGTGCTCTGGCATGCCAAGCCAGCGCCCCGTGCCATGCGGAGTCACTTGACGCGCCACGGGCTCCACATGCCCGCGCCGGCGGACACAGCCCATGGGCGTGTCGGGCATGCCATCCAGCTGCCCACATGGTTGCCCGCCCGCGCCGATGTCGGGGCGTGGTCGTGCGCCGTGTCACCTGGCTGCGCGGGGGAACGGAAGCCGGCGAGCTCGCCGCGTGAGTGCAGTGAATCGCACGGCTGCCGTGCACGCGGCTGTTAAGCTGCTGGCCGGCGAGCCATGCACCTGCTGCGCCGAAGTTCGCCCCCAGACATGCCGTACCACGCATCAGCTGACAACCCACGTCGGCCAACGAGCACCCGTGATCATTCAGAGAGGCTTGGCATACCGCTGCCGATCAGCTCGGACCGTCGCGCAACCGCGCGAGGACATACTGGCGACGCTGTTGGGCAGGCGTGGTCCAGTGGTAGGCAAGCCGCGGACCGGCGCCTGCAGAGACCATGAGCAGCAACTGCAGGGCGTCATGACAGGGCTAAGCTTTGCTATGGCGGCGAGAGCAGTGTGCCCATCGAGGAGCCGGATACGAGCTCGAGCACGATGCAGAGCAGGGGTCTGGCGCTTGCGTGACTAGGCCTGGCAGGGGTACCCCTCAACTAGTGCTGCTCAGACTACTCGTTAAGCACTGCGGTTAGCCACTAGCACTGTGCGTTAGCCATGATTAGCCGAGCTGGGTCAGTGCGCATGATGGGGCTGGAGATGGCTTCGGATGATGGTTCGATACCTTCACAGGAGATCTTGGAGCGAGACTAGTTCTGGTTTAGCATGCCGATGTATGCGGGGTATTTGGCCGATACTGTAAGCTTATCTGTGCCCTACCCTGCAGGTGCCCAGGCCCCTCACGTCAGCGGCGCAGCCCGCCCTGCGCAGTGCACGAATCATGCAGCGGGTACGTTGCTGGCGGGCGTGGTGGGGCGGATGCAGCGATGAGTGATGGCCAGCGAGTGCAGTGCCATGTAGAGGACGCACAGTGCGATGGCAAGAGGATGGGAAACGATGTACGTGGAAGGGCTGCGAGATGGAGATGGCGAGCGTGAGATAGCAACGGACGGACCGAAGAGGAAGGTGGGGATAGTGGGGACGCCCAGGGACGACACACGGTGAAGATCTTCTCCACGAGCCAGGGCCAGGGGCCAGGGCGGACGCAGCACGTCCGCCGCGTCTGCGCGTCGACACTGCCTACTGCCAGGTACGTCACTCACAGCCTCCTCAAATATCTCTCACCCTCTGCCAGCTCCTCTCATCTCTTCATCCTCCATCCTCCATCCCCCCTCCCCCTCTCACCACAGCTCCCAGAACTCACCATGACCGACGCCACCGCTCCCCCCGCCCGCAAGCGCCGCGGATCCACCCCCTGGACCGAGGTCCTCGGCATGACCTCGTCCCTCCAGATCACCACCTCCAAGGACGACCCCAAGAACGAGAGCGCTCTCGAGGATGACAACGAGCCCGAGCCTCCCGCCTTCGACCCCGAGACCCCCCGCGGCATCTCGTCCTACCCCCTCCCCGAGCCCGGCTCTGACTTCCCCATTGTCATGGTCGGCGCCGGCAACATCATGTTCGGCTCCGACGAGGGCCCCTGGAACCACTCTTTCCGCTTCGAGCACAAGCTTGGCCCTCGTCTCAAGGTCGCCGCCCTCATCGACCCCAACACGGACCGTGCCCGTGCTGTCCTCGCCGACAAGTGCAAATCGTTCGTCGTGTCCGCCTACAAGGACTGCCAGGTCTACAAGACGATCGACGAGTACTACGCCGCGCTTCAATCCGGCAAGCACACCCTCCCCCGCGCCATTGTCGTCGGCTGCCCGCCCGCGTACCGCGGAGGCGTCACCAAGGGCACGGATCTCGAGCTCACCCTGATCAAGCTCTTCCCCACCGTCCCGTACTTCATCGAGAAGGTGAGTGTTAATGCTCTCTACGGCTGCAACGTGCGTCGCTGACTATCCTAGCCCGTCGGAACCTGCCCCGTCGACGACGCCAAGCAGGTCGCACAGTCGCTCCTTAAGAATGGCAACGTCGTGTCCGTCGGCTACATGCTGCGCTACCTGCGCTGCGTCCAGAAGATGAAGCAGATCATCCACGACAACAACCTGACCGTCATGGCGACCAACGCCCGTTACGTGAGTCACTTTGGCCGCGTGTGTGCACAGAGATCGGCGGTGACTGCCGCCTGTGCCGCGACGCCCCTGCACACCGGCAGTGCCTTGTGATACACCACCCGCTGACATCAGTCCTGTGCGTACGAGGCCATTGCCAAGCCCGCTTGGTGGAACAAGGCGATCGACATGGGCCCCGTCATCGAGCAGGGCACCCACTTCTGCGACCTGTCGCGCTACTTTGGCGGCGACGTCGACATGGACTCGATCGACGCCCGCGCCGTCGAGTGGTACGAGGCACCGGGTCAGCTCAGCAAGATCCCGATCGACGAGTCCAAGATCCCCGAGGAGGAGCGCATCCCGCGCCTGACGAGCGCCATCTGGAAGTACACGAACGGCGCGGTCGGCACGTTCCAGCACGCCGTCTCGCTGCAGGGCGACCAGTACTTCTGCGAGCTCGAGGTGTGGGCCGACGGCTACCTCATGCGCCTGACGGACCCGTACAACAACCCGACGCTGTTCGTGCGCCGCCCCGGCGCCGACGTCGAGGAGCGCCACCACTACACGGACGACGACCCGTTCTTCTCCGAGATCTCGACCTTCATTGATGCGATCGAGGACGGGCCCGAGCCCAACATCCTCTCCTCGTTCGAGGACGCCGCCAAGTCGTACGAGCTCACGTGGGCGATCCGTCTGGCGTCCGAGGCGAGCAAGGCGGCGAGGCAGTAAGCCACCGCAGCCGCAGGCGCAGGCGGCCGTCCGACCGTGAGGACGGCGGCCCCGACACCGTGAAACAAGCCGATAGGCATAGACAAGAACACTAGCATGTATGAAGTTTGATCCGCCCCGACCGCGCACTGACGGACTACTGATCACAGGAATGCATGCGGGCCCGCCGCTAGTTGTGGTACACGCTGTCGTAGATGGGGTCGTACATGGTGTCTGCGGGCGTGCTGCTCTCGACGAGCTGCCCCACGCTCATCTCAAGGCGCACGAGCCGCTGGTCCATGCTGGGTGCGCTCGGCGCCATGCCGGGCGCGACGCCGAGGTGGCCCTCGACGGCCGCCAGGCGCGCCTCGAGGTCGCGCAGGGCGCGGCGCTCGCGCAGCCAGCTGCCTGCGTCGTCCTTCCTCTCTGCTCTGTCGGTGGAGTATGACGGTGTGTGTGGGGCGTGGGAGTGGGCGAAGACCTCGCCCGGCCCCGGCCCCGGCCTTGCCGCGCCAAGGACGCCCGCACGCTTCCCAACGCCGAGTCCAGCAACGCCTGCGGCCAGAGGTGCCGCAAATGGGTCGCTCGACGCCAGCACCTCCATGTCGTCGAAGCCCGTGGCCATGCCGGGGCGGCACCCGTCCGCGTACTGCTGCGCCGGAGTTGCGGCCGCCGCGCGGCCGAGCTCGAACGGCGAGTTCTGCCGCGAGCGCAGCGGCGCGCCGTGGCTGCCTGCTGCTGAGCCGGAGCGCGACGCCGTCGAGCAGATCCCGGGCCCGTACGCGGCGTGCCCGTGCCCTGGGTCCGATAGCGACGCAGGGTCGTACGCATCGTAGCCGACCGAGGCGGAGCGCGAGTGTGTCGCGGCCTCGCTCGCGGAGCGGTTGTGCGTGCCGCCCCGGATGTCGCCGATGCGCAGCTCCTCGCGCGCCTCGCCGTCATATGCTGCCGCCGTGTCGACGTCCCACGCACCGTAGTTGCCGTCGCCCCAGCGGCGGTCCCTCTCGGGCTCTGCCGCGCCAGGCCACGCGCCGAGCCCGCCCTCCCACTCCGCCTTCGCCTGGCCCTGCTTGCCACCTCGCCCGCGGCCAGCGCCCTCGCGCTCCCGGCTCAGCTCGCGCGCGCGCAGCCCAATGTCCCGCGCGAGCTCGCGCTCCCGCTCGCTCCGCTCCGACAGCTCGCCGACGTCGCGCGTCAGCGCGTCCAGCCGCGCCTGGTGCGCCTTGAGCGCGCGCTGCAGCGACGCCATGTGCCCCTCGACGACGGAGAGGCGGCGCTCGAGCGCGGGCGCGGGCGGCGCAGCGTCCCGGTGTTCTGCCGTCAGCGCTGTTCTCGGGCCGCCTTGCTGAACGCCGCGGGCTACCTCGCTCCGGCGAGGCTGGGACGGGGGAGCGGACGCTGTCCCCGACCCGGCGCACTACGCCGCTCTCGGTCCCCGCTCACCTCCCGCTCGACCCGCGGCTCCGCCCTCGGCCTCCGCTCTCGGCCTCCGCCCTCGGCCGCCGGCCTCCCTCCACCTCGCACTCACTCTTCGTGCTCTCATGCAGCTTCTGCACGAACCCGCGCGCCGCCGTGCGGTGCGTCCCGTCGCGCATGACTGTGTCCGCGACGCGCAGCGCCGCGACGTAGTCCTCGGCGCGCACGGGCAGGGGCACCCCGCCGTGCGCGGCCTGCAGGCCCGGCAGCGGCGACGCCGGGGCGGCCAGCAGCAGCGGGAGCGGGATGGGGACCGGCGCGAGCGGTTTTTTGCGCGGCATGGGTGGGCTGGGCGATGGAGAGGTGGGGAGGGACGTGGCATGGTGGGAGAGACGAGGGGACTGATGTCTGCAGAGGGTGATGAGTCGCGTTGCGCGTTGCTAGTCGCACGCTGCACGGGACACGCTACGCGCCGCCTGGAGACTGTCGCACGGCACACAGGACGGCGGACACTACGGGCACAACGGACGCGACGGACGCAACGGACGCAACGGACACGAAGGCGCGGCCGGGTCAGTGCGCCGGGGGCTGAAACCGTCGTCGACGCCGGAGGCTGCTACTGACGCACACCGCCGCTACCTGCATCTCCCTGCTCCATGCTCTACCACTCAGAGCGGCAGGTAAGCAGCTGATCGCCATACGTCGCCTCGGCTCTTCGGTGAGCGCCGAGAGGTGATCGTCGCTCATAGCAGCCTCAAGCACAGATCAGAGTTCATTGCAGACTGATTATAACTCGTACCAGGGTCCGTCTACCTACGCCGGCATGTCGGTCACGGTGAACACGCCGCTGATGCTCTCGAGGAACGTGCGGAAGCTGGCGGTGAGCTCTGCGGGGTCGTCCCACTCGCCCTTGCCGCTGCCCCCGGGCCATGAGATGGGGTTCACACCCCACGGGTTGAGGAAGCGGATGCGCGTGTCGAGGAGGCCCTGGATGGGCCAGCGGGTGGAGCGCGTCCACGCGAAGGCATAAGCGTGCCCGCTGACCCACGAGAAGACGGAGCTCTTGCCGTCGGGCGTCAGGTTGTCAAAGTCGACGACCGTGAACGTCACCCCGTTGCTGTCCGTTCCCGTCAGGCCCGACGTCTCGCCCGGGACATATGCCGGCTGCTGGTTCGGCGCGAGCCACAGCCCGCCCGTGCTGTCCTTGGTGCCGAGGCCGTCGAGCGCCGCGTTCGTCGTCGACACCACGCACGGCGCAGCGCCCTGCATGCACCGTGCGATTGCGGCTATGATCGGCCCGTCGAACCCCGGCCGCTGCCGCCAGACCCACGACGGGTTGCCGCCCGTGATCGCCGCAAGCACGTACGACGGGTTCACGCCCTCGAGGCCGGCATAGCCGTTGGACCCGGCTGGCGCAGACTTCCAGTCCGCGTTCGCGTCGAGGAACTTGGCGAACGCCTGTGGTCAGCTCTGCCCGTGCTCGTGGCTGGGACACGGGGGCCCGCTGGCCGCTGCGGGCCAGCTCGCCAGTACACTCACCTTCTCGAACAGCGGCATGAAGAAGATGGGCGTCGGCTTTGTGACGTCTGGGTACGCGGCGTCGTTGACGGGCTGGAAGCCGGGGTACTGCCAGCAGTTTGGGTTCGCGTTCTGGAGGGTCGGGAGCTGGTCGTCGATGAGGACGGGCTGGACCCTGCCGTCTCGGCGGAACACGGCGACAATGTTGCGGTCGCCCGGGCTCGGCGTGTCGAAGCGCTTCAGAAACATGGCTTTCAGGTAGCGCGTCCACCCGCCGGCCGCGAGCGCCATGACGGCCGCGCCCATGCCGCAGTCCCCGATCCCGCCCTGCTTCACGTCCGCCGCCACCAGGTCGACGTACCCCTCCAGCGCCCAGAGTGCGCCGCGGGGTGTCGTTCCGTTGCCGCCCAGCACGTGCTCGTACGCGTACTCGCAGCGCAGGCTCGCATCGGGGTTCGGCAGCGGCACGTCCGGCTGCGCGTTGATGGCGAGCTTGCGGCCCTCGAAGTCGGCCCCCGCGCTCAGGTTCAGCTGCAGGCCCTGCAGATCGGGGGTCAACTGGCGCGAGACGACCCCTCCGCCACGCGCGTACCGAAACATGGCCGCGTTGCGGTTCGTGCCCTGCTGCGGGCCGAACTGCCCGCTCGCGCCCGCCTTGGACGTAGACGCGTCGCCGAGGTTCGCAGGCAGCTCGCCGTTCAGCGTCGCGCGCGTGCCGTTCACGGCGGGGATCTTGCCGCTCGAGATGAAGTCTGCCACCGTGCCCGTGCCCGCCTCGATTGGGTACTTCACGCGCACCGGCACGTTGGGGCTGTTCATGATGTCCTCGATCGTCAGGTCGCAGTCCTTGTCGCCGTTGTCGTGGCCGCCGTGGCCATGGTCGTGATCATCGTCGTCGTCGTGGCCGTGGCCGTGGTCGCCGCCGCGGCCCTTGCCACCCTTGTCCTTGTCCTTATCCCAGCCGTGGTCCTTCCAGCCGTGATCCTTCCAGTGGTCGCCGCCCTTCGAGGGGCCGTTATCCTTGTCCTTGTCCCAGCCGCCGCGGGGGAGGACGCCGGCTGCCGCCGACGTCGCGATGAGGAGCGTGAGCCAGAGCTTGGTCATAAGTGGGAGTACGTTAGTTGGGGAAGAGGTCAGAGCAGTACTGCACTCTCTGAGCTTTATGCGAGTTGAGAGCCTCCTCCCCAGCTACCCGTGTCCAGTAGCCCAGTGGAAGCGAACGGCCACAGAGTGCGAAGGACGTCAAGCGACGCGCGAGGTACGGCTCCGAGATCCGTCTCTGGCGATTAGACAAGGCCCGGAATGTCTTGGCGGTTGATCGGGGTGCGTAACTGGATCTGGTGGGAGGGATCTGGCCGCTGCAGTGGGTGAGGGAGCGGCGGAGCAGCGAGAGACCGACGCCGGTACGATTCCAGATCCCAGAGTGCGTGTCTGTTCCGGCCGGACGCAGGAGCACGGAGCAGTGCAGCGCGCCAGCTCATCGCCCCGACCTGTCTGAGACGTCGAGCAGATCTGGCTCGGTTAACCTTACGCTCGACAGAGTTATCTGCGCTCAGCAAGCTCTGCTCGTCACGGCACGTAACGGCGGTGCAGCTGTGGGAGCGTGAGTGCGTGAGTGACTTGCTTTGGCGTGAATGCTGTGCCGAACAGTCTGTACCGCTGCTCCCAGGCAGCCAGCTCTTACAGATGCTTGTGAGGCGAACAGACTGGGTTCTGTTCGGATGCGAGCAGCGACGGACCAACTCTTCTCCAGATCTCGGTTTCTGATTCCGCGGCCAGCGCCTCGTCCCCGCGCACAGTCGTCGCTGCCATCAGCAGATCGGGGCATGGTCTTGCCTGCGCCTTGTTGCCGATCGCTGAGATATGATGGATATGAACGTGCTGATGGTCAGATGCAGGCACTCGATGGCGCTTCGTCAAAATGCGAAATAGCGCGCCGGATCCGTCGGAACCAGCGTGATGCGAGTCAGCCCTCGGACATCTCCGTCACCACCGACGTCAGCACGCCAGTGGCCGAATCGTAAGTCGGCCGCACTCCTGCGACTTCTCCATCCACCATGTCCCTCGCCGCGCAGGAGGCCAATGCGCTGAGCGCCGCGCGCTCGACGGGCGCGCGCTACGGCGAGCCGCGCGTGACCGCGCCCGCGAGCGAGCTGTCGGACGACCTGATCGCGAATCCGCTCGGGCACGGCTCGAGCATCCACGAGAACCCGGCGCGGGACGGGCTGTCGCCGGCATACGGCGAGCTGTACGGCGGGCACGGCGTGTGGGACGTGCACGTGTACTGGAAGCCGAACAACCTGGACGAGAAGGCGTACGCGCGCGCGCTGCACGCGGCGATCCGGCGCGAGTTCCCCGAGCTCCACGTCAAGCGCTTCTGGGAGGTGCCGATTGGCCCTCACCCGACGCCCATGTTCGAGGTCAACTTGTTCAACGCCGCGCAGCTCGGCGCAATCCTCAACTACCTCGTCGAGAACAGGGGGCCGCTCAGGTTGGTTCGTGTCCATAAAGAGCGCTGACGGCTGCGTCCTCATCCATCCCAACACGGGCCGGACGACGGGCGACCACACGACACGTGCGACCTGGCTCGGTCCGAAGATTGAGCTCGACACGGACCCGCTCCGGAAGGTGGACGCCGAGAACGGGGTCTCGCCCGAGTGACCCGACGTCGCACAACGAACAGCATGCAAGGCGGCGTCGGCAGCGAGCAGTGGAAAGGACCTGGGCTTGGCACGCTGAAGGAGGGCGAACAGGACGAGAAGAAGCCTTTGCAAGCTCTGGTGGCAGCCTCACGTGAGGCATCCCGCCCCACATGCACCACATGGGTCCTCATCCCCACCCCGATCGCGGCCGACACAATTGGCGCGCTGTCGACGTGCTCGCCGATAACAACAGCAGCATGCAACACCCTGCGCGCTGATTTTTCAACGAGATTCGAACAGGTTCGCACTCGTGTCGGACTGAACAGAGTCGAGACGCCACAGCCGCATGTGGTTCATAATAAGCAGTGTTTGATCCGAGTATTGCGTTTGAGACGGGTCGTTGTGTTTGAGTCAAGAACCAGTGTCGTGGCAATGCAGCGGCGGTGCGCGGCGACATCAAAATTGCTCGTGTGCCTAGTGTTGCACGGTGCAGATCCGAGTCGCCGCGTGGATGTGTCACGAGCTCGCCGAGACTCGACTTTGCGGCGCTGGGCGGTGTCCAGTGGTGTGTAATGCGGGTGCCGTGATTGGCCCAGCGCAGATCTTCATGAACGTCAGCTTGGCAAGCACCGGGAGCGCTGGCATAAGCGCCGGAATCGCGCGCGATCGCGCTCCAGGACGCCGTAGAGTCTTCTGCGGGGTGACAAATGCGCGGGCTGTGATTGGCTGCCGAAGGAAAAGCAGCACGCGGCGGCGGGACGATATGGCGAAATGTTCCTGGTGATGAGGTGAGCGCTGGGTGGCGTGACTAATCCCTGGGCTCTCGGGCATCGCCGGGCACGATCGTCGCAGCGACGCAGCGGCCAGCGGCGAGTATATAACGAGCGCTTGCTTGCTGTCAGACGACCCCACCAACAACGCAATCAGCTCTCCATCGAGAACCCCACCGCCTACATCATCTGCACGAGCATCACACCCAAACACCCCGCACTCACAATGATCGCCCAGACCGCCCCCGTCACGTCGCAGGCTGCCCAGCCCCGCCGCCGCTCGCTCCAGGCGAACGCGCACCCGACGCCCATCTTCGCCGAGCTCGTGCACTCGCTCAGGACGTACACTGCGCAGCGCCAGGCCTCCGCGTCGCGCACGACGACTGCCCCGCGCAAGTAATTGCTTTCCACTCCGCGCCCAGCGGTCGCATAGACGGTGACGCCCCGTCACTATAGACCACCAGCATCTCGGACTTTTGCCACCGGCGCGCCCTGCAGCCCTCCCTGGCTTGCCACCCGGCCCCTGCCGCACCCGCGCGCGCCGCCGATACCCGCCCGGTATACCCCGTTGTACTTTATAGTGTACCCATGCAATGTACATTAGTGCATGACTCGTTTTGCCCACTACTAATTGCTGTTACAGCTGCACTCCGCGCCGCGCCTGCGCTGATATTCTCTGAGCTAGTCCTTCTTGGCCTTGAGCTTGTCGAACGCCGCAACCGTGTCCTCGGCCGTCTTGGTCGCGCTCGCGGGGTTCGCGCCCGTCACGACGCGCCCGTCCGTGACGGTGAAGCTGTCCCACGGGCCGGGCGGGGCGACGTACGTCGCGCCAAGGTCTGCGGCCATCTTCTCGATCGTGGGGCGGTTCCAGCTCTCAATCGTCGGCAGCACGCCCTCCTCCTCCTCGCCCTTGGTCGTGAAGCCCGTGACGCGCTTGCCGGCGATGATGGGCTTGCCCTTGCCGGGCCCGGCGCCCCCGGTGCCCTCGGTGACGCCGACGAAGATGGCGCCCCCGTGGCACACGGCGGCGACGATGCCGCCGTCCGCGTAGATCTGCGACGCGAGGGCCTGCAGCGAGCTAGCGTCGGGGTAGTCGATGAGCGACGCGTGCCCCGCGGACGCGAAGAAGACACCGTAGTCCGCCGCGCGGCACTCGTCCGCGCGCTTGATCTCCTTGAGCGCGCGCGAGAACTCGGAAGGGCCCTCGTACTCCTTCTTCTCCTCGGGGGAGAGGTACTCCGGCGTCGTCGAGAGCCAGTCCGGCGACCAACTCCCCGTCTCGCTCGCGAGGTCGACTGCGAAGCCCGCCGCGCGGAACACATTGAACGGGTGCAGCGCCTCCGTGATGAACAGGCCCGTCTCCTTGCCCCCGTCGTACAGCGGCGCGTGCGCCGAGGTCACCGCAATCAGGACGCGCTTCGGGAGAGTCGCCATGGTGCTGGTTCAGGTGGGAGGTGGAGGTGGAAGTGGTGAAGTGGGTCAGCAGCGAAGAGCATCGAGGAGTGCAGATATAGGCATCAGCTCGTGCTCGCTCGTCGGCACAGCGGTACAGCGGGTGGGAAATCAAGACACCGATGACGTCGAGTTAGCTGCCAGATCTCGGCACCGCGATGCTGCGCAGTTGGGGAATGCCCTCTGTTGTCAGCGACATGTGCGTACCTGCTGGTCAGTGATGGGGAGCGTCACCGTCCCAGGCGGCCAAGATGTCGAGGACAACGCAGGATCTGGGAGGGGGGCCGGGACATTGCTGCACGTCATGCTCGTCATCGGCGTGCTGATCGCTGGAACCTTGATGATCCGCGCTGAATTGCGTCGAACCACAAACTCCAGCCTTCAACAAGCGCGACAGCTCCAGATGAACAGACAGCCTGTGCGGCGGCAGTCCGCGCTGCGCTCGGCACACTCGACAGCATGCATGCAGAACGAGCCGATGGCGAGTGCGCGGCGACCAATGGGAGCGGTTAAACCAACGCGCTGCTGGCCCGGGCCGCGCGGGCCGGGTGCTTCTGCCGCGTTGTGCCGTGCCGGTTGCCGATCCCGGCATCTCGGCCAGCGTCCACCCAGACAGCGACCTCGCCGGCCCCGCGACTCCCACGTATAAAGCCTCGCGCGCATCTGGCATCACCAACTTTCCCAACGGACGCCCACTCACGCAATCACCATGAACGACCCCGTCTCCTTCAACATCAACGACCTCTACAACGTCGAGGGCTTCACCGTCGTCATCACCGGCGGCGGCACCGGCCTCGGCAAGGGTGAGTCCCGGTGGGCCGAGCCGCCCGAGTGGGCAACCGATGAGTACAAGCTGACGGCCAGCGGTCGCTCAGGCGTACGCGCAGAACGGCGCCAAGGTCTTCATCTCGGGCCGCCGCAAGGAGATCCTCGACAAGGCCGTGCAGGAGATCAAGGCGGCGGGCGGCAAGGTCGACGTTGTTCCGTGAGTCTCCACGCTGCTCTCTCGGGTAATCCTCGATCCACCGAGCGGTATCCTCGTCGGAATGCCAGCTGACAGCGCAGTATCCAGGGCGACGTCTCGTCCAAGGCGGGCTGCAAGGCGCTGTACGAGGCGGTCGCGAAGCAGACGGACGTCGTCGACGTGCTCGTCAACTGCGCCGGCGTCATGAAGCACTACAAGAACCCGACGACGGACCATGACAACATCGAGGCCGTCGCCAAGATGCTGTGGGAGGGCCACGACGACGACGACTTCAACTACACGAACGCGATCAACATCAACGGCGTCTACTTCACGACGGTCGCGTTCATCCCGCTGCTGCTCAAGTCGACGCTGCGCTCGGTGGTCGTCATCGCGTCCATCGCCGGCATCATCCTGCAGCGCTCGGTTGGCAGCGTGTCGTACTCGGCGTCCAAGGCCGGCACGCTGCACACGGCCAACCTGCTCGCCGGCCGCCTGTCGCCCGGCAAGATCCGCGTCAACACCATCTGCCCTGGCATCTTCCCGTCCGAGATGACCGGCACGTCCGCCCAGGAGGGCGGCCACAAGTACGACATCAGCGACGGCGCCGCCAAGGCCGCCGGCCGCTCCACCGTCGGCCGCCCGGGTCTCCCGCACGAGATCGTTGGCCCCATCCTCATGCTCGGCTCGCGCGCCGGAGGGTACATGGACGGCGCCATGCTCACCGTCGACGGCGGACGCGCCATGGCCGCCGGCATCAACGAGGGCCTCCGCATCGCCGAGGACCTGTACGTGAACTAGACTAGACTACCGGTATGACATAGACAGATTATGATCCCAAAATGTAACTCCTCTTGCCTACTACTGCTACTACATTCGCTGCGGAAACTAGATGCGCTCACGACCTCTGAACAGGCTCCGGAACGTCGAGGCGTACCAGTAGTCCGCGTGCATGCGGCGGAGGTACCACTCGGGCGCGTCCCACGTGCCGAACCACCCGCAGTCGACGACCCCGGCGCCGCAGCCGTCCTCGTATCCGTCCACTGCGCGGGGGTACGACCGTCCCCTGGGCCCGAGGGGGACCACGAACGTCTCGTCGTCGACAGGCTCGTACGCCGCCTCTTTTCCCGCAAGGTGCGCGAGGACGATGCGCGCGCATTCCGTCCCCTCGCGCACGGCCTGGGCGGCCGTCTTGCGCCCCTCTGTATCTGCGCAGTCGCCGGCGGCGTACACGCCGGTCATCTTCGTGCGGAGGCTGTCGTCGACGGCAATCCGGCCGTCCAGGCCGAGCAGCCCGGGGTCGAGGAACGCGGTGCGTTCCGCGGGCCGGGCGCCAGTGCACCACACGACGTGGCCAGTGACGGGCGTGCCGACGTTCTCGAGCGCGGTGCCGTCGGCGCTGACGCGCTCGTTCACGTGCACCCACACGCCGCGCGCGCACAGCTGGCCGAAGAGCGCGGTGCCAATCGCCTCCTGCCGCGCGCTCAGCTGCCACGGCTGCCCGTCGCCAGCGGTGAAGCCCAGGTGCGAACGAGCGTGCACGAGCACGAGCCGCTTGGTCGGGTACGCGCGCGCCAGCTCGCCGGCGAGCGCGGTGCCGACCGGCCCCCCACCCGCGACGAGCACCTCGTCTGCGTCCTTAATGGCCTGCGCGCTGTCGGCCATCGCACGCTCGTACTCCGCCAGCGAGGCACCGAGGGCGGGCTTGCCCGCGCCGCTCGTGCCTATCGCCAGAATGCACGCCGCGAAGGGGAGCCGGGTGCTGCCCTCGAACTCGGTGTCGAGCTCGAGCGCGCCCTCGGCCACGGCCAGCACGCGCGCGCGCACGAAGACGTGGTGCCTGCCCCTGAACACGGTCGCGGTGCGGAGCGGCGCGGCGCGCACCTCGCCAGTCACGAGCGCGCGCACGCCGAGGGGGACGTGCACCGCAAAGTCGCTCGCGTCGACGAGCACGACGCGGTCGCCGCGCCAGAGCGCGGACGCGAGCGCGTTCGCGGCCGCGTGCCCGGCATACGAGCCTGACGTGTCAGTCTGGAGAGCGGGAAGGGACTCACCGCCGACGACGACTATGTTCCTCATCCGAGCGCGGCAATGGGCGTCAGTGCGGTGCTGAGTTCGGCCGACGCGGGGTCCACCTGACCTTGCATTGCCGCGACGCCGGAACCGAGGCGTCCCGG
Source organism: Trichosporon sp. PB005A (assembly GCA_023630055.1). Classification (NCBI taxonomy): domain Eukaryota; kingdom Fungi; phylum Basidiomycota; class Tremellomycetes; order Trichosporonales; family Trichosporonaceae; genus Trichosporon; species Trichosporon sp. PB005A. The sequence goes on from JAMALZ010000017.1 coordinate 556,989, forward strand.
CGATTTCGACGCCTCCCGGCGCTAGAGATACAGTCCATGCATGCAGCCCACCCGCGCTCTCTATCTATGTTGTGGCCTAGGTCGGCTGGCCGCTGCATGCGCGGCCTCGGCCCCAGCTCACTCAAAGCCAATGTCCTCGTGGCCCGTGAACATGCCGCCGAAGGCGCGTTTCGCAAAGTAGTCCTTTGCGAACCAGCGCAGCATCCACTGCGGGGCGCCCCAGAGCCCGAACCAGCCGAGGTCGATTGCGCCGGCGCCGATGCCGTCGCCTGGGATGGCGGTCGGCCGCCCGTCGCCGAGCGGCACGAGGATGCCGTTGTTGACCTTGCCTGCGCGCTGGCGCGCGTCGCGCCCCTGGAGGTGCGCAAGGAGCGCGCCGGCGCACGCGGCGCCCTCCCACTTGGCGCGGCCCGCCGTCTTGCGCCCGGGCGTGCTGCACACGTCGCCGGCGGCGTACACCCCGGGCAGCGGGGTGCGGAACTGGTCGTCGACGGCCACCGTGCCGTCGCCCGCCAGGTGGTCGGGGTGCACGAGGCCCGTGTTCGGCCGCCCCCCGACGGCCCAGAACACGTAGTCGGCTGCCACCTCGCCCGCAGACGTGAAGTACCCCCCGGCCTTTTCCGTGACGCGCTCGTCGAGGTGGATCGTGACCCCGCGCGCGAGCAGCTGCGCGTGCAGCCGCGCAGACACCCACTCGGGCACGAGGTAGCCCCCACGCGTGGCGAGCAGGCGCTCGTGCGAGTGCACGAGCGTGATGCGCTTCTCGGGGTAGTGCGTGCTAAGCTCGCCCGCGATCTCGACGCCGGCCGCGCCGCCGCCGACGATGAGGACGTGCGCCGCGTCCGCGAACGCGGCCTGCGACGCGCGCAGCTCGGCCAGGTAGCCCACACGCGTCGCGCCGGCCTCGGGCCGCATCGGTGACTGCTGCCACGCTCCGGTCGCCAGGATGCATTTCTGCCGTCAGCTTTCCGCCGCGGGCGCTGGTGCGCACCTCGAAGACAATTTCGTCACTGCCCTCCCACTCCCGGTCGAGCTGCACGCTCCCCTCGCGCAGCGCCGTCACGTGTGCATTGACGACGACATGCCGAGACTCTGCCGGGAAGACGGTGCCCGTGCTCAGCTCCGCGGTCAGGTTCCGCCCCTCCGAGTCAGGGACGACGAGCGCGCGCACGACCGCAGGCAGGTGCGTGGCGAACGCGTTTGCATCGATGAGCACGACGCGGTAGTCGGCCGGCAGGCCGTGCGCGAGCGTGTTCGCGGCTGAGTGCCCCGCGAAGCTCCCTGAGATGTCAGCTGCAGCCCTGGCGGCGCCGGCGCCAGCCACTCACCGCCTATGATCACAATGTTCTTCATGGCGCGGGGCGCGTTCCGTGTTGTTATGGGTGAGTGCGGATGTGGTGTGGATCGGGACCAGAGGAGGAGCTTGGCATCGCTTTATAGCAGCGGGGCCAGCTTCGGCCGATGAGCTTTAGCGTTATCAGATTACATCGATTACGACCCCCCCGGCACGCCCGGCGAAAAAGCTTAATTCGCGCACTCGGCGATCGGCCATCTCGCATAGCTCGCTCCGGCGTCCTCCCAGTTCACGGAGCCGTGCCGACGTATCTCCGACGCAACTCGCCCTCTGCACACATGCATGCGACGGTCAACTGCTGTTTCGTTTACTGTTTGCTATTCGTGCCTATGGTACAACCCAACCCCGCTGCCACTACAGCCTGCCCTTGGCCCTGAGGTTGGCCTCGCCCTCGAACGCAATCGCGGCGTCGAGCTTGCACTCGTTCTCCCAGTCGTCCTCCTCGGGCTGCAGGCCGGGGAACGTGGGCGAGCGGCTGACGAAGCGCTGCGCGATCGCGAGCGCGAGCGCGTTGCCGTCGCGCGCGGCGTCGGCGAGCAGGAGTGTCGCGCCGACAATGTCCGCGAGCGTGAAGAGGACGTGGCGGGCGCGCGCGATCGCCTCGGCCTTGCGCTCGCGCTGCGCGAGCTGTGTCAGGCGCGCCCACGCCGTGAGGACCTCCTCGGACTCGCGGCCGCCGGGGAGCGACGCGCGCAGCCACGCGTCCAGCGCCGCGACCGTCGCTGCCCCGCTGCGCCCGTGCAGGACCTTGACCGTGTCGGTCGACAGGACGTCGGTCGTGCCCTCCCAGATCGCGAGCACGTTCGCGTTACGAAACAGGCTCGCCATGTTGATCTCGGGCGTCTCGACGTTCTCCATGTAGCCGACGCCGCCGAGCGACTCCATGCACTCCTGCAGCCCGGCGATGCAGTGCTTCGCGCTCGACGCCTTGAGCACCGGCGTCAGGATGCGGATCAGCGCCTGCACCTGCGCCGCGTTCTTGGGCACGAGGGGCGCCGCTGGCGCACCCGGGTGGTCCCCGGCGCCGACGAGCGCGGCCACGAACGCCGTGAACAGCGTGTCCGCGCGGTGCGTCAGCGTCACGCCCGAGATCGTCTTGACGAACAGCGGCAGCGTGCGCAGCACGTTGTGCGGCGGCTTGCGCGACGGGAACTTGCGCACGCGCGCGAACGCCCGCGCAACGCACAGCCCGCGCCCGAGCGAGCCCATCGCCGACACGGCGTTGTACATGCGTGTGATGTTGAGCACCGTCGCGATCTGCACGACGCCGCGCCCCTCCTCCCCGATGAGCCACGCGCGCATGCCCTTGAGCTCGACCTCGGCCGTCGGCAGCGACTTGGTGCCCAGCTTGTTCTTGAGGCGCTGGATCCGGATCCCATTCATGCGCTCGGCCCCGTCCTCGTACCACCGCGTGGGCGCCCAGAAGCAGCTCAGGCGGCCTGTGTCGTCCGTCTTCGCGAGCAGGATCACGCACCCGCTGTCCGTCGCGCTGCTGAACCACTTGAACCCGTCCACCTGCCACGGGCCGAGCGGGTGTCCGTTACCGTCGACGCCCGGGTGGTTCAGACCGACGTACTTGGCGACAGTCTCGGTGCCGGCGACGTCCGAGCCGCCGGGGCGCTCCGTCATCCACTGACCGCTTGTCCAGGCGAACTCCGGGTCGCGGCTCATGAGGCGCACGAGCGTCGACTCAAACACCTTCTTGCGCAGCGCCAGCTCCTCGGCATTGTACCCCGGCACGTCCTTCTTGACGAGCTCGCGGAGCAGCACGGCGACGGCGCCGTCCTGCATCGCCGAGGGGCACGTCACGGTCGCCGACGACGGGTTCCACAGATACAGCTTGAGCATCTGGTGCACGCGGGCGTAAGCCTGAAGCTTGTGCTCGTAGCCGTTCGCGACAATGCCCTCGCGGATACCCATGGCCTGGAGCTCCTTCCAGCCGTGCGAGGTGACGAGGGGGTCGGGGTTCAGCGAGCCGAACGACTTGAAGCCAGACCCGGCGATGTAGGGGAGATCATGCTCAGCGTTGGCTACCCAGGACATGACCTTGGGGGAATTGACGTCGTCGCCGAAACGGGCGAGGTCGGGGGAGAGCTGCTCGCGCAGCTCGGGGCTGAGGAAGAGCTGGGCGGCGCGGGTGAGGGCGGCATCCTCGAGGAAGCCGTTCTGGAGCTCGGGCTGGACCTGGAAGAAGCCCGTCGTGCCGGTCGATGGGACAGGAGGCATGGTGGTCGTGATGGGAAGAGAGCGATGGCGAAAGCCTCGGCGCTGGCTGCGTTGTCCTCGAGCAGGGTCGTGGATCGGACCATGGATCGCTGGCTGCGATGGTCGCCGGCGTCCAAGTAGCCGATAAATAGCCTCCGCCCACCTCTCGTCGCTCATCTCCGAACTCACGAACTACCGTCAATTTCCTCAGATACGCTCGTTTGCAAGTCGGCGGCGTCCCAGGAGCACAGCCGAAGCTTGCAGGTGAAAGGTGAAGCAGGAAGGATCAGGGTAGACGGTATGGCGGCCTGTTAGGCCCTTGGGTGTGGGCATCGTGGTAATACTCTATGCATGCAACGGTCAAGCCAGTTGTTCTACGACGGGCCACAGCTGACGGCACTGATGATGATCAGAAAGTTATGCAAGGGGGTAGGCAGTGGTGGGTGGTGATGGAGCCAAGACGTGCGCACGGGTCTATCTCGAGAGGTCTCATGGGTTTGCTCAGTGACTGGCGATGCTGCTCGCTCGGCTGTGCGGGCGGCTATCCGCGCCCATTCTACTGCTCGGCCGGCTCCCGCAGTGCAGCGCCGGTGAGCGGCCGAGCGGAAACTCGACACAGGCCGAGTGGAAGGATGGTGTCGAGCGGGATGGCGTGGAGTGCTCGGAGTTCGAAGAGGACCCAGCGTCCGCGGTCGCCGGGAATCTGAAGGCGCGTTGCGTACCCCGGGGTGTGGCGTCTTCGGCCGCCGCCTCGGGTTCGCGCCCAGCAGGCTTCTCCCGATCTGTTTCCTCTGCCCTTTGGTCGCTTGCGCTCCCTGTGAGCCGCGTGGCCGCCGCCCGACGCTTCGCCGCAGCGTTCTCCACCGTGCGCAAGAGCTCGTTCTGTCGTCAGCCCGGCCGCACTCCCACTCACGAGTCGGTACGGCTTGACGATGACACCGTCAAAGTCCCTCATGCGCTCCTCGAGCTGCGCCTGGCGCGCGTTCCCGGCTGCTGTCAGTGCGTCCGCCGCAATGCGGGACGTACTCAGGGCCACGATTGCGTTTCGCGTCGCCTCCTCCTGCCGCACAGTCCGCGTCGCGGTGTACCCGTCCATGACGGGCATCTCGAGGTCCATCAGGACGCAGTCGAACTCGGACGTCCCGCGCAGGCGCTGCACCGCCTCGAGGCCGTTCACGGCGACTGCGGTCAGGCAAGACCCGGAAACGAACTCACCGTCGCACGAGAGGCCGACGTGCTTCAGCTGGCGCGCGAGCACTTGCCGGTTGATGAGGTTGCTGCCGCCTGTCAGCGAGGCGCGGGGAACAGACGTACTCTTCGACGATGAGGACGCGCAGCTTCTCCGCCGCGGGTCGCGGGGCAACAGGCGCGTTGATGGATGTCGTCCGCTTCTTACTGAGCCGCGGCGCCGCGCGCGTCTTCACGAAGAACCGGAACACAGAGCCCTCGGTGTACCGCGACGCGACCTCGATGCGGCCGCCCATGAGCTCGGTGATCTTGCGGCACACGAAGAGCCCAAGCCCCGAGCCGCCGAAGACGGTGTGCGTCTTTGCGCTCGCTTGCGAAAAGCGCTGGAACAGCGTCTGCAGCTCGGCCGGGGTCAGGCCCGGCCCCGTGTCCGCCACCGCGACGTAGAGGTACAGCTCAGTGTCGGGCGGGACGGGGCCCGTGTCCGCGGCAGAGGGCGTGCAGTTCTCCGGCGGAGTCGTGCCGACGTCAACCTTTACGTCGATACGCCGCTCCTTGCTGGACGCGACGAAGCGGACGGCGTTCGCGAGCAAATTCGTCACGCTGGCGTCAGATAGGCAGTGGGAGGAACTCACATCTGCCCGAAGCGCACAGGGTCCAGCATGACGTGCTCGACCTGCAGGCGGCGGAACGACGCCGAGAACTCGACCGACAGGTGGATGCGCCCCATGCGCGCCTCGTTCTGGAACACATTGACGATGCGCCGGATCTCCTCCTGAATGTCGACCTCGATGCTGTGGATCTCGAGGAGATTCAGCTGCGCCTTGCCGAGGGCGAGGACGTCGTTCGAGATGCGCTCCTGCGCGAGGCCGCAGGCGTAGATGTTGTCGAGTGCCTCGATGTCCTCCCTCAGCGTCTGCATCAGCTGCGCGGTGGGGTGGAAAGCCACGTCGCCAGAGTCGCCGAGCCTCTCAAAGTCCTCACATAGCCCAACGAGGTTGGTGCGCACCATGGACGCGCACTGCATCAGGCTGCTGATCGGGTTGCGGATCTCGTGCGACGTGATGTCGACGAGCAGGTCGACGTCGGCCTTGGCGTTTACGGCGTCGCGGCGGCGCTCCTCGGCGACGCGCGCGCGCTCGGCCTGCAGCTCGCTCGCGAGCCGCGCCTCCGTCACGTCCGTCACGCACCCGACAAGCGCGACGCACTCGCCGAAGCGGAAGATCTTCTTGATGCGCTCCGTGACTGCTGTCAGCGCTTCGCACTCGCAAGGAGGGGCTCACACCACCGCCCGTTCGCCCACTGCGCCGAGGCCGTGTACTCGATCTGGTCTGAGTGGATGCACGCCTCCCACGCGTCGACGAGCTGCTGCCGGAACTCTTCCTTGATATACAGCGGCCAGTTCTGCAACTCGGCGTGGTTCTGCAGCCCGGGAACGCGCGGAATGCCCGACATGTCGTACAGCGCGTCGTTGAAATAGAGTGTCGTGCCGTCCGGCTCAGCGCGGAAGACGCCAACAGGCGACTCGTCCATGAGCATGCGCATCTCATCTGCGCGCTGCGCGTACGCGTTCTCGAGCAGCACACGCCGCTTCCCGATCTGCATCTGCATGTGGCCGCGCAGCAGCAGCTCCCGCGCATTGAACGGACGCAGCAGGTAGTCCTCGGCCGCGCTCGGGCGCGCCATCTCGTGCCCCGTCAGGAGAATCACGGGGATCATGCGCACGGCAGGCGGGCCGCTGCGTATCGCCGTCAGCAGCTCTCCGTCACTCGTGAGGTGGGCGTCAGCTATGACCAGCGTCGGAGGCGTCTTGGCAATGACGTCCAGTGCCTCTTTCTTGTTTCGCGCCTCGTATACAGCACAGAACGGCTCGAAGATGGTCCGCATGTACCGCGTGGAGTCGGCGTCTGAGGTCAGCGCCGTTCATAGCAAAACGCACCGTCTACGAGCAGCACCGCGTCGCCCGCTTCGAAGTCTAGAGCCGACGGATCCACGCCATACGACCCGGCGCTCATTGACGGCGCGTCGAGCGCGTCCGAGGCTTCCAGCGCGTCATCCTCGCACTCCTCCCACCTGCTGACCTCGCACTTGATCTCTGATCCGTGATGCAGGTTGCCTTGGGGCAGGTGCCCACTACCTAGAGGGAGACTGATCGTGACAACCGATATGCCGTCTTCGTTGTCGACGGCTAGGGCACCGCCGTGCTTGTCAACCATATGCTTGATGAGGGCATAGTCCAGCACCACACCGCCGGGGGCATCGGTCTCACTGGACAGGGACCCAAACTCGGTAATGTAAAAGCTGATGATACCCTTGCAGGTGAAGACGACTCGTGAATCCGTGTACGAGACAGCGACTCGGACAAGCCTGGCGTCAGTGCATCCGCAGCCGCGACCAGCGCAGCTCACCCGCTGTGATATCTGGTCGCCATGCGCAGGACAGTGACGGTGAGCTTCTCCCATGCTTGCCGGTCAATGAACACGGGGTGGTCGGTCAGGTCGCAGTCAATCTCGAGCCGTCCGTTCGACTTCTCAATCGCCTTGGTGAACATGGAGCTGATGTCTCTCGTGAACACTCCAACGTTGGTGCAGATGAAGTTGCCCGTCTCGGGTGTGTGGTGCGTCACACTCACTTCGACGAGTGTGCCGACGAGCGAACGCAGGCGATCGATGTTCCGCTTCGCGAGCCTCAGCAGCCTGGTCCCAGAGCCCGTCGTTATCTCGTGCTTCAGGTCGTCCAGCGGCCCCGCGATGAGGCCTATCGGGGTCATGAGCTCGTTGGCGACGTTGGCAAGGAGCTGGTTCTTCGCCCTGTCGATCGTCGCGAGCTGCTCGATGCGGCTCTGGTCGGTGCGCTGGCTCATGGTCCTGTCCAGGAACGAACCCAGCTGCAGGCGCAGCGAGTCGACGAACTTTTCCGCGGCGGGGCTGAATTCTTTGAACAGCAGGCCAACCAGGAAGACGCAGTTCGGGAACCCGGTCTCTGCGTTTCGCGCGATGGGGATGACGGCTGCGGTGGTCGGCAGCTCTTGGCCGTCACGGGGCTCGAAGCCCTGTACGATCTTCGTGCAGTCCGCGATGAAGACGGGGCGGCGGGTGCGCAGAGCTGTCTCGACGGGCCAGTGAGTCGCGGCATCCACCACGGTCATCGACCCGCGCTCCTCGGCCGCCCCTTCCCAAGCTCCGTCGACATTTGTCTCAAGGGTTATTGACAGCGATGCGGGCGCAAGAGGGTGGTCGCATGGCGCGCGCACGGCACCCGTGTGTGTGAGGGCTATCTGCGCTGAGCCCTCGGCCACCCTGCGTTCGATATTGTAGAGTATCGCAAACGACACGTCGATGACACCGTCTCGCATGACACCGAGGACGACCTTTGCAAAGTCGTCCACTGTCCCAAGTTGTCTCGGTTTGTTGGGGGCTTGGTCCACCGGCGTGCCAGCCGACGGGATGGTAGTGACGACGAAGCCGTCTTCCACCAATGTCTGCGCGAGGTTGTACATGCCGAAGGTGAACTCGATGCGGAGCGGTGCCAACAGCGGCTTGCCAATCCAAGCGTCAAGAAGCCGAAGCGCATCGGGCGACGCGCACTCGGCGAGCGAGTGCCCGTGGACGCACCTGCGCCACGCGGCGTTCCCCCATGTCGGGGCTCTGTGTGTGTCCCAGTCGGTCGGGAGAACGAAGGCGGGGTGGGGATATCGCTGCCGTCAGCCCAGTCGCCGCTCGAACACTCGCGTCAAGGAAGTCGTACGGCACTCGTATGGGTTGCTCGGCCGATATCATCGTCGCTGATGGCCGTTATCTCAACAGCCGAGGCAAACTCAAAGGGTGCAAAGAGCGTTGGAATCCTGTGATCAGCAGTGCCGTGGATGGCGAGATGGCATTTCTTCGACGCAGCTCCACGCTCCAGTTAGCTACCCATCGAACGTGTCTCGTCCACACAAACAGCGCGCATGCATGGTCCGCAGCGCGACGCGGTATGGCGCATTGCAGGGGCCACATGGCAGAATGTGCCAGTCTCCCGGTAGGGGTGTGGAGCTGAAGCGAGGCTGAGCGGGCCGTTGCCGTCCACCGGGTCAGAACAGAAAGCGAGTAAGCTCCGGTCGGGGCTGGCGTGGTGGCGGGGTGCGCGACGAGGAATGCGCGGGCCGGAGTTCACAAAGCCGTCTCCGCTGGGACGAGCACGTGACCTGGTCAGAGGAGGGTCAGTACAAGGTGTCTTTGAGGAGATCAACGGCTGAGACTCGGTCTTGGACCAGCTCTTGAATCTCGGTGAAGCAGACAAGACGAAGAGAAACGAAAGACGCTGCAGCAGGAGACGAAGAGAGACGAAGGCCCGAGCAGGAGTTGTTCGCACGTCGGGGACTTGTCCGAGGGGAGGATTGGTCCCGCGGTGTGGAGTCGCGCATTGCAAACTCAGGGGTGGGCCTGATAAGATCATCTGATCGGGGGGCGATCAGATGACCACACCCACAACCCATGACCTCAGCAAGGTCCCAGAAGCCCACACGACCACGCAGCCATGCACCAGTGCACCCAGACACCCAGCGCGTCACTTGACTCGCAGTGCGACTTATCTTTGTACCATTCCTCGACTTACTGACATGATAACGGACAACGCCCGATACCCCGACCCCTCGCGGAGCATCCCGCCCAAGGTCCGCCTCGACGGCGACCGCGTCCACAACGGCTGGGACCTCGATGACCTCGACATTGAGGGCAACGAGGGAGGACGTGTACGTGCTTCTCGCCACCGCCAGCTGACCGCAGATACCCAACGAACACCTGGCGTGGCTGCCGTCTCTGCCCGCGAACGCGCCCATCGACCTGATCCGCAAGGTGTACGAGCGCGACGGCGTCGTGCACCTGCGGGGCCTGCTGCCGCGGGAGGAGGTGCTGAACGTGCGCCGGCGCTTCTTCGAGTACGTGCAGCACACGGGCGTGCTGCGCGACGGCACGGCGCCCGTCGACGGCGTGTACAGCGGCGTGTTCGGGGCGCCCGACGGCGAGGACCCGCTCGCCGAGTACCGCACCGGGGCCAACTACGAGCGCTTCGTGCGCGACTTTGTCGGCCACCCGCTCATCGCCGACATGGCCGCCCGTATCAAGTGCGACTGGAAGCAGCCGTGGGCGTTCCGCCAGCAGGTTCTGCGCACCAACCTCCCCGGCTCCCGCCGGACCGCGACGCGCGTGCACTACGACCAGATGTGGGTGGCGAGCACACCGCGCGCTGACAGAAGGTACCTCCGCGGCATGGAGCCGGACGCCCTCACGGCGTGGATCCCCATCGGCGACATTTCCCCCGTCGGCGGCGGGCTCATGTATCTCGAGGACTCGGTCGCGCTCGGCACAGAGATCGAGAACCTGTTCAAGAAGATGAACGCGGACCTGCCCGAGGAGGCGCAGCTGGACGCGTTTAACTCGAATGTGGGTCTCACCGGGTTCTCGGCTGACGGCAGATGCTGAACGGCGGCGGGCTCACGACCGACTGCAACATGTTCGCGCACAGCACGCGGCGGCGCTGGCTCGTCGCCGACTACGAGGCGGGCGACGTCGTCTTCCACCAGTGCTGCCAGGTGCACTGCAGCGCGAACAACGAGGACCCTGAGGGGCGCATCCGCTTCTCCACGGATGTGCGCTTCGCGGACAAGAAGGCGTCCTTCGAGGAGCGGTGGTGGTAGAGCATGAGCAAGATGAATCAGAAGTACAACAAGTCCGTGCACAAGCATGCACTCATGGCAGCAGCCCCGAGGCCGAGCTCGCCACTGAGCCGGGCGGCGGAGAGCGGCGTGGGCGCCGCGCAGGAACGGTCGACATGCGGGCCCACACGCTGAGTGGCTCGGGGTCGCGGCGGTCGCGTGCGAACTGGAGCTGCGCAGACGTGCGCGAGTGCGGGTACGACTCATCGACGTCGAACGACTCAGGCGTGTTGAAGCACAGGCTGTACCTGAGTGGGTGGAAGTTGAGCGCGAGGTTTTCGTACACCTCGTGCGACGAGATCCTGCCGTCAGCCCCGTGGTCAGCTGACAGCACTTACCATCTCGCCGGCGGTGGCCGGTGGCGCCCCGGCTCGAGCAGCTGAAGCTTCGCAGCGAGCTCGGGCGCGTACCCCTTTGCCTCGAGGATCTTCTGGCGGAGGTCTGTGAGGCGCGCTCGCACTTCTGTGAGCTCCGCGGCCTCTTCGCGGGCGTACAAGCCCTGGACTGTGCGGAAGACGTAGTCGTCAATCTGGCGCCCGTCCCGCCACATGCGCAGGCGGTAGCGGAAGCGCTCCGAGACGCTGTTCCGGATTGCGCCCGGGAACCGCGCAAACGGAGCGGGGAGGCGGCCCACGTCCTCGGCGTCGGACAGGTGGGCGAGGTACTGGCCCCAGAAGTCTGCCTCCCAGTGCAGGCGCGCGGAGAGGCGCGCGTACCGCCCCGCCGTTGCGGCGAGGGGCGCGGCGAAGGCGGCGCGGAGGTCGGCGGCCTCGACCGCGGTCGGCGCGCGCACGCCCCCGTCCGCGCCAACGACCGGCGCCAGGTCCCACGCCGCGTGCAGCGCGAGCGCGGCGCGGCGCAGGTCGTGCCAGTCGGCCACGAGCTGGCGGAAGCCGTTCACGAGCGCCGCGCGCGGCACCTCGTGCTCGCCCCCGCCGTCGTGGTACAGGAAGCTCGTGAAGAAGAGCGGAGGGCGGCCGGCGCGCCAGAGCCGCGCGCACACCTCGCCCGCCCGGACCTGGTAGCGCACGACGCGCACCAGCCGCCCACCCACGCGCTCTACGTGCGTCCACCCCCGCCCCGCCGGCGCCGCCTTCACCGCGAAGTCGCACCGCCCCATCCAGTCTGGAAACTCGGCCCACGGTGCGCGGTACCCGTTCAGCGGCGACATGCTGATGTTTGAAGACTGCAGTGAGTTGTTCGCCGGTCTTTGTACGGTGGACGAGCGCGCTAGCGCGCGAGCTAATTCGTGGTTGCGGACGGGCCCGCGATCGCTGGGTCTATTGCGGCTAAGCCCATTGACACCCAATGCATCTGCACCACGCTACTGTTCCGGCTTGGATCCGCCGTCGTCGGCCCTGAACACGCCCGTGTCCTCGTCGGACGGCTCGTGCGGCCGCCCCCACGCTTCCTTGTAGCGCGGGGGCAGGATAAGCGGCTCGCGGCGCCGCGGCGGCAGCGCGTCCTCCGCGTCCTCGGCGTACTGGACGAGCGGGGAGGGCGGCGGCGAGGCCCGTGAGCTCTCCGCCGCGCTCGGGGCGGATGCGCTCGGCGTCGACTTGGGCTCGGACTTGGGCTCTGGCTCCGGGAGCGGCCCGGCGTGGGAGCTCGCCGAGATCGCGTTCACCGTCGTGGCCTGGTCCGAAAGCGAGACGTTGCTGAACGACATGTCGCTGCGCATGACTGGGGCGAGCACGGGAGGGTCGATCTTGTAGTCAGGTGCAGGCTCGTGGACGAGTGCCGTGTCGTCGATGACGCTGGCGTTGTCGTCGGCCGCGCTCGCTCTTCGGCGGCGCCACACCCACCATGCCCCGAAAAGGAGCAGCAGCAGGCCGCAGACGCCACCGACCACACCGCCCACGATCGCGCCGGTTGGGGAACTGCTTTTGCGCGGCTCGGCTGTAGCATCCCTCGACGTCTCTGCGGATGGGATGGTCTCGGTTGCTGGGGTGGTGGCGTTCTTGTTCTCCTCCGCCGGCGCAACGGCGTCTCGTTTCCTGCAGTCAGCACTATCAGAGAGCTTGCTCACCTGAAGAACGAGTATGAGGTGACGCCACCTACGTTGCACAGTGCCGTTTTGTTACCGTCACCACCCATGCTCAGGTTATACTTGACAGTAGGGTCCAAAGGGAACACGAGAAAGGTTTCACTACGAACCTCGGGCCTGTGACTGCTAACCAACAGATAGCCCAGCTTATTGTTGTAGTTACTCCATCCCCACCACGCGGGGGCAGGCTTCACTGCGGTGTAACAGCTGAAGGGCTCGCCAAGAGGACCTGTGATGTTGACCAATGTTGTGTTCGCGGGGATGTCGTAGGTGACCTCGGTATAAGTGCGGAGCTGAATACCGTTGTCGATGATGCCCCAGTCTATGCCGTTGTGGGATTTAAGGAGATTCACCCTGTGGTCCTCAATGTTGAGGTAGTCGCCGGACTCAAACTCATGGATAGTAAACCGCTCCCCGAGCTTTCCTGACACCACGACTGGGTCCGTGACGGATTCCATGTCCTCCAGAGAGGATCTGCTTGTAAGCGCCAACGCAGCCTGTCACTGACGCTTGAGTGAGCACTGGAACTTCGAACTGGAACTGGTTGAAGGTGCTGTTCACTCGGAGTGCGATCTCGCCGTGGACGACGTGTTTGGCGAACTCCAAACCCGCCATCGATCCAAAGATCGCGTCGACCGAGGCATTCTCTTGGAATGTCGCGTTCGCTATGGGGTCATCTCCCAGACGGACAGTGGCGAGGGGCTGAGACCTGTGGATGTCCATCGCGTCTGGTGTATATAGCAAGGAGCCCGTGTAGTTGAACGCGGTGCCGATAAACCTAGCTCCCAACCCGATCGATCGGCCGAAGTATGTTCTGTCGAGCAAGCCGGTGGTTTCATTGTACGAGTATCCGCCGGCAAGTTGGCAGATGGGCGAGAGTCCGCCGACCTCGAGGAAGACGGATGTGTTGAAGTCCGCGCCGAGGGCGACGGTAGCGCCGAGAACTAGTCGCCAAACCGGCCACATAGTGAGAATGAGTGCAGAGGTGACATGGGTGAACGCGTTCGACAGTAAAAAGTGTGTGTTGGTGGGGTGCGTCTCGTGGTGCTACGGCCTGCCCCTCTTGGCATGTGGTGAACTGTGGTTAACGGGCTGTGCCTCGCGGATACGACGAGGGATGCTGTGTCAATCTCGGCGTAAGGTTAGGCTTTCGGGTGCACATTGGTCAATCAAAGACAGCCGTGCAGGGCGCGTTTCAGTCCGGCAGCGCAGGTGCGTGGGATGAATGGAACTATCGGCATTCAGTTGCAGCCTAGCCCCCTGACGGTGAGCACATCACTGGCGGGCCAGCAGAGTCGGATATGCTCAACAAGCATCAAGAGTAGTCGACGAAGGTTTGGTGAGGAGAACAACGCGTCGTCGACCTCTACGGCACGTGACCGGATGGCCATCGGCCGAACCGGCCGACTCGGCTGTACCAAGTTGCCGTCCTTGCCCACTTAAGAGACCGAACTCGGCTCGAAGGCAACCTCACCATCACATATGCGCCGTCCACTTCTGCAGCTCGCCGGGCAGTCCACCCGCTCCGCCCCGCGTCTGACACGATCGACGTCTTCCAAAGCATCCGACCTCGTCTACACTCATGAGCGCGACGCCCAATTCACGCGCGGGCTGCGGTCGTTCTTCGAGTACCGCGATCTCGGCATCAACGACGCAACGAAGGGCGCGGTCGCAGCCCACGTCATCCGCGCGGTGCCGGGCACCCATGCTGAAGGTGTGCCGCATCGGCATGACACGACCTTCCAGATGGTCTATGTGCTGAAAGGCTGGGTCGAGTTCGAATACGAGAAGCCCGGCAGCGCAGAGCCGGTCAAGGTGCGGCTCGAGAAGGGCTCGTCCGTCTACCAGCTGCCGCACATCCGGCACCGGGAGGTCGCGCACTCTGACGACGTCGAGATGCTCGAGATTGTGCTGCCAGGAAACTTTGGTACGGAAGAGGTGCCATCGGTCCAGTAACTATGAAGCTTCATCCTCGATCTCCAGGTCGCCAACGCGGAACGTGCCGCCGCGGCGGTCGTCGTACTCGCTCGAGTCGTGGTAGTCCTTCACCCGCGTCCGGACATACTCCAGGCCGGTCACGGGATTGGTTGTCTTGCGGTCGTGGTGCAGGCCCACGCGCCGCAGGAGTGGTGAGTCGGCGGGCGTGATGTCGACGTCGTTGCCGGGACGGACGAAGTAGAACAGGCCCTGGCGCTTCAGGTGGGCCTGGTCCTCGGGTGGGCGCGTCACGCGGTGCACGGTGCTCTTCAGGTACCCCTCGCTCCAAAAGGAGAGTGTGTCACCGACATTGCAGATGATGCCGTTGTCGACGGGCGGCACGTAGCGCCACTCGCCAGAGCCGGTCTTGACCTGCAGGCCCGCGATGTCCTGGGACCACAGCAGCGTCAGCGAGCCGAAGTCGGTGTGCGCGCGCGACCACGTCCGCTCCACAGACTCGTCGTCTGCGAGCGACCGAGGGTGGTACAGCATGTACCGCAGGTGGTCCTCGGACGGGTCCTCGTATTCGTGTCGGGACGAGAAGTAGTCCTCTGGCAGCTCGAGGATGAGGGCGAAGAGGCGGAAGACCTTGGCTGCGAGGTCAAGCGATTTCTATATCAGCCGCGTCCCAGGGCTGACTTACCCTCGAGAAAGCTTCGATTTCGTCCCTGAAAGGGTCCAGATGCGGGTGGAACGGTTCATGTTCGTTGGACTTGATGAACTTGGGCACATTCAGAGTCTCGACATTGTCGCGGACCTGCGTGCCGCGGACTGTTTTCTCGTTGGGCCGCTTGTACCCGAAGTAGTTGCCCTTGGAGAAGTCGACGAGGTACCGCTCCTGCTCCTTGTCCTCGGTGGGTAGGTCGAAGAAACTCTGGCCGATGTCGTATTGTCGCTGCACCTCGGTTGGCTCGAAGCCGGTGTTGATCAGCGAGAAGAAGCCGGTGTCGCGGATTGCCTCGTCAAGCTCGCGAGCGAGGGTTTCTTTACCGCCGGGCTGGTCCCACTTGGCGAAGTCGAGCGTCTTGATGTCTGCCCATGGCAAAGCGGTCTTGGTCTTCTGCGGGCGAGTCCACTGGGGCAACGGAACGGCGACGGGCATGGTGTCATGGGGAGCACCAAGATCTGAGAGCGCTATATAACCGAGTCTGAGCCGGCATTTGCGCGCTGCATGTCCGTGTGCGGGCATGCCTTGGGCCCCGCCACGATGGTGCACAGACTCCGCCATATGGCGCAAGAGTGCTTAGCGTGTCTTGGTGCCCACTTGGCGACGGTGCCCGCAAATAACAGTGCGCTGGGGCGAGGATTGCGCCATCGGGCGGCGCAATGGTGAGCTGATAACGGCTATCGGCGATTTCCTGATATCGCATTCCGGCTATCCGAGAGTCAAAATTCCTCGCTATAAGTGCAAACCTGCTCCGAGTGTGGCATGCATCCCCAACAGCAAGATGGCTTCAACTCCCTCAGCTCCCTCCACTGCAAGCTTGAGCGACCGGAAACAGGATGACAGCTCCGAGAAGGATGTGCAGGTCCGGGTCTCGGTTTCGGCCGCTGAATACGACGAAGCGGCCCTGAAAAGCGGGCACAAGAAGTTGGACCGGCGGCTGCTGTACTGGTACTGCTTCGTGTACCTCATCATGCGCATTCACGTCGGGAACATCAGCAACACGGCGATCATGAACGTGGAAGAGGGCACCGACATCAAGACGCAGCTGGGCAACCTGACGTCGACGCAGTGGGCGTGGGCGCTCAGCTGCTTCTACTACCCGTACATGTTCCTCGAGCCGTTCTCGACCCTGGCGCTGCAGCGGTTCACGCCGCGATCGTGGATGAGCCGCATCATGCTGACGTGGGGCGTCATCTCCATGTGTCAAGGTGCGACGCAGAACTATGCCGGCATCGTCGCCTGCCGCGTCCTGCTCGGTGCAGCTGAGGCTGGCTTCTACCCCGGTGTCATCTACCACCTCAGCTTTTACTACTCGCCCGACTCCCTCCCGATGCGCATCGGCTTCTTCTACGCTTGCGGCATGTTTTCCGGTACGATCAGCGGCCTGTTGGCGTATGCCATCAGCTTCATGAACGGAGTCGGCGGTCTCGCTGGTTGGCGCTGGCTATTCATTCTTGAGGGCGTCCCTGCGATCTTCTGCGGCATCGTGACGCTGCTGATCCTCCCCAACTGTGAGTTGAGAGCACCTCATGAACAGCACTAACGTAGATCCCGAAAACACGGTGTTCCTGTCAGAGGAGGAGAAGGTGGCAATTAAAGGCCACTTGGCGACCGACGCGCCGTCAATGGACGAGAGCTTCTCGTGGGCGCAGGTCAGGGCGCTGCTGAAGTCCCCGTCCTTCGTCCCATTCACGCTCACCTGGATCACGCACGGCATCGGCGGCTGGGGCATCTCGTTCGTTCTTCCGTCCGTTATCTACGAGCTGGGCATGTCGAACACGGCGATCGCCCAGGTCATGACCATGCCGCCGTACACGCTCGTTTTCGTCTTCCTGCTGTCGCTGGCATTCCTTGTTCAGAAGAAGGTCATAAATGCTTGGGTTGCAGGACTCATCCTCGAGGTCGGCCAGATCGTGTGCTACATCTTGCTCCTCACGGTCAAAAACTCGGTCGCGAAGTACATGTTCGTCATGATCGCGACTGCCGCCGGGCAGAGCTTTTTCCCTATCATGTGGCCTGAGCGCATCCGTGCGGCTAAGGGAACGACGGGGGCTGGTCTCGCCATCGGCATGACAAACGTGAGTGTTCCTACTATCCAACAGCGCTGACTTCAGGCTGCGTGTCAGCTCATGGGCATTGTCGGACCGCAGATCTACAACCTGAAGTTCGGGCCGACGTACCGGGTCAGCTACACCGCTTCTATCGGCTTGTTGTGCGGCACCGTCGTGGCAGTGCTGATCACGTGGTGGACCGTGGCCCGCTCACGGAAGACGGAAGACGTCGAGCGCGGCACCGAGGACTCTGGGGAAAACAAGTAGATAGTACATGAGCATCCGGCATCTCTATGGAATCACTAGCTAAGCCTCCATGGGCATGTTCTGCCACTTGCGAATCGCGTGTCCCTTCCAGATGAGCCCGACCAACATGAGGCCGCCGAAGCCGACAAGGACGGCGCCCATGCCGCAGAAGCACGCCATCCAGCCGCGCGTCTCGCCCCACTTCATCGTGAAGAACGGCACGGCAAAGCCCCACAGGTACTTCCAGAAGTTGAAGACGGCCTGCGTGTCCATGCCGGCCGTGAGGTACGTCTCGAGGACGTACGTGAGGATGACGGTCGTGACGCCGCTGAGCGCGAAGAAGTTGACGGCGCCGCCGACGATGAAGCACATCCAGTGCAGCTGGTACTGCACGCAGAGGCCGCACAGGAGCTCGCCGACGAACATGAGCGGCAGCAGGGGCAGCCCGGCCCACAGGCGGTCCTCGGGGATGCGGCGCCCATGCTTGCGCTCGAAGTACGCGACGATCATGTCCGACACGTGCCCTCCGGACCACTTGCCGAGCACGCCGCCAACGCCGAAGCCGAGGAAGGCGGCACCGAGTGGCACGACCGCGAACGAGTACGGCGGCTTGTCGAAGATCTGCGGGAAGACGACAGTCGGCGCGACGGAGAGGAAGGCGAGGCACATTCCGTAGTAGAACGACGGCACGGTGATGACAATGTAGTGGATCATGTAGATCGGGGACCAGCACAGCGGCCAGAAGCGGCGCCAGTCCGTGTGCGGCATGAACGCGGGCCCGACATAGCCTGCGCGCTTGTGCTCGACGACGACGTCCTTCCTGTCGTCGACCACCTCGACGACGTCCGTGTTCTCCTCCCAGTTCCACATCGTCTCGGGGACGAAAAAGAGCACGAGCAAGAACTGCAGCCCAGCGAGGCCGAGGTTGAACCAGAACAGGTTGCGCCACGAATGCTTCTCGACGATGGCGGCTGCGAAGATCGGCACGATGACCGGGCCGATCACGACGGCGACACCGAAGATGCTCATCTTGGAGCCGCGCACTTGTGGCACGTAGATGTCCGCGATCGACGCGGGCGGGATCGTCTGCGACCAGCTGCACACGACGCCGGCCATGATGCGTGCCACGACGAAGCACGCGTAGTTCTTCGACAGGGCCTCCCAGATGCACACGGGAATGAACAGCAGCGAGCCGATCAGGTACACCGGCCGGCGGCCCCACGAGCGGCTCAGCGGGTTCCACAGCAGCGATCCAACGCCACACCCGAGGAGGTTGTAGCCGAGCGCGTTCGCAATGTCTCCGGGCTCGACGCCGAGCGACTCGCCGACCTCGCTGATGTCAGCTGGCAGCTCTGTGACTTACGCACCCAAAGGAGACGTTGCAGATGGCGATCGCAAAGTTTGCGAGGCAGCCGGCGTACGCCAGCGACAGGACGATGCCCATCTTGCGCAGCGGCGAGAACGCATTGATGGGGTGGTTGGGCGGCAGCGTCGGGTCGCGGCCCTTGCCAACAGGCTGTACCTCTTCCACATGTGTCGACATTCTGCTCCACGGGTAGTACCATGCTCGCTCCTCTGTTTTTATACATCTAGGCAGTTGCCCGACAATGGACGAAAATAGACACCACAGGATCCACCTGACGGCATGTGCAGGTGTCCGGGGTCCGGGCACGTTGGTCAGCAGGTGGGCAGTGTGCGTGCGGCGCGTGTGCAGCGTGCTCGTATAGAACACTCCACGGGGACGGGCCCGCCGGCCCCTCGGGGTAACCAAACGATCAGGGCGGTCGGGCCGGCGACCTCGGCGTCGGACATGGCCGAGGACGCGGCGCGTGCGGTCCACGCTGCTGCCACGTGGGGGTGACATCCCCACCGCGTTCCAGCGTTCCTCAGTGACTGCTTCGAGTGACTCCCACGATCCCACGAGAGGGTATATCCATGCTTAGCTCTGCACTGGCTTCTGTGGAGCGGCCGAAGCTTCGATTGACTGCGACATGACTAAGAGATAAGATTCCATTCGCACAGTGGGGCGCTGATTGAATCTTGGGGTGCCAAGGCCGAAACGCTGCTGCCGTGGGCCCCTGGCGCGAGAGCCAGCGGCCCGGCGCACCCGGCGGCGTCTGCTGGATCCTCCTGATGTTCCTGCAATCCGCCTGATCGGGGCCTCAGCAACCCAATCACTTATCGTGGCTTCGATCCTCTATCAGATGACCCCGAGCGGTCCGCCGGCGTGACGCCTACATAAGAGGCTGCGGCCTCGCGGGCCCTAGTGCAGTCCCCAGCACCAAGCTCCTCATTCCACCCTGCAGCAACATGCAGTCGAGCCAGGTCATTGTACTCGGCGGCGGCGTCGCGGGCATCTCGCTCGCGCGCACCCTCATCAACGAACACAACATCACCGACATCCTCCTGCTCGAGGCGCGTTCCGAGCTCGGCGGCCGCGCATACACCGAGACACTGGTCAACAACGCCACCGGCGACGCGACGACGGTCGAGAAGGGGTGCAACTGGATCCAGGGCCCGGGCAAGGAGCCCATCCTCGAGCTCGCCGAGAAGTGGGGGCTGCAGACGGCGCGAACCAACTACTCGGACTCGGCGTGGTGGTACGACCACTTCCTCGACGAGCAGGAGCAGGCCGTGTTCACGGAGGGTTACGACAACTACATCGAGAATGCGCCCGGCTACTCTGGTGAGCTCTAGCGCTGAACAGCGAAGGCGCCGCTGACGCCAGAATGGCGCGAGAGCAACAGCCTCGTGGACCTGTCTGTGCGCGTCGCGACGAGCATCATGGACTGGATTCCCGTCACGCCCCTGCAGAAGGCGTACGAGTACTGGAACATCGACTTCACCTTTGCGCAGCCGCCCGAGGACTGCAGCTTCGCCAACGCTTTCAGCCAGGAGGCCGGCATCGAGAACGAGGTCGATGACTTTGTCATCGACCAGCGCGGGTTCAAGCACATCTTCGTGCAGGAGGCCAAGGAGCTGTTCGGCCAGGAGCTCAACGACGCGCGCCTCCACCTCGACACCACCGTCAAGCAGATCGACTACTCGGGCGACCAGGTCGTCGTGCGCACGGATAAGGGCGAGTTCGCCGCGCCGCACGTGGTGTCGACCTTCAGCGTGGGCGTCCTGCAGCACCAGGACGTAAACTTCACGCCGCGCCTGCCGGACTGGAAGAAGGAGGCGATCTTCACGTTTGCAATGGCGACGTACCAGAAGATCTTCATCCTCTTCGACCGCAAGTTCTGGAACGACGAGCAGGTGAGTCAACACACTGGGGTGACGGTAACGCTGACGCCAGTTCATCATGTACGCGGACTCGGCCGAGCGCGGGCGCTACACGGTATGGCAGAACGTGAACGCCTTCATCAACTCGACCGCGAATGTCATCATGGTGACCGCGGTCGACACGTTTGCGCGGCGCAACGAGGGGCTCAATGATGCGGTGATCCAGGAGGAAGCGATGGGAGTCCTGCGCAAGATGTACGGGGCCGACGTGCCTGAGCCGCTTGACATTGTGGTCCCGCGCTGGCACCAGGACCCGCTGTTCAGGGGCTCGTACTCCAACTGGCCACTCGGTGTCCTGGACGAGCACCACGCCAATCTCGGCCAACCGGTTGTCAAAGGCGACGCTTGGATCCACTTTGCCGGCGAGGCGACGAGCTACGAGGCGTTCGGGTACGTGAACGGCGCATGGGAGTCGGGCATCAGCACCGCAAACGCGATCGGGCAGTGCATCAACAAGGGCGACTGCCCTGATGCCAAGATATATGATGCGCTCAAGACGTGCCCGCAGGAGAGCAGCCTGCGCCGCCGCGGCAGCGGCAGTGACGCGCGGGCGCCCCGTCGCCACCACCGCGGGCCGCGGGGCGGTAGATAGATGTTATCATGCATCGCATCGGAATGTCATGTGACTGAGGCGGGCTGGCCGCGACTTGTTCCGTCGAGATCTGGTTGTGTGACTGGTCACTTGATCAGTGGCGTCTTGGCGTTCTCTCGTCTCGACGCCCGCCCAGCGCGGCCAGCAGGCTTATAAAGCCCTCTCTGCGAGCGCCGTCCCCACACAATGTTCAACCAGACTCACAACATGGCCACCATCGAAGCATCCCGCCTCTTCCCCACCGCGACGAGCGACAAGGACCACGACAGCGCGCTCGCGTCGTCGCCCGAGACCGAGGGCGGCGGCTTCCGCAACTTTGTGCGCCGCGTCTCGCACTCGTTCACGCAGAAGGCCGACCCGGCCGACGTCGAGAAGCTCGTGCAGATGGGCTTCCCGCGCGGGCTCTCTGAGCGCCAGCTCGGCGCATGCGGCGGCAACGTCAAGCAGGCCGCCGAGTACATGGTGCACGCGGCCCACCCGCCTGGGCCCAAGGAGGACCAGTGGAACCACCCCGACTGCCCCATCTGTGTCCGCGAAGCGAACAACGTCCGCATTGCCAACGCCCGCGCCCCGTCCCTCGGCAACGTCCTCGAGCGCATCCGGTCGCGCGACTCGGCCGGCAAGGACCACGAGCCGACGCACGAGCGCCGCGGCTCTGTCGGCGCAATGCTGCGCCGCCCGTCGATCTCTGCGGCTCTCGCTCGCATGACCTCGCGCGACGTGCAGTCGGTGAACCCCAACCACATCAGCCCGAACCACTGAGCGAGGGAGCAGGAGTCCGCAGGCAAGCAAGACGGTAACGCAGAGCAGCGAGCAGTCCCGAATGTGCATATCCAATAGTAGCGTATAGTCATAATGCAAGTGTTGTAAAGGCTGCTGAAGGGAGTCGCCACCGATTGCAGGAGCAGCGGCGGGTGGCTGACATCATGGAATCAGGGGCGTCGATCCTCCAACCCCGGGTCTGGGACGTCTGGGACGTCTGGGCATGGAGCGCCCGCGGCTTGGCGTCGGACCCGCGTACCCGCGTCGGAACAAACCGTCGAGTGGAAGAGCAGAGCGGAAGCAGTCGGTGGAGGCGCGGAGGTTGCTGCGAGTCCGTCGCCACCGGCCGCGATGCATGGCGAATGCATGTGACCTTGCATTCGAGTTGTTGCCACCGGCGCGGTGCAATCTTATCGCCGGCGGGCGGTTCAGGCAGAACTGTGCAGCGCCTCGTGAGCGGGAACGCGACGATGTGCGAGACGATTGGCTGTGCATGTGCGGCGTACGGCGTGCGGCGTCCGGGTCGGCGTCGGAAGCGAGGGAAGCGACGGTGCATTGTTGCAGGATCGCCGGATCGCAGGGACGATGGGCAGGCTGTGCTAGCGATAAGGATCGCATCGCATCGCCCCGCAGCCGCTGCCATCGGAGAGGCAATGGTCCGAGCGAGCACCGCTCTGTCGCAGTGGCTGACGCTCGGGCGGTCACATGACCCCTTCCGAGGAGCGTAAATAGCTCACGGCAGCCCTCACAGCAGCCCTCCAACGTGCGTGCGCACGCCGGATCTCGGCTACCTCGGCTCACTCACCCCTCTAATCAGCGGAGCTATTGTTGCACTGGCCCGCAGCGCCGCGCGCGGTGTGTTGCAGCCTCGCCGCGTCGCAGCCGTCACAGCACGGCCTAAATAAGTACCGGTGCTCTGACACTGCATCTAACCCCTCTCGACTCTTGACACTTGACACATCACACACCACCATGACCGTCCTCGAACCACCACAGGGGGCCATGCGCTCAGTCGCCCCCGCCTACTCCTTCTCCCTCCTCACCCAGACACCCGAGTCCGAGCAGCCCCCCGTCAACCCCGAGACCCACCTGCCCTCCGCCTTCCGCGTCGGCAACCTAGACACGAAACCCGTCGTCACCGTTCCTGAGCTCGTGCAGCACCTTACGTTCCTCGCCTGCCTCCACCGCCTGCAGCAGGATGTCCGCGAGTGCCCGACGCCGGACGGCACCCAACTCGCCGGTGACGTCAAGTGGGCCGCCTTCTGTGAGCGCGCCGCGTTGCGCTTCGAGGAATGGGCCCTGGGACGGCGGCAGTGGAGCTCCACATCGCGCAGCGACCTCGACGGCGTCGACATCGACATCCTCATGGTGTGGCACACGTACATGCTCAACCCGACCGACTTTGACGGCGACCGGTGGCGCCTCGGGCTCAAGATTCCCGACGCGTTCCCTCTTGCCGAGGTCGTCGAGCGCATCGACAAGGCAACCTACGTCTACCAGCCGCACCAGCTCGTGCCGGTCGCGCCCGGCAAGGACGAGAAGGGCGACACGCACTTTGTTCCTCCGCCACCAGCATACGAGACGCACGCCCGGTCGCTGATCGAGATTCATCCGCGGGACACCAAGGTCAAGGTCAGGTGCTACTTCTGCCGGAAACGCTACGAGGTTCCCCTCGTGGGCAAGCCCGACTCTCCCGGCTACGCCACTACGAAGATGCAGGTGCGCTGCACAAACTGCTACAAGACGATCACACACGAGAAGCTGAAGATCCGACGGCTGTGCGACGACCTTGCGGCCGCCCGAGCAGGCGGGAAGAGTCTCGCGGGGATCAGCGACATCAAATTCCGTCGGGAGTGCGAGAAGGTGTCCCAACAGCTTGGAGAGGCTGCCTGGTCTGCCTGGTACACCAGCCCGACGCAGATCGGCGACTACATGGGCTGGTCCTTCGGCCTTATCCGGACGCATCTTCTCGCGCCGGCTATCAAGGACCGCAAGCTCTTGGCCCTGCGCGACAAGCGTTACTGGGGCACGAAGCCGAGCGAGTTCCGCAGGAATATGCGTGCGTCTCTGTCCGCCATCAGCAAGGCGTACGCCGACACGGAGCTGTTCTCGAGCCTGAACCTGGCGGCTGCCGTGCAGCGGCAGGCATCGTTCATATCCAACATGGAGCGCATCGGCTGGCTCAATATTGAGCGCTGGAACCGCGGCGAATTCTACCTGCTGCAGAAGGCGGCGGCGCGCTATCATGCGTTCCTGGACCTGGTGTGTGCACACCCCGGGGCGTTCCTGTCGCCGACGCTAGACATCGACTTGGCGTGGCACACGCACCAGCTCCAGGGGAGCAAGTACGTGCGCGAGACGCAGAAGCTTGTGGGCCGGCTGCTGAACCACGACGACAAGGTTGCGGACGTGCGGCTTAAGATGGCATACGACGACACAGCCGAGCTGTGGGCGCGGCGCTTCGGCGTGCCGTACAGCGGGTGCGGCTGCCCGCTGCCGCGCAAGGCCGAGGAGGGCCTGCGGCGCAACCACTCGAAGCAGTTCAAGCGGGACACGGGGATGAAGTTCTGGAAGCTCGCGTCGCAGCGCCGCCAGTCGGTTGACCTTGGCCAGCACTTCGTGAAGCGCCTCCTCGACGAGCTGCCGGAGGAGGAGCGCCAGGCGTCGTGTCCGTCGACGCACAACATGCTGCGCGTGCACGTCGACGGCAAGGCGGCGCCGAACATGCACGCGCTGCGCGAGCGCCTCAACGTCCGCCAGAGCGACACTGGGCACGACAACCCCTTCAGCGCGCGCTACGTGTTCGTCCCGCGCCGTGTGCGCGGCACGCGCGCGTTCGGGCCGCCCGAGGCGCTCTCCGGGCGCAGCGAGCGTGCCGAGGAGCGCAAGCGCCGCGAGCGCGACGCTCACAACGACGCCTTCCTCTACGGCTACCCCCTATACTGGGGCGTCGTGCCGTACGGGTACGGCATGTACCCGATGGCGGACCCGTGGTACTGCGACGCGAACCACCGCGCGGCCGGCGGCGCCGGCTGCGCTGCAGGCGTCGGCTCAGCAGGCGGCGGCGCGTGCGTGACGGGCGAGAGCGGCTGTGCCGGCGCCGGCGGCATCGCGGCCTGCGGCTCGGGCCCTGGCGGTTGCGCAGGGGGGACGGCCGCCGGGTGTGCCGGCGGTGCCGGCGGTGGAGGCTGCGGCGGAGGTGGGGGAGGTGGAGGAGGCGGTGGGTGCGGAGGCGGAGGCGGAGGCGGCGGCGGTGGTGGATGTGGTGGCGGCGGAGGAGGTGGATGCTAACGACCAATTGTATCTGTACACTATAATGACGGTCATGTCACTGTTGACGAACTGGGCGCCCTGCTGGCTGCAATGCTCCCTTGCACCCGCGATCAGTCGAAGAACGGGTTCGAACGCCTCGAACGCGAGCGTGCCTCAGTAGCCGCGGTCGACCACAGGCAATGGACGCCGGACTGAACTGAGGTCGCCAGTGTCCACTCTGATGGCGGACAAGCTTTGGACCTTTTTCGTCAGCGCAGGAACATCATTGCCAAAGGGTCGCTTGGTGGGCGTACGACGCTGAAGGCAGTGTCTCGGATCGATCGCGAGACAACAAGTGTAAACCTTGTTTGATGCTCGTGACCTTTAGTGCACAGCGCAAGCCCTGATGCTGCTTTTGCTAGATTAGCCAGCACCTTATCATCAGACAACTCTCGCTATCTCTCACTCCTCAGCGGCATGTGGCTCCTCCTCTTCGGCGTCGCCGCCGCCCGTGGCGCCGAGTTCAACACCTCGTTCGTCCTCGAGGTCGGCGGCAACTCACCCATGATCGGCCAGGGGGGTCCAAGCTACCGGACCAACCGGACAACCGGACTCCTCGACAAACACGCGTTCGACAAAGACGCTACCCTTCTGTCAACTTTTGTGGGGACCGGCTTCACGTTGGTCGGCTCGCTGTACCGCGCTCACTGGGTTTCCGATAACAACCAGCCGCTCGCCAGGACGTCCTCCCCGACCGATGACGCCACGAGCGACACGCTTCAGAACAATGAGTCCACCGAGGCCACTATGGTGTCGATATCAGGGCTCGACCTGACTTTCCACAACTTCTCGACAATAGTAGGGGCCACCGCCAACAGCACCCTCCGCGCGCTGCAATTCGAGGTCCCTGTGTTGACCCAGGCGTAAGTGGACTCGTCGACGAGGCTGATCATGTCAGGCCCTCCTTCTCAGATATGGAGTCTCACACTGATCGCGTGGTCACGAACGGCCAGTTGCAGAGGCCCTTTTCAACTCGGAAGTTCGCCTCTCAGTCGTACCTCAACAAGACGGAGCATCCTAGTGAGCCAGATGGCCCGGCGTTTCAGATCCTTGAGGCTCCGGTCACCCTCCCTCCGGGCTCAGGCGGCACTGCCCTTCAGATTGTGGGGTTCACGGAGGTGGTATACGACGTCCCGGAAAACACGACTTTGCTCAACATCACAGGCCCAGTAGGGTGGGGGTCGTTTTCCTGTTATGCCGTCCTCGAGCCCCGTCCTTCGTGGTGGGGCCAGCTTCCCAAGCTTTGGGCGGGGTGGCGACAGTTCACCAACCAGACATTGTTCGTATTTCCCCTGGATCCCACGATCAAGTACCAGCTGGCGATGGGGTCTGTGGAGAGCCAGAACAGTACCTCGGTGGCACTCGAAGAGTACTCCCGTTGTAAACTCGGCGCGGTTACATCTTACTCATACTTTTGGTACGAAGCCGGGCGTCCCACGCTGACAGTAGGAAGTCCAACACCACTGAACCGGCACCGCCGCCAAACAACACCACCATCACGCCCCCGGAACCTGTCCCAAGCCCTGCTGAGGACGCTCAGCAAACGAAGTCACCCACTGGCGCCATTGTGGGTGGGGTTGTTGGCGGCGTGGGTGGTCTTCTTCTCCTGCTGCTTGGGGCTTGGTGGCTGTGGCGGCGAAGAGCGAGCCGCCAGCGCCCTGCTGAGGCCGAGTCATCGGAAACTGAGAGCATAAGAGGTGCCCCAGTGACCGCCGGTGTGGTCGACCTCGACTCCAAGAACGGCCCTTCGAACGTTAGCCCTTTCCTGCCGGAGATCAGCTCAATCAGCAACGTCTCTCTGTCCGATCAGGCAACGTCAGTTATGCCCGCAACTGGCTCAGAGATCGGCACCGCCCTGCCATCCGACCCTGCGGCGGCGCCCCCTGCATCACATGACTCCAAGATGTTGTCCGCGGGGTCGCGCAAGCAACAAATCTCTTCGCCCTCGATTGCGATCACCCCAGAGATCTCTCAGACACCCCGAGCAGAGGCGATCACTCAGGCCCGTGCTCTCCCATCCGTTCCGCGCGTTCAGTATGCCGAGGACGCCGAGGACGCTCTACCCCAAGATCCTGATGAGCCGCTGATCTTGCCTCCTCGATACAAGGAGGCCTGGGGCCGCCGTGAGCTTCCCGGGTCTCACGGCCCGGCAGTGTTCAGGGCTGATGACCGGGATGGCGCGAAGCCCACACGACCATATCAATAGCAAATGCTTAAATATGTGACGGGCCATGAACTGGCCCCTAATGTAATTCAAATGTGTCTCATCAGGTGACAGGGAACGGTGCTGAAACATGCGTACGAAAGCTTAACTTTGTTCGGCTTGCACACCGCTTCTGCCGCATTCAGCCGCGCTGGCCTATGTGACTGTGTTCTTCGGCTGTGATCTTGCCATCGCTCTTG
The DNA here is from genome assembly GCA_023630055.1 of Trichosporon sp. PB005A. Classification (NCBI taxonomy): domain Eukaryota; kingdom Fungi; phylum Basidiomycota; class Tremellomycetes; order Trichosporonales; family Trichosporonaceae; genus Trichosporon; species Trichosporon sp. PB005A. Next base: position 584,773 of record JAMALZ010000017.1, read on the forward strand.
CTATGTGGTGGCTCTTCGGCGTCGGCGTTGCGCGCGCCGCCGATTTCAATGCGTCGACCGTCTTCGAGGTTGGTGCGTACTCGCCGATGGCCAGCCTGGACACGCTATCATTCAGGGAGAACGAATACACGGGCCTCTTCGACCGGCAGAAGCTGAATGTCCCGGTGACAATCAACTCGAGCTTTGTCGGAACGGCGTTCGAGCTCAGCGGAACTCTCAGTCTCCCGATCTGGAGCCCGGACATCAACAGGGAGCTCGCGTCTACAAGGTCGGGGAGCTACAGCAATGCTACGGGGGTGCAAAGCACATCTGTGGACGGCGTCATTGTGGAGATGGCCGACCTAAGCCTAGGCTGGCACACCTTCACCACCACCATCTCCCAAACTGTGAACTGCACGTTCCGGGCCCTTCGTTTCCAGGTTCCCTTCCTCACTCAAGCGTAGGTTACACAGTGTGATTGTGCGCTAATTCAGGCCGTCTTTCGAGCAGATGGATGCGCGCACCGACCTGGCGATTGAAGCGGGGCTGCCGAGTAAGCAATTCACGCTTCGCAACTTCTCATCTCCCGAGTACCTGTCGAAGTCTTGGGCAGACAGGGAAGCAGATAAACCGGATGGTCTATCGTGGAGGAAAACTCAGACCAACGCAATCGTTATCGAGGGCTATACAGAGCTTGCATACGACGTGCCCGATAACACAACGCTCCTCAACATCACGGGGCCGATCATGAGTTACTATTCATGCTATGCTGCTATCAAGCCTCGCCCGGCCTGGTGGAATGGGCTTCCGTCTTTCCGAACCGGAGCTGGTTTGGCGCTGGGCGACCAAACGTTCTTTGTGCTGCCTTTGGACCCTACTGTGAAGTATCAGCTCGCAATGGGCTCGGTCGACAGTATGTCCAATGATAGCCCTGCACTTAATACGTATGCCAACTGCGCTGTTGCTGGGATCACTTCTTATTCATTCTTCTGGTGAGCTGTGCTTATGCAAAGCTAACAACAGGAAACCGAACGTGACGGAGCCCCCAGCTCCGCCAGAAGAACCGCGACCCAGTTCCGCACCCGGGACGGGCAGTTCGAAGGGTTCCCCGGTCGGGCCTATAGTCGGCGGCGTAGTGGGAGGAGTCGTCGGCTTGCTCCTGTTCTTAGGTGCTGCGTGGTGGTGGTGGCGTCGCAAGAGTGGTACCGACGACGCGAGTCTGGTGGACGACACGAAATCTGCCTTCGAACCCGAGCCTGCAAATAGCCGCGACGCCAAGGTGCCCCTGAACTCGGCGGACGCTAGGTCCGGGAGTGGTGTCTTCCTCGCTGATAATCTCTCTGACCAAGCAACCTCAGTCATGCCAGCTTCGGGCTCCGTGGCCTACAGCACTACCGACCCACATGGGCCAAAGGTCCGGCCTCTCAACTCACAGTCCAAACTGCGGAGCAACGCCCTGGAACACAAAGCGGCCATCTTACAGCACATCGGCCCTCCTCAACTTGGCAACAGCGCATTGAGTCACAAGGCCGCATTCCTACCACAAGACGAGACTGGTCCCTCGCATCAGCGATCACTGCCTCGGCCGCCCTTGGTACAATACGAGCAGGATGCGGAGGATGTGGCACCAGAGCCACTGATCTTCCCACCGCGTTACAAGGAGGCGTGGGGGGCCCGATCAGGACGTCAGAACGAACGGACCTCTGATAGCAGGGGCGCTGAAGACGCAGCGTCCGTCCTGAGAGCCGATGACGGTGGCAGTGTAACGCAGCCCAGGTAGAGCACTTTCATCCATGCATGCAGTCGATAAGCTGAGGATGCAACTCCGTTGCCTCGACGAAAGCATGTGCTGTTGTGAGAATATGACTTCAGGCGTTGGCTTCATTCATACCCTTGCTACCAATAGTACGCTGCTTTCGACAGCAGCGCTTGCTGCAACGTGCTTGCTTTCGTTGACTTTGATTGCTCACGCCACATTCACAGCTGGTAGCGGAAGCCGGCGGCTAATTGCACGTCACTAGGTCCCGACGGCCCACGATCTTCCCCTTCGTCCATCTTCGGTTCTCGCGCTTCAAATACCAACGAGTAACGAATGCCATTGCAATTGCTGCCGCACTGGCTGCCAAATCGACAATGAAGGCAACCACATAGCGGGGCGGACTGTAATAGAGATAACTGCTCCAGATGTTGGGGATCTGAGCGAAAGCGTTCAAGATGGCGAAAACGATTGCACGTTTGGAGCTGGGGCCGGTGAGATTGTCTCCGACCCAGGAGAGAATGATCGTCGATGCACAATAGAAACCAACAGGCAACAGACACATTGCGAAGTACCGAGGGGCGACAGCGGTGGTTGATACCGCTATAATGTACCGATAAGAGTCAAACACATGGGGATGATGATGTGGTAAGAGCGGTTCTTGAATCGGTCACTGCTGAAACCGTCGATCAATAAGCCAATAGCGCAAATGATGTATGGAGGAGCTGTGATGGCCAAAGTCGTAGTTCTGTCGAATCCGAGCCCTTGAGTCACTACTGGAAAGAAGTTTGTCACTGTAGCAGCAAGGAAGGCGAATTGGAGAGTGAGGCACAGAAGCCAGGTCTTCGGCTGAGTCGTCAGCACTGCGAGGGTGAGGAATGCCACGGTTGTGGGTTGGATTACCCCAGTGCTAGTGGTGAGGGGTCCGTATTATGTGTACGCCGAGGAAGGACACATTGCATGAAGGACACGACTCGCGTGTCGAGAAAACACTCACGTCGGCGAGAGCCATTCTAAGCGCGGTCCCGATGGGCACCGAGTCGTTTTCGTCCTTCGTCCCACGGTCCATCTCGAGACGCCACATCATCATGTCGCGCTCAACGGGGGTGAGCCACCGGACTGTCTCGGGTCGGTTGGGTATAATGAAGGCACAGAGCACAGCGACTGGACAGAATCAGTAATGTGTCATCCGGGGTTGCACTCACCGCCAAACGTCATGGCCCCCTCCACAATGAACAGCGCCAACCCTCCAGGCCGTGTTTGCCGTCGAGTGTTAGGATGCCAATGGCAAAGAGACCACCGAACGCATTGCCAATCTGAGAGCCCGTGTAGAAGGCTGCAGCGCGCAGTGCCATCTGCCGACGGGGATAGAAGAGAGACACAAGGAAGATGGCTTACGTCAGCGGGATTCACGGACCGAACACAAGCACTCACCACCTGGGAAGAAGGCGGCTTCGACTATGCCCAGCATCACTCGGCACACGGCAAGACCTTCGTAACTTTTCACCGCACCAGTGCAGGCCGAGATAACCCCCCAAAGGGCCGCATTGCAGCAGATGTAGATTCCCGCGTGATCTTGCCAACGATCATGCTCGAAGGGATCTGAAGCGCGACGTATCCAGCAAAGAGCACAGACACGCATGTGTTGTATTGCTGAGTAGTGAGCCCCAAGTCGTCTTGGAGGCCTGCGACCTTGGCAGAGGAGAGGTCTGGGGTTAGCTCCCCTGTGACACCGAGCATCCGATGTATACTCACTCTGGCGGTCAAGGAAGTTGAGGAGGTAAAGTAGCCACACTGGGAAGAGTAAGACAAGCAGTATCGCAGTACTGACAGCATGGGATAAGCATGATGTCGACCTTGCGCGTAGCACGGTGGGCCGCGGCCTCCCGCTCAGCCTCGGTGAGGTTGACGAGCGACTCCGGAAGCTGCACCGCCCAGCGTTCGTCGATGTCGAAAGGGTAACTCTTGGTCACTGTCAACGAGTTCTTGCGGATGGATTCTTTGTCGTCAGACACAGCTATCATGATGGGGTTAAGTTAAGAGAGACGGGCGATGAACTTTGGCGGAAGACTTGGCAGTGGTTTATAAACAGCTCGTCGTCAGGCTGGCAAAATATCATGTGACTGATAACTACCAACCTTATCTCCTGATAGCCGCCAGGAGGCTGCCAGTCCGCGAGGCCGCCAGTAAGAATGAAGCGTGTCCCTGACGAGAGGAGCGGAGCGGAGAGCGGAGTGGGGCCTGTAAGAGATTCAGCCGGCCGTGTCTGAAGGACGTCACTTTCTAACGGCTTGCTGGAGCGCATTGTTCAGTGTGGTTTCAAAGCTTTCGGCATGAAAAAGCCCGAGATCGGCGTTGTTCAGCCGTATCAACGAATTGCATATTGGACAGAACCCGATTTGACGACGGCAATGGGCATCGCGGCGACGGCCGGGATGGAGCCCCAACTCCTCGGCTGAGGTGTGTGCCTAAGGCGGCTGAGCTAACCCCTAAGGCTGAGCTTTCAGGTTGTACGGCTGCTGCTAAACGACCTGGCCAACCTGCCGTTACTGAGATGATAGTGCCAGAGTGGAGCCATCTGACAGTGACGGGCGACAAGTGGTGTTGGATGAGATGGTGCTGGACGAGGTGGTGCTGGACGAGCGTATCGAGCTTACCGACGCTCGATTCGTTGATTATCATTCATGGCCAAGGGGTCGAGCTCGATTCTGACTTTGGGTGTACTGTGAGCATGCCAATGCGTATTGCTACAACGTCAGTCCGGGCTTCTCGAGAACTCAATGAATGCCCATCCTGTCCCGCCCCGCAGTTTCTGGCGATGGGCTCGCTCAAACCGACATCGCGTGGCATAAATCTATTCGCCGGCAGGGCCAACGGGCACAACCTGGGATGAGCTGCAAGATGCAAGATTTGGCACATGAGGCGAGTGGAGCAACCGTGAGCGGGACGAAGCATCGGCCGTGTGGCAGTTGTTTGGTGTAAACTTGCTCACAGATCTCCGCGGCTCCGCGCCGGATGTTATGAGTCTCGGGTATTTCAAAGCCTCGGACCATCGAACTAACTTCCGTTATCGTTCAAGCCGGCGATCTCCATAAATCACCGATATCTGACCATTGGCGCGCCCCGAGACTCGTCCTCTTCAGAAGTCCGGATTGCAACAGCTTCATTGATATAAAGATTTAAAGCAAACGTGACATTCCGTCGATCCGCGCGAGTAGATGAGCACGGGCGACGAGCCAAGCCAGCTACCGAAGCCACCGGTCTGCCCCCTGGCATCGCCAATGAGTGAGTAACCTGTAGCTCTTACCGATGTGTCCTGATGCTTTGATGAAGAGCCATTGCCGATGGAGTACGTGGCACATCGTGAAATGGGGACTCTAAGCAAATGGCATGGTCCCATCTGTAAGAGGTCGTGGCGTTCTTTCAGCGGAGACGACTTATCCCAAACAGTATTCAGTACTCTCCATCCTGTTCCTTACATGAGACGCTGTTTGTGATGTAACTGCAAGCAACCCTTTTCAGCCGCATACATGCGCCGCGGACTGCACGGCTGCCCACTCCAAGCACGTTTCACGAATATCCGGTGACACCCGTAAACTTGTTACCCTGCTGCGCCACCCGCCGGGCTACTGCTTCCTGGCGGGCGCGGCGGCCGAGAGCGCGCTACCGCGACGTCTGTGACCCCTATTACCACTACAAGTACACATCACGTCAATTGACAGCGTCCCCCAGTCTGAAAAGATCATAAGCATCGCCACGCTGGGGAGAGCTAACGGGCCATGAACTTCCGTGAACTTTTGAACGGCTGTCGCCGACGGAGTGATGAAGGCCGCCCGTGCCGGCAGGGTTAGCGGATAGCATGGGACTTCACAAATGCTTGTAGCTTCGTTAGTCCTGTGTTAGCACAGTTAGGACACAACGACACCAGCGGGAGTCATCGGGGCTCGCCATCGCACTGTACCATGGCTGACGTTATTGTTTCTCCGGAATCTGCAGCTTTTTCGCAAGCTATGCGGCTGGCAGGGAAACGGAGACTCACCTAGCTTGAGACGAGATAGCTAGTGGCTACAGCCGGGCATACCACAGCAGACCGCTGGCATAACACGGACTGGGTTAGTAACCCCTAAGGGGCTTTGGCAAGCCACTAGGTTAGAGCCGAAGGGCTTGAAACAGAACAGGTTCTACGCTGCTGGCAGGCTAGTCTCGCCGGGCGGACAGTTGCCCGTCCCACAGCCCGTAGTGCCGATGTGCTTCGGTCTAACTGCTTGTCTCGTCAGTTCGAAGCCGCCTGCAGAGAGGCAGGGACACGGAAGATGTGAGAGGGTAAACGTCTCCCTGGTGGACTCATGGGGCGATGGTGCTGTTTTGCAATGTCCGAAGCGGGCTGTCCGACGGGACATGTGCGCCTAGTCCCAGCAGATGGTGCTCTTCCTAGTGGTTCCGCGATGGTCCGCGGAGACAGCAATCTGTAGTCTGCGCACCCCCCGTGACCGATGCCGTGGCTCTGGGAATCAGGTGATGCCGGAAGCGGTGAGCAGCCAACCAGTCTCCCGTCAAGGCACCCCACCCCCCACCTGCACCACCGTGTCATCGTGTCACTACTGCGTGAGCTACTTGACAAGACACGAACACGCACATCTGCAGAAAGCAACTAAGAGCGATGCCTGCTACGGGCAGCTAGAGACAGCCCGAAGTGCGCAGTGAGTAGTGCTGGCGCTACGTCGCTGGTCGAGGCCCCCGCTTCACAGATGGCAGGGGTTGGATTCCCCTACTGTCTGTCATGCTGCCAGGACCCTGAGCCAAAGGACTGGATGATTCGCGTCTCCCGGTGGGACGAATGCGAGTCCAGGTCTTTTCATGCCGTATGCAATGCCCGACGGCGCGCAGAACGGACGGGTGAAGCGTTGCAATGCATGCAGCAAGAGCCGGACACCTGGCACACCGTGCCCCTGCATGCCCCGGTGTGTCGTGCACGACGGAGAGGGGGAGGCAAGGGGCGACGGACGTAAATGCGGTGTCGGCCAGGGAGCGGGGTGCTAAATCGGGGAGCCCGAGCGCTAGGTCCGCAAGCCGCTGCCCGCAGCCACACCGGTGCGGCCCCGCAACTCCGCAAAGCGAGCGATTCCAGCGGCACCACTCCGAGACCCTAGCATCCTCTGACCCGGACATCTCTAGCCCGCCGTCGGGCAATCAGGCAGCTCCTACATGGTTTTCACAGTACTTAAGACGCGGTTGACGACCCGTAAACTCTCTCCACTCTCCACACCCCACTCCATCACCTCAAGCCGACGCCATGTCCTCCCTCACCGATCCGACAGCGCTGAATGTTCGGGCTGGTCCGCCCCCCATCAACCTGTTGACACTCAACATGTGCATCTTGACGCGAATACAATGCTGACAGTACCAGTCGCAACGACCGTGACAAGGCCGAGGGCACGCCAGAGCGTACTTGGAACGATCGCAAGACAACCTTGATTGAGCATATCGATCCAGGCAGTAACGACATCATGGCCTTCCAGGAGGTAACGCCAACGCAACTTTCCGATCTCGAGGGACTGCTCGGCAGCGTATGGGCTCAGGTCGGCGAGTACAAAGGCGCCCTGGAGTCGCGTCCAATCTTCTACAAGACGTGCGTGTGCAGGTCGTCCCCGCTAATCCCAGCGACCGTTTCGAGGCGCAAAGCTCCAAGACGATATGGCTGTCAGAGACGCCCGATACCGAGTCACTGAGCTGGGGCACGCAAAACTACCGCACAGCCACCCTTCTTACGCTCAAGGACAAGCAGGCCGCCGATGAGCCTGTCCACATTATCAACGCGCATCTCGAGTGGCATAGCGGCGACGACGAAGGCGAGCTGGCGCGCACCAACAGCGCCGGCGTCATCCGCCGGGAATCAAAGAAGTTCTTTGAGGCGAACGAGCGCCAGATGGGTAAGGACGGCGGCGCGGTAGTCCTGCTTGGTGACTTTAGTAAGTCGACTGCCCGGATGCACTTCTGACGCCAGACGCAAACCCTGACTCAGGCGCGGTCTCGGGACTCAAGGAGCCTGCTGGCAGCGACACGTTCGGCTTCGTGGACGCGTACGACCTGTACACTGCCCAGCACCCACTGAGCGAATCGGACTCGCGAACCTGGACGGGCTTCTCGTACGACGACCCAGACCGTAACGCGTACGGCCGCATCGACTATATCATGCTCGGTGCCGGAGAACAGGGTGCTGGCCGTGGAGGTTGGTCTCCTAGCGACTGGCATGTCATCATGAACTGGATCGACGACGCCAATGACCCAGCCGGTGGGTGGTACTGGAGCGACCACCGAGCCGTGAAGGCCACTATTAACAAGGCCTAAAAGCGCGTACACGCGTCGCCCCATAAGATGATGGTTCCGAGTCTATGCAAGTCAATGTCATGCAAAAACGAGCCAGCTATCGCGGGTCTAAGCAACACGGTTGCCCGGCGCTTCGTGTCGCCACTCCCAGAGCAATCGCTGCGCACCTCAACGGACCCTTCCAAACGAGCCCGTGCGGCAGCGTCTTTCGGTCAAAGACCACGATAGCACCAAGCTGTCATAGCATTGTCTGGAACAAGGAGTCAGAGTCAAGCATCGGACTGCTCCTCAAACTTTCCGTTTGCCACTTGTTCAGCTCCATACCGTAGTCTTGACCCTGTTCACACGCACGTAGCCCCCTACCTGTAGGAAGGCTCGTCGGCGATCTTCACTTGCAACCCTACGGAACCGGCATCCCCCTGAAAGTTTAAGCGCTGCAGCGTCATGTTATAGTCGATAGGGCTCAGCTAGCACCCAGAGCATTGGGCTATTCGGAGTCAAGAGGCACGAGAACCACCAACTCTGCGCCCACACCATACTACATCTCACAAGGACACCTCGGAACTTGCAACCGCGTCGGTGAAAGACGGCTAAATCCATCGGACTGTCACGTCTACCAGACAGATGGAATTCTCGACAGTAGAGTACGGTCGTGACAAAATGTTCTTCAATAGTGGACCAGGACAGCTCATTTGCTCCGTTGGAACTCGTAGTTCGCGCACACCAAATTTCGCGAACACTTTCAGCGACTTTCTGTATGCCAAACCCCCAAAAACCATCCTAACCCCCTAACCCCCTGACGCTTAACCCTTAGGGGTTAGGGGGTTAGGGGGTTAGGGGGTTAGGGGGTTAGGGGGTTAGGGGGTTAGGGGGT